>OX638300.1:20267282-20916435 GCA_951812265.1 Taphrorychus bicolor
GTTTCAGTTGTTTATATAGAGACTGAAATTTTAGGGACTCGGGTGTAAGTAAAATTTAATTTAAGCAAATTGTGAATAGAAATAAAGGAACAAATTCACCACTTGATAACACAACAAAATGTGATATTCATAATAAAAATGCCAATGCTTCATCTTCAAATTGATATAAAAGTAGCGTTACTTTTTAAAAACCTAATGTGTTTCATTGAAGAATGAAAATGAAACCTCTTAGTGGGACACCCTTTATAACAAACTGAGGGTATTCGACACATTTTTTATGGGGTGGTTCTCAAAATGTTATCAAATATTTTTGGTTTTTAAAATGAAAACACAAACACTGAGTCTGAATATTGCCTATCTTTGTCATACAGTTTTGAATTCTATGGGTTGTAATGGAATATAAATCCCATATAAATTGTTATGTGGCCCAAATAAAATAACTATTATATTAATTATAATAAGTTAAGTACCTTGAGTAGTAATGTGTCTGATAATGGCATTTTAAAAAACTAAAACATGTCCTATACATGATGACTAGAGTTTTATCTATTTCATGTTAAATAGTTATAAAACTGTTAAATAATTCTGAACTGGAAGATCTGGTTCATTCATCCAACTCGTTTTTCACCCAACAATCATTTGACGTTCTCTCGGATATTAAGATTGTCCCGAAAAAACCTAGTTGAGATAAGATAGTCTGATCGAAAATAACAAACTAAGAGTTACATTTGAAACGCATTGATACCCATTACTTATTTTCAGAACTGCGTTAAAGATGTACTGCACAACCTCTCCACCATAGATCCGCGATTATGGCCGACAACCAGACCGAAAATTTGGACTACCTAGACGCTAACTACTCCTTGCTAGATGGTCCCTTCGATCAACAGTACTACATATTCGACAAACTGTACATAAGGATTATTTTCTACTTCCTCTACACTACTGTCTTCTGTTTGTGTTTTTTTGGTAAGTTCATCTCACTTAAGTAAATCTTCTCTTAAAAGCGCTTTACCCTAAATTGAACCAGTATTTTTATGTATATCCACAAATTGAAAATTCTACTACTCGCAAATAAAATCACCAACATTTCCTATTTTCAAATACAATTCCAAATTATCCCTTATGTCCAACTCACATATAAAATACTGAAACAAAAAGCTTAATGAAAGTATTATGCATGGTAGGCAGGCCCCTTTGAAAGTTATGTAAATGAAAATAATGCACACTAATGGATTTTTTAATAAACTCTATCGAATATGGGAGGCTAGCATTATAAAGCATATCCACAGCATAGAAATATTTTCTGCCTTAGAGGCTTCTCATCCGGAGAGTCCTGAACAAAATTACGAATAATTATTTTTATTCATATATACGTATGATTAAAACGATGGAGGTCTGGAATAATTTGATATTAATTTATTTTTTTTTTAAAAGAATGTTCTTAAGAAGCCTTTTATGTGTAGCAGGATAAAAAAACTCGCCATCCTGAGTCTGGCAGGGTATTTTTTCCATAATTTTTTATAGGCAACTCTCGTAATTTCCCACGGAGAGCAATGTATTTATTTGTTAAGTTTTGTTTCGTTTTAATGCTTGTGTTTTAGTAAGTTCTGTGAGAATTTGAAGTCCAGATTTTCTAGCAGCATTAGACTATAAAATATATAGACTATGAGCTGAAATCAAAGGTAATATTAATTTTTTAGAACATATCGATAAATCCCATTAGAGAGTATAATTCATGGCAGATCAACTGTCCACTTTTGTTTCCATTTGAACTTAGGTTTATTTCGCGAATAGAATACCTCGTTATGTATGTCAAAACCAAGTGAAACCAACAAAATATCTATAACTGAATTTACTAGAATCCAGATGGTACACTAGTGAGGGTTAGAGCGGTGGAAAACTGTCCACAAAGCAGAATATTATCAAGACTATTGTGGTTTCTTAAGGCGGTTACCTCCTAGCCAGCCTTAATCTCTGAGGATTTGAGATCAAGGAAACGCCAACCAAGGATGGCGTGATTTTTTGTCACAGGGAAACAATTGATTTAGCCAGGAGAAATCTCTATAATAGATTTTAGGGTAGAGACGATATGAGCTTCAAGCAGGATATATTATAGCCACATTTATATCGGTCACATTTATATGGTCATAAATATATTTACTATTCCACTCACAAACTTTTAGGAATTCACGGCTTGATTTTTAAGCTATGACTTGACTTAACTTACTTGATTTAACTTGATTTGGTTGCAAGTCAAGCTTAAGGGAGTAAATATCAAGTCAAGTCAAGTGGTATTTCATTCTTGAAAAATCAAGTAAAGTGTGTACTTGAGCATGCCATTATGGTTTTTGTTGGATGGTACTTACTTAATAAACGAGAATAAAAGCATTTGTTTTCTTAGTATCTGAAAAATCTCTTAGGCAGATTTATAAGCAATAACTGACAGTTTTAGGCATAATATATTTGTTTGTAAAGGTTTATACAAGCAAGTAGCAACTTTAAAAATGAACTTGATCAATACGCTGCAGTAACTTACTTCAGTAAATATCAAGTCAAGGTGCTTTTCTTTCAATTACTTGAAAAATCAAGTAATCTGAAAAATATTGAGTACGGCATTATTTTTTCATTAGTTGTTACTTACTTTGAAAATGAGAGTAAAGATATATTTAGTAAGCAAAAAGTGGCACATTTAAGCATATAATATGTGTGCATTATATTAAGCATATAAACTTGATCAATATGATGTAGCAATTTACATCAGAAAATATTAAGTCAAATCAAGTAGTTTTTCTTTGAAGTACTTGAGAAATCAAATAAATTGAAAAATACTTTATAACCGCATTATTCTTTTTATTAGTTACTAATACTTACTTAGGAATTGAGTGTAAGGACATTTTTTTATACGTACAAGTAGCAGCTCACAAAATAAAGTTAATCAACATGCTGTAGTATTTTACTTCAATATATATCAAGTCAAGACAATTAGTTTTTCTTTCAAGCACTTGAAAGATCAAGCAATTTAAAAAATACTTAATCAGTAATTTGAGAAATAGGTTCTTGAGCACGGCATTATCGGTTTTATTAGTGAATACTTACTTGGTAGACGAGTATAAGAACATTTACTTACTTAGTACCTGGAAAGTCTCAGACGCATGTACTTTTAGGTATAATACATGGGTTTAAAAAAGGTTTTACAAGCAAGTAGCAACGTTAAAAATAGACTTGATCGGTACGCTGCAATAATTTACTTCAACAAATATCAAGTCAATTAGTTTATCTTTCAAGTACTTGAAAAATTAATTTATTTGAAAAATACTTCGCCACGGCATTATTGGTTTAATTAGTTGATACTTACTTAATAAACGAGTGTAAGGACATTTTTTTTATACAAGCAAGTGACAACTCTCAAAATAAACTTAATCAACATGATGTAGTATTTTACTTGAGTAACTATCAAGTCAAATCAATTAGTTTTTCTTTCAAGTACTTGAAATATCAAGAAAGTTGGTAAATACTTGAGTGCGACATTATTGTTTTATTAGCGGATACTCACATGGTAAACGAGTGTAAGTTCATTTATTTACTTAGTATCTAGTAAATCTCAGTACCAGGTGCTAAGTAAATAAATGACGCATGCGCTTTTAAGCAAAATACATGTGTTTATAAAAGTTTGTACAAGCAAGTAGCATTTTTAAAAATAAACTTGATATGTAGACTGTAGTAATTTAATTCAGTAAATATTAAGTAAAGTCAAGTAGTTTTGCTTTCAAGTACTTGAAAAATTAATTAATTTAAAAAATTACGGCATTATTGCTTTTATTAGTTGATACTTACCTAGTAAGCGACATTTTTTATACAAATCTCAAAATAAATTTAATCACTACAAAGTATTTTACTTCAGTTTCAAGTACTTGAAAAATAAAATAAATTTAAAAATACTTGAGCGGAGGAATTGTTGCTATATATTTATACAAGCAAATAGCAACTTTCAAAAAGAAGTTGATCAATACGCTGCAGAAACTTACTTCAGTAAATATTAAGTCAAATAATTTTTCTTTAAAGTATTTGAAAAATCAAGTAATTTAAAAAATACTTGACTAAGACATTATTGTTTTTGTTAGTTGATACTTACCTAGTAAACGAGTTTAAGGATTTTTTTTATAAAAGCAATTAGGAACACTCAAAATAAACTTGATCAACGTGCTGTAGAATTTTACTTCAGTAAATATCAAGTCAAATAGTTTTTCTTTCAAGTACTTGAAAAGTCAAGTAATTTGAAAAATATTTTGAGCACGGAATTAGTAAAAACTCAGAAAATTAACTTAATAAATATACTGTAGTATTTTACTTCAGTAACTATTAAATCAAATCCCTTAATTTTTCTTTCAATTACTTGAAAAATCAAGTAATTTAAGAAAATTTCGAGCATGCGCTTTTAAGCAAAATATATGTGTTAATATGCAAGTAGTAACTTTAAAAATAAACTTGATCAGTAGGCTGTAGAAATTTACTTCAGTAAATATCCAGTGAAGTCAAGTAGTTTTGCTCTTAAGTAAGTACTCGAAAAATCAAGTAATTTGAATAATACTTGATCACGGCATTATTGCTTTTATTAGTTGATAACCTGGTAAGCGACTGTAAGGAAATTTTTTAATAAAATTCTCCAAATAAACTTAATCAATGCGCTATAGTATTTTACTTCAATAAATATCAAATCAAATAGTTTTTCTTTGAAGTACTTGAACAATAAGGTAAATTTAAAAATACTTGAGAGCAGAATTATTGCTATACAAGTTTATATAAGCAAATAGCAACTTTCAAAATGAACTTGATCAATACGCTGCAGTAACTTACTTCAGTAAATATCAAGCCAACTAGTTTTTGTTTCAAGTACTTGAAACATCAAGTAATTTAAAAAATACCTGACTACGCATGTTTTATTAGTTGATACTTTCCTAGTAAACGAGTTTGAAGAATTTCTTTTATACCACCAAATAGCAATTCTCAAAAAAAAACTCAATCAATGTGCTGTAGTATTTTACTTCAGTAAATAGATTTTTATTTAAGTATTTGAAAGATAAAGTAATTTAAGAAAATCTTGAGCACGGCATTATTGTTTCTATTAGTGGATACTTACTTGGTAAACGAGTGCAAGGGCGTTTATTTACTTAGTGCCCGGAAAATCTCAGACGCATGTACTTTTAGGCGTAATACATGTGTATATAAAAGTCCTTAGAAGCAAGTAGAAGCTTTCAAGATAGACTTGATCAATACGTTGCTGTAATTTACTTCACTAAATATCAAGTCAAATAGTTTTTCATTCAAGTACTTGCAAAATGACGTAATTTGAAAAATTCTTCTCCATGGTATTATTGATTTTATTAGTTGACACTTACTTAGTAAACGAGTGCAAGGACATTTTTTTGAACAAGCAAATGACAACTCTCAAAATAAACTTAATGCTGTAGTATTTTACATCAGTAAATATCAAGTTAAAACAACTATTTTTACTTTCAAGTACTTCAAAAATCATGTAATTTTATAAATGCTTTGAGTAAGGCATTATTGTTTTATTAGCGGATACTTACATGGTAAACGAGTGCAAGTTCATTAGTTTACTTAGTACCTACCTGGCAAATTTCAGACGCATGAGCTTTTAAGCAAAATATATATGTTTAAAATAGTTTGTACAAGCAAGTAGAAACTTAAAAAATAAACTTGATCAGTATGCTGTAGTAACTCACTTCGGTAAATATTAAGTCAAGTCAAGTATTTTTGCTTTCAAGTACATGCAATCAAGTAATTTGAAAAATACTTGACCACGGCATTATTGCTGTTATTAGTTGATACTTACCTGGTAAGCGACTGTAAGGACATTTTTTTTATACAAATCTCAAAATAAACTTAGTCAATGCGCTATAGTATTTTACTTCAGTAAATATCAAATCAAATAGTTTTTCTTTGAAGTACTTGAACAATAAGGTAAATTTAAAAATACTTGAGCGTGGAATTATTGCTATACACATTTATACAAGCAAATAGCAACTTTCAAAATGAACTTGATCAATATGCTGCAGTAACTTACTTCAGTAAATATCAAGTCAAATAGTTTTTCTTTAAAGCACTTGCAAAATCGAGTATTTAAAAAAATACTTGACAACCATATGATTGATTTTATTAGTTGATACATACCTAGTAACCGAGTTTAAATATTTGTTTTTATACCAGCAAGTAGCAGGACTAAAAATAAACTTAATCAATATGCTGTAGTATTTTGCTTCAGTAAATATCAAGTCAAATAGTTTTTCTTTCTAGTACTTCAAGAATCAAGTAATTTGAAACACACTCGAGCACGGCATTAGTAGGAAATCTGAAAATTCACTTAATCGATATGCTGTAGTATTTTACTTCAGTAAATATCAAGTCAAATCAATTAGTTTTTCTTTCCAGTACTTGAAATATCAACAAATTTGGTAAATACTTGAGTGCGACATTATTGTTTTATTAGCGGATACTCACATGGTAAGCGAGTGTAAGTTCATTTATTTACTTACTACCTGGAAAATCTCAGTACCAGGTACTAAGTAAATAAATGACGCATGCGCTTTTAAGCAAAATGCATGTGTTTATAAAAGTTTGTACAAGCAAGTAGCATTTTTAAAAATAAACTTGATCTGTAGACTCTAGTAATTGAATTCAGTAAATATTAAGTAAAGTCAAGTAGTTTTTCTTCCAAGTATTTTAAAAATCAATTAAGTTAAAAAATTACGGCATTATTGCTTTTATTAGTTGATACTTACCTAGTAAGCAACTTTAAGGGCATTTTTTATACAAATCTCAAAATAAAGTTATTCACTACGCTAAAGTATTTTACTTCAGTAAATATCAAATCAAATAGTTTATGCTTAAATTACTTGAAAAATAAAATAAATTTAAAAATACTTGAGCGGAGGAATTATTGCTATATATGTATACAAGCAAATAGCAACTTTCAAAAAGAAGTTGATCAATACGCTGCAGAAGCTTACTTCAGTAAATATTAAGTCGAAGAATTTTTCTTCAAAGTATTTGAAAAATCAAGTAATTTAAAAAATACTTGACTAAGACATTATTGTTTTTATTAGTTGATACTTACCTAGTAAACGAGTTTAAGGATTTTTTTTATAAAGGCAAGTAGCAACACTCAAAATAAACTTGATTAATGTGCTGTAGAATTTTACTTCAGTAAATATCAAGTCAAATAGTTTTTCTTTCAAGTACTTGAAAAGTCAAATAATTTGAAAAATATTGTGAGAACGGAATTAGTAGGAACTCAGAAAATTAACTTAATAAATATACTGTAGTATTTTACTTCAGTAACTATTAAATCAAATCACTTAATTTTTCTTTCAGTTACTTGAAAAATCAAGTAATTTAAGAAAATCTCGAGCATGCTCTTTTAAGCAAAATATATGTGTTAATATAAGTTTATACAAGCAAGTAACAACTTTAAAAATAAACTTGATCAGTAGGCCGTAGAAATTTACTTCAGTAAGTATCAAGTGAAGTCCAGTAGTTTTGCTCTTAAGTGAGTACTTGAAAAATCTAGTAATTTGAATAATACTTGATCACGGCATTATTGCTGTTATTAGTTGATAACCTGGTAAGCGACTGTAAGGACATTTTTTAATAAAACTCTCAAAATAAACTTAATCAATGCGCTGTAGTATTTTACTTCAATAAATATCAAATCAAATAGTTTTTCTTTGAAGTACTTGAACAATAAGGTAAATTTAAAAATACTTGAGAGCAGAATTATTGCTATACAAGTTTATATAAGCAAATAGCAACTTTCAAAATGAACTTGAAACAAGTACTTGAAACATCAAGTAATTTAAAAAATACCTGACTACGCATGTTTTATTAGTTGATACTTTCCTAGTAAACGAGTTTGAAGAATTTCTTTTAAACCACCAAATAGCAATTCTCAAAAAAAAAACTCAATCAATGTGCTGTAGTATTTTACTTCAGTAAATAGATTTTCATTTAAGTATTTGAAAAATAAAATAATTGAAGAAAATCTTGAGCACGGCATTATTGTTTCTATTAGTGGATACTTACTTGGTAAACGAGTGTAAGGGCGTTTATTTACTTAGTGCCCGGAAAATCTCAGACGCATGTACTTTTAGGCGTAATACATGTGTATATAAAAGTCCTTAGAAGCAAGTAGAAGCTTTCAAGATAGACTTGATCAATACGCTGCTGTAATTTACTTCAGTAAATATCAAATCAAATAGTTTTTCATTCAAGTACTTGCAAAATGACGTAATTTGAAAAATTCATCTCCATGGTATTATTGATTTTATTAGTTGACACTTACTTAGTAAACGAGTGCAAGGACATTTTTTTGAACAAGCAAATGACAGCTCTCAAAATAAACTTAATGCTGTAGTATTTTACATCAGTAAATATCAAGTCCAATCAACTATTTTTACTTTCAAGTACTTGAAAAATCATGTAATGTCGTAAATGCTTTGAGTAAGGCATTATTGTTTTATTAGCGGATACTTACATGGTAAACGAGTGCAAGTTCATTAATTTACTTAGTACCTACCTGGCAAATCTCAGACGCATGAGCTTTTAAGCAAAATATATATGTTTAAAATAGTTTGTACAAGCAAGTAGAAACTTTAAAAATAAACTTGATCAGTATGCTGTAGTAATTCACTTCGGTAAATATTAAGCCAAGTCAAGTATTTTTGCTTTCAAGTACATGCAATCAAGTAATTTGAAAAATACTTGACCACGGCATTATTGCTGTTATTAGTTGATACTTACCTGGTAAGCGAATGTAAGGACATTTTTTTTATACAAATCTCAAAATAAACTTAATCAATGCGCTATAGTATTTTACTTCAGTAAATATCAAATCAAATAATTTTTCTTTGAAGTACTTGAACAATAAGGTAAATTTAAAAATACTTGAGCGTGGAATTATTGCTATACACATTTATACAAGCAAATAGCAACTTTCAAAATGAACTTGATCAATATGCTGCAGTAACTTACTTCAGTAAATATCAAGTCAAATAGTTTTTCTTTAAAGCGCTTGCAAAATCAAGTATTTTAAAAAATACTTGACAACCCTATGATTGATTTTATTAGTTGATACATACCTAGTAACCGAGTTTAAATATTTGTTTTTATACCAGCAAGTAGCAGGTCTAAAAATAAACTTAATCAATATGCTGTAGTATTTTGCTTCAGTAAATATCAAGTCAAATAGTTTTTCGTTCAAGTACTTAAAGAATCAACTAATTTGAAACACACTCGAGCACGGCATTAGTAGGAAATCTGAAAATTCACTTAATCGATATGCTGTAGTATTTTACTTCAGTAAATATTAAGTTAAATCAATTACTCTCTTGAAAGCTTCTCTTTCAATTACTTGAAAAATCAAGTAATTTAATAAAATTGCTACTTGGCCCAAAACAAGCAAGTGGTAACTCTCAAAATATACTTAATGCTGTAACATTTTACTTCAGTAAATATCAAGTCAAAGCAATTAGTTTTCCATTCAAGTACTTGAAAAATCAAGTAATTTGATAAATACTTGAGTACGGCATTATTGTTTTATCAGCGAATACTCCCATAGTAAACGATTGCAAGGTCATTTATTTACTTAGTACCTGGTAAATCTCCGACCCATGCACTTTTAAACATAATACATATGTTTATAAAAGTTTATACAAGCAAGTAGCAACTTTAAAAATCAACTTGATCAGTAGGCTGTAGTATTTTAGTTCAGTAAGTATTAAGTGAAGTCAAGTAGTTTTAAGTAAGCGACTGTAAGGACATTCGTTTATGCAACTTTCAAACTAAACTTAATCAATGCGCTATAATATTTTACTTCAGTAAATATCTAGTCAAATAACTTTTCTTTCAAGTACTTGAAAAATAAGGTAATTTTAAAAATACTTTTTAAAATTTAAACGGAATTATTGCTGTACCAATTTATACAAGCAAACAGTAACTTTCAAAATAAACTTGATCAATACGCTGCAGTAACTTAATTCAGTACCTACTTGAAAAATCAAGTAATTTAAAAAATGCTTGACTACGGCGTTATTCTTTTTATTAGTTGTTACTTGCCTAGTAAACAGGTTTAAAGAATCTTTTTTATACAAGCAAATAGCAACTCTTAAAATAAACTTAATAAATATGCTGTAGTATTTTGCCTCAGTAAATATTAAGTCAAATCAATTATTTTCTCTTTCAATTACTTGAAAAATCAAGTAATTTAAGAAAATCGTGAGCACGGCATTATTGTTTTTATTAGTGGAGACTTACTTAGTAAATGATTGTAAGGACATTTATTAACTTAGTGCCTGGAAAATCTCAGATGCAAATACTTTTAGACATAATATATGAGTTTATGAAAGTTTATACAAGTAAGTAGGAACTTTCAAAATAAACTTGATGAGTAAGCTGTAGTAGCTTTTGTAAGTACTTGATAAATCAAGTAGTTTGAAAAATACTTAAGCACATTATTATATTTATTAGTCGGTACTTACTTAGTAAACGAGCGTAAAGATATGTTTTACTCAATATCTGGAATCTCAGACCCAGCTTCAGAAGTGGTATATTTAGACTTAATATAGGAATGTATTTATGCAAGCAAGTAGCATCTTTCAAAATAAACTTGATCAATACTCTAAGGTGATTTACCTTCACATTCTTCTAAAATAACAAAACTATTTTCAACGCCTTAATTTGATTTCACATCGTTTGTTAACCAGTCTAAAGAAAAGTCAATTTTTTTTCATAACAAAACACCAAGTACTTAGTCAAGTACCTACCGAGTTGTCATTCTCTATTTTTACGCCAAGTAAAGTCAAATATTTCTAAAAAAATTGTAAAGCTACTTAACTTGATGGGTCCCTACTAAGAGTGACTTTTACAAGTTCAAGTAAATCTTCCGATTGAAGATAAAACTCCAGATATAACCTACATTGCATTGTTTATCTCTCAGGTAAAAAGTGCAATGTACGTCAAGTCTGGTGTTTTATCTTCAATGTGAACTTTTACCTGAACTTGTAAAAGTCACCCTAAATTTAGGTATCGTTATTATCCACGAAACATTAGACTTTTAAATGTATTTTTTTATCTTCAACTCATAATTGGTCAAAGATGTAAATACAAGATGTAACATATGAGACCACATGAATGAAGAAAAACTAAAGTTGTTCTTATCAAAAATGTTGGTGACTGTGGCATTGACGAGAGGTGATGATGGTTATTGAGATGAAAGATATCTTGCTACTCCCTAGATCGCATTTTTACATTTAACGCTATGAAGTTCCGGGTTCTAAAATGAAAGAACGATAGCGAATAGTCAATATTTGCAGCATAAAATAGAACTGAAGGGCACTTGCATAGCAATTCAGAAATTTTCAATATTTGTTCACCATTGTTCCCAAATCGGGTCTTTCATCGTCGCACGAGACTAAATAACCGCTATGTATTTGGAAATTTTTTTATACCCTATTTACCCTCCAATAAAGGAGGCGAATGAAGACTTATGTGGTCTCCTTCTTGTCCGAGCTCGATCCCTGAAAATATATATTGAACTTTTAGTTGTCACAAGGCCGAATGGTTTTATAGGGCAAACAAAGAAGAAATAACGGGATAAGCAGACGAAAAAATAGGGAATTTAGGCTCGGAAAGGTCACACTTGTGTGACCTGTGTCGTCTTATCCTATTAGTAAATAAGAAAGTTTTTGTCTTATTAACTATATTATTCAATTTACTTATTAAAATTAAATCAATAATAAATCGGCATAAAATCCGGAAATTAAGTTGAAAATCCGAGTTTACATAGGACTCAAACCTATAAGTTTGTTTAAATTCAATACGCTTGTTTCAATAAACAGTTTTATTCCTAAACATCAACTCTCAGTCGTACCAAAAAACCCAGATTTCTCTTTTTATAACTTTTAATTTATTTTCTCTTCACTCGATTCGAAACATAAATTCTTGTTGACAACATCTCTTTCTATACGGATCCTATAAACATCCTTTTTTTTTTAATTTGTTGACAATAAACTATGCTAATTTATTAAACTCAAAATACACACAATTTTTTATATTTTCAGGTAATCTTCTGGTTATACTGGTGGTTACTCGAAGCGGTCGTCTAAGAGGACCCACAAATTTCTTCCTGGCTAACTTGGCTTTTGCCGACATATGTGTGGCCGTGTTTTGTGTTTATCAGAATCTCCTTATCTACCTCGTCGATAGGTAAGTAAATAGAGCACGAAAATGTACACATTGGGGAAAAATAAAACTTTCAAGGTGGTTCTGGTGTTTTCGCACCAATGAACGTCAGCGTTTGAAATTGCAGTTGGGGATTTTTTCACTTTTTTGTGTTAATTACTGAAGCCAATCGAGGCCACTTAGCACCTTTTTTTTTTAATTATTCCTTAATAAGCAAGTGCTCAGTGGATGAAAAACCTAATCCCTTAAAAGCATGAAGCTTTGGTGAAAAAAAGGGATTTATTTTTTCTGTTACCAAATATGATTTTATGGAGCGAAGCCCAGACAAATCTAATAAACGAAGAAGTAGGTGTACTCTTTTGACTTTTTGCCTTGTTATGTTTTGTATGTAACGTATCCATGGTCACCGTGTGACTACTTAAAGCATGATGATCTCTTTTAAGAGATATTTTTATCTATTTAAAAGATATTTTTAGCAATGATATTTTTGGCAATGGATTTTGCATCTGATTGAACTTATGTGAAACATTTTATGTGATAAACTTTAATTTAGCAACGCACGAGCCAACTATCAAAATACGCCGTAAAGGCCATTGTGTGAAATGGTATAGAAATGCAACCCTTGGAATGGGAATTTTATCAACCTACGATTTCAATCTAGATTTTATTGGGTTGACATGTGCAACATGTGGTGGATGTATCTCCTGCCTCCACTAATTATTTACATTACCATTAGTCGAAACGTTACTCTAGTATTATGAGTGCTGAGTCGTAATAACGTTTTATCGTAAACACTAAAAGCTTTAGTGTCTCGGTTATAATAAAAGGAGTTTTTGCCCAAAGTGCGAGGCTACAACAAACACAAAATAAATGATCTTTTTGTATTCAATAATTTCGAGTATGTAGTTAGTGATGGTGCATTCTCCTGAAATAGAATAACTTTGACAACAGGGCAATCAATTCAACATTAACTTGTGACGCAAATACGTATATTTCGATTGGAAAAATATTTATTTTAATGGAGAATCAAAATGCAGAAATTCATATCGAATGCGACAAAAATATGTTACCAGACCGACTCCTTTTTAATATTCGTTTTCGATTGACATGGTCGACATGGCGGAACAAATTCTAAGAGATATAAAATATATGCAGTTTTATTAAAAACTGAAATAATTAGTTTACGCTGAAGGAAAATTCTGGTTTTTATGGGCCATCTAAATGGCACTAATTTACATATAAAATGCAGTTTTTATTTGAAATAAATACGTCTAAATTTTTCGCTGTGTAAATCTCTTAATAACCTTGGAGCACTGATCGCTTTGAGAAGAGTACCGCAGCACGAATACTACACATACTTAATGTAGCCACAAAGAAAAAAATATGTGAAAAGAAACCAAGCCAGTTTTCTGCCACGGTTTTCGCTTCCCACACACAGATGGCCGAGATTTCGTACCTATACCGTCCAGGGACGACGTTAAGCTCCGCTCAGGTATCAAACTCATTTCTCTATTAGGCAGAGGAACTATAGACCGGTTTCGCTCTTATGGGGGCTCATCAGTATGGTGTATGGGTAATAGAGGTAACTTGGTTTCCTCTATTGCTCAAGGCACTGTGCATATATGCAAGTGGCGCCATCGGACGACGGCAGGTGCTTCCACTAGGGCATGCGAGATATATGTGAAGTGATACCAAGCCAGTTTTCTGCCGGAGTTGTCGCTTTCCACAGACAGATGGCCGAGATTTCGTACCTTTGCGAATCTTTACACTATGAGAGTACTATAATATCTATTGCTGTCCAAATAATTTTTGAATGGTGATTAATAGAACACTTATGACGATAAAAGAAAAAAAATACGTCTAAGATGGCCAACTGGTCACAATCGGTGACATTGCAGAATCCTGTAACACGTGGTTTATGTCAGTTTATGACAATTATTTCATGGATTTTTTTTTCTGGTTTCTTGAAAGTTTTACGTGTTTTCCGCCGACTTTTTCGCTTTTAGCAATCGTTTCTGTGTTTCAATTTGTTTGTTAGCCATGGTGAGACAATGTTTTGTGTGTAAAACTCGGGATCAGAAAAATAAATCTGGAAAATTATCTTTTCACCGGTAAGCTCATTTGTGTTTTTTGGTTATGAGGTTACTCGGCTCTTGGCCTTAAGCTATTGGCGTCGTTTGTATTGTTATTCTATTATTAATCTTTAATATCAAAAAACTCAATAAATGGGTATAGTAGGTATGTATCAAAAATCATTTAAATATAAAAATATTTGAATGTTTTGGTCTGCATAAAAATGCAGACGCATGCTGCGTAAAAATCGTATCCTTGAAAAAAAATACGCCTATGTGTGCTTATGTCATCTGGAGATGTGTCCTTGGAGATTCAAATTGCGCCATATTATTCTTAGCAATATTCGGCATTTTCTGCTTCTCCTCTACCCGAACAACCCGCAAGCCTCCAAGTATGCGGTTTGTATATCATGTCAAGTAAACAAATGCCAATTTATGATTAACTCACGGCGTTTATTTATTTACTCCATTGTCAATGGGTAAATCACATTTAAAAAGATACCAACAAGATGAATTTTATTCGAGAGAGAAAGCATAGAGATAATTATGTGGTCCAGTATTACCAAACATCCGTTCGTCCTGTAAATCCTTGAACGCCCTGGTAACGGTAACCTTAAAGAGCAGTAGGTGTCTTCTCCCGTTTTGGTATGGATAATATCAACACTGGAATCATCAAATCAAACTGGTAAATCCGGACAATAATCCATGAAATTTTACTTTTGCCATTGTCACATGGAGGCCCTGTGAAATCTGAAACTGGTGAGGTACAGCAGTTTGACCCAACAATCCATGGAATCATGCAGGGCATTGACAACCAAAGTTTTCACGAATTTCTAATTTATTAAAATTTTTCTCATGAATTCAAGACATCCTCTGACAGTCGCTTGTTGTGAGTGTTTCATGGTCGATGCCATTAAAAAAAAACAGAAGGAAAAGACAAATTGTGGTTAGCGCAAAACTTGGGTTCTAAGTTGCAAAAGAGGCCTTCCCACCTGTCGTCCCATAAGCAGTTTTTAGGGTTTCATACAGGATCCATTAGTACTCTCTAGGGTGTAGAGCTTATCACATATCCAGATTCGATTTGACATGTTCTTTTAGCAGAAATTACTCTTCAAGGCGATTCCTTCGAGTTATCACAGGACTCAAATAAATTCGTGGATAGAAATTACCCTATTCTGAGTATGGAGTCGATGATAGATGTATAAGAATTATAAGAGGATAAGTAGAAATAAAATTTTTTGTGATGCATTAACTTTTCTTGGACGAGGGTATTCGACCACTAACCGCGATCTCAACGCACTTTGGCCTATAGTCACTGGTTTTCATTCTCAAACCAGCCCAAATTTTTAAAACGCACTATAGAAAGCTGCTTTTCTCGAATCAATGGACCATAGTATACTTGAACCTGATTCTGATCAAGCCATCTAATCAAAAAGAGCACGATCAATAACTTCATGAGTATTATTAATTAATTTGCTTAATTATTAATTTTTCTAGTTTGCCATGTTGATGGGGTTTTTCTGCGATTGCATAATCTAAGTTTCCGTTTAAATCTCCAAGTGCAAAATTTACGCTTCTCTAGTAAATTATCTTGAAACAATCGTCACAGCTGATGGTATCTATGCTGATCCGAATTTCACAGAAGCTTATGTGAAGTTGCGTCAATCAATAAACTAAAAAAAGGTCGATCTTTCATGGGAATTAGGTCAATAATTAGTATTGCAAATTCGTCAATCAGTTACGTAGCAAGCAGCAATTAAGAACGCCCTGAAGTGGCCACTTTTTCTTGCCCACACCACTTGGTAAATTCCAACAAACATTAATTGTTTCTCCTGATGTTTGTAATATTGGTACTGGAGGAAAATTACTTACATCCAGATGGAGCAATTTTATATGAGCCAGCCTTTGCCAGAATCGCAAAGAAACTGCAATCAAATTGAAAAAGAAGCAGTTAAGTTCACTTTATTTTTCAAACGGACTATTGGGGTTTTCTTCCGCTCTTCAACACCCCGAAGACCAAAGGCCTTAGCGAATTTAATGTAGCGCGACTGAATCGTTGGGCACCCTAATTCATCGGTTAAGATTTTAACATTAAATATATCAAGACAGATGATTTTGGTCAATCTTGTATCCTGCCATGCTCTGATCAACAAGATTCGTTAAGACTCAACCCACATAGAGACCGAACAAGTTGTTGCTTGAATCCATTCTGTGGACCAAGGACTATCGATATTACTTAAGAATTATTACACAACATCTTCGTTTTCGTTTTGTTTAATTGTACAAGAAAATTCAACAGCACTTAAAATCGTTGCATAAAATGTTTGTAGTCATTAATTAATATGTACATACCAAGTGGTTCGTAAACGTCATCCTTACTTAACAAGTGCGTTAAAATATTCTTATAGCAATGAACCATTAACCCGAACTATTAACAGACATATTTTATAATCCGATTAATCGCTTATAAAGCAAAATCGCAGTCGTACGAAAAGTATAGTTTGCCGCACGTATGAAAATTGCTCTCACACTTTTGTGACGTTGTATCACTCGCTTACGGCTCGTGTCCAAACCGTCACACTCGTGTGAAAAGTGCAATTTTCGACATTAGTTGCACAATATACTATTCTTATCATCGACTTCATCATCAACTTTTTGCACGACAAATTGCTCCATTTACTCAAATATGTTCAACTCACTGCTATTTCTTGAAATGGTTTTGGAAACATTCTCGAGTCGTTTGTTACCTTCCCGGAGAGTTTCCATATTGGAAACCTTTCAAAGCGCGTAAACTTTCCAAGAGAACGATGGGTATTGCAACAACCAAGTAAAGTTTTCTAACGGAAAGAAAATGAATGTAAATATCCGAAAATGTGGGAAAATGCAAAGAAAAATAGGGTTAGGCAAAACTGGAAATCTTCAAGATGGGAAAAGAAAAGTTTGCGGAAACTTTCCGAAAGTCTCGTTTTTTGGTTACGAATTAAGTATGTACAATCAACGACGTAATAAGCATTATAAACTATAAATTTATTATTTCCAAAGCAGTAGGTTGTGAGACCTAGTCGAAAATGCATTTTGGTCTCTCTCACTTTTGCACGTGCTATATTATATATAATATATTATTGCATGCAATAATATATTTCTTTTTAATTGCTCCGATTTCACAAATATGATCAACTCATTAGTACAACTTGAAATGGTTTTCGAAACATTCCTCGATTTTTTTGGCACCATCCCGAAAAATTTCAACATTGGAAAGCTTCCAAATTGCGGAAATTCTCCAATAGACTCAAAGGTTTCCAAGGGTTAAGCAAAGTTTTAGTTAAAAAATTACGATTGGGCAAAATTGGACTTCAACTCTTGCTCGCTATTGTCACTCCAGCCAAAACAATTTTTGCTCTGTGATTTAGTTTCCCTTACTTAAGTTCAGATGGTTCAAAATTTCTTTTAGCTTATTGAGTTAGAATTTTACAAAAAAACGTCTGTTTTAATTCTTCAAACATCTGTTTAATTCGCATAATTATCGCTAGAGTGTAATGTCCAATTTAGTCCAATTATGGCTATAGTGTAAGGTCCAAATAGAATTACGAGTTCGCATGAAACTTGGTCTCCTCTCTTGCTCAAGGCACTGTGGACATATGCAACTGGTGCCATCGGACGACGGCAGGTGCTTCCACTAGGGCATGCGAGATAATGTGAGATGAAACTAAGCCAGTTTTACACCTGCCGTCGTCCGATGGCGCTACTTGCATATGTACACCGTGCCTTGAGTAAGAGAGGAGACAAAGTTTCATTTGAACTCGTATTTCTGTCAGGTTTGAAGTATACCTTACTGATGAGCTTTAATAAGAGCGAAACTGGTCTATGGTTCCTCGGCCTGATAAAGAAATGAGTTTGATACTCTGCTGAACCTCATCCCCAGACAGTATAGGTACCAATCTCGGCCATCTGTCTGTGGGAAGCGACAACTTCGGCAGAAAACTGGCTTGGTTTCACTTCTTAAAATAAAAACTTACTCGTCAAAAAGAGATATCAAAGAAAGGAAATTTATCGCGCGTAGGTACTTTTCCTGAGATTGAAACAGCTTATATCTTGATTCGATAAAGATCTATCTAAACATATTTAATAAGCGCTAAGATGGTAGAAGAATCAGTCTACACTTATAGCCTATTTCGAAGTATCCACCTATAACATTAACTGAGAACGGGTCACTCAAAAATAAAGTACCAATTTTGCAATTCGCTCTCTTGAAAAATAAATGATGACCATGTATTTGAAGACACGTCCCCCAATTCTTACATAAAATACTAATTTGATCTTCTAGCTAAAACTCCATACAAACAATTCAATTTAGGTACTGCCTAAGTAGAAGTTGTCACAGCCGGTATATAGTGCATTTTGATTGGCATTTATTTTTCAGTTGGGTGTTGGGCGAATTTATGTGCAAAATGAACTTCTTCGTCCAAACTCTGAGCAACTCAGCCAGCATAGTAATCTTGGTTGTGATATGTGTAGAACGATACTTGGCAATTCTGCACCCAATACGATCCAAACAGATACTCACCACTATGAAACTTCGCGTAAGTAACGCCCAATTTGTTTAAGTAAAACTCATCGGGTGTTTTGTAGATTGTGATGATACTAGTTTGGTGTATGTGCATCTTATACAGTGCTCCTAAGTTTTACTGGGGCAACACGGTGAACAACAACTTCAGGGAGGAGCGCCCTGAAACTGTTTGCGTCCTTAACAGGCAGAAGTATGACTCGAGAGTGCTTGACATCATCCATTTTGTCCTGCTGTACCTTATTCCTCTAGGGATAATTACTGTAAGTGTACTTAATGGAAAGAATGTTCTTGACCGCCAAGGTAAAATAGTGTTGAAGTTCTTGGGTTATCGTTCTGGGCCACTAGATCTGAAAACTTCCAAGCTTTCGGCAATTTTTGTTGTCTTTATCAGGGCGTCTAATGTTTTACAATATTGTTGTTGTTTTAATTGTAAAACATTGTGTGTGTTTTAATTGTAAAACATTAGACGCCCTGACGAAGAAAATAAAAATTGTCGAAAGCTTGGAAGTTTAGGAGTTTTCATACCTAGTCGCCCAGACCGATAACCAAAGAACTTCAACTCTATTGTAAGAATATTTATTTAACTAGTGGTATCCTTACTATTGAATGAGTTTCTCATAAAATGGCCCAGTCATATATTTTTTCACCGAGTTTAACTACGTATATCACTTTGTGCCAAATTGTCTCCTGGATATTGATATTTATTACGAAAATTTATCTCAAGGGCAATCAATCATTAACATGACTCATCAATCTACTACAATTCTGGGATAGAGGCTAATGGCTTGAGTTTAACCTTCTCGTACAAGGATACGTTTGCTACGAACTTCAGACAAAAGCAACAGCTTACTTTATCTTAACGGATGTTTTCTTTCTTCAGACAAATTTGTCAATCGTGTTTCAGTACGTAAACACAAAGCTGGTCGCCTTATAGAAAAAACATTTATCATGACAAAAAAATTGCCTTAGAGACGTCCTAGGGATATTCTTTAATGAGTGTTTTCACGGCCAAATGCTTTGTTCTCTGGGCATTTTATTTTGCCTCGAAAAAGAGATTTTGAACAATGGCCCATGACTTCTTTTGTTTAGAGCAGGATCCGTAAAGTTAACCGTAAGAATTGAAAAAAAAACATAGGACATGAATCGAATATTTTATACTAATCGTAATTTTTGGTTTTCAGATCCTTTATACAAGAATTGCGGTTTGCCTCTGGAACAGCTCACAGACGTTCAAACTCCAACTCAGTACGTCCACGAATGTAAATTATTATGAGCCAGTGTGCATAAGAAATTCCCGAAGGGACCGAGTGGAAAATGGCGAAGTAAGTATCTAATGGCCCGTGAATTTATTTTGAAATAAATAAGGGTCAGCTCTTTAGTCAACAGTTTAGAGCTCCAAATACTCTGGTTTTATAAATGAGCATGCGAAGCCACAAAACCTTGGTGGTTTACCAAATTGTCTTATACAAAAGACCGCTCGTCAGGCTGTGCTGGGTCTAATTTATAGGGGACTCCACTTGGTTCGTTAAAGTTAACAACAAGCGGTATTTACTCACGTCGATGTACCAGTAACATTTTAGAAATGCTCCTCTATATCCAAGGATTTGTTGCTTTGTTTCGAAAGGTTAATTTGGGCTTTAATTTTTCAGTTAGTGAGCCCCTAATAGTTTTTTGAAATTAATACAACATGGTCCAATCTAATAATTATTGCAAAAAGCGTTTTTCTAGCTGTAAATGAATTATTCTCCTTGGTTGTCCATGAAAATCGTGATCCATTTTAACCCGCAAATGTTAAATTAAATGCCTCTTAATAGTTATTTTTTCTACTGGTTATTTATAGTTCACTTCGTTCTTTTTATCCATATTTTGGCAACATCTATAGGTAAATACGTTATTTCAGTTACACGCGCTTTAAGATAAAGAATGTTTCTAATATAATCATCTAACTAGCAGATTATTTATTCATTTTGGTGCAGAAGAGTTCGCTTTCCCGCACGCAATTTATAGCATAAAGTTGCATATTCCCGCCCTAGTGCGGAAAATTGCTGGTATTCAACAATCGAACAACGTACACTATAACAACAACCTTACAAATTGAAGAATATAAGAAGCAAAGGGGGCGAGTGCCAAAAATTTTTTTACGACATAGTTACTCTCCTCACTCATGTCAATTTACGTCAATGTATCATAGAAATTTATAAACAAGAATTTAGACATACTGATGAATATTTCTCTTTGGCTTAAGATAGTCATGAGTTCTACAGGACAGCCCTACAAATGTGGAGGTTTATAAATCTTGACCAATATTACTGAAAGCTCTCCCCTGAAAGATTAACAATAAATTACATACTAACTTCTATTTACTTTTTTGAACTTATTATTGATCATAGTCCTGGTAATTTTAGAAGGAATATAATTTCCTTTCAAATGAAAAGAACTGGACAATCGTCTACATCCACCGATCCAATCAATCACATATCCGATGTCTATAGAACAACCCTACATGCACGGCGATTTAATACACGACTTGACAGTACGATTACCAAGGTGACTGCTTTCTGACCAATAGGGGTTTGCTTCTCGCCGCAAAGGCTAATAATAAGTTGCAGGCTTACCTCTTAATCTCTCTTTATAGTTAAAGTTATTTGCCATTCGTATTATTGTTAATTTGCGATTAGTGTTCTTGATGATAGCAAAAAGTTAATAAGTTAATAAAACGATGTGGATACAAGAATTTTTGATTTTTTTTAGCTCTCCTTTCATTGGCAATTCATGGCCTATAAATGAACACTGGCACATAGTACCTTTATAAGAAAACATAGACAGTTACTTAACAGTTTTTATGGATCTATCCCCTCAAAATGACCATCTTTGGCACTTACTCCTTTTGTAACATCCACTTCTCATATGTCAAGATTTGTACAATAAAATTGGTCGAGATTTGAGTTTGTATCTAGTCAAAAGATAACTGGGAATTTAAGTGAATTCTTCCTGAAGAGTTACCTTAAGATATTGTGATGGCAGCAGCTTCAGAGCTACTACCTGAAGAGTCGACTAAGAGATACTTAGCCTGATCTCGGGGCAGAGTAATAAACACTTCTCAAGATTAAGTGTTTATGCTGTATTTTGCTGAACTAAGGAAGGTTGAAGACGCTTTATTCGCCGTACTGAAGGATGAAGATTGAAGTAAAAATAAAACAGTAGTACACACGTGCAGATTTTATAAGTTAAGGTCTATTATAGACAAAAAATTCGCACAAAATATAAAACTTAAGGCAAGATTAGCAACCTTTTTACTCTTGCTGGTACTTACAGTCTTGAAGACGCTTTATTCGCGGCACTCAAGGATGAAGATTGAAGTAAAAATAAAACAGTAGTACACACGTGCAGATTTTATAAGTTAAGGTCTATTATAGACAAAAGCTTCGCACAAAATATAAAACTTAAGGCAAAATTAGCAACCTTTTTACTCTTTCTGGTACTTACAGTCTTGCTGGTGGTATTCCTTAGTCTGGTGTCATGGCATGGAATCAAGCACCTTCCAAAAGGAAGTGTTTTGCTGAACTAAGCATGATCCTCAAGTCTAAGACGCTTTGATCGCTGTAGTCAATGATAAAGTGTTAAGTAAAAATAAAGCGGAACGTCTACATAAGCAGTTGATGATAGATAGTGGCTACCATCTTCCTTTTGCTGGTGGATGAAGAAGACGAAAACTTATCTGAACTAGAAATGATGACACAGATGATAAGGGCAACCTTATTGTCATAAACTTTGTGAAAGATTCTTTGACGAGAACATGTAAATGATGAATAATTTTGGATGCTCTAAAAAAACACACAGATTTGTGGCCGCAGGATACACCATCTGATCGCTCTTTCATCAACTATGTAAGAAAGAAAGGAACAATTCAATGTGTAGGGATGAAAATCTTTGAGAATCCCGAAGAACATACGGGGCCAATTCTGAAAAATATTTAGACAATCTTCAGCAAACTTCTTAAGTGAGATGTTGTACAGAGCAGAAGCAGGCGACATCCACCAGCGTGTTTTAGATCCAACACTGCATGGCAGATGACTCTCAGATCGCGAAACGGCCCATATTGCTCTGTACCTCGCTGGCTATCGGAACCAGAACGAAGTGAAAAGAGTGAAGGTGGTCACCAATTTGTCGATCAACCCATCTGCCTACTAGTGTCGGGGTCTACCCCTCATTAGTACAGCTTTAGACATTAGACGAGCAGAAGCAGGCGACATCCACCAGCGTGTTTTAGATCCAGTACTGCATATTGCTCCTCTTGCAGCTCATATGTGTTGTCGACCAGCAAAAGCTGTACTGATGAGGGATAGAGCCCGAAACTAGTATGCAGATGGGTTGATCGACAAATTGGTCACCACCTTCAAACTGCTTAAGTAATGCTGGTGAATAAATTATGTGGCTGAGGGATACCCAGATGAACCTACCAATCAGGAAGGCAAACTTGTTCATATAATTCTGACTGTGGATCCGTCAACTTCAATCTCCAGACTTTAAGCCAATTGTATCTTCTGGTGATCTTCTGTACGTAAAGGAACTTCAAATCAGTGTCTGTAATTTGCAACGAAAGCAACAAAAGCAACTCGAAAAACTTGGTCAATTTGCCCTGTACGCTATTAAGTTGTGTAACACGTATTCATTAATATCCTGTATAACCATCTGTCTATATATATCTGTGCATTTAGTACATATCGTGCTTCCAATGTCAAAAACACGAATGTCCAAATCTATAGTTCTGCACATTCGTCGTTTTGGCGTTGGCAGGATGATATTACCTTTCTCTATTCTAGTGTACTTGTATTTCATTAGGGATTGTAAATGTTTTCTATTTTTTGCTTCTTTGCTGTCATTTCTTGCAGTTTCCAAAACAATATTTATTTCCTCTTGCTTAGCCTTAACTTCGTTTTCTTACATTCATCATTTGTCTTTATCAAGTCGTCATCAATTATCACTGATTAGCTCTTTTTGTTTCTCATTTCTGCAACTGCAGCTGTTCCGAATATTTGTTCTCCTACTATTGAAATTTTAATGTGGATTCGATTTTTTAAACAATCTCTCCTTCTGCTCCGTTTAATTAATTTTCTTATTTTGCCATATGGTATTATTTCTCACATAATTTAGGATTCCACTTTTTTTTTCCTACTTTTTGTATCTCTCATTTGCCATGCTACATCTACCCTACCTTTTATGTAGAGGTAGTATTAGGTGTAGTGCTGAAAATTATAGAATACCCATTTTTGTTTTCTTATAAAATGTAGAGTTTCGATTATTTTAATTTTCTCTTTCTTCACTTCTTTTAATTATCTTTTTATATATTTGCTTAATTCTGTGAAAAATCTAAACTTTTTTTAGCATAGCATAGCATAAGTAAGTTCAAACTTCACTAGAACTACAAAATACCAAAGAGCCAAGCCATTTTATTCTAAAGTGAAGCTTTACACTTCATACCTTTAAAATTACAATTCTATTCGAAAATTGCTAATTTGGAAAGCAAACTTAATGTTACAAACACAAATCTTCTCCTGATTTTGTGAAATTTTTTGCTGTTTTAGATATATTGCAAAAACTGTCCTATATTACAGATTGATGAGGGCCGTGAGTTATCGAATAATGAGGCCAATAGTAATGGGATATTATTAAGCAACACAAAACCCACTTTATTTGACATTTTATATTTTATAGTCCAGCACATTTGAGCAAAAACATATTTATTTGTCTCCATATATGGAATTTATTGCAAAAACCACATAAAATTTTTATTATTATTAGATGTTTTTGTGGAGTGAGTTATTCCATTTCCACTTTCTCAAGCGCTTTTAGACCAAGCACACAAACTGTAGACTAGTGCCTATAAAATCAGGAAAGACATAAATTAGAGTTATTGGGTTTTATTTTTCTAACGTCGTCGGTGGAACTATCATTTGAGAATATTTGTGATTCCCTTGAGTGAATTAAATTGGTGTGTTGATGCAGTGGCTGGTAATACTTGTGTTCAATCCGGCAATTTCACATTACCCTGAATTCCATAATATTATGAAGAGAGTGTGCTTTGCACTCGGTTAATTGCTAACTTTAAATAAAGTCTTGAAGAATTAGACAAAACATCGGGAAAGTGGTTATTTAAATCTCTATTTCTCTGGCACAAATAAGAATCTTTTAAATTCTTCACTGATTCGTTTGATATTACATCACCTTCGTACCTGCCAAATAGCCATCAACTTTTTTAGACCTCCAACGGCTTTCTCCGATATCCATCCAACGGCACTTACCAAAACGCCAATTTGGCCCAAAAACTGAAGTCTCGAAGGGGTGTGATCAAGATGTTGATCATCCTCGTTTGCACCTTCGCTCTGTGCAACCTGCCCTTCCACGCTAGGAAGATGTGGCAGGACTGGTCACCAAACTACAAAGGCCACACGAACTTCAGTGCCCTGCTGACACCGCTTACGTTCCTGGCCACGTACTTCAATTCTGCAGTGAATCCATTACTGTACGCGTTTCTCTCCAAGAATTTCAGAGGGTTAGTAAAGAGGTAGATTTGAGTAGATGTTGTTTTATAAGTTTGCCTACATACACTTTTCATTAGGTCAAATTAATTTATTTTTTGAAGTTCTATCAACGTGTGGTATTAATGCTTTTATGTGCACTGCATGGTATATATCAAAACCACTGATTTTTCTTTATATATTGTGGTTTTCATAATAAGCTGAAACGCTTTTCTTTGCAGAGGAATGCGAGAGTTTCTCTTTTGGTGGGAAAAGCGTCCCAAAGGTAGAAGCAATCTAACAAACGATCGGCGATTTGTGAGATCTACACTTAAAACTGAAGTAGAGATCCCAATGGAAAATCAAGACCAGAATCACTTTACGCATGATATTTGATGAGCAGTGATATTATACAAAGTGCGTTGTTGTTCCTGTTGTAAATAGATTATTAAGGAACTGTCAATGTTCCTGTCAAAATACTTTTTTATATCCTGCAATGTTGTGCCTGCCATAATAGGTACCTACCTCATATTTTTTAAATACATGAAAGACTAAGATACTAATTAAAACTTATCATTTTAGCTTGACCATATGTGCATTATTGATTAATTGAATAAGATTCTTAGATGAACATAAATTTATGTGCGTACAAATATCACAAAAGTATACCTGATTGGGCAAAAAATACGTTATTTAATGTTAGTGACGTCTTTTAACAAACTTGTTTGTTAATAAAGGCAAGTGATAAATAGACGAAGCAGAGTTGAGTTGGTTCATCGCTCTTTAATAGACAAGTTGAGTGAACAATTTTCCATCGACAAACTATATATTGTTTACTATGTTTCATAAATTATGGCAAAATTTATATTTCCAAAAACCTGTGTATTTCCTAAGAGGTGTTTCACAATTCTTCCTGTATGTTCCCAAAAAGAGTCAAGGAATTCTCAAGGAAATATGACGATATATCAGTATTTATATATCAATATATATAATAGTGTTTTTTCTTGATTTTGTGTCTTTTTGGTGCCTATAATAGAATGTTTTAGTGCGCCGATTAAAAACTTTTACTTTGTACCTACACTAAATCCAAAATTTTTAGCTTATTTATAAAACTTCTAATGTACATTTTCTAATTAAACTTTAATTCTCAAGGGCAAATATTTGTGTTTCTTTTATCTAATTTATTGCTAAATCCAGTATGGTGAGCAACCCTGTTTAGTTTGACCCTCAAGATAATAGGGTTATGGCAGACTTTGTGAAAGGCATTTGTTTTAGGATTGTAAATCACAGCAATGACTCGTATCTTTCATTCTTGCCAATTATGCTCCACTTTCTTGAGTTGTCTTCCATACTTTGTTAAAAGCGGCTAGTAGCTGGCAACCCTTTTTCTTAAAATTTTTATTGCTTTTTTATAATCTTTTTTATAAGGCGATAGGAAGTTTTTACCACTATTTTAAACTTTTGTTCATTCTCCTACCGATTTTCAGATCTTACTTAAAATCCAGTCTATTTTCATTTGACGTTTTGAAGTACTATGGCATTAGTCTGAAGTGAAAAACCATGGTAAGATTGAGTCGTAAGTGATTAGTGGGTAAGAATAGTGACATAGTGAGTAAGAAAGACACTCGACTAAAGTTCGATTTACATATGAAGCACTGCAGACTTGACATTTCAGCTTATAAATTACATTTCTTGTCAGTGTGAGATGGAATTGATACGATACGAGGTCTCAATGAGTTTTGAAGCTAGAAGGTAAAACTACTTGTTGTATGTGTGTATAGATATCACAGATTAGCTTAGTAAAGATAAGGAACATTATGTAAATACCTCCTGAGTCACCACAAATCGAGCTTGGAAGTGTAAGTTGCTTAGATCATACATTTTGCTTAAGTATTCTACTCATTGCATCAGAAATGCCAGAGTAATAGCTATTATTGTAGTCAATTTCTCTAGTGGTGTTGGTTTGTTCTTAATCGACATCAGGGTGCCGGAGAGTAATTGTTGGGAAGCTGAAAGATAACAGAAATGAAGAGCAACTAGAAGATGTAGAGGGTGGTTAGGTGGAATGAATAAATGACATTAGGAGAATACCCGATTAATGCTTATTGACGATGAGGAGATGACTAAAGTCTATAGTGGTATTAAATGATACATCAGTCAATATCTGAGGAGTTTCTAAGGTAACAACAAGTTTCGCGCAATGGTAACTGCCAAGATTACGATGATGAACTGAGCTTGGTAGCAAAATATCAAACTAAACTGATTCAAAAAGAAAATGGCGAATGCAAAATTTGGTTTAGTAGAGATGTATTAGAGGAGATGATTGGAGAGGGCGAGAAACAATGTGGGACGATGAGTATGCAAGCCTTCGTGGATGATCAAGAGATTTTAGTGAGGGAGCTGGAAAATTTGACGTACAAAAGAAGGAGAAAATTAAGCCGAGAAAAGAAAGCATGAATAATGTATTTGCGAAAGAAGAGAAATAGTCTTTATGAAGATGGCAAAGGTGGTGACAGCATCAAAATATTTGAGTTGGGAAAAAGAATAAAATGTTCTAAAAGTGCTGGTGGAATCCTGTAAGTCGAAGGGAGTAGGACACTTATATAACATAAAAAGCCAGGTGTTAGGAACTCTAGGAGAAAGCTCTCCAGTTTAGAATTTAATGAAGGAAGATGGCTAAGAGATAAGGTGGTGTCAATACAACTTGAAGGGAATGATCAGGAAGGTGTGTGACTAGTGTGGAAAGGAATATGCTAGTGTGGAAAGGGTGATGAATGGTTAGATGGAATAGATGAATGAGACAATAAGAATGGCCGGCGAGAATGGATGAGAGTGATTGATTATTGATGATAAAGAGGCTACATAATCTATAAGTCCAAAGTGTTAACAAACAACGCGTCGGTCAATATCTGGTGAAACCGATTGGTAATTGCTAAGATTATAATAACGAAGTGACCTTGGTAGGAAAATTTCAATAGAAGTTGATCAGAAAAGAAAATTTCGGTTGTAGAGATAATGGAAGTGGTAGCAAAAGCGGGCCTGATGATGAATGTAATGATATTAGTTTTAAGGAGAGTGAAACTGAACAGTTAATAAGAGAAATAAAGAGACGCTTGCATATTGAAAGAGTGTACGATGCATGTATAGGTAAGGATAAATGGGAACATGATTATAGTATGTAGAACATGAAAAATGTGATTAACTTGACTCCCATATTGAGCCAAGAAAATAATATTTGAGTCCTCGGTGTGAACGAGAGGAAAAATGCAGTGGGATACAGTGTGACTATGAACCGAGACATGGCGAAGGAACTGGAGATATCGATGATACACATCATTTATGGTAATGTCTGTGGTTCTCTTTATCTATCTATATCTATCTATCTATATCTATCTACTACTTTCTCACCTTTTTATGTTAACAAACTAATGCGCAGAGCGAAACCGCCAGGATAATTCGGAAGGTCCTGTTGGTACCTTTTGCAAGATAGAAGAGTTTGAGATGGGATTCTGAGAAGCAGATATTGAGAGGGTGCCCTGAGAGGTCGGCTGTAGGTTCCTTTGTTTTGATTAGTTCTTTCGTTTGGATTGGTATATATATAACGGATGGTTGGAGATGGCGAGGATGAATGTGGGGTAATTAGTGGTACGTGTGAAAGCCTTGGTGGATGTTGAACTGAGTTTACCGCGGGAGGTGGAGAACTTGGTATACGCCAGGATGGAATTAGGCATCCCAGTAAACAGTCGAGCGTTGCTTCAACGTAGAATCATCGTTTGGTCCGTTGATTTTCAGTTGTCACGTTGATTTTAACGTGTTGATTTCAGGTTGATATAAGCGATAGTGCACAATCATGATTTTCGTCGTTAAATCAACGTTGTTAAAACGTGTTTTGGATGTGTTTGGATATTGGTGAATTAATCCTGTTGATTAAACATTGCAAATAGGTGACAGTAATTAACACGTCACGAATGCGCGGTTGCGAAATGTTTTTTAAAACTTATCATCATTTGTTCGGTTGATTCATAGTTGTCTCTTTGATTTTAAGCTGTTGATTTTTGGTTGATTTTTTTCGAAAAGGAACATCCATGTTTTTCGACGTTAAATCATCGTTGTTAAAACGTGTGTTCAATATGCTTAGATATTGGTTGAATTCATAACGTTGATTAAACGTTGAAAATAGGTTTACATGTTTACATACTCAGAGCGCTAGGTGGCGTAAACGGCGGACGACCCAGATTCCTATAACGAGGGTTAGAGGGATAGGACGTATTGCCAAGATCCCCGGTGTTCATCTTTCTCACGCGTGTCGCGCGTCGGCACTGTCGGCTGCTTGAGACTTGAGATGTTATTGTCGGCCATGAAACGACGTTCGTTGTTGTTGTTCGTTTTAATTTAAGTAGATATGGTTAAATTAAGCTAAACTAAATTAGGTACATATAGGCATATTAAGGCTGATTTATTTACCTAAGCATCACAACAAAAATTAATGCTTGACAATCAAAGCTTTATTGTCTCTAGAATTACAGTCTCATTGAGAAAGCATTCCAATCCTTTAAATACAACTAAGTCAAAATGTGTGTACACCAAAATTCAGCGGGGTGATATTTGCCTTGCTCTCACCCCAGGAGAAAATCACTTCCTAAAAGGTGTATACCTACCAGATTCAATTTCCAAGAAAGTTCTTTTAAATCCTATATACCTAATTTGCCTTGAGCTCCACTAAATGTCTTGATATCAAAAGGTCTTTCTTTAAAAAAAAAAGCACTGTAATTTTCAGAATCTCGAACATAAATAGGTACTCATAAACAAACACACAAATAAGTATAATTTTTGTATTTCATCATTTCTAAAGTTTTTTCACTTTAGGTAGTCCTGAAAAAGGCAACAGAGAAGTTGTCGAAACATTAACTAAGTGGATTCGGCCGAGCCCTTTCCAGGGTAAATTGTTATTAGGAGTAATTTTACTGTGAATTGTGGGAAATTCCTTTTCCAACAATCCAAAATCGTCCAAAAAATTGTATAAGGTAGACATTACTCAAAAGTAAGTACTAAAAATGTAATTCTTGTTTAAAATTATTCCTAGTTTACAGTCACCCCCAGTCGACCCCTAAGTGCTGTTCTTCCTTTGTTTTAAGTTTTAACATATATATCATCAAACACGAATTTATAAAATATAACTATTTTACTAATTATTGTAATTAGCACAAGTATAATATTTCCAATAAAACATGTTTAAAATATGTTATGAATTTTTTTATGATAAAATGCAAAGTTTGATATATTAAATACGTAGAGACGTCAACAAATGGACGTCTTGTGTTTTTAACAGCGTTTTTGGTTTAAAGTTTTTATCTTAAACTAAAATTAAAACTCATTAAGCAGGTTCACTCATTTTTATCGAATAAGTTTTAACTGAGTTCAAAGTTCAAACCGTGGTAAAACTCATTTGACATAAATTATATTCATGTAAATGGAAAAAAATAGATGTAAATGTTGATTTAACGTTTTACGTAATATTGATAGACACTTTGAATAAACGTTTTAAACATGGTTGATTAAACGTTTTAACCAAACGTAGATTAAACGTCTTAAGCAAACGTTGATGAAACGTTTTAAGAAAGGTTGATAAAAACGTTGATTCACCGGGCATAACTACATTGAAAAAACGTTTGTTTGGTTACAGGTTTTTTTTAACGTTGAAATAACGTTCAACTGTTTACTGAGATTGAAAAGAAAGTATGAAAAATATAATTGAGAAAAAACAGAAATACCTTTTATAAAGAGGGCAAGGGTGGTGACAGCATCAAACTATTGGAGCTGCAAAAAAGCATAAAAATTCTAAAAACGGTGGTGTAGAGTTGAAGCATTGTCAGCATAATCACATGTAAAACTGGAAAAACGGGTAATAAAATTTTAAAATCCTTTGGAAGTAAGTAACATATAAATAACCAAGAACTGTAGGATAAAGCGGTAGTTGTAGCTCTCCAGCTCAGAATTTAATGGAGAAAGATAGTTGAGAGATAAGATGGTGTCAACATTAAGTTAGAAGGAATAAACAGGGGACGATGCTAGGATGGAGAAGCAGTAATTGGTGGGAAGCTGAGCGATAATATAAATAAAGAGCGAGCAAAACATAGAAAGAAGATATAAAGTGTGGTTAGATGTAATGAATAAACGTGGCAATGAGACTTCCCGGTGAGTATGGAAAAGAATGATTACTGGTGACAAAGGGGCAACATGGAAAGACGAAATCTCTAAAAGTCTAAAGTGGTAACAACCACACATTTGTTGATATCTGGAGACCAGTCGACAATTGCCAAGATTACGTTAATGAAGTGATCTTAGTAGCAAAATATCAATCAAAATTGATTGAAAATGCAGAAAATTGCGAATGCAGAGAGAATGGATTTGGTAGCAAAAACCGGCTTGATAGCAAAAACCGGCTTGATGACCGGAGAGTGAAACTGAACAGGTAATAAAGAAAGTAAAGAAACGATCGCATAACGAATACGTAACGATACGTGTATAGGTACGATGTGGATAAAAAGGAACATGACTAGAGTATCTAAAGTATACTGGAGAATGTGATTAGCTTGAAGCTTACATTAAGCAAACAAATGTAATAAATTAGAAGGAGAATGAGAGGAGAAATATATTGGGGTAGAGGGTGGGTTTAGGTTGAATAGAGACATGACTAATATGCTAGGGTGTTACGTATGGTCTTCTTTATCTTTCTTTTTTCCTTTCTCACGTTCTTATTTTGAGTGACAAATCCTGGTACAGAACGAGGCTGCCAGGATAATTGAGAGTCTTGTTGGTGCCTTTTGCAAGATATGACAGTAAGAGGTGGGATTTTGAGAAGTGAAAGGGAATGCACTCAGGGCTTGATTATAGGATGTTTATTTGGATAATGGTAATTTAGAGAGGGCGAGAATGAATGTGGCTTGATTAGTGGTATGTCTGAAAGCCTTCGTGGATGACCAAGCGATTTTAGTGTGGAAGGTGGAGAACTAAAAAACATATAATTGAGAATAAACAGAATTAGCCTTTATGAAAAGTGCAAGGGTGATAATAGTATAAAAATATTGGAGGTGGGGAGAAGCTTAAAACATTCTAAAAGTGGTGGTGGAATCCAAGTTGAAGCGTTATCAACGTGATGAATATCAAAAGTAAAACTGGAAAGAAGGAAGATGGCTGAAAGATAAGATTATGTCAAATCTAGTTGGGGGTATGAAGAGGAAAAGACGAGGGTAGGGTGGAGAAAAGAAAAGTCAAGCTCATTAAAATAAAGAATGGTTCTGGCACAATTACCACTGTGATGTGGAATGGACCAAAGCGATTTTCAAAGTCAAGTCTAGCAGTAAATAAGAAAATGGCAGAAAGGCGTTTGACACTTATACGTACACTTACGTACACGTAAATTATAAAAAAGAATTTTTCTTGGACTTGTTTAGGAACTACAGGATAAATTAGAGGATGATTGGTACGATTAAGTACACATCACGCATTAAAAGAAAAGTAGTACTTAAATATTTATTTGTAACCAAACATTTTTTTTTAAGAATGGCAAGATAGATAGGATATTTCAAACAAAGTGATTTTAGGGTAGAGAGACTCTTTCAGATCATGTAACCCAGTGTGGTTGGAATGCATTAATTAAGAACAAATGTCAGGCAATTCAACATTTAAAAAATCATCGAAGTGCTTCAGTAATAAGTGAGGTTTTACACATTTCACTTATTTTATAAACTATATAAAATGCATAATTCACTTTAGTTGAAAAATGAAGGGACAACTTACTCACAGCAACATCTACATAAAAAATTGGTTAAGGTAATATACAAAAAAAAACAATTATATTTATCGACATTAACAAAAATATATATTATAGGAAGCTGTCATTCAAATTACTTTTCATTCATTTCTTTTTCGTTCAATCAAACAAGTATTGAATAACACTTAATATAAAAGCTCTTAATTAATATACACCTTGTACGATAGTTTAAAAGTAGAAAAGTAATTATATATATACAAAAAAGGACACAGTGAGATATTTTCTTATCTCTGAACATACAAAGCCAATATTTATATCATTATTAATTAGAAAATCGTCAAACTTTATAGGAATGATGCAATAGTAACACTGAGCACGTAAACTGAGCATTAAACTCGAGGCTACTTGCTTATGTACTTACACAGCTAACTACGCCCACCATTCCTATTGTCGCGAATCAGGCGACCAGCACTTGTCCGCCGTATTAACGGATGCCATATAGAAGAGACGTCACAACTTGGTTTACTAAAGACGCCGTCATTGCTTCCAATGAAGACTGCTTCCTTAAACATTCGTTTCTTCCAGTGCTTTTCTCTAAGCACATTTTTGGCTTCCGACAACTTAATATTATGGTGTTTGGACTAAGCGTGCTCTGCGATTTCCGACTTTGATGTTTCTACTCTTATCGTATGAGTTCTCTGTGTTCTTGGGCTCCTACATGCAAAGGACGCTTGGTTCCTCCTATTTACGACATGCCACCCTCACACGGGATCTAATATATACAATCCTTTTGCTGATTTGAAGTTTCCGGTTTGGTTTTAGCAAGTACGCTTCTTAATGTAACGTCGTAGTTTTGAAAACCGTTCGTATGTTGTATTGTTTCGTGATGCGTCAAAGTTTCTTTTATGTATGGTATAGTAAAAAGTTGACTTGGTCCTCGCTATTTTACCGAGGCTTTTGCATTTTACACTCCGTAAAAGCCCTCAAGATAGTCTTTTCCGTATAACCATTTTACATAAAATCCTGCTTAATATTCTGAAGTTTCAAATTTATGGATTCTTTGTCACTGCATATTATTACGGCGCGCCTATATAAAGTTTTAATTATTCCCATTTTTGTTGATGCATGATGGTTTAAAAGAAAGTACAGCTACTGTCCCGTGTGCATGGGCTTACGGTAGACAGAAGTTCTTATATGATCCTCCGATTAATAATACATCATTGTCTGCCACCTTTAAGCAAACGTTAGAAAACCGGTACGGACCTCGTATTAGCGAGAAATTCAGAGTTTACGAGAAAGCAAAGATCAAGTTTACCAAATAGGAAGAACACATCCACTTCCTTTGCGCAGCGAGGAACAGCCACATCATTCCAGTGGGTTTTCGTTTAAAATCACCAATCGCTGGTGATCGAGCTCGCCGTAGTCTGGACAGGGCCAGCCATGGACTTATTCCGTCCCAAATCAGCTACCACATATGGAAAAAAACACAGCTCCTGGACGATATCCTACATAGGTTTGATGAAATCAAGGAATTTACACTGGAGGAAGAGCACACACCCATTTTCCAGAGACTAGAAAATTCATGCATCAAACTGAAAGAAAAGGTGGCCAAAAAGCCCAATGACAAGCTTATGAAGCTTCAGAGAAAGGAGACGACAATCGACCACAACTAGCAAGGCCAGATGACAATAATCAACATATCATCGACCATCTTGAGTTCCACTGAAGAAAAACTGCTGAGCAAAGGATTGAACTTTGCAATTGCTCCAAAATTAACTTCAGTGTTTGACATAATAAGTGTTGTAGAATCAACGACACTACAGGGGCCACAGAGAGAGGAACTCAAGTGGAAAGTCAGAACCACAACACACACAGAGAAATATCACAAAAGAAGAAAAGTTAGCCGTGAGGAAACTGCAGAGGGACAAATCAATCAAGATCCTTCCAGCTGACAAAGGAAATGCGCCCGTCGTCATACATGCCACACAGTAAGACGAGAAGATACAGGAGTTTCTGATAAAAGTTAAATATAAAATAATACCTAATGATCCGACTAAAAGAGTTGAAGGACAAATATACAGAGTTCCTACCACATTCCTGGAGCTACTAAGAGGTCTCTCACTCCACACTATAGTAAAATTCACAAAACAACTATGCCCCTAAGGCCAGTCACAAGCTCCAAAGACCCGCCAACAAGTTCTCTAAGTAGATTTCTTCTTCAAATCATCCAACTGCAACGTTTGGTTGGAAAAACCACCTCCTTTGTACAAAATCCTGAACAATTTGTTAGTATTCTTAAGGACTTAGAATTGGGTGATAGGGACATGTTTGTGAGTTTCGATGTAGAAAACCTTAACACCAACGTGCCCTTGGAGCAGTCGTTAGATATTGTCGAGGTCAGGCTGAGGGAGGATGCATCTTTAGAGAGAACATCACTGCCTCAAAGGCTCATACTTTCAGAGTAAAGATGAGTTTTTTGAGCAGGAGTATGGGCTTCCGATGGATTCCATCACTATCACGGGTTATGGCAAATATTAACATGGAGTGGTTTGAAACACACGCCATTGAAAAAGCTACGCATAAACCCAAAGTCTGGCTTCGGTATGTCAATGACACCCTTATTGTGTGGAACGGAAATGACAGGCAGTCGCAAGAGTTTCTGAATCATTTAAATAATATAAGACCAACTATAAATTTCACAATGAAAACTGAATATAACTACCGCCTGCCATTCCTGGATGAACTGGTGAGTAAATCCGAGGGTCCTATAAGAACTCCCGCATTATCAAAAATGGGTATAATTAAAACTTTCAGTGGGAAGTCAAAATTGTCCAAAGGGAACAGCACTGGAAGAAAAAAAGTTTAAGAAAGCGATCTTCATTGGAAGCAATGGGGGCGGCTTTAGTAAACCAAGTTGCGACGTCTCTTCGATATGGCATCCGTTGATACGGCGGACGAGTGCTGGTAGCCCGACGCGCGATGGTGGCGACGATCCGGCCAATAGGAATGGTGGGCGTGGTTAGCTGTGTTAGTACATAAACGAATAGCCTCGAACTTAATGCTCAGTTTCACTGGAAAACGAGCAGAGATTCCAGTGCTCGAAACGTAGTTTAAAAAACTCAATAAAGTCAAAGGAAGTCAAAGATGTTTTCCTTAATATTAAAAGGTATTACATATAACTGAATTTGACATTACCATAGAAACATAAAACCGTAAATTATATTTACTTAGATAACCAGCCTTTGTGTCTATTTTATCTCAAAATATATAAACATAATAATAATTAAAAAATTGTTTAAAACAATGGTAATAGTAGCCAGTTGGCTTTAAATAAACCTGGAGCTATTCTATGCGGAGATTAACATATTATTATTTTTGTATCTTCAAAAAGTTTGTACTTTACACATAATCGATAAAATAACTAATATCTAAGCTACAACTAGAATCACAGAAAGATTTGCTTATTGAAATAATAAAAAAATTAAAATTAGAATAATATTTTCAGACTTTGAACGGTCGGAAATAAGTACTATAATAAAATCGGTACAGTTTACTGCGTGTTAAGTCTTCACAAGCTCGTGATTTTTCCTCTACTAATTAACATTAAAAAGCTTTATTACATATTTTACTTCAAATAATTTACAAAATATTGCTATTTTGTGTAATCGAAAATAAAGAAATAAGAGTAATTTGTGAAAGTGAATATGTCCTTCAATTTCCTTTTCAATCTTGTACTCTGAAGAATGGCCCAATTTGAAGAATTTAAGTTGAATAGGGACATAGTCCATATAAATTTGAATAGACATAAGCAATATTCCAGGATACACACATTAGAAGAACTTGTTGCACAAATGCTTATTATAATTCTAGGAGTACCAAAAATGTACCGTTTATCCTCTAAAGTAAATTAACCTAAACTAGCAGTCTTTTTGTTAGTTTCTTACTCACAACAGGACCCTACTTTCTTTATACTATAAACAGAAAAATAAAAAATAGTCTTAGTATTATAAATACTATATACGGTCAGGTATAGGTCCTGCAATTACGTGCACAGCTTCGATTCTGCCAGATCTTCAGCACTATGTTCTTTGCGTATCACTCCATTGTTGAGGCCATTACTGAAAATGGTAAAAATGCGCGTGTTGCGATATAAAATTTTTTTTAGAAAATCACAGGCTAAACTATGTTGTTTAGAAAATCTTATTTGTTACCTATTTGCATGTCTGTTGATCATTGGAATACTTTCTACAATAGTTACTGTTGTTGGGCCATCCTTTTTGTCGTTGATGTCGCAAATACTGGAAAATGAATATAAAGTTGAAATTTGGCTATAGGTAGATTCTACTGCATCCGCCAGCCCGATGAAAAATTTTGCTAAATTTTAAACCTTTTTAAAAAAAAAATCATATATTTGCAATTGGTCAAATTTCGACGCAATGGGCGTTTTTTCATTATTAATTTACATTTGTTTTCAGAATCTGGGAAACAAATTCGATTGAGTCTTAAGAACTAAAAATTAACATAAAAAAGCTGATAAAAGCACGGGCTAATGTCCATTACGAAATGCTGACTGAGATAAAAGTTTCCTTTTATCATTTTTTTTTACTTACTCGATCTCTTTTTCCTCTGGAGAACGAGGCGGCTGGCGACAACATTTCCACCACCAATGTTTATTCCTGTTTAACATATTTTGTTATTCATGTCAACATTTTCAATAACAAATTATTTACCTGTCTCCACTTTCGTCATCGTTTCCATTTGCTGCTACCATACTAAAGCCCTTGCAGGAGGCGTAGGTACTTCGCCTGAGAGACGACCGTTGGAAATAACTGTTTTTTATAGCAGTTTGGACCTAAAACAATAACAGGATTAACTGAATATTCATGCACACGATAATACTGAATTAGAATTGTTTTTAAGTCCGACAAGAGGTACAAATAGTACAATATTTACCTATTATTGTACTTCGATACAATGATCGTGCGTGGGTTGGATTTGAATACCAAATTTTACCCGAAGAGGGTTAATATCTTGCTGTTGCATATACAATCGATATAATACTCGATATGTATGTTTTCTATAATATTTAAGTTTTGAAACAAAAAGTATAATTCAATGTCAGTAGGGGTATTAGCCCTCGAAGTAGTTGTTTCTATTTGTGTCCTTCTTTATGTATAACTACAAGGTTTTGGAAATGCCGAAAGCAGACAAGTTTTCAAATTTCCAAATTGTAATTATACATGTGCATTTTTCGCATATCTTAATTAAACTCTGGTTCTATATTCTTTGCAAAAAGCTTAATATTTTTCGGATTTTTAGCATTGATTTTTTATTACTTTATGAATTAATTTTAATATTTTTTTGCTTTATAAAATGAGTTTTGAAACAAACAGTGTAATTCAATTCCGGTAGGGGTATTAGCCCTCGGAGTAGTTGTTTCTGTTTGTTTCCTTGAAAGCAGATAAGTTTTCAATTTCCAATTAGTAAATATTGCCTTTTTGCATATTTTAAACTAGAGTTTCCTGCGAAAAAGCTAAAAATTTGGTTCAATAACATATTTCGCAGAAAATAACTTTCTTTTAACTTTCGAAGAAACAGGTGTTAAAATGATGAAAAATTTCTCGGCAGTGAACAGGACCTTTCTTAGGAAAAAAATTTAATAAATATCTTAATTGGTATTATAGGGAGAGAGAAAAAAATTTAGATAGAAAGACTTAGATAAAATTTCTCCCTGAAAAATAAATTTTGTTCTGTATGTATGGAAAGGTGTCCGATTATGGTAAACGATATGGGGTGCGCCACAATCAGAATAATTTTTCGACAGTAAACAGGACCTTTCTTAGAACAAAATTCTAATAAATATCTTCATTGGTGTTATAGGGAGAGAGAAAAACATTTAGATAGAAAGACTCATATTAAATTTCTCCCTGAAAAATAAACTTTTGTTCTGTATGTATGCAAAGGTGTACGACTTTGATGGATGATATGGAGTGGGGCATAATCAGAAAAACAGACTCGACAGTGAACAGGCCCCTTTTTTAGAAAAAAAAAATATAAATAAATTAATTGATAATTTAGGGAGGGAGAAAAAAAATTAGATAGAAAACTCATATTAAATTTCTCCCTGAAAAATAAACTTTTGTTCTGTATGTAAATAAATAAATGTTTGTTTATTTAGCATAATGCTATAAAAAGAAGACAAAACATAAAACTAGTCATAATTAAAAACAAAATTCACTACTATTAAAAAATACAAAATTCAAAATCTATAAATATAAAAACTTACAAACCCACTCTACACATTAAAAGTAATTATTCATGTAAATAAAGTTTAAAATAATCATAAAATATCCGATTTAAAATTTTTAACATTGAAACAAAAAATTATCAAACTCATTGCACTACATGTTTAAAATATGTTTTCGCAATATCACTTTAAAATGTTTTAGATCTGTACAGGCCTTTACACTTTGTGGCAACATATTGAATTTCAAAAGTCCGTTGTAAAGAATTGAATTCACAGCCTGTTTTGTTTTAAATTTCCTTTCAACAATGAAGTCTCTACCCTGTCTAGTATTATAAGTGTGCACCTCAGAGAAAAATCTTACCTTGTTGCAAATATAGTCAGGCAATAATTTATTTTTTAGTTTGAAGAGAAACACATGAACATCAAAAACTACTTCTGTTCCACAGGAAGTATTCAATACCCCATGCATTATGCTTATCGGTGTATATCTATTGCACTTCAAAATGGTTCTCATCGCCCTGTTTTTTACGACCTGAAATTCACGGATCTTATAATCTGGCAGAGAGTAAAGAAGTGTGGAGCAAAACTGCAAATGTGGCGCCGCAATACTATTATACAACATTAATTTTGTATGCATAGAGAGATGTTGTCCCACTCTTGCAATAAAATGTACTTTCTTAGAATATTTTCGCTTGATGTAATCAGCGTGTGCAACAAAACTTAAATGGGGATCAAAGACTACCCCGAGGTATTTTATGTTTTTTTTCGTATGTTAATCGATTGCCATTTATTTCCAGATTTATAAGTTCAATGTTAATGTCATTTAGTTGTTGTTTTCGTCCAAAGACACAAAATTTAGTTTTATTAGTGTTAGCGCTCATACTATTTTTACATAGCCATTGAAATAAGTCCCGATTAGCATCACGCTGCGTCTGCACCATGTCTTTTCCGGTTATGTATATCATTGCGTCATCAGCGAACAATTCAACTCCACACCGCTCCATCACTCTGGTAATATCGTTTATATATAGTAAGAACAGCAAAGGGCCCAGCACCGTGCCCTGTGGTACCCCAAATTCGACCGGTAGCGACTCAGAAAGCTGATCTCCAAATTTAACTCTCTGCCATCTTTCAGCCAGGTACGATTTAAACCACTCTAAAACGCAATGTCCAATTCCCATCCTGCTCATTTTATTTATCAAAATTTCTCTAGACACTGTCTCAAATGCTCGTCTTAGGTCCAAGAATATGGCAAGAATCATATCACCACCATCCATACTACTGACAAAACTATCACATACATTGACAGCCACAGATTCACATGAATGACCCTCCCTGAATCCGGACTGATTTGACATCAAAATATTATTGGTCTCACAGTGTCGCTGTAGTTGCAATTTTACTACTACTTCCAAAGCTTTTTCATATACTTCAACAGTGTTTATACGCCTGAACTCGTTGCTCAGCTTAGTATTTTGGACCTTTGGAACAGGCACCACTATTGACTCTTTCCACGCCTCCGGGAATGTACCAATCGATAAAGAGGTATTTATGATGTCTAGCAAGCGATTGCCATCAACATCACACACGTCACAAAGAACCCTTTTCGAAATGCCACACCCCCACCGACATTCTTTAGATTCTTTAATACTTTCCTCAATTCGACCATTGTTACTTATTCGAAATGGGAGAACTCAAAGGAGTTAATTGAATGCGTCTTTTCATCCTCATCATGGAGGTCATACACAGGAATTCTAGCCACAATGTCCGAAACACTATCTATAAAATATTTGTTAAATTCATTAGCAATTTTTTGTTTGTCCGTTAATATAATATTTCCAAAGTTGATCTCATCAGGAAGAGAATTATTTTTTTCAGGCAATAATGATTTTAAGCTCCTCCATAACTCCCGGGAATTATTCTTGTTACCATCTATAATTTCATTATAAAATCTATCCTTTTCAAACCTTATTTTAGTTACAATTGTGTTTCGCATTCTCTTGTATTCCCTCCAGATTTCGTCGCTACTCTCTCTTACCGCTCTCACATAAAGACCATCCTTCTCACGCATCATCAGTTTCAAATCATCAGTAATCCATCCCTTGTCCGCATACTTTTGCTCATAAGTCACTTTCAATACTGGACACATTTTATTTAGAATACTTTTTATATCATTTATAAAAATCTCGGTCAAAAGACTTACATCACTGATAGTGTTATCCCAGGGGGTATCATAGAAACATTCCTGCAATTTGTTTTCATCATACGTTCTCATAGACCTACGATAAGTTGTCACTCGGGAACTCTCCAAAGATCTGTTTTCGAGATGTACAGACAACATACAATGATCGCCAATCCTTGGGGTTAGATGCACTCTATGTTTTATATATTTATTATTTGTTACTATGTAGTCAATTAGCGTTTGACTTCTATCCGTAATCCTTGTTGGAGAACTGACAATCTGAGAAAAACCATTTGAGTAAATACTGTTGAGAATTTTCTCACCATAAAATGATCGTCTTGACAAATCAAAATTAAAATCCCCAAAAATCAAGTTTACTCCCCCAAAGTACTCACCCGGTCAACATATTCAACAAATTTAACATCTTCCTTATGGGGTGGATGGTACAACACTGTACAAAGATATTTCAAACCGGATTCAGAGAACTCAACAGACAAAATCCACACAAAGTCTTGAACACCGAAGTCAAGCTATATTTCACGTCCTTTCTCATTAGTGCCATGACACCACCAGTTCTCCTGTTATCAGATATGCACGATTCAATCTTATATCCCTCTATGTGCAACTCTTTTGAAGTTATTTCAGAACAAACATGTGTCTCAGATAGAAAAATAATTTTTGGTTGCCACTGGTTTACATACAAATGAATGTTGTCCTCGTCATTTAGATATCCTTGGCAATTAAAATACACTAGGCCAGAAGTAAACGTTACGTCCCATTCTAATTGATATTTATGAAATTTGTTCATTTGAATATTTTCTATTCGCTTTAATGTATCGCATTTACTTCTGTCCCAAGTTGTGTGGTCCACATTAAGTGACATTCCGAACTTTTTGTTTGACAAAAGACAATTACAACACTTACTAACATCACTATGACAATCTTCCAAACTATGTTCACCGCTACACTTTGGACAAACCTTTTTATCTTTACATTCTCTACTAAAATGACCATACTTGCAACAATTAAAGCACCTGACAATGCCATACTCATTATATACCGGACAGCGATTCCATCCAATATTAATTTTTTCTTTCACTATCAAAGCATTATATGTGTCATTATCTAATTCTACAATTAAACTAAATTTTTTCCCTATAACTTTGGTTCTGCGAACTATTTTAAATTTAAAACTATTGTTATTATCTGATATATCGTTCTGTTTAATTACCTTCGCGATTATTTCATTGTCATCACTTTGATGATCATTCTCCTCCACTCCAACAATTTTGACTCGATGCTGCAATGTTTTAGGTCTCTCCCCTCCGTAGTTTTCCCCAAGCTTGTTCTGTATTTCAGTCTGTACACCTTCTAGTTCCTTATCAGTTACAGTTACAGTTTATGATGAGGTCTCCCTTCTTGGTCATTCTCCCCATTGTAACCCCCAACCCCATCTCTGTTGGATTTACTCGATTTCTGAGATCTTCTTTTACCTCTTTAATCTCTTTCTGGGGTCCCTTCTGCTTTATAACCAGCACCTTGTTTGCTTTTTTGGCCGCAGCTGAGTACGGTAACTGCAAATCATTGTTCATTGGCAGTGCCCATGGCTGCAGTCCTTTAAGGGTACAATCTCCTGCTTTAAAAACCTATTTTCCTCAATGAGCAAATCCATTTTTTCACTCAAATCTCGTTGGCTGGTTAATAATAAATCGAGAGTTGAACTTATTGCATCAATAGCTCCTTGTTCGAGGCAACTTTCATCAACTCGACTCCTTTTTCGTGATCTTTTAGGCTTATTTCCATCAGTTGAGTTTTCAAAACAAGTCCTGCACTTCCATACCGACTTTTTCATGTGGAAACCTCGTAGGTCTACATTTTCACCTTTGCCGTGGTAATACTTTTTACACAAAGTGCAAACTGTTATCGATTTATTATCATCAAACGTCATGTTGCACCAATAACAATTTTCCATATTAGTGTCACCAGTATTGTCCATCGTATAAAATTTCTTCAATCTGTTTGTATGGGTTTGTTTATATCGTCGAACTCCGTATCTCCTGATCACTGACAATGGAATTTCATTGTCTCACACAATTTTCAATATTATGAGCACACCGTTTATTTGTTGATATCACGATTATGACTATCGTATTTCTCGTTTCCCAATGATTAATTTGACTATAATTAGTATATTATTACTTTAGTACAGCTACCATAAATTACAAAAATATCACGAGCAAACCAAAACAAACGTCCGTTCAGTCCGCCTGAAGCAAAACCGGATGTATGGAAAGGTGTCCGACTATGGTGGACGATATGGGGTGTGGCACAATCAGAAAAATTTCTCGGCAGTGAACAGGACCTTTCTTAGGAAAAAAATTTAATAAATACCTTAATTGGTATTATAGGGAGACAGAAAAAAAATTTGACAGAAAAACTCATATTAAATTTCTCCCTGAAAAATAAACTTTTGATCTGTATATATGGAAAGGTGTCCGACTATGGTGGACGATATGTGGTGCGGCACAAACAGAAAAATTTCTCAGCAGTGAACAGGACCTTTCTTAGGAAAAAACTTTAATAAATATCTTAATTGGTATTACAGGGAGAGAGAAAAAAAATTAGATAGAAAAACTCATATTAAATTTCTCCCTGAAAAATAAACTTTTGTTCTGTATGTATGGAAAGGTGTACGACTTTGATGGATGATATGGAGTAGGGCACAATCAGAAAAATTTCTCGGCAGTGAACAGGACCTTTCTTAGGAAAAAAATTGAATAAATATCTTAATTGGTTTTATAGGGAGAGAGAAAAAAAATTAGATAGAAAAACTCATATTAAATTTCTCCCTGAAAAATAAACTTTTGTTCTGTATGTATGGAAAGGTGTACGACTTTGATGGATGATATGGAGTAGGGCACAATCAGAAAAATTTCTCGGCAGTGAACAGGACCTTTCTTAGGAAAAAAATTGAATAAATATCTTAATTGGTTTTATAGGGAGAGAGAAAAAAATTAGATAGAAAAACTTATAATAAATTCCTCCCTGAAAAATAAACTTTTGTTCTGTATGTATGGAAAGGTGTCCGACTATGGTGGACGATATAGGGGTGCGCCACAATCAGATTAATTTCGCGACAGTGAACAGGACCTTTCTTAGAATAAAATTCTAATAAATATCTTCATTGGTATTATAGGGAGAGAGAAAAATATTTAGATAGAAAGACTCATATTAAATTTCTCCCTGAAAAATAAACTTTTGTTCTGTATGTATGCAAAGGTGTACGACTTTGATGGATGATATGGAGTGGGGCACAATCCGAAAAATTTCTCGACAGTGAACAAGGCCTTTCTTAGAAAAAAAATATTAATAAATTAATTGATAATTTAGGGAGGGAGAAAAAAATTTAGATAGAAAAACTCATATTAAATTTTTCGCTGAAAAATAAACTTTTGTTCTGTACGTATGGAAATGTGTCCGCCTATGGTGGACGATATTGGGGTGGGACACAATCAGAATAATTTCTCGACGGTGAACAGAGCCTTTCTTAGAATGAAATTCTAATAAATATCTTAATTGGTATTATAGGGAGAGAGAAGAAAATTTAGATAGAAAGACTCATATTAAATTTCTCCCTGAAAAATAAACTTTCGTTCTGTATTTATGCAAAGGTGTCTGACCTTGGTGGACGATATGATAGGGTGGGACACAATCAGAATAATTTCTCGTCAGTGAACTGGGCTTTTCTGAGAATTTTTTTTTATAAATATCTTAATTGATATTACAGGGAGAGAGAAAAGTATTTAATTAGATAGACTCATATTAAATTTCTCCCTGAAAAATAAACTTTTGTTCTGTATGTATGCAAAGGTGTCCGACTTTGGTGGTCGATATATGGTGGGGCACAGTAAAAATAATTCCTCGAGAGTTAACAGGGCTTTTCTTATAACTAAATTTTATAAACATATTCTGATTGGTAACATTTAGAGAAAGAAAAAAGTGTATGTGGAAACACGTATATCAAATTACTCTTCGAAAAACAAGCTTTTTTCGGTGTGTATATAAAGGTGTTCCAGCTAACAGTGGTAGTCGATATGAGGTGGGACACCTTCACAAAATCTCGTAGCTATGTCTGATTTTTAACTTACCTCGCCATTCAAGAAACAGTAGAGTACGGCCACAAAAAATCCCTGAAATGTGTTTAGGAAGTAAGTGGAGTAGGACCAGAGGGAAAACTTCCAAGCGTGCGTGAATGTTGTGAAGTCCAAAAGGAACAAGATGTGCGCTGTGCCCATTAATGGTAAAAGAAAGATGGCTGCTCTGACCGCTTTCCTGCAATAAAAATATGTCAATAATCAATTTGTTATAAAAAGAAAACACTATTCTTTTAGTTTAAAATTTTTGACTAAACCCACATAAGAATGATTCGAAAATTGGTGTTATCTTTCCAAGTGTGAATAAATCTTCAAAAGAACAAGTTTCTTTTCCTTTAGATCTTTTCAAAAATGTCCACTTTAACGAAGTTATGGGGTGTCCAAGTTTTATTTAAAAAGATAAAATGTATTAATACTATATATAACTGTCAAAGGACTTGAGGTAATGAAACACTTTTTTTGTAGGTGTTAATAGCTACGTGAGAGAGTAATTCTTCAGTAAACATAATATTTTTCTAAAAATAAATAATTAAGAAAGCTACAGAAAAGCTAAAACGAAAAGCTCTTTGGTTATTTTATGGTACAACGCATTGATTTCGAATAAAAAAATAAAAACCGTTTTAGTGTTTTTTTTTTATTTCTCTTAAAGGAATTTTAATTTAAAGTACAACTTTTATGGCAATCAACAGTCAACATGCTACATAACTTTGTAAATTTATCTCAACTGGTTTTTCACTGGTGGAAGGATAACCCCAACTTTGGAACTACCCTGTGATACTAAAAAGAGTCAAAATTACATGAGAAAAATAGAACTTGGGTGTTATGTTCTTTTATATCATCCGTTCATAAAAAAAATCTCAGCTATGCCATGGAATTAGAACAGTAAATCTGAGATGAACTTTAAAACAAAAAAATAAAGTCGAAAATGTCATAAAATGATCAACAATTTCCATTTTTTTCCTTCATCGTTTTCTTTTAGCATTTTAAAACCCACTACATGACGTTTTCAAATGAACACCCCCCAACTTACTTGACTTGCTCAATTTCACTCGACTGTGTTTCTCTCAGCTTTACCACCAACACTCGAATTATATTTAGTAGAAATAGGAGATTTATCTGAAAATTATCAAAATATCCAGGATTAGTTATCGATCTTTCGTTTAGAATTGATTTCTGCATTCGACTCATTAATGAGCGTACACAGGACTGAACTAAATTAATCGGAAAAGTATATAAACTTCTCGATTGCTTTCTATTCCTGGATCATAATATTGACTCTTCGCGATATTTGTATTGTCACAAAACTGAAAATCATGGCAGGAATATCTTTTTAGCTTTTAATTTCTATTTAAATAGTTTTAGTGGTCGAACTAAACTGAACTTTTCTACTTACCATTATGAGAGCTGATCGTGGACCTTCTAAAATCCAATAATACGGCAGAAAGTAATAATAATTCCATGTCCTGAAAAGTTTATGAATTGAAGTTAGGTTTTAAAGTTTCAAGTTGACTTTGGCTGTTTAGTCTTTTATATTGCTAAAGTTAAGCATGTGGATTGAGAAAGTTCGGTTTAAAGCTCCTCGTGGGGAAATACTCATGAAGGAAAATTTATTTGACACATGTAGTTGCACTGAGATTATCTCGGTAATGGAAATGCATTTTAATGACAAAATTTCTTTTTTTTTCTCTTTTGGCTCATTTCAGTGAGTGGAGAAATGTTTTCTCCGCTCTTGTGCAGTAAGAAAACAAATATAATTCTTGCAGGAAAATCGACTTATCAAAGATTTATCGTATTTCGCCATCAAGGTAACATTAATTAGGAGAGACAATAATAATCGTAGCATCTAACAAAGAACAGATTCTTCAACATATTACTTTAGCATATTAAAATACTTACGTGGAAACCCTCTTAACTATCATAACAATCAACCAAATGGTAGTCATGACTGCTGGCAGTATCCATCCGCACCATATATAAAAATTTATATACATATATTCCTGGAAAACTGTCACAGTTATAACATTGTGTAGGTAAAGCCCTTCGATAAACATCCACGTGAACATGGCAGTTTTGGAATATTCCATTAATACTGTGCAAGTCTCTGACAGGTGATACTAAAAATAAATATAAATTACCAATAATTTAATTCTATTAAATTTCGATTGATGGAAACATAAATATGTCCAGCAGATTGGGTATTAAGAAAAATGACATACACTGCTTGATAGAAATTTCCTGCTGTCGTCAAATTCCTGGTCGACGTATTTAATTAGCCTAAAGGTCACTTGGAACAGTGTCGCAAAGAAGAGGTTTTTGTGGATTTTTGTTCGATTATTCTTAAGTATCCTGGAACATAAATATATACTAAAACCAATTTAAATGGTTTGTTAGTTAATTTTAACCTAACTCTTTGAATAACTGTTAAATATATATTAGCGTATTTAATGCCAGAAACTGGTTCATCCAGCTTTATAGCTGAGCGTAGCTGTAAGGCTGGATTCTGTTTTTGATTGATTAAAAACGAACAAACAAATCAGCCTCCATATGTTTTGTGCAGGAAGCCTGACATATTACTGCTTTTCAATGTATTAAAAAATAAATCTGTCCGAAAAATATCACAAAAAAAACGAAAATTTAGGCAAAATGCCTGAATAATTTATTAAAAGACAGACATCAAAAAATAAACTTGGGTAATTACTTGAAAGCTTATGTTGTACTCTAAAAGGTTTATAAAATAAAATTGAATTGGGTCCTCTTGGCTTTGCACATCTGGTCAAAGAGCGGTCTGTTTTTAATAATTCGCTCAATAAAAAGTTAGAAATTAAATAAAGAAAAATAATGTCCAGTTTTCTACCAAATATTGACGAACTGAAAAAGGGGCTTTAGGTATTGAAAATATTATTCACTTATAAGTGGTTGTAAAGAAATAATCTGTAGTACAGAGTACGAAAACAATGTTTAGGTATAACTTACCTATAATAAAAAAATATACACAAAGATAAAATTAGGGAAACCAGTGACAGGAATAGCCCTACCATCTCTATGTATCTTATGACTCGTCCTATCTAAAAAAAAAGACGCATTATGGTATATTAAAATTTCAACTAATTTACGTGTTATTGAATACATGAATTATGGAGAGGGTGTTTTCTTTCATTATAAACTAGTATAATAGGAGTTAATAAATAAAATGTTATAATAAAGGAAGGAGTGTTATATTATGATACATTTTCAAGCTGGAATTTCACATTTTAATTTTAGATTTTATTTATTTTTTTTTAATTAATAGGGGAAGATTCTCATGCACTTATTGGTCCGAAAAAAACATGTGTTTAACCAATCACAAGTTTTATATAATTTGGAGAGATGCATGAGAACTCGTCTTAAGAGCGCATTCTCATGAATACGTTTACTTTTGAAAAATTATATTGACAAGTTTTTCACCAATCACTTTTTATATTTTGCCAAATTTTCATTGGAAACATTGAACGTTTCTCGTCAGACTGACGATGCATGAGAGCCAAGCCTAAGACTCTCATGCATACGTTAATCCGATAAAAATGAACGAAAATTGATTTTGAGAAATTTTTAACCAATCGCAAGTTTGCATTTATCCAAATTTGGAGAGATGCATGAGAATTCCTCTTTCAAGCGCATTCTCATGCATACGTCTACTTTCGAAAAATTATATTGACAAGTTTTTGACCAGTCACTTTTATCCTTTGCCAAATTTTCATTGGAGACTTTGAACGTTTCTCGTCAGACTGACGGATGGATGAGAACTAGGCCTAGGATTCTCAGTATACGTTAATGCGATAAAAAAAGACCGAAAAATGATACTGACAAATTTTTAACCACTCACAAGTTTGAATTTAATTAAATTTGGAGAGATGCATGAGAATTCGTCTTAAGAGCGCATTCTCATGAATACGTTTACTTTCGAAAAGTTATATTGACAAGTTTTTGATCAATCACTTTTATATTTTGCTAAATTTTCATCGGATACATTGAAGGTTTCTCGTTAGACTGACGGATGCATGAGAACCAGGCCTAAGATTCTTATGCATACGTTAATCCGATAAAAAATGACCGAAAAATGATTTTGACAAATTTTTAACCAATCACAAGTTTGCATTTATCCAAATTTGGAGAGATGCATGAGAATTCTTCTTTAGCGCGCATTCTCATGCATACGCTAGCAATCGAAAAATTATATTGGCAAGTTTTTCACCAATCATTTTTTATATTTCGTCAGACTGACGGATGTATGAGAACAAGGCCTAAGATCCTCAGTATACGTTAATGCGATAAAAAAAGAACGAAAAATGGTTCTGACAAATTTTTAACCAATCATAAGTTTGAATTTATTTAAATTTGGAGAGATTCATGAGAATTCTTCTTTAACGCGCATTCTCATGCATACGTTAAGATTCTCAGTATACGTTAATGCGATAAAAAAAGAACGAAAAATGATTCTGACAGATTTTTAACCAATCACAAGTTTGCATTTATTCAAATTTGGAGAGATGCATGAGAATTCTTCTTAAGAGCGCATTCTCATGCATACGTTAGCAATCGAAAAATTATATTGGCAAGTTTTTCACCAATCATTTTTTATATTTTGCCAAATTTTCATTGGAAACATTGAACGTTTCTCGTCAGACTGACGGTGCATGAGAGCCAGGCCTAAGATTCTCATGCATACGTTAGTCCGATAAAAAATTACCGAATAATTATTTTGACAAATTTTTAACCAATCACAAGTTTGCATTTATCCAAATTTGGAGAGATGCATGAGAATTCCGCTTTAAAGCGCATTCTCATGCATACGTTTACTTTCGAAAAATTATATTGACAAGTTTTTGAACAGTCACTTTTATCCTTTGCCAAATTTTCATTGGAGACTTTGAACGTTTCTCGTCAGACTAACGGATGGATGAGAACTAGGCCTAGGATTCTCAGTATACGTTAATGCGATAAAAAAAGACCGAAAAATGATACTGACAAATTTTTAACCACTCACAAGTTTGAATTTAATTAAATTTGGAGAGATGCATGAGAATTCGTCTTAAGAGCGCATTCTCATGAATACGTTTACTTTCGAAAAGTTATATTGAAAAGTTTTTGATCAATCACTTTTATATTTTGCCAAATTTTCATCGGATACATTGCAGGTTTCTCGTTAGACTGACGGATGCATGAGAACCAGGCCTACGATTCTTATGCATACGTTAATCCGATAAAAAATGACCGAAAAATGATTTTGACAAATTTTTAACCAATCACAAGTTTGCATTTATCCAAATTTGGAGAGATGCATGATAATTCTTGTTTAGCGCGCATTCTCATGCATACGTTAGCAATCGAAAAATTATATTGGCAAGTTTTTCACCAATCATTTTTTATATTTTGCCAAATTTTCATTGGAAACATTGAACGTTTCTCGTCAGACTGACGATGTATGAGAACCAGGCCTAAGATTCTCATGCATACGTTAATCCGATAAAAAATGACCGAAAAATGATTTTGACAAATTTTTAACCAATCACAAGTTTGCATTTATCCAAATTTGGAGAGATGCATGAGAATTCTTCTTTAACGTGCATTCTCATGCATACGTTAAGATTCTCAGTATACGTTAATGCGATAAAAAACGTCCGAAAAATGATTTTGATAAATTTTTAACGAATCCCAAGTTTGCATTAATTTAAAATTGGAGAGATGCATGAGAATTCGTCTTAAGAGCGCATTCTCAAGAATACGTTTACTTTCGAAAAATTATACTGGCCAGTTTTTGACCAATCACTTTTATATTTTGCTAAATTTTCATTGGAGACATTGAAGGCTTCTCGTCAGACTGACGGATGCATGAGCACCAGGCCTAAGATTCTCATGCTTACGTTATACCGATAAAAAACGACCGAAAAATGATTTTGATAAATTTTTAACCAATCACAAGTTTGCATTTAATCAAATTTGGAGAGATGCATGAGAATTCTTCTTAAGAGCGCATTCTCATGCATATGTTTGCCTTCGAAAAATTATACTGGCCAGTTTTTGACCAATCAATTTTATATTTTGACAAATTTTTAACCAATCACAAGTTTGCGTTTATTAAAATTTAGAGAGATGCATGAGAATTCTTCTTAAGAGCGCATTCTCATGCATACGTTAGCAATCGAAAAATTATATTACCAAGTTTTTCACCAATCACTTTTTATATTTTGCCAAATTTTCATTGGAAACATTGAGCGTTTCTCGTCAGACTGACGGATGTATGAGAACAAGGCCTAAGATCCTCAGTATACGTTAATGCGATAAAAAAAGAACGAAAAATGGTTCTGACAAATTTTTAACCAATCATAAGTTTGAATTTATTTAAATTTGGAGAGATTCATGAGAATTCTTCTTTAACGCGCATTCTCATGCATACGTTAAGATTCTCAGTATACGTTAATGCGATAAAAAAAGAACGAAAAATGATTCTGACAGATTTTTAACCAATCACAAGTTTGCATTTATTCAAATTTGGAGAGATGCATGAGAATTCTTCTTAAGAGCGCATTCTCATGCATACGTTAGCAATCGAAAAATTATATTGGCAAGTTTTTCACCAATCATTTTTTATATTTTGCCAAATTTTCATTGGAAACATTGAACGTTTCTCGTCAGACTGACGGTGCATGAGAGCCAGGCCTAAGATTCTCATGCATACGTTAGTCCGATAAAAAATTACCGAATAATTATTTTGACAAATTTTTAACCAATCACAAGTTTGCATTTATCCAAATTTGGAGAGATGCATGAGAATTCCTCTTTAAAGCGCATTCTCATGCATACGTTTACTTTCGAAAAATTATATTGACAAGTTTTTGAACAGTCACTTTTATCCTTTGCCAAATTTTCATTGGAGACTTTGAACGTTTCTCGTCAGACTAACGGATGGATGAGAACTAGGCCTAGGATTCTCAGTATACGTTAATGCGATAAAAAAAGACCGAAAAATGATACTGACAAATTTTTAACCACTCACAAGTTTGAATTTAATTAAATTTGGAGAGATGCATGAGAATTCGTCTTAAGAGCGCATTCTCATGAATACGTTTACTTTCGAAAAGTTATATTGAAAAGTTTTTGATCAATCACTTTTATATTTTGCCAAATTTTCATCGGATACATTGCAGGTTTCTCGTTAGACTGACGGATGCATGAGAACCAGGCCTACGATTCTTATGCATACGTTAATCCGATAAAAAATGACCGAAAAATGATTTTGACAAATTTTTAACCAATCACAAGTTTGCATTTATCCAAATTTGGAGAGATGCATGATAATTCTTGTTTAGCGCGCATTCTCATGCATACGTTAGCAATCGAAAAATTATATTGGCAAGTTTTTCACCAATCATTTTTTATATTTTGCCAAATTTTCATTGGAAACATTGAACGTTTCTCGTCAGACTGACGATGTATGAGAACCAGGCCTAAGATTCTCATGCATACGTTAATCCGATAAAAAATGACCGAAAAATGATTTTGACAAATTTTTAACCAATCACAAGTTTGCATTTATCCAAATTTGGAGAGATGCATGAGAATTCTTCTTTAACGTGCATTCTCATGCATACGTTAAGATTCTCAGTATACGTTAATGCGATAAAAAACGTCCGAAAAATGATTTTGATAAATTTTTAACGAATCCCAAGTTTGCATTAATTTAAAATTGGAGAGATGCATGAGAATTCGTCTTAAGAGCGCATTCTCAAGAATACGTTTACTTTCGAAAAATTATACTGGCCAGTTTTTGACCAATCACTTTTATATTTTGCTAAATTTTCATTGGAGACATTGAAGGCTTCTCGTCAGACTGACGGATGCATGAGCACCAGGCCTAAGATTCTCATGCTTACGTTATACCGATAAAAAACGACCGAAAAATGATTTTGATAAATTTTTAACCAATCACAAGTTTGCATTTAATCAAATTTGGAGAGATGCATGAGAATTCTTCTTAAGAGCGCATTCTCATGCATATGTTTGCCTTCGAAAAATTATACTGGCCAGTTTTTGACCAATCAATTTTATATTTTGACAAATTTTTAACCAATCACAAGTTTGCGTTTATTAAAATTTAGAGAGATGCATGAGAATTCTTCTTAAGAGCGCATTCTCATGCATACGTTAGCAATCGAAAAATTATATTACCAAGTTTTTCACCAATCACTTTTTATATTTTGCCAAATTTTCATTGGAAACATTGAGCGTTTCTCGTCAGACTGACGATGCATGAGAACCAGGCTTAAGATTCTCATGCACACGTTAATCCGATAAAAAATGACCGAGAAATGATTTTTTAACCAATCAGAAGTTTGCATTTATTCAAATTTGGGGAGATGCATGAGAATTCCTCTAAAGAGCGCATTTTCTTAATCCGATAAAAAACGACCGAAAAAATGATTTTTGACAAATTTTTAACCAATCACAAGTTTGCATTTATTCAAATATTGAGAGATGCAAGAGAATTCGTCTTAAGAGCGCATTCTCATGTATTCGTTTGCCTTCGAAAAATTATATTGGTCGGTTTTTGACCAATCACTTTTATACTTTGCCAAATTTTCATTGGAAAAATTGAACGTTTCTCGTCAGACTGACGGATGCATGAGAACCAGGCCTAAGATTCTCATGCATACGTTAATCCGATAAAAAATGACCGAAATGTGACTTTGACAAATTTTTAACCAATCACAAATTTGCATACAGTCTAATTTGGACACCTGGACGAATGTATCATTTTACCCTTCACTAATAAAAAAAAGTCAAAGATAATTTTCATGCATCTATTCAAACGTCCCTAAAATGAGTGTGACATATTTTCAACCAATCACAAGTTTGCATACAGTGAAATTTAAACACATCGAACACATTTATATTGGACAAAAGGATGCATGAGAATCCGTCTTAAGGAGAATTCTCATACATTTGTCCGTCTGAAAGAATTGTCCAAAAAATGATTCTGACATGGTTTTAACTAATCACAAATTTACATTCAGTCAAATTGGGAGGGCATGAACGTTTTTGGACGGATGAACAGATGCATGAGGACCAGTTCTAGGAGCAGATTCTCATGTATCCGTCAGTCCAATGAAAAACGTTCGAAAAAATATTTCAACAAATTTGTAGTCAATCACAAATACGCATAAAGTTAAATTTGAGCACAACACACATTTTTCATCGCACCGATGGATGCCTCAGAATCGGTTCTAAGGGAAGATTTTCACGCAACTGTTAGTCCGACAAAACACGTTCGAATTTGGGAAATTTTTTACCAACCACAAATTTACATTTGTACAAACTGGGACGTTTCTCTTCGGACGGATGGTGGATGAGAATCCGTCGTAAGGACGCATTCTCATGCACCCGTTGGTGTAACTAAAAACGTTCAAAAAATAATTTTGGAAAATTTTTGACAAACTACAAATTTACATTTAGCCGAATTTAGAGACATTGCACATTTTTCTGCAGACCAATGGATGCATAAGAACCAAGTCTAAACACGAATTCTCATGCATACGTCTATCCAATGAAAAAGTCCTCCGAAGTTAAAAGTGCCAATTTGAAATTGATAAAAAACGTTTTTCATTGTATTGACCTATGCATGAGAATTCGTTTTTAGACTTGGTTCTCATGCATACATCGGTCTGAAGAAAAACGTGCAATATCTCTAAATTTTGAAAAATGTAAATTTGTGGTTTGTTGAAAATTTGCCAAAATTATTTTTCGAACGTTTTTTCGCCAGATCAACCGGTGCATCAGAATGCGCTCTTAGGACAGATTCTCATGCACCGTCCGACCGAAGAGAAATGTCCTAATTTGTGATTGATGAAAAATTTGTCGAATTAATTGTTCGAACATTTTTCATTGGATTGACATATGCATGAAAATTCGTTTTTAGACTTGGTTCTCATGGCTAAATGTAAATTTGTAGTTTTGTTGAAAATTTGCCAAAAGCATTTTTCAACGTTTTTTTTGTCAGGCCCACGCTTGCATGAGAATGCGTCCTTAAGACGGATTCTCATGCACCATCTTATGCAAATCACAAATTTGTATTTAGCAAATCTTGGATATTTTCTAAAAATATAATGTTCGTTTGGGTGAGTTTAGCTTAGTTCCTAAGTTAGCCCAACTCCTCATTAAATGAGCCAGTACTCCATCAATTAACACTATAGTTGGATTTAAAAAATGAGACAATCAGAGGTGCAATCTAGAGAAGTTCCAACGTCAGCGAGCTTTTCGGGCTTGCCCTGCTGGTTTGTAGTCCCGAAGATGGCCACATCAGTTGAGCCCTCCAAAAAGAGGTGAGGCAAGGTGTGGTTAGAACTCTAATTAGTGCACCTGGAAGCTGGAAGCGTGGAAATCGGACTTTCATAACTGGCCCTTCAAAATCAACTCGCCTCTCTGTTGAGGACAGGAACGCACAGATTTCCTAGTTTTCTAGTTGCTACGCTACAAGTGCTGGTATTATCCCTAGCTCCTTCAGGAAACTGATTTTCTGGCTTTTTTTATTTCTTTTGCACTGTAAGCAGTGATTAAGACAAGTTCCCCTTAAAAGGGCATCCGCGATACGTTAAAGTCGTGCACCTGAAGTAGCTGGAACCATCTGACTATTTGTCCCTCAGGTTCAACATTTTTCCGCGGTGGTAGTGGAGAAAGGCTTGCTGGTCTTCACAATAATTAACAATTTTCTCTTCTGGTCACACAATAGTTTTTCTCCAAATTTGATAGCAAGCTATTGGGGTGGGCTCTAATTTGATTTTTCACCTTCCAATTTCAGGGAAATTACTCCTCCAATATACGTGTTTCAAAAGCCGCCTGACATTCCTCAATTTATTTGTATGGCTGTTGCTTCTCCGTTACTGGATGTAGAGGTCTGACGATGTCGGCGAACAATTCCCTTGTAGTAAGAGTCTCTGCAGGGTTTACTCTGAGTCGGTTTTTTCCTACAGGAAGAATTATGTCGCGTTCAGAAATTTAGTTCCAAGAACTTCCATATCTTTGCATTATCTCATCAATCAATTGAAGAATAACACTTATACTTCTTTAAAATTTCTTCAATGTTTCACAGGTCGTCCTCAAAAGAAAGGCGGTTACCATCTCGCTCAATCTTGGCTAGAATATCACAAAGTCTTTATGACATAACTTTAATTTTCCAAGTCCAGTACGAGTAAAGAAGGCTCTTTTATCTAAGATTTGAAAGGTAATTTCCTTTTTGACGATATGGTAGTCGACCTAAAATCAGTGTCATCTTTCCCTGTCACTAGTATTAATGGAAAGAACGAAGGATTTGTGGAAGGTTCAATTACTGATTGCTTCGGTATGTCTTGAAGCATTTGTTTCATCTCACTTTTTTAGCCAGAAGTATCGGAAAAGGGCCTTTTTTATAGGATGATGGTCACACACTGCCTCTCTGTTCACCTAAAGTTTCTCTCCCTGTTACATGGAAAAACCCTTTCTCATTCATCTCATGCAGGTCACAATCACTATTTTATAATCAGATTCCTGTAGCTGAAGAAAGTCTTCAAAAGACAGCCATAACAACAACATGTTGATTTCACAAACTTTCCAGAGGTTCATCGACGAATTGACAGAAGACTAAAGACTTCTGCTAATCTTCAACTGATAAAATTCTCGTGACGTTGTGCTCTTTTGAAGAAGATCTGCAGCACTGACTGACCTCGGAGTGATATTCGTCTGTGAGAAGGCAGTATCCTTACTGACACGTTGTCGTAGTAGCAGCTGAATACACGAGGGTAAAGCTCGAGCAATCCAACATCAGGAGTTTGCGATCCGATTGGGTGGTAAATAACATAGGTGTATAGTGTGATTATAAAACATGAAGGTGCAGACTATCTTAAGCCACAGCTGCTGCTTAAGCGTGCTGCGAGCAGACTGCGGTGAGTACAAGGAGAGTCATCCCGAAAAAGACTGTCGCAATATTGACCAAGCTCGCCACCTTTAAGATACAACAAATTCAAGGTTCACTAATGCCTGAGGCCATTAGTAAGACTTTGACAGTTCACATAATTAGAGTTCTGATCTGATCATCTAATCTGATTTTACCGCAAGCAAAAATCAAATTTTCCAACGCTACCTTTCGATTTAGTTTTAATGCCCTTTTGTAACGTTTACTGACTGTTGGTTGACAATTTCTCGCATAGGCCAGAGGAAATCACACTTCTAGGCCAATAAGCCCCTATTGTTACGATTCATGAGAGACCAAGGCTGTCACCAAGCTCAACACATACATTTTTTTATTGCTACGAGCGATATTTACACAATTGCTTATTATCGTCTGGAATAGCAGCACGTTTACATCGTCAATACAAGGCAACCACACGTTGTCATGTCATCAATGGGACCGAAAAACTGCCGACGTTTCTACTTAAGGAGAAAGAATATAGTGAAGGAGAGATGGTAAACGAACAAAGATTAGGGTCACCTGAGGAGTTTGTTTGTTCTAAATCCGCCAATCCCATTGACCACGATGGAAGGTTGGAATGTCAACGCAATGATGACAGAAATATTAATTTTTAAAGATCTACACAAGTTCAGCCAGTGTTTTTACCATGATCCGTTTTTTGTGACGCCAAAATGTATACATAATCATAATGAGAGGCAAAGAAGTCCTCATCACCATAGGCTGCCTCAAATGTGCGTAAATAGTCTTTAGGGATATAGAGGAATTAAGAGTCATTAATGGGGAGGGGGGAAATTAGAGTCATTAACAACCAGGGTACTCATAAGAACACTATGGAACCAAAACCAACGTCACTACCCCAGCCACGCTTCATCCACATTCTTACTGAAGCCGAGAGCTCATGGGTACCATCTGAAAACACTCATTTGCTTTTTTATCTCTGGCTTAAATGTCTTCTAGTAACCACGGTTATACGTATGGTATTCCATAACTTAAACAGTAGTTACTTGTGCAAGATGCTTCGCTTCTCATTGTGCTTGATATTTCCAGGTTCTGACTAGTCTATTAAGACAAAGCTTCTGCTGTGGTAGTTTTTATGTTTTGCAGATCGTCTGACGCGATCTTTGGTGGCTAAAAATAGCCCTGACAAGGACGTTTAATAAAGATCGAAACGTAGGATTGAAATTTACCATCTATTAAAAGTTAAAGACGCTAAGCAACCAGCGTCACTATCCTAAATTGAAGAGAAGAAATTCAAAAACTAACCGTAACAATTTATAATTGGGTTGTAAACATCTGTACTGTATAATTTGTTAGTTTGGTCTAAATTTAAAAAGAAAACAATAGGAAATGAAATAGCTTACCCTGGGACATACGTCTTGGCCGAAACCAGCGCACATTTCGGACAACTGATTTAACTTTGGTATGAGGCATGTTTGATAATTTGTATAATTTATAGCATCTCCCCCTTGATCGTATTTTACTTCCCAAGTACTGTTGAAGGTGCAATATTTATATGCCATCCCTGCAAAAGAACGACTGTTTGAGAAAAAATCTCCGTAAAAGTTCGGAGAGTTTAAGCCTTCATTTCCACATTTTGCAGAATCGGCTGAAATTAATTTATTTCGATTGAAGTGATGCTTGATTTATTGAGGGCGAAAATCGACTTCGGAAATTTAAAGAGGCAGCTGGAAGTTAAAAGCGAAAACCAATTAGGTTCGTTCAGAGAGATTATAATATTATATATTATAGTATTGAAGCATTCAAAATTTGTTACTTGGATAGTATGGAGAGCTTCTTTTCCAATGAAATAATTTCTAATCAAAATCAGTGAAAATCGTTTTCTCGCTTTAAATTAGAATATTTAACTTTGTAGCATAAATTAAGCGATTACTAAAAAGCGGAAATGATGACTTTTAGAGAGGAAAATTATCTCCCTAACTATTAATCTTTTAACTACGCTAAATGACGGTTTATCTAGAATCTGATGCAAGTAATTCTTAGTAATTAGTAATTGCAATTAGCGATTAGTTCAGAAAACTTTTACCATTTTCAAGGGTCCCCTTTGCCTTGGGACAGGGCATCGTAGCATTGTGACCTGCAGATGTCTGTGGCCAACAAAGCCAACTGTCACACATGGGTGGGCAACCCGGCTCGTAACCTAAAAGAAAAGTCAAATAAGCAAGCAGCAAGCTGGTAATGTAGCACTGGAAGAGATCAAGCCCGCGTTTAATTTAGTTTATATACCCAAAACCACATAGAATACCATTATGAGAAATGTTAAGGTAACAAGGGATGTAACGGATAGTATTTAGTACCTGGCCAAACCGGGTACCCGGCCGGTTACTTGTTAATGAGATTAGCATGGCCGCGTCCACTTACTTTCACGGAAATACCATTTTTGTGTTAATGGAAACTTAAAAAACATCCAGTTTCTCTTTAAATCATAATATTTCTCCCTTAGAGTTCAATTGTTAAATTATAGTTTTCGTGCTATACTAGGAGTGTGAATGGGTCAATAAGCTTTCCAACAACATGTTTCCTCATACTGAGATTGGCATAAACGTGTCCATTTAATCTCATAGATACAATGGCAAAACCTTGTGAGTGTTAATGGAAATATGGTGGAAAAAGTTCAGTTTTTATTTAGTTTTTAATGTATTTCTATATCTTTTTATTAGTGCTTTATTAATGCTAATTAGGAAGGAAAATATAGTATCGCTGACAATGGAAGTACGCACGAGCTAATAGTCTTTCCAACAATATATTTTAACTTCATAGGTAAGACCTGGGTTATCGAGTTATCAAGTTTTAAATTTTGATATACAATTTGAGTAAAAAGCATCAGTTTTTAAATCAAAAATTGCCAGTATTTCAAAGATTCATATTAGAGAGGTGCACAGAAAACTATAGACTAAAAATTGTAATTTTTAGGCAAAGAGAGTTTATTTCAAAAAATTTTAGTTCCAATTCTAATCTAAAACTTCAAATTTGCGTTTTTACATATTATGGGTAATTTTTTAAGCCTAATGCTAGCACGAATTTACTCAGATACTTTTAATCTGCATTTTTTGACGCTGTGAGTAATTACCTAACCACTTTGGACCTTAATCCTAACCTGAATTTGCCCTAATCGGCATTTTTTAAGAGTTCGAGTAATTTTTAACTGTTCTGTTCCAACGGTTCCAAGTTTGTTTTTATCCTGTTTGAGTCAGTTTTCACATACCTTGGTTTTAGACCTAGCCTCACTTTTTAAAAAATATTCAAAATTTTTTATTTTTAGGTAAAATTTGTTCTTTTCCAACAATTTGATTCTAATTGTATTCTAAAGTTCTCCAAAGACTTTTCAAATTTTTATTTTTAGAAGCCCACTGTAATTTGTTTAATCCTAAGGTTAAGCTGAATTTGCCCAGAAACTTTTAATCAACATTTTTTACGCTTTTAGTAATTTGTAACTTGATTTTAAGTATTTTACTTTAATCTTAGCCTGACTTTTTCAAACAATGTCAAACTTGTAATTTTTTTAATGAAACTAAACATTTTTAGCTTTAATTCTAATGTAAATTTTTCGAAAAACCAAAAATTTGCAATTTTAGCCGCTGTACGCTCTGTGTAATTACCTGACCCCTTTTGACTATAATCCTAACCTGAATTTGCCTAGAAACTTTTAATCGGCATTTTTCTACAGTTTGAGTAGGTTTTAACTGATTTTAGCGATAATCTTAATTTCAATTTTTCCAAAGGTTCCAAGTTTGATATTTACCCACTTCGAGTAATGTTTCACTTATTTTGGCCTTAATCCTAGCGTGAATTTTTTAAAAAATATCAAAATTGTCATTTTTATGTAAAATGTGTTATTCTCAAACAAATTCAGTTCTAATTCTAATCTAAATTTTCTCAAAGACTTTAAATTTGCATTTTTAGATGCTCTGTGTAATTTTTTAATCCTAATCCTAACCTGAATTTGCTCAGAGACTTTCTTAAGCTTTTAGTAATTATTAATTGAATTTAGCCATCGCCTTAACTTGAATTGTTTCGATATTTCCAAATTTGAATTTCTACGCACTTTGAGTAATTTTTTACGTATTTTGGTCTTAGTTCAAGCCCGACTTTTTCAAAAAATGTCAAACTTGCATTTTTTGATAAAATGAGACATTTTTAAACAATTTTAGCTTTAATTCTAATGTAAATTTCTCGAAAAACCCAAAATTTTAGACGTTCTACGCTCTGTGTAATTACCTAACCACTTTTGATCTTAATCCTAACCTGAATTTGCCTAGCAACTTTTAATCGGCATTTTTTGACAGTTCGAATAATTTTTAACTGATTTTAGCTATAATCTTAATTTAAATTTTTCCAAAGTCTTCAAGTTTGTATGGTTATCCTCTTTGAGTCATTTTTCACGTATTTTGGCTTTATCTTATCATGACTTTTTTCTATGTAAAATGTGTTATTCTCAAAGAATTTTGATCCTAACTCTAATCTAAATGTCTTCAAAGACTTCAAATTTGTATTTTTAGATGCTCAGAAACTCTTAATCTGCATTTTTGGACGCCTTTAGTAATTATTATTTGATTTTAGCCATAAACTAAATTAGAATTTTTTATACATTTTCAAATTTGTATTTTTACACACTTTGAGTAATTTTTTACGTATTTTGGTTTCAATTTTAGCCTGACTTTTTCAAACAATACCGAAGATGTGATTTTTTGGTAAAATGCGACATTCTTAAACAATTTTAGTCATCAATCTAATGTAAATTTCTCGAAAGACATAAAATTTGCAATGTTAGGCGCTCTGGGTAATTACTTAACCACTTTTGACCCTAATCCTAACCTGAATTTGCCTAGAAACTTTTAATCGGAAATTTTGGCAGTTTGAGTAAGTTTTAACTGATTTTAGCCATAATCTTGATTTCAATTTTTCCAAAACTTCCTCCCAAAGTTTGATATTTACCCACTTTGAGCAATTTTCCACGTATTTAGGCTTTAATCCTATCATGATTTTTTTAAAAAATATCAAAATTGTCATTTTTAGGTACAATGAGTCCTTTTCAAACAATTTTATTTCTAACTCTAATCTAAATTTCTACGAAGACTTCAAATTTGCTGCTCTCTGTAATTTTTTAATCCTAATGTTAACTTGAATTTGGCCATAAACTTAATCTTCATTTTTGAGGCTTTTAGTAACTTTTAATTGATTTTGGCCGTAATCTCAATTTGAATATTTTTGAAATTTCCCAATTTGTTTTTTTTACACACCTCGAGGCATTATTTACGTATTTCGGCCTTAATCCAAGCCTGACTTTTTCAGAAAATGTCAAAGTTGTCATTGTTTGATGAAATGAGTAATCTTTGAACAATTCTAATGTAAATTGATCGAGAGACTCTAAATTTATATTATTAGATGCTCTGTGTAATTACTTAACCACTTTTGACTTTAATCATAACCTCAATTTTAATCGGCATTTTATGGTAATTTGAGTAATTTTTAACTGGTTTTTGCCATAATCTTAATTTGAATTTTTCCAGTTTCCCAGTTTGTATTCTTATCATATTTGAGTATTTTTTTACGTATTTTGGCCTTTATCCTAGCAATGACTTTTTCAAAAAACATCAGAATTGTCATTTTTATGTAAGATGCATTATTTTCAAACAATTTTAGTTCTAATTCTAATCTAAATTTCTTCAAAGACTTCAAATTTGCATTTTTAGACGCTCCGTGTAATTTTTTAATCTTAATGTTAAACTGAATTTGCTCAGAAATTTTAATCGGCATTTTTTAACGCTTTTAGTAATTATTAATTTATTTTGGCCATATTCTTAATGTGAATTTTTTCGAAATTTTCAAATTTGTATTTTTACATACTTTGACCAATTTTGTACGTATTTTAGTTTTAATGATAGCCTGACATTTTCAAACAATGTCAAACTTGTCATTTTTGATGAAATGAGACAATTTTAATTATATTCTAATATTCAATTCTAATGTACATTTCTCGAAAAACTCAAAATTTGCGGCGCTCTGTGTTATTGTCCAACCAGTTTTGACCTTAATCCTAACCAGAATTTGCCTAGAAACTTTTGATTGGAATTTTTTGACACTTCGAATAGGTTTTAACTGATTTTAGCCATAATCTTTATTTTTATCATGACTTTTCTCTATGTAAAATGTGTTATTCTCAAAGAATTCTGGGTCCTAGTTCTAATCTAAATTTCTTCAAAGACTTCAAATTTGTATTTTTAGGTGCTCAGAAACACTTAATCGGCATTTTTGGACGCTTTTAGTAATTTTTATTTGATTTTAGCCATAAACTAAATTTGAATTTTTTTGAAATTTCCAAATTTGGATTTTTACACACTTTGAGTCATTTTTTACGTATTTTGGTTTTAATTTTAGCCTGACTTTTTCAAACAATATCAAAGTTGTCATTTTTTGGTGAAATGAGACATTTTTAAACAATTTTAGTCATCAATCTAATGCAAATTTCTCAAAATACTCAAAATTTGCTTCTGGGTAATTACTTATCCACTTTTGACCCTAATCCTAATCTGAATTTGCCTAGAAACTTTTAATCGGCATTTTTCGACAGTTTGAGTAGGTTTTAACTGATTTTAGCCATAATCTTAATTTCAATTTTTCCAAAACTTCCTCCCAAGTTTGATATTTACCCTCTTTGAGCAATTTTCCACGTATTTAGGCTTTGATCCTATCATGAATTTTTTAAAAAATATAAAAATTGTCATTTTTAGTTACAATGAGTCCTTTTCAAACAATTTTAGTTCTAATTCTAATCTAAATTTCTCCAAAGAATGATTTTTTTGCCGCTCTCTGTAATTTTTTAATCCTAATGTTAACTGGAATTTGCCCACAAACTTAATCTTTATTTTTGACGTTTTTAGTAATTTTTAATTGATTTTGGCCGTAATCTTAACTTGAATATTTTCGAAATTTCCCAATTTGTCTTCTTACACACTTCGAGTTATTTTTTACGTATTTCGGCCGTAATCCGAGCCAGAGTTTTTCAGAAAATATCAGAGTTTGTCATTGTTTGATGAAATGAGTAATCTTTGAACAATTCTAATGTAAATTCCTTGAGAGACTCTAAATTTATATTTTTAGATGCTCTACGTAATTACTTAACCACTTTTGACTTTAATCATAACCTGAATTTGCCAAGAAACTTTTAATCGGCTTTTTATGATAGATTGAGTAATTTTTAACTGATCTTAGCTTAATCTTAATTTGGATTTTTCCAAATTAAGTTTTGTATTCTTATCTTCTTTGAGTAATTTTTTACGTATTTTGGCCTTTGTCCTAACATGTTTTTTTTTTTAAAAAAACATCAAAATTCAAAATTGTCATTTTTATGTAAAATGCGTTATTTTCCTCAAATTTACATTTTTTGACACTCGTGAAATTTTTTAATCCTAATGCTAAACTGAATTTGCTCAGAAATTTTAATCGGCATTTTTTAACGCTTTTAGTAATTATTAATTGATTTTGGCCATATTCTTTATGTGAATTTTGTCAAAATTTTCAAATTTGTATTTTTATACACTTTGACTAATTTTGTACGTATTTTAGTTTTAATGATAGCCTGGCTTTTTCAAACAATGTCAAACTTGTCATTTTTTGGTGAAATGAGACAATTTTAGCCTTAATTCTAATGTAAATTTCTTTTAGAACTCAAAATTTGCAATGTTAGACGCTCTGTGAACTATTCAACCACTTTTAACCTTAATCCTAACATGAATTTGCCTAAAAAATTTGGATCGGCATTTTTTTGACAGTTTGAGTAGGTTTTAACTGATTTCAGCCTTAACCTAAATTTCAATATTTCCAAAGCTTCCTCTCAAAGGTTGATATTTACCTTCTTTGAGCAATTTTTTACGTATTTTGGTTTTAATCTTAGCGTAGCGTTTTTAAAAAATATCAAAATTGTCATTTTTAGGTAGAATGAGTTCTTTTCAAACAATTTTAGTTCTAATTCTATCTTGTACGTATTTTAGCCTTAATCCGCTCCTGACTTTTTCAGACAATATCAAAGTTGTCATTGTTTGATCAGATGAGTCATCTTTAAACAATTTTAGCCCTAATTCTAATGTAAATTTCTTGAGAGATGCAAAATTTGATTTTTTTGACGCTTTGTGTAATTACTTAACCAACTCTGACCTTAAGCCCAATCTGAATTTGCCTAGAAACTTTTAATCGGCATTTTTTTACAGTTTTTGTAGGTTTTAACTGATTTTAGCCATATTCATAATTTCAACGTTTCCAAAGGTTCCAAGTTTGATATTTACCTTCTTTAAGTAATTTTTCACGTATTTTGGCCTTAATATCCTAGCGTGAATTTCTTTTAAAAATATCAAAATTGCCATTTTTAGGTAGAATGAGTTCTTTTCAAACAATTTTAGTTCTAATTCTATTCTAAATTTCTCCAAATACTCCAAATTTGCATTTTTAGCCGCTCTGGGTAATTTTTTAATCCTAAAGCTAACCTAAATTTGCTCACAAACTTAATCTTCATTTTTGATGCCTTTAGTAATTTTTAATTGATTTTGGCCATAATCTTTATTTGAATATTTTCGAAATTTCCCAATTTATATTTTTACTCACTTCGAGTCATTTTTTACGTATTTTGTGTCTAATCCGAGCTTGACTTTTTCGGAAAATGTCAAACTTGTCATTGTTTGATGAAATAAGACATTTTTAAACAATTTTAGCCCTAATTCTAATTGTAAATTTCTTGAAAGACCCCAAATTTGCATTTTTAGACGCTCTATGTAATTACTTAATCACATTTGATGTTAATCCTAACCTAAATTTGCCTAGAAACATTTAATCGGCATTTTTTGACAGTTCGAATAATTTTTAACTGATTTTAGCCATAATCTTAATTTAAATTTTTCCAAAGTCTTCAAGTTTGTATGGTTATCCTCTTTGAGTCATTTTTCACGTATTTTGTCTTTATCTTTTCATGACTTTTTTCTATGTAAAATGTGTTATTCTCAAAGAATTTTGGTCTTAGCTCTAATCTAAATTTCTTCAAAGACTTCAAATTTGTATTTTTAGATGCTCAGAAACTCTTAATCTGCATTTTTGGACGCTTTTAGTAATTTTTATTTGATTTTAGCCATAAACTAAATTTTTATTTTTTTGAAATTTCCAAATTTGGATTTTTACACACTTTGAGTCATTTTTTACGTATTTTGGTTTTAATTTTAGCCTGACTTTTTCAAACAATATCAAAGTTGTCATTTTTTGGTGAAATGAGACATTTTTAAACAATTTTAGTCATCAATCTAATGTAAATTTCTCGCAAGACTCAAAATTTGCAATGTTAGGCGTTCTGGGTAATTACTTAACCACTTTTGACCCTAATCCTAACCTAAATTTGCCTAGAAACTTTTAATCGGAATTTTTTGACAGTTTGAGTAGGTTTTAGCTGATTTTAGCCACAATATTAATTTAAATTTTTCCAAAACTTCCTACCAAAGTTTGATGTTTACAATCTTTGAGCAATTTTCTACGTATTTAGGCTTTAATCCTATCATGGATTTTTTTAAATATCAAAATTGTCATTTATAGGTACAATCAGTCCTTTTCAAACAATTTTATTTCTAATTCTAATCTAAATTTCTCCAAAGACTTCAAATTTGCATTTTTTGCTGCTGTGTGTAATTTTTTAATCCTAATGTTAACTTGAATTTGGCCACAAACTTAATCTTCATTTTTGACGCTTTTAGTAATTTTAATTGATTTTGGCCGTAGTCCCAATTTGAATATTTTCGAAATTTCCCAATTTGTTTTTTTTACACACCTCGAGTTATTATTTACGTATTTCCGCCTTAATCCAAGCCTGACTTTTTCAGAAAATGTCAAAGTTGTCATTGTTTGATGAAATGAGTAATCTTGGAACAAATCTAATGTAAATTGCTCGAAAGACCCTAACTTTATATTTTTAGATGCTCTGTATAATTACTTAACCACTTTTGACTTTAATCATAACCTCAATTTGCCTAGAAACTTTAAATCGGCATTTTATGGTAATTTGAGTAATTTTTAACTGGTTTTAGCCATAATCTTAATTTGAATTTTTCCAAAGTCTCCCAGTTTGTATTCTTATCATATTTGAGTATTTTTTTACGTATTTTGGCCTTTATCCTAGCAATGACTTTTTCAAAAAACATCAGAATTGTCATTTTTATGTAAGATGCATTATTTTCAAACAATTTTAGTTCTAATTCTAATCTAAATTTCTTCAAAGACTTCAAATTTGCATTTTTAGACGCTCCGTGTAATTTTTTAATCCTAATGTTAAACTGAATTTGCTCAGAAATTTTAATCGGCATTTTTTAACGCTTTTAGTAATTATTAATTTATTTTGGCCATATTCTTAATGTGAATTTTTTCGAAATTTTCAAATTTGTATTTTTACATACTTTGACCAATTTTGTACGTATTTTAGTTTTAATGATAGCCTGACATTTTCAAACAATGTCAAACTTGTCATTTTTGATGAAAGGAGACAATTTTACCTTTAATTCTAATGGACATTTCTCGAAAAACTCAAAATTTGCGGCGCTCTGTGTTATTGTCCAACCAGTTTTGACCTTAATCCTAACCAGAATTTGCCTAGAAACTTTTGATTGGAATTTTTTGACACTTCGAATAGGTTTTAACTGATTTTAGCCATAATCTTTAATTTTACCATGACTTTTCTCTATGTAAAATGTGTTATTCTCAAAGAATTTTGGTCCTAGTTCTAATCTAAATTTCTTCAAAAACTTCAAATTTGTATTTTAGGTGCTCAGAAACACTTAATCGGCATTTTTGAACGCTTTTAGTAATTTTTATTTGATTTTAGCCATAAACTAAATTTGAATTTTTTTGAAATTTCCAAATTTGGATTTTTACACACTTTTAGTAATTTTTTACGTATTTTGGTTTTAATTTTAGCCTGACTTTTTCAAACAATATCAAAGTTGTCATTTTTTGGTGAAATGAGACATTTTTAAACAATTTTAGTCATCAATCTAATGCAAATTTCTCAAAATACTCAAAATTTGCTTCTGGGTAATTACTTATCCACTTTTGACCCTAATGCTAATCTGAATTTGCCTAGAAACTTTTAATCGGCATTTTTCGACGGTTTGAGTAGGTTTTAACTGATTTTAGCCATAATCTTAATTTCAATTTTTCCAAAACTTCCTCCCAAGTTTGTTATTTACCCTCTTTGAGCAATTTTCCACGTATTTAGGCTTTGATCCTATCATGAATTTTTTAAAAAATATAAAAATTGTCATTTTTAGTTACAATGAGTCCTTTTCAAACAATTTTAGTTCTAATTCTAATCTAAATTTCTCCAAGGAATTCAAATTTGATTTTTTTGCCGCTCTCTGTAATTTTTTAATCCTAATGTTAACTGGAATTTGCCCACAAACTTAATCTTTATTTTTGACGTTTTTAGTAATTTTTAATTGATTTTGGCCGTAATCTTAACTTGAATATTTTCGAAATTTCCCAATTTGTCTTCTTACACACTTCGAGTTATTTTTTACGTATTTCGGCCGTAATCCGAGCCAGAGTTTTTCAGAAAATATCAGAGTTGTCATTGTTTGATGAAATGAGTAATCTTTGAACAATTCTAATGTAAATTCCTTGAGAGACTCTAAATTTATATTTTTAGATGCTCTACGTAATTACTTAACCACTTTTGACTTTAATCTTAACCTGAATTTGCCAAGAAACTTTTAATCGGCTATTTATGATAGATTGAGTAATTTTTAACTGATCTTAGCTTAATCTTAATTTGGATTTTTCCAAATTAAGTTTTGTATTCTTATCTTCTTTGAGTAATTTTTTACGTATTTTGGCCTATGTCCTAACATGTTTTTTTTTTAAAAAAACATCAAAATTCAAAATTGTCATTTTTATGTAAAATGCGTTATTTTCCTCAAATTTACATTTTTTGACACTCGTGAAATTTTTTAATATTCATGCTAATCTGAATTTGCTCAGAAATTTTAATCGGCATTTTTTAACGCTTTTAGTAATTATTAATTGATTTTGGCCATATTCTTTATGTGAATTTTGTCAAAATTTTCAAATTTGTATTTTTATACACTTTGACTAATTTTGTACGTATTTTAGTTTTAATGATAGCCTGGCTTTTTCAAACAATGTCAAACTTGTCATTTTTTGGTGAAATGAGACAATTTTAGCCTTAATTCTAATGTAAATTTCTTTTAGAACTCAAAATTTGCAATGTTAGACGCTCTGTGAACTATCCAACCACTTTTAACCTTAATCCTAACATGAATTTGCCTAAAAAATTTGGATCGGCATTTTTTTGACAGTTTGAGTAGGTTTTAACTGATTTCAGCCTTAACCTAAATTTCAATATTTCCAAAGCTTCCTCTCAAAGGTTGATATTTACCTTCTTTGAGCAATTTTTTACGTATTTTGGTTTTAATCTTAGCGTAGCGTTTTTAAAAAATATCAAAATTGTCATTTTTAGGTAGAATGAGTTCTTTTCAAACAATTTTAGTTCTAATTCTATCTTGTACGTATTTTAGCCTTAATCCGCTCCTGACTTTTTCAGACAATAAGTCAAAGTTGTCATTGTTTGATCAGATGAGTCATCTTTAAACAATTTTAGCCCTAATTCTAATGTAAATTTCTTGAGAGATGCAAAATTTGATTTTTTTGACGCTTTGTGTAATTACTTAACCACTTCTGACCTTAAGCCCAATCTGAATTTGCCTAGAAACTTTTAATCGGCATTTTTTTACAGTTTTTGTAGGTTTTAACTGATTTTAGCCATATTCATAATTTCAACGTTTCCAAAGGTTCCAAGTTTGATATTTACCTTCTTTAAGTAATTTTTCACGTATTTTGGCCTTAATATCCTAGCGTGAATTTCTTTTAAAAATATCAAAATTGCCATTGTTGCATCGGCAACACCGCCGGAAAGCGAAGCGCGGAAGGGGGACGAACGTGCCGGGCCGAGGCGGCAAGAAGACCTGAACGACACTTGTAGGCGAGCAGCGGAGAAGTGCAGTCCTTAATATTATTACACGATTTTTGCAAATTACTGTCGATGTTCTTAATATACAACAAATAAATCATTATTAAACATGGTCCTTCGCAGACGGATAGTGATCGGGGTAGTGTAGGGCTGCTCGCCACACAAATATTGCTGGGTAAGTCCTTTTATCCACAATTTCCTTTCGAGACGACACGGGTTGATCGGTACGGTGTACGATATACATACGTTAGCATTCGTTCATGCCTTGTTTCTCGTTAATACGTTAAAACATTAAATAATTATAAAATGCCGAATGATGAAGAGGTTAGGAAACTTAGGCGAAAGCGAGGGTCAATTAAGACGAAACTTACGATATTTTCCAAATTCGTAAACGATATGCGAAATAAGGGGAGTTTGGACGAAATCGATTATTTTAATGTAGTTACGCGTTTACCTCAGTGTGAAGACTTGATTGATGAATTTAATAGCGTGCAAACGGAAATAGAGCTGGAAGTTGGTGACGCAGATTTGCAGAGCGAATATTTGGAGCGTGATAATTTCTCAAAACATTATTATGACACAATATCAGTCGCTAAGTTGATTTTGACAAAACATAGTTCTAGTCAAGCATCGGGTGCACACACACAAAGTGTTCCTTTGCAGTCTGGCGCCAAGCTGCCACCGTTAGAAGTTCCAAAATTCCGGGGCAACTACGAGGATTGGTTGGAGTTTCGGGAAACCTTTGAATCCTTGATAAATGCGAATGGTTCGTTAAACAACATTCAAAGGTACCACTATTTAAAATTAGCACTGTCCGGAAACGCCGCTGAGGTTATCGCTTCTCTGGAGTTCTCTGCGGATAATTACTCAGTCGCTTGGGACCTTTTGAATGAAAGATATAATAACACTAGGCTTTTAGTTCAAAATCATATCAAATCGCTTTTTGGCATCGAAAACATATCAAAAGCTTCGTCAAAGGCCCTTCGAAATGTAATTGACACGGTTTCTAAACATTTCAAGGCTTTAAAACAATTGAAGGAGCCTACTGATCATTGGGACACACTGATAATATACATCGTTAGTTCTAAACTAGATAATTCCACCGCACGTGACTGGGAAGAGTATATTTCGAAAATTTCTATCCCTACTCTCGATGACTTTAGAACGTTTATGAAATCAAAGGCGGACTTATTAGAAACATTAGAACTAAAAAACGACAAGGCTCCTAATAAAGGAAACAGAAACGACACAATGCGCACTTTGTTAACCGAGCAGTTAAATCAAAACGCGAATCATGATAGGAATCGAAATGAAAATTCTAAATTAAACGTAAATTGTGCATTTTGTAAGTCAAATAAACACTATATACGAAATTGTGAAGAATTTTTAAAATTAGCCGTAAATGATAGGTTCGATCGGGTAAAAGAACTTAAACTATGTTTAAATTGCTTACGTTATGGTCATCAAAGCTCTGTTTGTCGGCTAACAAACTGTAGGAGATGCAATGCGCGCCATAATACCTTATTACACATGCCTAGGGTTTCGCATCCAGACCTTACACAAAGTGTTCAAGTGGATAATAGCAAGACGGTAGATACAAAATCCACGGCGCTCACAAGTCATCAAACAAACAATAATAATACTGTTTTATTGTCGACAGCTTTAGTACAAATTGAAGATCAAAATCGAGAGGCGCATACGGTTCGAGCCATTTTAGATTCTGCTTCTCAATCCAGCTTTATAACAATCGATTTATGCAAAAAACTAAGACTGCCCATAAGAGATGCCTGTATCAGTATTGTCGGTATAAATCAAGGCATGTCACAAATAAAACACAAATGTGATTTGGATTTGCAATCACAACACGGCACTTACCGCGCAAAGGTAACCTGTTATTTGATTGAAAATATTTCGGGTAATCTTCCAACTTTCCCAATAAACGTTGATCATTTAAAAATTCCACCAAATGTGGTACTGGCAGATCCGTCATTTTCAAAGCCGGGTCCGGTTGATGTTCTAATAGGCGCCAACTTATTTTGGGATCTCATATCTATAGGTCGAATTAAATTAGGACCAAACATGCCGGTTTTGCAAAAGTCCGTATTCGGATGGTTAGTGTCAGGGCCCATTTCTGCACAATTAACGAACGATATTGTTCACTGTAATTTTAATAAAAACCTAGACATACAGGAACAATTAGTAAAATTCTGGGAGCTTGAAGAGTGTTCGTTTCAAAACAATCACTTATCAAAAGAAGAACAATTATGCGAACAACATTTTAGGGAAAATACTACACGTAACATTGACGGCCGATTCGTGGTTTCCATACCATTTAAAGATAGTTTAGACAGGTTAGGTGATTCAAGAGAACAAGCTGTAAAACGATTTTTGTCATTAGAAAAGAAATTGAATCGTAATCCTATTCACAAAGCGGAGTACGTAAACTTTATGCGGGAATATGAAACTTTGGGTCATATGCGAAGAATCTCAGAAAATGGTAACGCATTAACATCATATTACATGCCTCACCATGGGGTTTGTCGCGAAGAAAGTTTGACTACGCGTCTTAGAGTGGTTTTTGATTGTAGTGCCGCCACAGAAACGGGCATATCTCTGAATGATTTACAGATGGTAGGGCCTACAATCCAGAACGACCTGGAGTCCATTCTTTTGAGGTTTCGAACATATGACGTTGTACTAACCGCAGATATAGCAAAAATGTATCGGCAGGTGTTGGTCAAGCCAGAACAACGTCCGCTGCAAAGAATTATTTGGAGATTTGACCCTGCAGATACACTTAGCACATACGAACTGCAAACCGTTACGTACGGTACCAGCAGTGCGGCCTTCTTAGCGATAAGGTGTCTGATTCAACTTGCGATAGATTTTCAAAATTCCCAGCCTGAAGCGGCCGAAATAATAAAAAATGACTTTTACGTGGATGACCTTTTATGCGGAGCTAGTTCAATCGAAAGCGCCACTGAATTAGGTTTAGAAATCTCTAAAATATTGCGAACAGCCGGGTTCGAACTTCGAAAATGGCATTCCAATTTTCCAGAAACGGTAAAGCTTATAACTTCAAGATCGGAAACCACAGACAACGTCATACCGATAGGTACAAGCGAAAGTAATAAGGTTTTGGGAATAACCTGGAACAGCAAAAACGATACTTTGAATTATAAAAATGATAATTCGAGTTGGGTAAAAAATAGAGTCACAAAGCGCGTTATACTTTCTTCTATAGGAAAAATATTTGATCCTTTAGGACTTTTGAGCCCCTGTATAATATCCGCAAAAATATTATTGCAGCGGCTTTGGTTAGAAAAGTTGGCTTGGGACGAATCGGTGTCCTCCACAGTACATACTGCTTGGTTAAAATTTAGGGATGAAGTCCTTGCCCTAAAGGATATTGAGATTAAGCGTCATGCTTTATGTAAGAGCCCTAAGCGTATAGAAATCCATTGTTTCTCAGACGCTAGTGAGCAAGCTTACGGCACCTGTATTTATATGCGTTCCATAGATCAAAATGACAGGGCGTACGTGCACTTACTTTGTTCAAAAACTAAAGTGGCTCCTCTGAAGACCATTTCAATTCCTAGGTTGGAGCTATGCGGCGCTTTGCTGTCTGCTCGTCTTGCCAAAAAGGTAACTTGTTCACTTAGACAGGAAATCAGTGACATCGTGTTTTGGACTGATTCCACCATAGTACTCGGATGGCTAAACACCTCACCAAGGCAGCTACAAGTTTTTGTGGCCAATAGAGTATCGGAGATACAAGAATTAACACAAAATCGAGCATGGCGTCACGTTCCCACAATTTGTAATCCAGCTGACATTTTGTCACGCGGATTATCACCAGAAAAGCTAAAGGCATCTAGTTTATGGTGGAGTGGTCCCGAATGGTTAGCGGAAGAAGATAGGGAGTGGCCCGTTTCTGAGTTTACCCCCAAAGATTTACCCGAAATGAAAATGCAGTCTTTTGTAACGTACGGCCCGAGTAATGTGATAAATTTTGACAGAGTTTCATCTTTATCTCGGCTAAAATATTCTACCGCTTACGCTCTTAGATTTATACATAATTTAAAAAATCCTAAGAGTAAAAGAGTGGGCATTCTATCACTAAAAGAACTTAAGGAGGCTTTCGAAATCCTCTTGAAGCAGTCACAGCGTGAATCTTTTTTATATGAAATAGAAATTATTTCAAGTGGTCAGGGTGTCCCAAAGAGCAGTAAGCTTTTTAATTTGAATCCATTTTTGGATGACTCCGGATTACTAAGAGTGAGGGGTCGCTTGAAAAATTCTGATTTTGGTTTTGATAAAAAGTATCCAATTATAATAGAGGCTAAACATTCATTGTGCAGGCGTGTTTTTGAGAGCGAGCATAAAGCAATGCTTCATGCTGGACCTCAACTTTTGCTTGCAAATGTGCGGGAAAGCTTGTGGCCTATATCAGGGCGAAATTTGGCAAAGGCTACTGTAAGAAAGTGCGTAACTTGCTTTAGACAAAATCCAGAACCAATCACTCCATTGATGGGTGATCTTCCAAAGAGACGTCTAGAGGGTGGTCTTGTGTTCAATGTATGCGGCGTGGACTATGCTGGTCCGTTTTATATTGAAGATAGAAAGGGAAGGGGTTCCCAGACTCACAAATGTTATTTAGCGCTATTCGTTTGTTTTGCCGTAAAGGCAGTTCATTTGGAGTTGGTATCCGACCTTACTACTGATGCCTTCTTGCTGGCTCTAAAACGATTTATAAGCAGAAGGGGCAAGCCGGCGCTAGTTTATTCTGACAACGGGACCAATTTTGTAGGTGCCCAGGCGGAACTACGCGATTTTTCGAACTTTTTGAATAAAGAAAAGGATCATATAGTGGGTTCTTGTGCAAATGAAGGCATTGATTGGAGATTTATACCTCCAAACTCCCCTCATTTCGGGGGATTGTGGGAGGCGGGAATAAAATCAAGTAAATTTCATATGAAACGCGTAATAGGGAATAATAAGTTAACTTTCGAAGAAATGTACACCGTATTGACCCAAACCGAGGCGATCTTAAATTCCCGTCCTATCTCACCCTTAACAACTGATCCTAATGACCTGACTCCTCTAACGCCCGCCCATTTTCTCGTCGGAAAGAGTTTATTAACTACTCCCGAACCTAACATCATGGAGCTGCCAACTGGAAGACTTTCTCGCTACCAGATGCTTGAACAGATGAGGCAAAATCTATGGTCCCGGTGGTCGAAAGAATATGTGTCCGAGGTCCAGCAACGAACAAAATGGAGGAAGAACTGTGAGCAACCCAAGGTCGGTTCGATGGTTCTAATCAAGGACGACAATCTCCCTCCTATGCGATGGAAACTAGGAAGAATCGAGGCCTTGCATCCGGGCAATGATGGAGTGACCAGAGTGGTATCAGTTCGAACCAGCTCAGGAGTTGTAAGAAGAGCATGTCAGCGCATTTGTCCCTTACCACTGGATGATGTTGAAAGCCAAGCTGTTCAAGGTGGGGGGCATGTTGCATCGGCAACACCGCCGGAAAGCGAAGCGCGGAAGGGGGACGAACGTGCCGGGCCGAGGCGGCAAGAAGACCTGAACGACACTTGTAGGCGAGCAGCGGAGAAGTGCAGTCCTTAATATTATTACACGATTTTTGCAAATTACTGTCGATGTTCTTAATATACAACAAATAAATCATTATTAAACAGCCATTTTTAGGTAGAATGAGTTCTTTTCAAACAATTTTAGTTCTAATTCTATTCTAAATTTCTCCAAATACTCCAAATTTGCATTTTTAGCCGCTCTGGGTAATTTTTTAATCCTAATGCTAACCTAAAGTTGCTCACAAACTTAATCTTCATTTTTGATGCCTTTAGTAATTTTTAATTGATTTTGGCCATAATCTTTATTTGAATATTTTCGAAATTTCCCAATTTATATTTTTACTCACTTCGAGTCATTTTTTACGTATTTTGTGTCTAATCCGAGCTTGACTTTTTCGGAAAATGTCAAACTTGTCATTGTGTGATGAAATAAGACATTTTTAAACAATTTTAGCCCTAATTCTAATTGTAAATTTCTTGAAAGACCCCAAATTTGCATTTTTAGACGCTCTATGTAATTACTTAATCACATTTGATGTTAATCCTAACCTAAATTTGCCTAGCAACATTTAATCGGCATTTTTTAACAGTTCGAATAATTTTTAACTGATTTTAGCCATAATCTTAATTTAAATTTTTCCAAAGTCTTCAAGTTTGTATGGTTATCCTCTTTGAGTCATTTTTCACGTATTTTGTCTTTATCTTATCATGACTTTTTTCTATGTAAAATGTGTTATTCTCAAAGAATTTTGGTCTTAGCTCTAATCTAAATTTCTTCAAAGACTTCAAATTTGTATTTTTAGATGCTCAGAAACTCTTAATCTGCATTTTTGGACGCTTTTAGTAATTTTTATTTGATTTTAGCCATAAACTAAATTTTTATTTTTTTGAAATTTCAAAATTTGTATTTTTACACACTTTGAGTCATTTTTTACGTATTTTGGTTTTAATTTTAGCCTGACTTTTTCAAACAATATCAAAGTTGTCATTTTTTTGGTGAAATGAGACATTTTTAAACAATTTTAGTCATCAATCTAATGTAAATTTCTCGCAAGACTCAAAATTTGCAATGTTAGGCGTTCTGGGTAATTACTTAACCACTTTTGACCCTAATCCTAACCTGAATTTGCCTAGAAACTTTTAATCGGAATTTTTTGACAGTTTGAGTAGGTTTTAGTTGATTTTAGCCACAATCTTAATTTCAATTTTTCCAAAACTTCCTACCAAAGTTTGATGTTTACAATCTTTGAGCAATTTTCTACGTGTTTAGGCTTTAATCCTACCATCGATTTTTATTTAAATATCAAAATTGTCAGTTTTAGGCGCTCTGTGTTATTGTCCAACCAGTTTTGACCTTAATCCTAACCAGAATTTGCCTAGAAACTTTTGATCGGAATTTTTTGACACTTCGAATAGGTTTTAACTGATTTTAGCCATAATCTTTATTTCAATATTTCCAAAGCTTCCTCCGAAAGGTTGATATTTACCTTCTTTGAGCAATGTTTTACATATTTTGGTTTTACTACTAGCGTAACGTTTTCAAAAAATATCAAAATTGTCGTTTTTAGGTAGAATGAGTTCTTTTCAAACAATTTTAGTTCTAATTCTAATCTAAATTTCTCCAAAGACTTAAAATTTGTATTTTTAGCCGCTATGTGTAATTTTTTAATCCTAATGTTAACCTGAATTTGCTCACAAACTTAATTTGCATCTTTGAAGCTTTTAGTAATTTTTAATTGATTTTGGCCATAATCTTAATTTGAATGCTTTCAAAATTTCCCAATTTGTGTTTTTGTTTTTGCACACTTCGAGTCATTTTGTACGTATTTTAGCCTTAATCCGTTCCTGACTTTTTCAGACAATATCAAAGTTGTCATTGTTTGATGAAATGAGTCATATTTAAACAACTTTAGTCCTAAATTTAATGTAAATTTCTTGAGGGATTCAAATTTTGAATTTTTTGACGTTTTGTGTAATTACTTAACCACTTCTGACCCAATCTGAATTTGCCTAGAAACTTTTAATCGGCATTTCTTTACAGTTTTCGTAGATTTTAACTGATTTTAGCCATATTCTTAATTTCAACATTTTCAAAGGTTCCAAGTTTGATATTTACCTTCTTTAAGTAATTTTTCAAGTATTTACGCCTTAATATCCTAGCGTAATTTTTTTTTTAAATATCAAAATTGCCATTCTTAGGTAGAATGAGTTCTTTTCAAACAATTTTAGTTTTAATTCTAATCTGAATTTCTCCAAAGACTTCAAATTTGCATTTTTAGCCGCTCTGGGTAATTTTTTAATCCTAATGCTAACCTAAATTTGCTCACAAACTTAATCTTAACTTTTGATGCCTTTAGTAATTTTTAATTGATTTTGGCCGTATTCTTTGAATATTTTCGAAATTTCCCAATTTATATTTTTACACACTTTGAGTCATTTTTTACGTATTTTTGGCCATTGTCCTAGCCTGATAAAACAAAAAAATATAAAATTTGGCATTTTTTATGTAAAATGGGTTATTCTCGAACAATTTTAGTACTAATCCTAATCTCAATTTCTTCATAGACTTCAAATTTGCATTTTTAGACACTCCGTGTAATTTTTTAATCCTAATGCTAAAGTGAATTTGCTCAGAAATTTTAATCGGCACTTTTTAACGCTTTTAGTAATTATTAATTAATTTTGGCCATAATCTTAATGTGAATTTTTTCGAAATTTTCAAATTTGTATTTTTACATACTTTGACTAATTTTGTACGTATTTTAGTTTTAATCCTAGCCTGATATTTTCAAACAATGTCAAACTTGTAATATTTTATGAAATGAGACAATTTTAGCCTTAATCTAATGCGAATTTCTCGAAAAACTCAAATTTGCAATTTTAGACTCTCTGTGCAATTATCCAACCACTTTTGACTTTAATCCTAACCTGAATTTGCCTAGAAACTTTTGATCGGCATTTTTTGACAATTCGAGAAGGTTTTAACTGATTTTAGCCTTAACCTTAATTTCAATATTTCCAAAGCTTCCTCTCAAAGGTTGATATTTACCTTCTTTGAGCAATTTTTTTACGTATTTTGATTTTAATCGTGGCGTAAATTTTTAAAAAAATATCAAAAGTGTCGTTTTTAGGTAGAATTAGTTCCTTTCAAACAATTTTAATTCCAATTCTAATCTAAATTTCTCGAAAGACTTAAAATTTGTATTGTATTTTTGGCCATTGTCCTAGCCTGATAAAACAAAAAATATAAAATTTGGCATTTTTTATGTAAAATGGGTTATTCTCGAACAATTTTAGTACTAATCCTAATCTCAATTTCTTCATAGACTTCAAATTTGCATTTTTAGACACTCCGTGTAATTTTTTAATCCTAATGCTAAACTGAATTTGCTCAGAAATTTTAATCGGCACTTTTTAACGCTTTTAGTAATTATTAATTGATTTTGGCTATAATCTTTATTTGAATATTTTCGAAATTTCCCAATTTATATTTTTACACACTTTGAGTAATTTTTTACTTATTTTGTTTTTAATTCGAGCTTGACTTTTTCGGAAAATGTCAAGCTTGATATTGTTTGATGAAATAAGACATGTTTAAACAATTTTAGCCCTATTTCTAATTGTAAATTTCTTGAAAGATCCCAAATTTGCATTTTTAGACGCTCTATGTAATTACTTCGGACGCGTGTTTTGGCTTGCAGCTGAAATTTACTGATTTGAGCGAGAAAAAATGAGTGGAAAATTGTGATTTTTTCACATAATATTGGTCATTACATTCACCGTCGTTGTAATAAATTATAAAAAGTGATTGTAAGTCGGGACTTGCAGAATTAGAACTAAACGCATAAACAATAGTAAGTGTTTACAGTTTTTGTGGTATACCTACTCCGATAAGTAAACAAACTATTGTACAGTGATGGATTGTACCGAGGACGATGCCGATGGAGATAATACTTGTCATGATTGTGGACTTGTATTTGACGATATAAAGTCTATAATTCAATGTACCGTATGTAAAAAATATTACCAAGGAAAATGCGAAAGCGTCGATAAGAGGGGGTTTCACATAAGGAAAATGACCTGGAGATGTATATCGTGTGTTGCTAAGAGAGGTGATAGGCCAAGGAAAAGGAGCAGAGTTGAAGAATGCTATATCGATCAAGATGTAATTGATATGATAAATTCGAAATTGCAAAAGATTACGAACAATTCAACCAAAATGAAAATAAAAAAAATCGACCTCTTAATTGAGGAAAATCAAATGTTAAAAAGAGAAATTATGGAATTGAAGAAAAATAAAGCAAATGGGGAGTTGGTTTCATCCACCGGCACAAAGCCTTACGCAGAAGCAGTAAAAAATAATAGTATATAGATAATAGAATATCATAGTGATTAAAAGCAAAAGTGTGAGCAAGTGGAAGCAAAGAAGATTAAAGAAAATTTAAGAAAAAAGGTAAATCCAGCTGAAATTGGAGTTGGCGTGACGATGGGACGTTCTACAAAAAGTGGCGGCATTATTTTAAACTGTGGGAATGAGAAAAAAAATTGATAGCATCCAAGCCGTTATACAGGAAAACCTTGGAGACCAGTATCAGGTGGATAAGCCAAAAGTCCATCAGAATCGAATTAAGGTGGTAGGGGTAAATGAAACTGAGTATGAAAATACCGATAAAACCTTAATAAAAAAGATTACAAAGCAAAATGATTTGAGCAATATTGCGAAGAAGCCGAAGATCAAAATACTTAGAAAAACAAATGTCTTCAATAAAAAGTTTAATCTAGTGCTTGAGGTTGAGTCAATTTGCTAATGGAGGGAAAAGTGAACATTGGATGGAACCGATGCCGAACTTATAGTGGGTATGGAGTTGTGAGATGTTTCAACTGCTGTAAATATGGGCATTTAGGGAAATACTGTAAGAACAACAAAGTTTGTGGTAAATGTGGCAGCACTGAACATGGCACTGAGGACTATAAATGTCAGGACAGTAAATGTAAAAATTGTGAGGACTCTAATATAAAATATGGTATGAACCTGGATATAAAACTTACAACGTGGGATGTAACACAGTATGAGACATATAAGCGAATGGAAAAATTACAGCAGAGAAAATTCATAAAATAGCAGTTAGATTCTCAAAATGCTATGAACTTGTCAATCGTCTACTTTAATTGCCAGCGGTTCCTAAATAATAAGGATAATATCATGGTACTCATAAATGACTTGAAACTCATACTAATACTATTGGCAGAAACCCATGTGTCTGAAAATGTGGACAACTGTGAATTACGTGTTGATGGATATCGCATTGAACAATGTGAAGCGACAAAAACTCGGACTGGTGGTGTAATGGCGTTAATTCGTAGTGGCACGAAATGTAAATTCAGAAACAAACTGTGTTTAGATAACATGGTATGGTTGTTAGTGGTTAAATAGGTACCTTTGTAGTGTGTTGTATCATCCTCCACAAAAGGAGAATTCTAGGTTTGTGGATTAATTTGCTGATTATCTCGAGCATGTAAGTATGATGGAGTGAACTTAATTGTGGGAGATTTCAATTTTGACTTGCTTAAAACATCTTTCTACGGTGACAAACTTTTGGAGAGTTTACTTAAAGGAATTCACGCAATTGGTAGGCTCCCCCACAAGAATCAATAATAATAGTGCTACACTCATTAATTTTATAATTACTAACAACAGATACTGACATCATACGGTCCATACTACTCCAAAGATAAGTGATCATTGTATTTTGTCCTTGCGTTCGAATGAAAAAATTGATGACAGTCAGTATGTAACATTGTATAAAAGGAATATGAAGAACTATAGTGAAGAATTTCTACGAAACTCATTGTTGAATGTATCTGGGAATAATAAGGTCTCGGATGTCAATGTGATGGCAGACTCACTTATCAATAGCATGGAAGATGTAATAAATCAAATGTGTCCAAAACGAAAAATGAGGGTTAGGCACAAGTACAGAAATAATAAGTGGATTACTGGAGACATCAGAAGCATGATGAAGGTTAGGGATAATCTATACAAGAGATCAGTACAGTAGAGAAATGTCAATCTTTGGGAAGAGTATAAAAACGTTACAAATAATATAACTACTCAAATTAAAATAGCAAAAAACAACTTCTACATTGAAAATATTGACAACAACAAAAATAACCAGTTCAAACTGTGGAAACATTAAGAAATGCTGCTTCCTGAGAGGAACACTGCATTGCCGGGTGCTATCAACTTCAAAAGTGGTCGGTCTGTCTGTAGATCAAAAATGCATAGCCAACAATTTTAATAGGTACTTCATTGAAAATATAGATCAAATCTCTGGAGATGTACATCGGGTCTCAAGCATGGAGGATATTGTAGGCGATGTTTCGATACGGGATTCGTGTATGAATACGTTGAGGACCATATCACTGGGAGACCTAAAGAAACATGTCAACAATATGAAGAAAGTTGGAAGAGGCGAGAGCGGAATTTCAACAATAGTATTTCGAAAACATCTTTAATGTGGTTGGAAACAGAGCGTTGGACATTGTAAATGCATCACTGACATATAGTGTTTTTCCGGAAAGCTGAAAGTGTTCAACAGTTGTGCTGGTGCCAAAAGTAAGAAACTCAGACCTGTGTTCAGACTATCGACCGAACAACAATGTGCCAATGTACGAGAAACTCTTGGAAATGGTGGTCAAGGAACAGTTGCTGCAATACTGTGATACGAACAACATTTTAGTGTCAAACCAGTCGGGTTTCCGCCAGGGCCATTCATGCGAGTCTGTCATTGTTAACATTTGTGATGAGTTTCCTAAATGTATAGATAAGAAAAATTATGTCCTGGCTGTGCTTCTTGATTTTCGTAGAGCTGTTGAAACCTTAAATAGAGAATTATTGTTAAGTAAATTGGTTTGCATGGGTATTAACGGTACTGTCCTGAAATGGTGCAAATCGTATTTATATGGTAGAACATAGATGGTTAAATACAAAAATAGCATGTCAGAGTCTATGTATGTAAATAATGGTGAGCCACAAGGAACAGTCGTTGGTCCGTTGATGTTTTTTTCGTATATAAATAATATAGTTAAGACTGTAAAGCATGCAAAAATTGAATTATTTGCCGATGACACAATGATTTATGTCAGTGGCGAAAGTATGGATCAGTGGTAAGCAACATAAATTGTGACATTGAGAATTTGTACATATGGCTTTGTAACAATTCCTTAAGTGTTAATGTTTTTGGAAAAAAAAATTTGTTAGACAAATTAGATTTAAACAGTATAAATATTGGAATAGGTTGTGAGAGGATAAGCTATGATAAAAAAATTAAATATTTTGGTGTAATTTTGGATGGCAATTTGACCTTTCAAAAACATGCAAATTATGTTACAAGAAAATTTGCAAAAAAAGTTCAATTCATAGTGCGGATAGCAAAAAATCTTTGAATGTATACTAAACTGTTGTTGTACAATAGTATAGCAGCTCCCCACTTGGAGTATTGTAGCACCCTGTTCTGTAGTATGCCAAACTATACGTTAAATAAAATACAGGTAATACAAAATATAGCAATACGTGCAATTCTGAGGTGTAACAGATATGCACCAATAAAGTCCATGTTAAGCGTCCTCAATATATTGTCAGTTTAACAAAAAATAGTGTTCAATGTGTTTGTATTTATTTTTAAGTTAAAAAATAATTTGTTGCCACGATATGTTTGTAATAAAGTAACAAATTTCAGTGAAATACAAAACTATAACACCAGAAATAGACACCACTTTATTTAAAAAAATAAATGTAATAGTGAAAGAGTGGCCAATTCACTAGTGTTTAGAGGACTACATGAGTTTAACTGTTTGCCTGTTACGTTGAAAACTTGTAATAGTATAGTTGCATTTAAGAAATTATTGCGTAAATTCGTGTGTTCAAAGTATTCTTAGGGCACATGATTATAGTTGAGTTTTGTATGTGTAGAAATTTCTGTTGATTTCTGTTGATCATAAGCACAAAAAAAATAAGTTCTTTTTTATGTACTATTGTTTTTGTATCTAGCTTTTTTTTGCTAAATAAACACATTATTATTATTACTTAATCTTGTTTTGACGTTAATCCTAACCTGAATTTGCCTAGAAACATTTAATCGGCATTTAATTTTGACAGTTCGAGTAATGTTTAACTGATTTTAGCCATAATCTTAATTTGAATTTTTCCAAAGTCTCCAAGTTTGCATGTTTACCCCCTTTCAGCCAATTTTCACGTATTTTGGCCATTGGCCTAGCCTGACAAAACAAAAAACATCAAATTTGGCATTTTTATGTAAAATGGGTTATTATTCTCAAACAACTTTAGTTCTAATTCTAATCTAAATTACTTCATAGACTTCAAATTTGCATTTTTAGATGTTCTGTGCAATTTTTTAACCCCAATGCTATCTTGAATTTGCTCAGAAACTTTTTATCTGCATTTTTTTACACTTCTAGTAATTTTTATTTAATTTTGGTCATAAACTTAATTTGAAATTTTTCGAAATTTCAAAATTTGTATTTTTACACACTTTGAGTAATTTTTTACGCATTTTGGCCTTAATTCTAGCCTAACTTTTTCAAAAAAATGTCAAACTGGTCATTGTTTGATGAAATGAGTAATCCTCATATAATTCTTTAGCCCTAATTCTAATGTAAATTTCTCGCAATACTTTAGATTTTCATTTTTAGACGCTCTGTGTAAGTACTTAACCACTTTTGACCTTAATCCTAACCTGCATTTGCCTAGAAACTTTTTAAGTTGGCATTTTTTGACATTTCTATTTATTACTATTACTATTCATCCGTGTCGTACCCATTTATCTCCATGGATATAATGGCGATAACTTGTCTCTGTTAATGGAAATAATAAAAAAATTTAGTTTTTTCTTAGTTTTTAATATCTTTCCATTAGAGTTCAGTTGGGAACATCGAAAACATCGAAAATCCGTAATACCTAATATCGACTAGACCTAAATATAGTGTCCCTGGCAATGAAAGTATGAACGGGCTGATAAACTTTCCAACAACACGTTATAGCTTCCTGTATACGAATTGGTTACAGAGTTATCAAGTTCTAAATTTTGATATACATTTTGAGTAAAAAGCATCTGTTTTGAAATCAAATACTGCCAGTGTTTCAAAGATTCATATTTTTGTTAGTGGGATTGCGACACTACCTTTCGCAGGCAAAAAACCACTTAACTTTACGCTTCGTTTAGTATGTCCGCACAAATGTAAATTACCTATATAAAATTGACATATTTTTACAATATTATAATATTTGCATTAACATAATGATTAACCGTGTATCACGAATATAATTCTACAACAAGGACACCAAGCAAACTACCTTTTGAATCTTTATCCCTCTATCTGAAGCTGATGTTTTCTAAATATGTCAACAAGTCAACAAAACACATGTCAAAATTTCCAGTCGTTTTTAAAATAGTGCCTTGCAGCAAGTCTCAAATTTCTGGTCACAATCCATCAAAATTGCGGTCGTGTCACAATGTCCCCACAGAAAAAGACGAAACGGACGCTAAATGCGACTAAAAAAGTAGCAAGAGTCGTATTTTCCACCATAAAGAAAATAGGAAGCAGCAGAGGCGTGACGCTGAGGAAAATCTACGATTATATCAAAGAAGAGTATCCAAATACCCAATCCAACATTGTGAGATTGAACAACACCCTGCAGAAAGCTTTGGCATTTGGGGCCATTACCAAAAAGATGGGTAACAGGTAAGTTCCATAGACTCCTTATTCAAATTGGAATTGCAGTTAACAACTTTTCGTTGCAGATACGTTCTAGGCAGAGTTATGACGTCACTTGACAATAGAAGAAAATATGGCATAATACAGGCAAAAAGAAGGGGTAAGAGGAGGAGAAGTAGGAGGCGCAGTAAGTCCAGACGACGTCGGTCGAGGTCCAGGTATCGGCGCTAAACGAATTTTTCAGGGATTTGAAGAAAAACATGTCATTTTCGGAAAATAATAAAAATGTGTTTTGTCTTAAATTTCTAATGTTTTCAATGGTGTGTGTATAGGTGAATGTGTGTTTACAAAACGTCGTAAGTCTGTGGTTGAAAAATTAATCTACATCAAAAGGTATCCGGTCTTTTGTCACACTCGAAATCTGCAAAGTCGATCTATTCTTATCTAGGGGACAAAGACGGTTTCCTGCAATATCCACAAATTTCAAAAGATATTAGGGTACACGACGTTTAACGAGGTATTGAATGTATAATCGGGGCAAATAAAAAGATCTTGGCTTCCCTGAATAACGGTATTCCACATTGTATTACAATAGTTTAGGAAAGTTGCTGTTAAGTACTTGCGAGCTCAAAATGAGGCCTTTTTGCTTTGCCAAGGTGGAAAACTGCTGGAGTATAAAGGGTGTTGATAAATAAACCTCGTAGCAAGCCGTGGAATTAAAACACTGGTCTGAGATAATTTCACAAAAAAAATAAATAAAATCGTAACATTTTATGACATTTTCGACATTCAATTTTGTTTTATGAAGTCATCTCAGACCTTTTGTTCCAATACCATGGCCTATTTGAGGTTTTTCTTTAATGAACCCATAATTTAATTAACACAGGTACTAAATTTTAAGAGTACATATAAGGCGAGTATTTACTCATCTGACTCCACTGTAACTGTATTCATTTCGTGTCATTAAAAAAAAAACCCCAATCCATTGTTCAAGCCCTGGATTTAAGCAGCTGGGCTGGATGAGATGGATACAAAAGTAATTAAACTTTTTGAATGAAAGGGCAGTGCAATGTTTAAAACCGCTTTGGAGCGCTAAGGCCATGTAACTACATAATTGCAGTAAATGACAAAATTTCTTCGTTCTCTTTAACTAAGCATTATGCAGGATGCTTTGAGTTTATATCAAAATGCGTCACGAAATACACTCTTGGGGTTTAGTTAAAAACTCTATTTAAAATTAGATTCGCAAACTAACCGATGTATCTATTTTCTTAAAAGGTGCAATAAAACTACACTTTCAGAACCCACTTGTTGCAATTTCTACCTTATCAACAATATCTTCGTGTTTAAAAGGAGGAGCAGCAGTCTAATTCGGAAGATAGAGTAATATTGCTTCCCTTAGCAACTGCACAAAACCAAAATATCGGTTTTTCATAATGAATATGTACAGAAAAGTAACCCTAGTTGGAGTACTCCTAATAGTTTCAATTCAAAGCGAATTGCAAGTGGAATTTGCGAAGAACAAGCGAACAAAGAAATGCTCAAAATAATGAATAAAGAACTGGAAATCAATGTACACCATCAAGAGTCGAAAACTCGAACATCTGGGACACCTCATGAGAAATCAATGCCGATACTCCCTATTGCAATCCATAATACAAGGGAATGTCAGAGGAAAAAGAGGATCCAGCAGAAAAACCTCATGGCTGCAAACTTGCAGATTGGAACTAGAAAAACTTCAACTGGATTGTTTCGAGCAGCTACAAACAAACTGATGATAGTAAATATCCGGCACGGATAGGTACTTGAAGAAGAAGTAGGCACTCCATTCAAATTTGTCTAAAATTGCTTTCAGGTGTTTACTTATTACAGCAACTTCATGTCCTTCGAAATGCTTATTCTCTAGTTCTGGGAACTGTGTAAGCTCATCCAAGATTTGTTTTCTGAATCATTATATCTTGAAGAATGAGAAGTGTAAAGTGGGATGAATACGATATACATTTGGATGTGCTATTTTAAAATGAGTTTCTATTTTACAGAATCAATTATGAATCGATACAATGGATCATTCGTTCCAGCAAAGAAGTTAATTTCGTATCTAGTTTTTGTATTCTAAAAAAATAGATTTTTTTTTGCATTTAAATAAAAACTAAATATCTAGGTATCATCGTGTATCTATCTATCTGATAAAAATATATTTTTGCCATTTGTTAAGTACCCACACCCCCTACTTTGTAATTATTACATCAATCTAAAGTATTTTCGGGACTTTGAAGCGGTGGTTCAATGGATTTTTTTCTTGACGTTTCGTATACAGCTGCGGCAGACATTATCAATGGGCGAAGTGATCTTCCGTGCTTCCAGACGTTGACTGATTCGACTGTAGTGAGCTCCGTGGTATTTGTTTCCCCGCCGTCGCGCTGCAGTAGAGGGACTGGGGTGGGGGTAGTGGTAGCGCGGGGTTTTGACGCACTTGAAGTATGTCGTAGAACTCCTTTCCATTCTGCATTTAGAAACGTAATTTCCTTCTTCTGTTGAAATTGTTGTCGTGTTTAAAGGTCTCAATAGCCTCTCTCGTTAGTCTCGGATAGAAACTGGAATACTGGAAAAGCACAATATTAAAACTGTCTTTAAGCCCACTCGTACAATACAACAGAGCTTGAGATCGGCCAAAGGCCGCAGAGGTCCCCTATCGACACCCGGAGTTTACCGAGTTCCATGCAGCTGTGGCTCGGTATACATTGGCACCACAAAACGCAGAATCAATACGAGTATTACGGAACAGAAGAGGAGTTGCAGGTTGGGACAAACACAAAAGTCAGCAGTAGCAGAGCACGCTCTTTTCGAAGGTTACAACATCGTTTTGAACGAGGTGGATATCTTATATCAATCGCAGCGTTTCTGGAGAGACTAACAAGAGAGGCCATTGGGATCTTTCAACACAATTTCAACAGGAAGAAGGAAATTACGTTTCTAAATGCAGACTGGAAGCGAGTTCTACGACATATTTCAAGTGCGCTGAAGCCCCGCACTACCACTACTCCCACCCCAGTCCCTCCACAGCACCGCGGCGGCCGGCGGGGAAATAAATACCACGGAGCTCACCATAGTCGATTCAGTCAACGTCGAGAAGCTAGGGAGGTTACTTCGCCCATTGCCTCATCGCCTTTGATAATGTCTGTAGCAGCTGTAGACAAAATGTCAGGAGGCAATTCCATTGGACACGGCTTCAAAGCCCGGAAAACTCTTTAGATTTTTTTTTGACAGACAGTGAGAACCTTCACAGTCCTATAAATATTACATCGACTCAACTAGATGGATTAATTCCATCCAATTATCTTGGTGAATGGATCCATTCTATATAACTCAGATCAGATTTGTTCAACAATATAAGCAATCCCTAACCACGACTACCACCCCCTCCCCCCCTTCCACTACACTTCAGCAGTCCTGGATTGGGAATACAATACCTTCTTGTAATGGGTGTCAAGAGGTGTATTTTGGAGACTCTTTTGCTCTTAAGATAAACAGAATTTCAGAACTTAAAGATGATTGTCAATTGCTCTAAAAGAACAGAGCGCTATTACATCGCTTTGTTGAACCGTAATGGAAAGAGCAGATATAGAACGTTTGTGGATAAATGGTGATGCACGGTCAATAAATATTTTTGACGAATAAGACCGAGTATCTAATCTGGTACCAATAAATCTGTCTGACGGTTATCGATTACTAAAAATCACAATTCAAATATTACCCACTCACTTATTTTTGTCATCTGGTGACCTTTGAAACCTTCATTTTTTTTATACCCATCTCCTTTTAGCACATGTTGAGAAGATACGATAAAAATGTCAAAGTCAATTTTCCAACACCTACTTGACGATAATAATAAGTGAATGGCTTATACAAGCAGATAAACTAGAACTTGTTACCACCTGCCAAAAGTTGTTACCACAGTCACAAGTATAGAATTTAATGTCCTTGAATTGATCGTGATTTAAGAAGGGGGTGTTCATTTGAAATCGTCATTTGCTTGTCTGTGAAAAGACAAATGAAAGCGATGATAAGACAAAAGTCCATTTCCTTTGATTATGTCAACCTTTTCTGTCAAAAATTCTTAGCCCTCTATATGAGGTTTTCTAATGAACACGGGGTACAAGACATTTTTTCTACACATGAGACAGACGATATTAAAAATAGGTGGCAGTTTTATTACCCCAGTGGTTTCTTTTAGCAAATCATAGCCAAGTTCATGACACATCGTACATTCAAAAAACATACAGTGTGTCCTAAATTGTTGTTGGAGATTTCGTGAACCGGCCAATGTTGGCAAACTCTCAATATGTTCATATTGGATATTTACCTTTTTGGACAGAGTGTAAAAGAGGCGTCTTCCCCATGTATAAAAACTTTACCAAACATTTCATAAAAAACTAGAAAGAAATATTTATTTGTAGAATATGGATTCCACATAACAGTAATATGAGGTTGCTGATATGGATACGCTAATATTAATCCTGCCTGTATATAACCACTTGAGAGGTATATCTAAAGAATAGAAATTAGCATTCTGTTAGCATTTGATCCACTCTGATAAGATCGATTTTCGCAATCTTTTTCCAATTCATTTTAAAATTACTTTTGAGCAAGATTACAGAATTGCAATTTGTTTTTGGTGGTTATTCTTGGCCCAATTGCATCATTTTGTTTTTCGAAAGGGCCATTATTGTGTATTCCGCATTTACTAGGCTTTAGAAGAAAAAAACATTTTTTTATTTAATAAATTAAAGGCTTGAAGACATGAATTGTCTCAAGTTAAGCAGATGTCTGTCTCCTTCTTGATAATTTCCTCAGTACTCAGTTTTTGCATTTTGAACATTTTTGTGGGCTTGAAAACGAAATTACAGCACGTCAGAGTTCTTCAAAGGTTAAGTAATTTTAAGCTGTTTTATAAAGTAAGGCTTCTCTGTGTGATGAATAAATAAGTCAACGCCACACTCATTTTGAAATTGTTTCTAAACAACCGCGATAATAACGTCATAACACTGACAAGTGAAATCCATGGCCTGGTCGTAAAATTGCATTTTTCTTGATTTTCTAAAATATGATTAAGTCTTAGTAGAGTCCTTATGCACAGTTGAAACGCATTTACTGCCCTCGGTCTAAAAATGAAAAAAGCCAATTTCGACGCCAGAAGTAAAATATAAATTGATGATGGTTGCAGAAAACCGAGACGTTGTATTGAACTTTCACTGTTATAGCCGCGTTTCTCTCAAAGTGTTGCTTTAGAAATATTTTCACAGATATCGATCGTTTTCTGGGACAAATGAGTTTCTTTATTCCATTTTTTTTCTAAATGCAGCTACCAAGTTTTTCCAAAATTCCCAAAAAGCTGCATTATTAGAGCCCTGTAATTACGTTGCTATTTTAATTTGCCTAAAACTTTCTCTTATTAGCCGACTTATAATTTCCGAGATTCCAATACATAAAATGCCAATTTGGGACAGACTGTATAGTTGCTACCTTTTAACGTGCGTCGTTCTTGAACCGTGGTTGTTTTATAAGGGGATGGGTTGTCGAATTGTGGCTTCTACTAGTCGTAATTGACAAAAGTTTGTTTTCTCAATTACCCAAGGACCACAACCTACCCTCGTAATTCTAGTGCGGCCATCGTGTTACTTACCACCCCTTAAAATACCTATAAAAGAAGTAAGAGTAATTTTAATATATTCCTCGAACTCCTTGATACTTGCTACTCGGTTTTTAACTACTTTTTACAGAATTTTTTATTTGGGACATTCTGTATATTAAGTTGACTATATTTTTACGAAACAAAGTGCACTTATCTTACCTGTTGAATTTGGAGCAGCCAGCATCTTCTGAAACAAAAAGATTAATAACAATACTAGAAAGTTATTCATTTGGCAATCAAAAGTCATCAATGCAAAAACCTGGTTTTTATACAGGGTGTTTTATGATAATATGTCCATATTTGAGGGGATGAATCTCTACATGGTTTTCTGTAGAAAAGTTTACAGAATAATGTCTAAATAAATAACAAATGATGACAATAGTGTTCTGCTTTTAATGCAGGGTGACTGTTTTTTCAGTTTTTTGAGTTATTTAAAGATATATGTAGAGAAGGTCAAATTAGAGAAAAGTTTCAATCTGATAAGCTGAATAGGAAAATCTGGAAAAATATTCAAATTTGGGACGGTTTTTTTAAAACAATTTCTTTAATGATCGAATTCTTGGCCTTCTAGACCCTCTCAGTTAGACGACTAGCCCCATGAGCGCGATACCAGAGGAAAGGGCATACACTTGGGCATTTTTAATCCTATCCCCCCAAAGATGTCACTTTAATGCAGTCTGAGTAAAAAATTTCCAAAGATAGTTACTTTAACAAAAAAATGCCCAAAATAGCCCAATTTCGGTTGTAAATGTATAATTAGAAGAAGTGGAGAGAGAAAAAATTCAGTTGTTAGTTTTGATCTAGCTTTTATACAGGGCGAGCTACAAAAGTTTTTCTGTGCCACATTTTTGCCAAGTTGAGTGTACCTTTGTCACATTTCACCCTGTAGATTCCACATTTTTGCAGCAAGAAATCTGAAATAACTCAGAGAGGTAGTACAGTAGGACAAAATAGCAGGTAGACAAAATAGCTTTAACGAAGATCTTTCGACTGGTGCTAAGTGTTTAATTTTATCACTTTTAGTTTCGGAGATTTTATTGATTAACATTCTTATTGATAGGGGTAGAGTCAAATTTGCAATTTTATGGCAAGACTATTTATGGCAGTAGAACAACAATATAACATTTAAGTGTGGGCCGTCTCAAATACTACTTAAATTGTGTATTATCGTTTTGATTTATTTCATAACAGTCTCATAGGAAGTGAAAAACTGTTATAATTGTTTGAAAATTGTAGTCAAAATTGTTTAATTTTGACCAAACATTCTACCAACTAATTTAAAATCCTCGAATGGCGAAATCAGCTGGTATTTTGTAGTCGTGAATGCTCTATTCACTGGGGTAAATAGAATCGTCATACCATGTTTAGTTTTCAAATTATATAGATGTAAGTATAAAAGTGTCGATAAAAAGTGGAAAAATTAAGTTTTAAGCGCCATTTTTGACAGGAAAGAAAGCTACAGAAAATTCCAATTTTGCATATTTTTTACATATTTTTGTCCCCTGTTTCATATGACACTATTTTTGATAAAATCTATGAATTTGGGTCGAAAATTTTGAAAAACCCTTGTAAAATTTTTTATATTTTCACATTTTTCTGTTTTTTTTTTCGGTATGCAAGTTATTATGTTGTATGAAGAGGCCATTGAGGACTCTCAGCCGAAACAATCAAAACGAGGCAGCCTTTTACGGTTTTCGAAAAAATTTAAAAAAACTGCAAAATTTGTAATTAATTTTTGGGCCACCCGTGCCTAGTTCTGTTCCAGACAGAGATTCGGAAATGAGCTCAACGTATAGCCATATTCTTCTACTTTCTTAGCTCTTCTTATAGATTTTCGGATAAATCTTCACTGAAACGAGATATGAGCTGTTAAAAGCCGCAATGCACGATTTTGATCTCCAAATTTAGGTTTTTGAGCCGGTTCGACAGCTCCATATGCTTACTATAGAAATATCGACTTTTCCAATGTAAATCAATTGTAATCGATTGTATTCGTTGGTTCTAGTAGTTTTATGACAAATGGGCCATATATTTACGTTTTAGATAGTATAGGGTGTCCCAAAAAATGCTATAATCCCAGGCGGAAACGTGACGTCATTATAACGTCAACTTTTGGTGATCATTCGTTATTCGACGTCACCTGATGAAAAAATGACAAATAAGTGACGTCGATATTTCGACGTGAGAAAGACGACTGCTTAAAGTGACGTCATAATAACGTTACTTTCAGATCAAATATTCGTGTTACTACGTTAACATTTTTAATTTTTTGTTACGTTTCGACAAAAATTTCTGTTACCAAAATCAAGTTTTTTCAATTTTGTGTTACTTTTAGATCAATGGAATGGAAGTATTTCTGGTTTTTAAATTAATTTTGTGTTACGTTCAGACTACAATTTTATGTTACTACAGTCGAAATTTTTAAATTTCGTGTTACATTTAGGCTAAAATATCTTGTTAGTAATGTAAAAATTTCTTTGTGTTACTTTTAGACCACAATTTCTTGTCAGTAACTCAAAATCAAATAAGTTTGTGTTGCTAACATTTCAAATCAAACTTTTGAGAATTTGTCTCATTTCCAGACCAAATTATCGTGAAACGTTTAGATTAAAAAAGTCAAATTTTGTAAATTTTGAGTTACTTTTAGACCACAATTTCTTGTTACCAAGTCAAAATTGAACAATTTTGTGTTACGTCTAGATTAACATTTCAAGTTAAAATTTTAAGATTTTGTGTTACTTCCAGACCAAAATTTCATGTTACATTTAGCAAAAATTTCCTGTTACCAAAGTCGAAACTTAAAGATTTGATGTTATTTTTTGGAACAAAGCTACTTGTTACTAAAAAATTTTTTTTATATTTGTGTTACGTTTAGACTACAATTTCGTTCGTGTTGATACAGTCAAAATTTAAAGAACGTTGTGTTACGTTTAGACTAAAATTTCTTGCTACTAACGTCGAATTTTTTTTATTTTGACTAACTGTTAGAACATAATTTTTCATTGGTGGGCAAACAGTTATAAATTTCTTTAAATCTGTTGCTACTTTCGAAACAAAATTTCTTGTTACTAACTGTTTTTTATGGTTGTGTTACGTTTAGGCTACAATTTCGTGCTGATACAGTCAAAACTAAAAAAAATTGTGTAACTCACTCTTACTTAGACCAAAAGTTCATGTTACTAAGTCAAAATTAAAAAAAAAATTGTGTTACGTTCAGATTAAAACTTACTATTACTAATGTCGATTTTTTTTTATTTTGGGTAACTGTTTGAACGGAATTTTTCGTTGCCCAGTCAAAACTTAAAAAAATAGTTATACGTGTAAATTTTTCGACTACCATTTTAAGTAAAAATTTTGATATTTTAGTTACTTGTAGACCAAGATTTCTCGTTGCTAAGCAAACAGTTTTGAATTTCGTGTTAAGCTTTGAAATAAATTCTCGTCTTACTAAAGTCAAAACTTAAAAATTGAATGCTCCGTTTAGACTACAATTTCGTGTTCCTACAGTCAAAATCCAATAAATTTGTGTTACGTTTTGACTAAAATTTCCTGTTACTAAGGTCAAAATGTTTTAATTTTCTGTTACTTTTAGACAAAGATGTCTTGTTACGAAATGAAAATAAAAAAAAATTCGTGCTACGCTTAGACTTACAATGCAAGTCAAAATTGTGAGATTTTGTGTTACTTTCAGACCAAAAGTTCTTATGGCTAAGAAGAAATTTTTAAATTTCGCTTAGACTAAAATTTCGTGTTACTGCAATCAAAATTTAAACATTTTGTGTTACGTGTAAACTAAAATTTTCTGTGGGGAATTTTGTGTCATTGTTAGACAAAAGTTTTTTTGTTACCCAGTCAAATATAAAAAATTTCGTGTTACGCTTTAGACTAAATTTCAGTACTAGTTAAGTTAAAATTAAAAAATTTTATATTGCTTTCGGATCAAAATTTCTTGTCAGTAAGTAATTTTTTTTATTTTTTTGTTACGTTTAGGCTGCAATTTTCTGTTACTACATTCAAAGTTAAAAAAAAAATGTTTTCCTTTGAGACTACAATTGTGTATTATTACGTCATTTTGTGTAAAATTAAAAAATTTCCTGATATTTTTAGACAAAAATTTCCTGTTACTAAAGTTAATTTTGTTAAATTTTGTGTTACTTTTAAAGCTTATAATTTCTTGTTACCAAGTCAAAATCAAAAAGGTAGTAGAAATATTGGATTCTAGAAGCTTTTTAACTCTTTGACGTAGTCAAAAATATACACCTCAGAAGAGAAACAGGTTGTAGAAAATAATGTAAACTAACGTCATTCTCACGGCGCAAAGTGACGTGCTTTTGACGTCACAAAGTAACGTCATGACACGTGGCAAAATGACGTCATCGGTCTGTGACTTACGCCCGTCATTATGACGTTGTTTTGACGTCATCCCTTGACGTCTTTGGTAACCGATGCTTACCAAATAATTACGTCAAAATGACGTCACCTTCCCGCCTGGGATATATCATATCAGAATTTCAATATTTAATTTATTGCATTAATTCGATTAGAATTATTTGTTTAATCGTTGATTTCCGCTGTAGATAGTATACGGCTCCCCAAATAATGTTTAACTTTAGATTTTTGTTTGTTTACAAATATATATTTTGTGTCCCAATAATTGGCAAATATTACATTTTTAGGAACAATTAAAGCAGAACAGAAAACTGAAATTTTGTAAATTCTTTTCATAATAAAAAACATTATGTCACAAATGGGAACCTTGATATGGGTACCTCCTCGTGGCACCATATCACATATTTTTATGGCTGCTAGCACGAAAAAAATTCTTATAATAACGCACGAGTGTGATAAAAGCGTACCATAAAGAAACCAACTCAAGATTTCTGCTAACCAACTCGTTTTCCTTCGGATGGGGCACTTTTTGTCAAATAACAATCAAAATCCATTCAAGCTGTTTCTGGGCAACAAACCTTCAGGCAAAAATTTCTGCAATTTTATATGACTCTCTGACTCTCTTAAGCTCTAACTCAAATCAAAGTAGTCTATATGAGTTTGGATTGCAAGATGGCCAAAAACTGCATCCCGAATGTGTTGATAAGATGATAAATCATTTAAAACAACATTTTTGCATGTCTTCATTTACTATCATAAAACCAACCAATATCAGTCAGTTACCAATAATAATCCTTTTTTTTACCAAATTAAAAAAAAAAACCAATAATAAAAATCCTAAAATGATAAATATCTAACTTTTCTCTCTAAAATTTGGCTTTTTAGTAGCAAAATGAGAGTTTGAAAATTGTAATAACCTACAAAGACGTGATGGTATGTTTTTTATGGCCCACTGTATAGATATGTATTAATAAATGTGTAGTATTTATTTGCTAAATTAAAATACTGTAGGGCTTGGACTCTCCATTGCTTTGGCGGAGTGAGCTAAGTCATAGACAACGCTAAAACTTTTCATAAAAAGTGCTACTGAGAAAATGGGTCTCTTTTTAGGGGTATTGGGTGTTTTTATTATTGCCAAACGTTTGAGACACCCTGTGGAATAGAGGGTAGTTGTTCTATGTTGAAATTTCAGATTTTTGTTCAATTTCCCTTATGCTTACTAACGAACTTATACGATTTTTTTAGGCGATTACAATCCTAAAAAGTGCATATGGTACACGTGGACTTAAGATATCTCGTACGTACCTGTATGCCGTCATTTACAACCATTAAACCTGGATGTTCCTCTAAGTTCTCTAATACAAACAAAAAATTATTCCCATACCTCAACACATTCACAAAAATATTGCACTTAGCGTTACTTTATGTATTGTCTTCTAGATACTCTATTATTTGTATAAGCATTGAACACGTAGCAGCCTTCCTGGCCCATATACCATAGTTACTAAGTCTTCTTGTTAATCTATTTCACTTTCTCTAGCTTGAAGGTTGTAATGCTCCTACAACTATGATTCAACTGGAAAAAAACCTGAGTCTGAATGCCTGAAGATGAGTAAATCGGTCCTACCTCAAGATTGTTATTTTTTGACGACCCAGCCCTGCTCTTGCAATGTTTATCCCAGTTTCTGTACGATGTAACTATTGATTGTTGACTGAGCAATGCTATATTGTTGAGCTAGCACTAACTACCCCCTCATATTTCCAAAAGTGTCGTATTTCTCTGTCAAACAAAAACAAAACTAAACTTTGCATAAGAAAACTAGCGATAATTTAAAATTTGTAGCTTCCAAGCCCAGGCTTTAGAGTAAAAATATCTTGACGATTAAGACAAAAAGTTAAAAAAGTCGTCCTCTTCAAGAACAATAGAAAGCAATTTCACTCGGTTATTATGCTGAGTAGGATCTCACTTTTCCAGTTGAGATTACTGCTGCAACCTTGGCCTTTAAAACGGATACATTTAACGAACAGCATGTGCCTTTTTAACTGCAATAAGTATAATTATGTCTTGTTTGAAAGGTTCTAAGATAATTTCTTGAAGGCTTGAGTTTGTATGAAGATGAGGCAAGAGTTTCCGGATAATATATTATAATGAACGAGCATTAGCTCCAAAGTTTCATCGTAGCTTAGGGGTTGAAAGTTTTGAGTTTGGAAGTTGGGAGACTTTTTTTGTTATTTTTTTGCCGTTTGTTATACATTTAAAACGTGTTACGTTATTATGTCACAAGTTGATTTACGCTTTAAATTACAAACTTAATTAAAAAAATGAGAGCTCTAAAAATGCATATAAAACTATTATAACATTTAGAGAAGGAAAGGAGGTTCTCAGATGGTTCTAAAAATGAGAATTTTCCATCTACTCAAATTATGAGCACGTGGGTTCATTTTGATTTATTCCGAGTTTATTCAGAACGTCTTTTATTTAAAAATGCAAGACATTAAATTAATATACCTAGCTGGTATTATTCCACGTGCATACTATCCACTCAAAATTTCTGCCAAAGAGGGTCCTTTTTATTCGCAAAAGTAGGACACAAGGAGTGAATCCAGCTTTTCAGCGTAAAGTGCCTGTTTTTCCAATTTATGTCTTTATGGAAAATTGTACACCCTATGGGGTATTGTTCAATTCAGGTTTAGTTCTTTCCACATATTTGCTTGTTAGAATAAGTAGCTAAAATTTGTTGCAGAACATACGTAGGAAAAACCTAGTATATTTTTGGATTAAATTCTGCTTTCGAAGGTTCTTTAAATTAATTTTTTTTATAAAGAAGGAGATGACAAATGTGACGTTACTGGAGCTTCTGAATCGTCATCGCATTAAATGGTTTCAAAACATCTTTGCTTGAAAACTGGAACACTTAGAAGTGTGCATATAATATTTTCTCTTACAGAGAAGCAATAATGTTTTTCTTAAGAAATGAAGTAGGATATCTAACTTAACAGATATTATACTTCAATAAACAAAAAAATTGCTACATTGTATTCAAAATTACTTTATCCTTTAAGGAAACGTTAACTACTTACCTAATACATTAAACTAAATATTAGGAGTCATCCATGCAGAAACTTGCTAAGCGGACGCAACCATCATACGGAACAAAACTCGACTTCGAGACCAGTACCAATTCTTATATGACAGTGTTTACAACGCCAATTATTAATGCAAATTAATAAGTACTATTAATGCGAATTTGGTACTACAATAGTATTCTTTATTATTTTTTACCATATAAGCAATATTGCAGACGTCAGGGCTAGTCAGAACAAATAAAATTATAATTAGCTGGGCCTGGTATAATCGTATTCGTATGATCTGAAACGATTATGTAATGTTTTAGGTAAATAAAATAGTTTTTCATTTAGACGGCCATGTAGTACCCCCGTACCAACTTCATGTTTTGCAAAAAGAACCGTAATAGTTATTTACGTTATAAGTCCGGTAAATATAGTTTTACAGAAGGAGTAAGATGTTTGTAGACGAGGCGATAGCCGAGTCTGGAATTTCGAAACGAGTACTGTAACACGATACCGGACGTATGACTTACAACATTTTACTTCACATTTATTAAAAACAGGAAAAGATTCATTTTATGCGCGACGAATATATTTTTGAGAAATCCGGTATAGTTTCATTTCGGTATCTTGTACCGTATTGAAATTTCTCCACGAACATACTCTAATCACATTATTCTGGCACATTTTCAAGATTAATACTAATCTTTATTCTCTTGTGAATAATGAACATTATTCATAAGTGAATAATGAGTTGTCATGGAAACGAAACATGTCGTAGGCAACTGGCAACACTGTCCTAAACATGAAATCGGTAGTTAAAACTCGTTCATTCAAATAATTATCTTTCTGTTAGGATCTATTGAGACAAATGTAGGTTACAGTGTCTCTTTTTCACTAAAATATACTTTTCACTGAAAAATCCTTAAAATAGGCCATAAAATGAAGTAATTTACCGCCCAACCTCATAAAACAAGCACGGGCGACTAGACCGTCATCTACCTGACGCACCAAAAGTCGCGCCGTCGATTGAAACCAGTCGTGGTTTTAAAATTGTGAATTATCTTCGTGGCACCTATAATCCCAGTTATAACCTATCATGTTTTGAGAAAACCTGGATCTTTGGTCGTGGATAAAGTATATTATTTAACTCGCATTTAATGAGCGTTATTCTCTCGGGAAACTTGTGCCATTCGCTTTGCTCATAGGCTCAAACGTTACCCTCGAGGATAACGACTCTCATTAAAAGCTTGTTGTATAATATACTGTTTATTACGGTAAAAGATGTCATTACGGTCCAGTGCTGTAAAAAGCTATTTGCAGGACTAAAAACAAGTACAAAAAAGTGTCCTAAATGTAACAGTATGAAGTAATGGTTACTTATTTCATACTGTATCATTTAAGACACTTTTACGTACTTGATTTTAATCCGGTAAATAACTTTTTACAGGATTGAATATTGTAATAGTAATTTACGTCACAACTCCAGTAGGTGCCTTGTTACAATACGAGGTTTTTACGGACGATGCGACGCACACTGGTCCTTTTTTAAAAAATCTCGGCAAAAAGTTCCAAAATAATGTTCAAAAGTTGTTTGTAATTTACTATGGTTTTGAAAGTAGACACCTCAAAGTATTAGTTGGCCATGAAATTTGACATATCGCTAATGTTTTCTTATAATAGAAATAAACGAAGCGTGCAGATTTTTAAGTCGAAAGAAACGTTCCTTTGCAAACGTAAGTTTTAATATTAAATTATAATTATAGCCCTGTGTAAGGCTTCTTGCTATTATGAATTTATATACACTCGGCTGTTGTGTGGATGCATAAAAAGAAAGTGACTACGTAGAACTAGTTTTTAGTTTTTGAATCTGAAGTTTTACAACTTTCATTATTGAGTTACAGGGTGCAAAAGTTTCAAATTTCATAATAACAATAAAATAATATAATAATAATAATAATAATAACAATAATAATGTGGTATAACTGAGGGGCGAAATATATTTAACAGAGAAAACAGGAGTCGTAATGCATATCTGTAATATCCTGAGATCTTCCCTAAAAAAAAATCTTTAAGTGGACTTGGCTAGGTGCTAGGTCCCATCTTCTAGAAGGACAAATACCGGCAATAAAATCAGGCTGTGAATGCTATTCTCTTCTCCAAAAAAATATTATATATATTTTTTTTTATTTCTAAATATATCCACAGCCTATGACTTATTAAAATACATGTGCCTTTTTTTTCTTATGTAAGCCCATTTCAATTTACAGTAATAATATGTCTCGTTCTAATAATAATATCAACAGTACCTAGATGACTTAACACCAGAATGTACTTGGCCGTGAACATTTCTACAACCAAAAAAAGAGTAACTTAAGACTAATTCTAAAGAAACATAAACAAAAATTAGTCTCAAAAACAAAATAAGAAGGATACAATAATGCTAGAAAAGAACGGAAAATCTAATGTTGTTATCAGTAATATATTCTTTACACTTCCTTCTGAAGAGATTCAGTTCTGTGATATTTTTCACAGACACTGGTAAAAGATTATAAACTTTTGGTGCTAAATAATTTATACATCGAAGGTTAAGACTGGTATTGTTGTTTGCCAATGTAATATTTTTGTTGCAATTATTCGAGGTTCATAGGTATGATTAACATGTCTCCTTAAATTGGGTCGTTTATGCACATAAGTACTTATTTCTAGACAATATAGTGAGCGTACATTTAACATATACCCATTGTAGGGCATATTGGTAGGAAAACGTTTGTTCACTTTCATAATAACTTTCAAATTGTAGTTTTGTATAATATTCAGCGGTTTTAATGCAGTGCCATACAGACCTCCCCAGACAATAATTTCGTATCTAAGTAAGGATTCCACTATTACTTTATGGACTGTGCTCAGAAGCTTCTTACTTAAAATTTCCCTTAATATATAAAATTTACAAATTAACTTTCTTATGTTTTTAGGTAAATAAGAAATGTGTTGCTCCCATTTCATATGCTGGTCAATTTGGATACCCAGGTACCTTGCACATGCTACCTCACTAATGTGATCAGGCAAGTTGTCAATATAAATGTCTCTGAAATCGGGACGATTTGCTGCTGTTAGAGAAAAGGCAATATAGTGTGTCTTTGAAACATTGAGAGACAACCCATATGCGTCTAGCCAATTTTTCATTTTGCCAATCCCATTCGCAGCTTTGGTCCTTACTTCATTCCAAGTATGTGCAGAGAAAATAGCAACTGTATAGTCCGCATAAGAGATAATTGGGCCGTTTTCCAGGTTTAATTCAGTTAGTGAGTGTATGTACAAATTAAAAAGTATCGGCCCCAAGACGGTTCCTTGAGGTACTCCAATTTTTATTGTGTCTGGGTCACTAAGGGAGCCTTTTATCTTCAAAACCTGCTTTCTTTCTTTTATATAATTAGTAAAAACGTCCAACGCAATACCCCTAATCCCATTCCGCTGCAGAACTGCCAGCAGCTGGTCGTGAGGCACAGTGTCAAAGGCTTTGGAAAGATCCAAAAGCACAGCAATACATCTTTCATTTGTTTCGAATTTATTCATTACCACTTTTGTTAGTTCATACAGTGCATCCGATGTACTTTTCCCCTTAACAAAGCCAAATTGACGTTTTGAGAGTAAATTGTTGGTCTGAAGGAAAGATGTAAGACATTTTTCAAAAATTTTTGTAAAATTGTTGATTACACTTATTGGACGATAGTTGCTAATATTTGTTTTTTCGCCTGATTTATATATAGGGGTTACAAGAGCTGTTTTAAATTATACGGTCTCGTTTGTATTATACGGATATTTTTTTATTTACTAGATAATATGAATGAGGATATATTCTTAAGTCATAGGGACATTTTCGATATCCTACAAAATTTTCCCGAAAAGGATCTAGAAAAAAAATTTTGTTATTTCGAAAGTCACGTAGCAGAACTATTGGGTTTTGAAATTCAAAAATCTAAAAAGACCCTTTCCAGATTTAAATGTGACTTTAAGACAAAATGGAATCGAGTTTATAGTAAAAAGAATGTTTTTCTTAAGAAATATATAAGATGGTTAAAATTTAAAGTGATATTTCTTCGAAATTAAAAATCTGGTAAAGTTAAGAGAAACAAAATTTGTCCGAAAATAACTTTTATGGACTCAAATGAGAGATCAAAGAGACATAAAACTGGACCTCTAGAAATAAGGCATCATTGCAAATTGCGTAATAGTTTCAGAAACTACCAAAACTAATATTGAAATTATCCATCGATTTCATGTGATATTACAAATTTTATCGTCTGGTTTTGATATTAACATAACTAAATTTAAGGAGTACTCGTTGGAAACGGCAAAACTGTATGTGTCATTTTATCCTTGGAACCCAATGTCCACTACAATTCATAAAATTTTAATTCATGGGCATGAAATCATAAAATCATTTCTTCTTCCTATAGGGCAAATGTCCGAAGAAGCACAAGAGGCGAGAAATAAAGATATAAAAAAATATAGGAAATATTTTTCTAGGAAAATGTCTAGAAGAAAAAGCTTAACAGATATTACGCATCGCCTACTGGTCTCTTCGGACACTTTTATTTCCAGTTTACGTAAATTCCAAAATAAATAAAAAGTAAAAAGGTTATTCCCTGAAACACTTAATTTACTTCAATCCCCAAGCATTTCAGTTTTCAATGAGAATGCTGTTTGTATGTAGCCACTGAATTCTTTGTACAAAATATTAGATAGCGTTTTTATTCAGAAAATTAAGTTAGGAGGTTGGGTCCGAAATGTGAAATTGCCCCTGTATTATAAAAACCGAGAGTCATAAAAATCTATTTGTACCATCGGCATATTTTGTTACATAAAAAGCACATTTTGCGAAAACCGCTTTCTTTTACTTTTATTAGTAAAGGAGATGCGAGGTAAAACAATAAAAATCAGAGACAACCTGTATACATTAAGATACTCTTTATTAAGTGATTAGTAACCTCTTTTACCGTAGAGAAATATAAGTTTTTGGAGTGTTAATAATTAGCAAAGTAAGTATTAGTTAATTAATGTTACTGAATGTTTAAGCATTCGCAAATAATTTGATTTTTTTGTTTTTAGCACCCTGTATATATCTCATAATATGGAGGTAGAATATTAAAGAAAGAATATAGAAAAGAATTAATAAAATAATTAATGTGTCAGTTTTTGTCAAAGATGTAATATGAAGGACGAATGTCTTGAAAATAGCTTTTTTAAAAATAAATCACGAATAACAACTAAATTAATTTGTTTGTACCTAAACTGTATATTGACATTTTACTTGACTCTTTCTTAGTGCTGCTGGGTTTAAAGACTTGACGTTATATATAAATGCATCCTACACGCATAATTTTTTATTACTGAAGAACATTTTTGCGAATTTTTCACACACCCATTTTTTGCTACCTTTAAGCTCAAATGGACCAGTGTGCGACGTCAGGAGCCGAATCTGGAAAGTTCTGCGAGTACTGTAACAACACCTAATTGACGTGTATCGTACAATATTTTATTTCATACTGTTTTTATAATTTAGAAATTAAATGAAAAAATTACCACGTAAGAATTAGATTTATTGACATTCGGCGGTGTCTGTATTGTTGTCACTGTCAGAATTCATAATTCGAGAGCAATAGTTTTAAAACTTTATTATCACAATTTATTTTTTATTAAAATTATTACTACATACGTGCTTAGATGTTTCTCAAGTTCCTTCCTGAAGTATTTTCCTAATGAGGATAATGATGGAGACGTCAGCATTAAATGATCAACAATGTGCTGTTGTTTCTTTAAATATATGTAGTACTTTGAAATATGTCGGTTCTGCTGGGCATTGGGGAGATTTTTGAATTTCAGTGAATAACTTAGAGACTCGTTTCGAATATCAGAAAATGATGATTGATTTGATTTAATACTTTGATATAATGACAAGTAATATCAAACGTTGTAACTACTGCGCACAAATTTTGACGTTGCCAACTGAGCATCTGACAAAATCTTAATCAAATTTAAATAACGCAATATTTTACATTAGACGGTAGCTCTCTAGCATCGGTTGCCTAGCAACCTTTACCAGACTTGTCCGGTAAAGTTCCGTTTACCGGACTCAAATCGATGTATGTAGGACGTATATACCCGTTTCGAATATCAGAAAATGATGATTGATTTGATTTAATAGTTTGATATAATGACAAGTAATATCAAACGTTGTAACTATTGCGCACAAATTTTGACGTTACCAACTGAGCATCTGACAAAATCTTAATCAAATTTAAATAACGCAATATTTTACATTAGACGGTAGCTCTCTAGCATCGGTTGCCTAGCAACCTTTACCAGACTTGTCCGGTAAAGTTCCGTTTACCGGACTCAAATCGATGTATGTAGGACGTATATACCGGACAGTATGAAATAAAGAAATTTTACAGTATTGAGTACCGGCACATCCTATGGCGGTATTCAATAAATCCATTGTATCCATGGTATCCTGTACCGGTACCGGTACAGGATACCGTAATTAAACTATTTGTCAAATTGGCGGATTTGTCAAAAAGATATTCGCCGCGCATAAAATTATTTTTTCCTTGTTTTTAATAAGTATGAAGTAAAATGTTGTACATCGTGCGTCCGGTAACGTTTTACAATAGTCGTTTCGAAATTCCAGACTCGGCTATCGCCTCGTCCGGAAACATCCTGAAACGTCCATCAATTTGGTCCAGAAACGGACGGAATTTTCAAACAAGTACTGTAAAACGTCACCTAAAGTATGATGTACTAGTTATTTACGTTATAAGTCCGGTAAATAGAGTTTTACAGTAGGAGTAAGATGTTTCCGGACGAGGCGCTAGCCGAGTCTGAAATTTCGAAACGACTACTGTAACACGTTACCGGACGTATGATGTACAACATTTTACTTCATACTTTAATTACTTTATTTAATTAAAAACAGGAAAAATAGTAGATTATGTCACTAGGAGTAAAAGTGGGTCTTTTTGTGCTGAGCCCAGAGATTGACGGCCGAAGCGAAGCTGAGGCCTGCAACTGGGCGAAGCACAAAAAGACCTTTTACTCCGCGTAACATATACTATTTTTTTTTTCAAGCATGCAGGCTAGTCTATTTCAGAGTGATTCAGTGTTGCAATTTTCTTCTATCCTCTTTAAGCAGGTCTAGGTACTTACCCAATTAGTGGTGTATATAAATAGAATGTGTTAGAACGGTGGTGTTCAATGTTCAATGGTTTTAATGGTATTAAATCATAACCAATGGTTTAGATGGTTGAGGTAAATTATGGTAAACTAAAAATATATAGAATTATTATTAATACTAAATTAATAAAAATGACATTGACAGATAAATATGATGACAACTAACGACATTTAACAGAATTCGAGAACCTATGCGATTTCGACTAAAAACGGTTTCGGGTGGTGCTCTCGAGCGCTCTGAGAGTATTCCTATCCTTTGTTTTTTCAACAAGAATGTAAAGATGGCAATAAGATGGTTTATATATGCGCCACCATGACAATAGCGGTGACATTTGACTTTACTTTTACTGCCTAGGACTTTTTTGCTACTTTTTTGGTCTCAGGATTAGAAAGCCCACTTTAGGTGTGCGTATGGAGAGAACAAATGACGTACTTTTAATCCGTTTGATAAAAAAAATCATTTTATGCGCGGCGAATATATTTTTGACAAATCCGCCAATTTGACAAATAGTTTCATTACAGTATCCTGTACCGGTAGGTTTAGGTAGGTTACCATGGATACCATGGAATACTGTACAAAAATTTTTCCGGGCTAAAATCAACTACGTAAAAAAGTCCTAAATGATACCGTATGAAATAAAATTCAATAATGCCGCTGCTGTCGACTTTCCAAAAATTTGAAAATTAGATATGGAACAAAATACAGACAGAGAGCAGATACCAACGGCTGCACTACTTGTTACCAAAAATATCTACGTCATAACTCTTGTAACGTATCACCAAGAGAACACTAAAATTTAATCTTTTTCTTCGAGATGAGCCCGATAGAAACCATTAACGTTGAAATAAGAAAACACGAAGCTCCCCCAAAATAAGTTAGAAATACTTGGATATTAACAAAATTTAATACGTTCCAATTGGTCTAACCGTGGATTTGCGTGGATTGCAAAATTGAGTTAAAAAGTTAGAGATACAGCCTAAACAAAATTCTAGTTAGAGGTAAATAAAGCGTATTTTTATTAAGATTTTTAGAATACTGAACAAGGCTAGAGATACGATTGTATTCATTAAATGAGATCTAAAAACATAGTTACAAAATTCCGAGAAAAGTTAGAGATACCAGAAATTTAAATTAGGGACATTTTTGGTTAATGGTAGTTGCCTATTTTTATAAAATTTTTTAGAATAGTGTTGAACACGCGGTTAAAGATAGTTAAGTAACAGTTTATAAAAAAAGACACTTCCAAAGTCTAGAGATACTTCCAAAATTTAATAGAGCCCAGTTTAACTTAAACTTAGATTTACACATTCTCAATCATCAGAGTGGAAAACAATCTAAAGACATGATTTGTTGCAAAAAAACAAAGAGCCAACGCTAATTATATACCCAACTCTAATTAGATAAAATTTTGTTTAAAGGTAGAGAAAGCGTACTTTCATTAGAATATGTAGAATACAAAAATGGCACAAGGGCAGAGATATTAGAGATTTTGTTGATTTAAAAAAGACATAATTTGATTCCGAGGTCGATTAGAGATACGCAAAATCTCAATGAGGAAAAAATTTCATTACTGATAGTCAAAGCATACTTTTATGTCTAAAACCTCTAGATTAGAGATATTGAACACGACTACATATTGATTTCAAATATACTTCCATAAAAGGGCTAGAAAATGCCTTGAGTTCTTGATCATGAGAATTAATGGCCAGTCTAAAAGTTCTTGGAATCTATTTCAAAAAGTCAACGTTTCACCTTTAACCAAACACTTGTTCAGAACTAAAATCGTCTCACTGACAGAGATACTATAATTTAGAACGATTGTTTAAAATGTATATAAATTTGCCTTTTTCTTTAAAGTTTTCATAGAAAAATTTACATTTCTTCTTCTTCAGTTCAATCTAATTCGGCTGGTTCAAACGTTCCAGATAGCTCTAAGTAGTTCTCATAGTTTTCTCGTACTTTAATGTCAGAATTCACTCCGATTGACATGAAAACGACCCATAATCTAGAGTAGACTCATGTCCAGATACAAAGTCATGAAACTACTCTGACTACTGACATCAGACCGAATCGATAAACTCAAAAACCATCAAAATAACTACTCTTATGGATATATTCCTTTTTAATTCAGAGAATCGATCCACACACCTGAAGATTCGATTGTAGGTACAATTAGGAACAATTATTCACAAAGCGCTCTTGATGAGAAGTATATATTAGGTGTGTGAATCCACTGACATAAACCATTTCCCTCAACTAAGGTAATAATGGAACGCCATTGCAAATATCCAGACAAAGTACGGCAGTTTCCTTCTCTGTAATTACATTACCCTCTGAAACATTTCCTCAATTAGATTTTGAGTCTCTTACGTAAAATATCATTAAGCAACTGTCACAAGTTGCTTACGGAAAAGTGGCCACATATCAAAACCCTATTCTTGGGATGGTCAGAAAGCTGAGACCATCATTATTATTACACTTACATTCCCCTTACCGGACCGCTTCAGGTACTCAGTGACTCAGACCTGATGACTTTTGACGGATCCAATCGTTCCTCATCTCAATCAATGAATGTATTCGCACTTCCCATCCTCGTGGAATCCATTTGATGTTCCAATCTCCTCACTTTTGTATGTATCGCAGTGTTTCCAATTCGCTGGCTTCCCAATCACGTAGTTTCTTATTCAAACTGTCAACTTTAAGAAGATTATTATCTAAGTTACCCTCTTTGTTGTGACCTGACATGATAGAGAACATAAAATTTTATATCCGCCCGTTCGCAATAAATAAAAATTGGTTATAAAATAACCTCAAACTACTCAGAAATTACACGTAAAGCTCAAAATGAAACTGGACGAAAATGAAAATTAATCGATAATGTCCTTCTTGAAAACAGTTTATTACATAATTATGCTCTGAAAGCCATAAAGGACTGCAAATGTTCGTTAGAGAGTTTGTTAAAGACTCAGAAACAATTTTCCCACTTATGTTTCACAGACCAGGCGTATCAAAAATATCGAAAATGTTTTTGGGTTTCTCTTCTTATAGCGAGTTGAGGTCTCGGAGAAAACAAAGCCCAATTAGGGCAACAAACATGTTTTTGGAGCAAAAACCTTAACTTTCAAAGCTTTCTCGATTTTTACATTTCAGATTCGGGCATAATTAGAAGTAATAAAAAAAAATCTTGGATTACTACAAGATTCCCTTGGGTCATATAAAAGTTATATAAAGTAAAAGTGGTGAATGCCGAAGAGGTTTGTGTAAAACTGCAGAATAGATAAATCTACAACGACACCCAGCACTCGGGTAAATTAAGGTAGATGCTTTGCAAAAACCAAGAAGGAATGCAATGAACAAATTTTATAAAACAATAAAATGTGAACCTGTATGGCACATTATAGAGAACCGAAAAACTTTTTAATTTATATTTGAGAATATTTGCAATTTATTGCAAATGCCTAAAAACAGGTTTGTCAACACGTTTCTCTCTCTCGCAGCATACAAGTGACACTAATAATTCTGTATTTGACTACCATTTGTAACGCTAAAAATACTATTGATTATTACATTTAAACCCTATTAGGACAAAAATAGCTTTCCCTCTTGTGTACAATAAGACACTTGGCAAAAAAAACAAGTCAATCCAAATACCCCAGCTATAAATCAGAATTCGATTGGTTTACACACTTTTTATATATATAGAAGTTAAGCATTGCTTCCTCGTTGGCATAAACTCCAATCTCATTATAATCCAAATCTCGGATAAAATCATATTTAAAAGGCTGTTTATAATTTCACAAAATTAAGACTTATAGCATTAATTTATCAAATTGCCAGATGCTTTGGCTGACTAATAACGTTATTCTATCAAATAAGCTTTCCTTCTAATCTGGCTAAAATGAGCAGACATTCATTTAGAGGCAAGCTTTAAGAGTATTTGCCATTTCGACTAAAATTTGCTCTTGTTTCGTATAATGCCACTTTAATTATCGAGTTCTAGATCAGAAATCACTTCTATTTCCTTGTCAGTTAAACCCAGTAGCTATAGCATCAAAACGAATATTTCGTAAAGGGCAAATATTTATCAAGATTGATGTCATGTAATCGTGTCGAGTATGAGGATGCATCATGTCATGTCAACAATTTATCATTATTATCACTGAAATCCAGTCCTAATTATTAATCGTTTGTTTGGTAAAAACGCCTCTATATAAGGATCCAGGGAATTTAGCAGCCAGTCAAGAGGCAGAGAAGGCAGCATAAGCTTTATTGCAAAAGACAGCAAACGATACAAACATTAATAACAAAAAAAATGAAAATTTGCTAAACAAAATTAACTCCCAGGCAGTACTGAAATTTATTAGTAGTTTATTGGAGCAGGAATGCTAATTCCATACTCGGCCATCCGAATTAGAGTCATACTCGGACTCGCAGTATTTATGAAACTACATCTACGGTTTCATAAATCCCAGACAAGTAATCATCCTAAACCGCTCTTCATGACTTCCGAACTTCACGTCGTCATTTTATTATACAGAGTGTTACGGGACGAAATGTACGTACTAATATGGGAGATAGGTTTTGAACATGCTAACACATATTTAGTATCAAAAAGGTTCGGAACCCATTTCTTACTGATATACAGGGTTTTGTATAATTTTTTGCCCAAAATAAATATCAATCATATTTCCCAGAATTTTTGCAGCAATAAATTAAAATTGCATGTGCGTAAGACGCTTTGCAATAAGAACCCAGGAAGGTAACAAAAAGTTCTAAATTTCCAGAGCCGGACCAATATAGTTGTCCTTTTCATGATGCCGCAAAACAAACACTCAGTATACATTTTTTGTTAACTTTTGCAAAATATCTGAAGTCTACAAACTCCAGGCAATAAGAATGCGAAACCATTTTAAATGTCGCACTTTCGTTTTTTTTTAATTAACCACATTTTGTATTACTAGTGACTTACTGAGTTAAAATTTGTTCTGCTTATTTTATTAATTATTAATATTTATGACAAGAAGAGAAGTAAAACAAATAGATGTAAGAAGACAAAAATTCATAATTATTATTTCTAGATTATTCATTTTAAATTTACAACAACTTTAAACCTTATAAATAAGATAAATAAAAGTCAAGATTATAAAACATTTTCAAAATGAAGGCCCCCATTTTCTCTGAATTTCACACTAATTTTGACAATGACTGTTGCATGTTTGGCTGTAACCAAGACAACTACTAAATCAGGTAACTAGATAAATATCTAAGAGCTACTAGAATAATAAAACAAAATAGTAAGATTTATTTGTATTTGAAATTATTCATCTAATTATGGTTTTTTGTTATTATTATTATTCTCTGATCTCTGTTATTTGTTTTCTGTCATTTTTGTTTGTCATAAATATCAAGAAATGGTACGATAAATAGTAAGAAGCTACACAAATTTAAACCTAATATGTCATTGGTAACACAAAATGCAGTTGATTACAACATTAAAAAATTGTAAAAAAAACCAAAAGTGCGACAACTTAAATTGTTTCGATTTATTATTGTCTGGAATTTATAAACTTCACATCTTTTGCAAAAGTTTTGAATAATCGTATACTGAGTGTTTGTTTTGCGGCATCATGAAAAGAACAAATTTAGTATTCCGGCTGTGGAAATTTAGAACTTTTTGTTATCTTCCTGGGTTGTTCTCCTCCATTGTCTCACGCACATACAATTAGAATTCATTTATGCAAAAATTCTGGAAAATATGATTGATTTTTGTTTTTGGGACAAATTTTTGCAAAACCTGTGTATCAGTAAGAAATGAGTTCCGAACTTTTTTAATAATGAATATGTGTTGACATGGTCAAAAACCTATCTCCTATATTAGTATGTACATTTCGTCCTGTAACACCCTGTATATTGACTACCATTTACTTATATATTTTTTTAAGTTCTTACAAATATTCTATGAACTTTGGTATCTGATACTACGCCTATCTCCTGCCTTGCAAAGTCTAGGCTTTTTTCTCCTAAGGTTGCAGTCTTCCTTATCTTCTTATTAAACCTTCAAAATACTCTTTTTTTAAAAAATTCGTTTTATTTGTTCCCTTTTGTCACAGAATTGTTTTCCTACTTCGTCTGTCAATCAAGTTATTTGTCGTTCTCCTTTCCATTCTATATTTTTCCCATAAAAGTTGAGATAGCGACTAAGAGCGTCACCATATGTTGAGCAATTCCATTTGATAATGGTATTCCTTAACAATAGACTCCATCTTGCCACCCTTGTAGTCAAATGTTTGTTCCTTATTGATTTGCAGGTAGACCGGATACTTATCTTTGTGATATCATCTGCATCTGTATAAAAGGACTCATTCAGCTATCTAGGGGCCCGAATCTTGAAACTGAAGATTTTTTAGGATTAGATCGGCGTTATTCCCCAAGGGAATTTTGCTTCCAAGAGTCAAGGGGCTCCAAGTGTAAGTCATTCTTTCTCAGTACAGACGGTTACTTTTAGTTTAATCACTAATCATTAACCATCTCTTGAATTATCTGGCTAATAAAACACATTTTTTACACCCTTATTACACAACCACAAAATTCAGTGTTTTAAGCTCTCAAAACACTCCTCCTCAGTTAAGTAAATAACCAGATGAAGCTGATTGATCTACGGACTTTGGAAAATGCTTTGTAGCTAAGGTTTTCTCTTCAGAGAGCTAAATCTTCATCAAGCCTCTTGATAAAGCCACCTTTTATTTCATAAACTATCAATCTCTGATTTTGATCACAAGCTTTACATTGGGCCAATTTCAAAACACACCAGGTCATCTACCGGGTAGGTCAGTCACCTGCTAATCTATTGAGTTGCTAGACGGCCATCACATGACCAGCTTAACCGGTAGATGACCCGGTGAGTTTTGGAATTCCCCCATTTAAGTACGATGTAAAGCTGAAGGTTGTTCAACTTGGTACCAAGTTCCGCGATCACCTAAGCTCTCAGAGATCTTCGAGTTATAATTCCTTTTTCGGATTGTCTAATTGGACTAACTCATCCATATAACTTTTTACCTCCTGCAGCTTCATTGGACTAGTCTATCATACCCATTTGACAAGAAAAGCTCAGAGATTCAACTAAACTAAAAAATGCAACGAATTGGTGTGGATTCCAATTAAATATTTCATTTCATCATTCAACTTTAGGTCTATTGATTGACGAGAACAGTTTTTGACACTGCCCACCAAAATAAAAAGCATAGTGAAATCATGTCCCTTAAATGGTCTATCGTACCCATGTGACAAGAAAAGCTCAGAGATTCAACGAAATTAAAAAGTTCAACGAATTGGTGTGGGTGACAATTAAATCTCTCGTGGTAGCACAACGAAACTTCATTATTAAATTTTAGGTCTACTGGTTGACGAAAAGAGTTTAGACCAAAATAGAAAGCATAGTGAAATCATGTTCCTTAAATGGTGTACCGTACCCATTTGACAAGAAAGCTCAGAGATTCAACGAAATTAAAAAAAATCAACTAATTGGTGTGGGCTCCAATTAAATCTCTCGTGGTAGCACAACGAAACTTCAATATTAAACTTCAGGTCTACTGATTGACGAGAAGAGTTTTTGACACTGCCCACCACAATAGAAAGCATAGTGAAATCATGTCCTTTAAATGGTCTTTCGTGACCATTTGACAAGAAAAGCTCAGAGATTCAACGAAATTAAAAAAATCAACTAATTGGTGTGGGTTCCAATTAAATCTCTCGTGGTAGCACAACGAAACTTCAACATTAAACTTCAGGTCTACTGATTGACGAGAAGAGTTTTTGACACTGCCCACCAAAATAGAAAGCATAGTGAAATCATGTCCCTTAAATGGTCTATCCCACTCATTTGACAAGAGAAGCTCAGATAGATTCAACGATATTATAAAATGCAACGAATTGGTGTGGGTTCCAATTAAATCTCTCATGGTGGCAAAATAAAATTTCATTATTAAACTTTAGGTCTACTGATTGACGAAAAGAATTTAGACCAAAATAGAAAGCATAGTGAAATCATGTCCCTTAAATGGTCTATCGTACCCATTTGACAAGAAAAGCTCAGAGATTCAACGAAATTAAAAAATTCAACAAATTGGCGTGGGTGCCAATTAAATTTCTCGTGGTAGCACAACGAAACTTCATTATTACACTTTAGGTATACTGATTGACGAAAAGAATTTAGACCAAAATAGGAAACATAGTGAAATCATGTTCCTTAAATGGTGTACCGTACCCATTTGACAAGAAAGCTCAGAGATTCAACGAAATTAAAAAAATCAACTAATTGGTGTGGGTTCCAATTAAATCTCTCGTGACAGCACAACGAAACTTCAATATTAAACTTCAGGTCTACTGATTGACGAGAAGAGTTTAGACCAAAATAGAAAGCAGAGTGAAATCATGTTCCTTAAATGGTGTACCGTACCCATTTAACAAGAAAGCTCAGAGATTCAACGAAATTAAAAAAATCAACTAATTGGTGTGGGTTCCAATTAAATCTCTCGTGGTAGCACAACGAAACTTCAATATTAAACTTCAGGTCTACTGATTGACGAGAAGAGTTTTTGACACTGCCCACCAAAATAGAAAGCATAGTGAAATCATGTCCCTTAAATGGTCTATCCCACTCATTTGACAAGAAAAGCTCAGAGATTCAACGAAATTATAAAATTCAACGAATTGGTGTGGATTCCAATTAAATCTCTTATGGTAGCAAAACAAAACGTCAATGTTCAACTTTAGGTCTACTCATTGACGAGAAAAGTTCTTGACACTGTCCACCAAAATAGAAAGCATATTAACTCCTTTAAATGGTCTTTCGTACTCATTTGGCAAGAGAAGCTCAGAGAGATTCAACGATATTATAAAATGCAACGAATTGGTGTGGGTTCCAATTAAATCTACCATGGTACCACAACGAAACTTTAATATTAAACTTCAAAATTGATTGACGAAAAGAGTTTTTGATACTGCCCACCAAAATAGAAAGCATATTATGTCCCTTAAATGGTCTCTCGTACCCATTTGACAAGAAAAGCTCAGAGCGATTCAACGAAATTATAAAATGCAACGAATTGGTGTGGATTCCAATTAAATCTCTTATGGTAGCAAAACAAAACGTCAATGTTCAACTTTAGGTCTAGTCATTGACGAGAAGAGTTCTTGACACTGCCCACCAAAATAGAAAGCATATTAACTCCCTTAAATGGTCTTTCGTACCCATTTGGCAAGAGAAGCTCAGAGAGATTCAACGATATTATAAAATGCAACGAATTGGTGTGGGTTCCAATTAAATCTACCATGGTACCACAACGAAACTTCAATATTAAACTTCAAAATTGATTGACGAAAAGAGTTTTTGATACTGCCCACCAAAATAGAAAGCATAGTGAAATCATGTTCCTTAAATGGTCTATCCTACTCATTTGACAACAAAAGCTCAGAGATTCAACGAAATTATAAAGTTCAATGAATTGGTGTGGGTTCCAATTAAATCTCTCATGGTAGCAAAACAAAACGTCAATGTTCAACTTTAGGTCTACTGATTGACGAGAAGTGTTTTTGACACTGCCCACCAAAATAGAAAGCATATTATGTCCCTTAAATGGTCTCTCGTACCCATTTGACAAGAAAAGCTCAGAGAGATTCAACGAAATTATAAAATGCAACGAATTGGTGTGGGTGCCAATTAAATCTCTCATGGTAGCAAAACAAAACTTCATTATTAAACTTTAGGTCTACTGATTGACGAGAAGAGTTTAGACCAAAATAGAAAGCATAGTGAAATCGTGTCCCTTAAATGGTCTATCGTACCCATTTGACAAGAAAAGCTCAGAGATTAAACGAAATTAAAAAATTCAACGAATTGGCGTGGGTGCCAATTAAATTTCTCGTGGTAGCACAACGAAACTTCATTATTACACTTTAGGTATACTGATTGACGAAAAGAATTTAGACCAAAATAGGAAGCATAGTGAAATCATGTTCCTTAAATGGTGCACCGTACCCATTTGACAAGAAAGCTCAGAGATTCAACGAAATTAAAAAAATCAACTAATTGGTGTGGGTTCCAATTAAATCTCTCGTGACAGCACAACGAAACTTCAATATTAAACTTCAGGTCTACTGATTGACGAGAAGAGTTTAGACCAAAATAGAAAGCAGAGTGAAATTATGTTCCTTAAATGGTGTACCGTACCCATTTAACAAGAAAGCTCAGAGATTCAACGAAATTAAAAAAATCAACTAATTGGTGTGGGTTCCAATTAAATCTCTCGTGGTAGCACAACGAAACTTCAATATTAAACTTCAGGTCTACTGATTGACGAGAAGAGTTTTTGACACTGCCCACCAAAATAGAAAGCATAGTGAAATCATGTCCCTTAAATGGTCTATCCCACTCATATGACAAGAAAAGCTCAGAGATTCAACGAAATTATAAAATTCAACGAATTGGTGTGGATTCCAATTAAATCTCTTATGGTGGCAAAACAAAACGTCAATGTTAAACTTTAGGTCTACTCATTGACGAGAAGAGCTCTTGACACTGCCCACCAAAATAGAAAGCATATTAACTCCCTCAAATGGTCTTTCGTACCCATTTGGCAAGAGAAGCTCAGAGAGATTCAACGATATTATAAAATGCAACGAATTGGTGTGGGTTCCAATTAAATCTACCATGGTACCACAACGAAACTTCAATATTAAACTTCAAAATTGATTGACGAAAAGAGTTTTTGATACTGCCCACCAAAATAGAAAGCATAGTGAAATCATGTTCCTTAAATGGTCTATCCTACTCATTTGACAACAAAAGCTCAGAGATTCAACGAAATTATAAAATTCAATGAATTGGTGTGGGTTCCAATTAAATCTCTCATGGTAGCAAAACAAAACGTCAATGTTCAACTTTAGGTCTACTGATTGACGAGAAGTGTTTTTGACACTGCCCACCAAAATAGAAAGCATATTATGTCCCTTAAATGGTCTCTCGTACCCATTTGACAAGAAAAGCTCAGAGAGATCCAACGAAATTATAAAATGCAACGAATTGGTGTGGGTGCCAATTAAATCTCTCATGGTAGCAAAACAAAACTTCATTATTAAACTTTAGGTCTACTGATTGACGAGAAGAGTTTAGACCAAAAAAGAAAGCATAGTGAAATCGTGTCCCTTAAATGGTCTATGGTACCCATTTGACAAGAAAAGCTCAGAGATTCAACGAAATTAAAAAATTCAACGAATTGGCGTGGGTGCCAATTAAATTACTCGTGGTAGCACAATGAAACTTCATTATTACACTTTAGGTATACTGATTGACGAAAAGAATTTAGACCAAAATAGGAAGCATAGTGAAATCATGTTCCTTAAATGGTGTACCGTACCCATTTGACAAGAAAGCTCAGAGATTCAACGAAATTAAAAAAATCAACTAATTGGTGTGGGTTCCAATTAAATCTCTCGTGATAGCACAACGAAACTTCAATATTAAACTTCAGGTCTACTGATTGACGAGAAGAGTTTTTGACACTGCCCACCAAAATAGAAAGCATATTATGTCCCTTAGATGGTCTCTCGTACCCATTTGACAAGAAAATCTCAGAGAGATTCAACGAAATTATAAAATGCAACGAATTGGTGGGGGTTCCAATTAAATCTCTCGTGGTAGCACAACGAAACTTCATTATTAAACTTTAGGTCTATTGATTGACGAGAAGAGTTTAGACCAAAATAGAAAGCATAGTGAAATCATGTCCCTTAAATGGTCTATCCCACTCATTTGACAAGAAAAGCTCAGAGATTCAACGAAATTATAAAATTCAACGAATTGGTGTGGATTCCAATTAAATCTCTTATGGTAGCAAAACAAAACGCCAATGTTCAACTTTAGGTCTACTCATTGACGAGAAGAGTTCTTGACACTGCCCACCAAAATAGAAAGCATATTAACTCCCTTAAATGGTCTTTCGTACCCATTTGGCAAGAGAAGCTCAGAGAGATTCAACGATATTATAAAATGCAACGAATTGGTGTGGGTTCCAATTAAATCTACCATGGTACCACAACGAAACTTCAATATTAAACTTCAAAATTGATTGACGAAAAGAGTTTTTGATACTGCCCACCAAAATAGAAAGCATAGTGAAATCATGTCCCTTAAATGGTCTATCCCACTCATTTGACAAGAAAAGCTCAGAGATTCAACGAAATTATAAAATTCAACGAATTGGTGTGGGTTCCAATTAATTCTCTTATGGTAGCAAAACAAAACGTCAATGTTCAACTTTAGGTCTACTCATTGACGAGAAGAGTTCTTGACGCTGCCCTCCAAAATAGAAAGCATATTAACTCCCTTAAATGGTCTTTCGTACCCATTTGGCAAGAGAAGCTCAGAGAGATTCAACGAAATTATAAATTGCAACGAATTGGTGTGGGTTCCAATTAAATCTCTCGTGGTAGCACAACAAAAATTCATTATTAAATTTTAGGTCTACTGATTGACGAGAAGAATTTAGACCAAAATAGAAAGCATAGTGAAATCATGTTCCTTAAATGGTGTACCGTACCCATTTGACAAGAAAGCTCAGAGATTCAACGAAATTAAAAAAAATCAACTAATTGGTGTGGGTTCCAATTAAATCTCTCGTGGTAGCACAACGAAACTTCAATATTAAACTTCAGATCTACTGATTGACGAGAAGAGTTTTTGACACTGTCCTCCACAAAAGAAAGCATAGTGAAATCATGTCCTTTAAATAGTCTTTCGTGACCATTTGACAAGAAAAGCTCAGAAATTCAACGAAATTAAAAAAGCAACTAATTGGTGTGGGTTCCAATTAAATCTCTCATGGTAGCAAAACAAAACTTCGTTATTAAACTTTAGGTCTACTGATTGACGAAAAGAGTTTAGACCAAAATAGAAAGCATAGTGAAATCATCTCCCTTAAATGGTGTACCGTACCCATTTGACAAGAAAGTTCAGAGATTCAACGAAATTAAAAAAAATCAACTAATTGGTGTGGGTTCCAATTAAATCTCTCGTGGTAGCACAACGAAACTTCAATATTAAACTTCAGGTCTACTGATTGACGAGAAGAGTTTTTGACACTGCCCACCAAAATAGAAAGCATAGTGAAATCATGTCTCTTAAATGGTCTACCCCACTCATTTGACAAGAAAAGCTCAGAGATTCAACGAAATTATAAAATTCAACGAATTGGTGTGGGTTCCAATTAAATCTCTTATGGTAGCAAAACAAAACGTCAATGTTCAACTTTAGGTCTACTGATTCACGAGAAGAGGTTTTGACACTGCCCACCAAAATAGAAAGCATATTATGTCCCTTAAATGATCTTTCGTACCCATTTGACAAGAAAAGCTCAGAGAGATTGAACAAAATTATAAAATGCAACGAATTGGTGTGGGTTCCAATTAAATCTATGATGGTAGCACAACGAAACTTCAATATTAACTTTAGGTCTACTGATTGACGAGAAGAGTTTTTGACACTGCCCACCAAAATTGAAAGCATATTATGTCCCTTAAATGATCTTTCGTACCCATTTGACAAGAAAAGCTCAGAGAGATTGAACAAAATTATAAAATGCAACGAATTGGTGTGGGTTCCAATTAAATCTATGATGGTAGCACAACGAAACTTCAATATTAACTTTAGGTCTACTGATTGACGAGAAGAGTTTTTGACACTGCCCACCAAAATAGACAGTATAGTGAAATCGTGTCGTACTATCGTACCCATTTGACAAGAAAAGCTCAGAGATTCAACAAAGTTAAAAAAAATCAAGGAATTAATGTGGATTTCAATTAAATCTCTTATGGTAGCACAGCGAAAGTTGTTCAAATTTGGATCTACTGATTAACGATAGGAGTTTTTGACACTGCCCACCAAAATAGAACGCATAGTGAAATCATGTCCCTTAAATGGCGGAAAGAGTTAAGGATGCTAGCGGGATGATGATACAATAAATGCTGGTAGTTTGTTAGTTAGTATTGGGAGAGAATACTATGCATCTCCGTATATCCAAGATCAAGAAACCTAACGAAATAGGACGAAATTGGCCCACTCCAATCAGTCACTATGGTAAGTATGAACCAACCAAATGGCATACCCAGCCTGATGTAAGATCTGCCTAAAGACTTAAAACGCCTCTTGGATCAAGAGAATTTACTCCTTCAATCATGGTGCTGAGAACTAAGCTCAGAGAGGTCAGTTCCATTATAGTTTGAGATACTCGGAGACGTGTTTCCATTAAATTTGATGAGTTTGGAGGAACCTTCGTTTTGACAAGAAAACTTAGCGAGAAGACAATAGTTGTCAAAGTTTGAAATTTATTGGTAAACGGAGTATTGAAGCCAAAACTTTGTTTTTAAGTAGCAGCTGAACGTGTAGACAAATTTATCGTTATCCAAGCTTGAAAATCCCATCTTCAAATTGGGAAATAATCCTTACCATTAAGTGCTCGAATGCTCTTTCCTTCATCTCTGAATAAATATCAAAATGACACTTACTCCTTTTCTTGTTGCTTCAAATACATCAATTCCACTTATTACCATTTCGTCGGCTTCACCTTCATTTGTTTGTTTTTGTCTTCATCCTTTCGTCTCCTGTTTCTAATGCATCTTGTGGAAATTAGGTAGCACAACCATTTTCTGGTTCCTCTTTTTCAGTTACTTCATCTATTTTAAACGCCTCTTTAACTTCTGATGATTTATCATAAAATTGGCAAAACCTTTTGAAATGCCCGTGCCTCTCATTTTTCTATTGTTATTACGATAACAAAAGATGATAGCTTTCTACCTCTATTACCGAGTCAACAATCGTTTAAGGAATGCTGCATTTATATTACAAAATAAAACTTCCAAGCAATAGGAGATCCTGAAGCTGAGTAGCACAGGAATGTCAATCCTACAGGAATTTGCAAAGAAATGTCAGCAATAAAATTAGCATCTCCAGGGTATTGTCCCAACATGAAAGCTCTGATGCAGAGGAGCTGACTGCATTGATATTCAAATCAGATGTAAGTATGTATTTAATCGTTTCAAATGCAGATTAAAACTCTAAATAGGCAATTATTTGCAAACGTATTTAGAGACGATAAAGACCAACTAGTTGATTTATTTATTATGCAGAACTTATGCTGATATAAGCGCTATTCGGTGCATTATTAAAAACAGGAGTATACGTGGATGTGTCTCATTAACTTGTTGTTTGTGCACCGACTTTAACGCAAATAATGCTAAAAATAGAGCAAAAATGTCTTAAATAGAGATCTAAATCAATGTATGAAACTTAATGTATTGCGCAGTTTTTTTTCATGTAGAAAACTGTGAAGTGAAACACAAATGTCCTACGTCTTGTTATAGCTTAGCAACAATCTCATTTTTCACTTCGAGCTTACAATACTTATTTATTATTAGAAATCGATTATTTTATTATATATAATTACAATATCGATTTGGAATTGGCGATGTATTCGATGTACCTTGTAATAATGTATGTAAATAGTAATTAAGAGATTATTCAATGCATTAAATATTACCGATTATATAAAATTGTCGCATATCAATTATTAATGAATGTAAAATAATGTTAATTTATGTATTGTACGTTTCAAGTTGGATGTCACAGCAATATATAGTATTCCCATCAATAACAGATTTATCAGCATACCGAATGTTTGGTCTTTCCAAGTAGATTTTAGGTACAATCAATATTTTTAAGCCAGTATAAATTTTAACAAAATGAGCTGTTAAATCTTAATAATAAAACAAAATGTTTTCAGAAAGTTAACAGTTAATAAACAAGATATAGAGCGTTTCTACTTAAACTGACCCTAGTTTAGGCTGTGGGATCGTGGCGTTCATATAGAAGTACTAGAAGGAAAGGAAGAAGGGCTGGGGTTGAAAATTATACTAAAGAAGTTTTTCGTTTCAGTTCAAAAAGAATATTTGTGCTAAAAAATTCTATTTACCAACTTTGAAAACTACTGTCTCTTCGCAATAGTTTTCTTAGCAAATGGTAATACGAGACCTCCACGAAACATACCATTTGCTATGGAAAACACGTGTATAAGTGTCCCGATCTATATTGAAAATAACTTTTATGTACTTGGTTTAGCAGTTTTTAGGGTCCAAGAGACTTTTTAGGTCTTCAGGCAGATCTTCCAGCGGTCTGGATATGTCGGATCTGGTCAGCCTAAGGTTACCATAGTAACTGATTGAAGTGTGCCAGTTTCGTCCCACTTGTTTCATTGTGATGCTCCTTGATCTTAAATATACGGAACTACATAGTATTCCCTCCTTGCAAAAAACGTACTAGCCACCAGCATTCCTTGTTTTACCATTCCTCATCATCAATCTTGGGTTCTATAATATTTACTTCAAAACCGTCGTTTATGCCATCTAAGAGACATAATTTTAGTACGGCCCCTACTTTAATGCGAAGTCTCAACAAAATATTGAAATTTCGTTTTGCTACCATGGGAATTTAGTTTAAACCTACACCAATCCACACTACCTCATATCTTGATGGGTCCAAAGATAGGGAGATTAAACAAGCAATATCTGCTTTCAACTGATGTAAGGTTTCGTTGAATCTCTGAGTTTTACTGGTTACATAGATTCCATATGATTCAGTTGACTTAGCTCCATATGAGTTAAGTCAACTGAATCAATAAAAAATTAATGCAATTAAAGCCTCAAACTGTAACAAGTATCCAAGAACACACAGTGCTTAATGCGCGAATTTTCAGTCTCTGATTGGACGTAGTCCCTTTTTCAACACATCTTCGACTTTTTTAGTTATCAACTCTACATCCACTCTTAATTGTTTTCAAACTTTGCGGGCTATTTCCTCGACCGCTTTCTTATAGTATCCTAATACGCGTTCCTCTGTGTACTTCCACCAACTGTTCCAGTTTTTCGACTTGATGTGTTCCAAAATTGTGATCCAGGTCCGCTTCGTCTTGATTGTCGTTAAGTTCTTCAAACTTGCATTCTTGAGAAGTTGTCATCTTGTTTAATTTCTTCTCATGGTTAAGTACCGTTACGACTATGATTCGTCAAAAAGTGCCCTCCATTTCTGCCATCTTAGCTGTAGTACACACAGGCGTAAAAATCCAATCCCAAAGTCCTGTTGCTGGTACTATAGAGCAACTTTTTCTCACCTCATTATCTTCACAGCGTACCTGGACGTATTTTTTGGGATGTCCACACTTCTAGCACCGAGAAACCTTTGCTTGAAGCAAAAAAATGCTCATTTTTTGTTTTATCAACAACTATCCAAACCAAAAAACAGTTTTCCATTCAGATTCGGGTCCGATTTTATAAAAAGAAATAGTCACACATCACATATAATATACATGCGCCTATACATTAGAAAACCTGTACAAGTGTGTGTGCATAACCAAAGAAAACATTTTTAAAGTCTAACGCCTATTAATACTACAGTTTTCGAACTAATCGGCTCTAGTACATATTATTTATAAAGTAAATAGATCAAACTACTTAGAAAACGAGGAATTAAACGTTTTCGTTGTAAGTATTTGTTTACATACACACAAGAATTTAAATTATGATAAGAGATTCTTAATAGTGTATCTTAAGCACCCATTTTTTGGTCTGAAATATGGAAAAACGATAATATTGTTGTTGTTTTAAAACGAGATAAAGGCAATGTCAAAAGAAATCGCATGCCTTCGATATCACATGAGAATATGATACGATGAAATTAATGATAATTCTGAAACCCAAAATCAAAGCAACAAAAGCATGATGGATATTTGGTTACGTAGAGGCGCATTTATTTTCGCATCAACACTAAATGAAAAAAAATAATAAAACTTTGTTGTTATTTTGCCTACACGCTGAATACTGATAGCCATTACTGTTAAAGAAATTGGGAACTTAAGTACGAATTTACGATACGTCTTGTGCAAATTGAACTTACGAATTCATATGTGGGAGCACGGCGCGGCATGGTGTCCCTTGCGGGAAGCTTAAGTAATGGAGATTGCAGGAATGTGTAAAAACGGATCCAATAACAGAAAGTTGAATGCCCCTAGAAAGGATTAACTGGGAAATAATGATGAACACCACTTATACTCTTTTATGAGGAACAATGAAAATCGAGATGGTCAATTCCACTCATGACCACCTTCTTCAATAGAATCTCTAAAACTATCCTAAGGAAATGCGCTCTTTAGTCCACCAAAAGCCTATTAAACAAAAGTACAAGAAGCTTTATCAAAGTGTACAAAGTGCTACTTACCGCAATATAGATATTGTAGTTATAGTATCAGTCGAATTAATGTTTTTATGACTTCCTGTCTGTGCTGTTCGTTCAGATCCTTGTAATCACATAGGTGTGTTTATAATGGAAGAAATTTGTTCTTATTTTTCTATGTATATGTGTAAATGCTCGTTTGATTTAGTTCATTTTGTAACTGTTTTTTTTTCTAGACCAACGTATTATATGTAACATGTGGAGCCAAAAGCTCATAAAATCAGGATGATTTGGTACAGTTTGTTACCTTTACTTTTCAAGGAAACGAACTTTATAAGTATCATTCACGATACGGTGTGTCGTACAAAACGCAAATAAAATTTGAGCCCTGTAGGAGTATTAAAATTGCCTTTCGCTTCAGGTAACAAGAAAGAGGATTCTATAACATAATAGAGACCCACCTTGCACACTGCAAAGTAATAAGCAGAGCATTTTGCGAGCTGATGTGTAAAGCTTCGAAACCAATTTCATCAAAATCGATTATTCAATTTTTGTGATTGGCAGTCCGCTCTCATTATAACTGATTGCTAACCATTCTCAAAGTTTTCAATATGTTCATTCAGCATCTTGGTTTCGTTAATACAGAATAAAATTCTGGGAACTGACAAAGAGGCGGTATAATTAATATAAGAATATTAAGTCAGTTTTGAGCAGTACTATTAAGTAACTGAATAAGTTGACGTCTTCCAAATAGTATTTGCTAGAACTCAGAAAAGTCAATCCAGGAAGACTGTGTCCAGGTGTCTGGGGAAGAGCGCAAGGTAAGAAAGAGAGCTATAGAAAATTGAAAAACAGGTCTTTGGTATTGAAGGCTATGTTTTTTATTTCTAGAATTAAAACGTTAGAAACAGAGAACTCTCTTCATCAAATTATGGAATTAGCCGTAACGGCAACTAAGGAATAATAGGAAAAGGCCGATTGAAAACCTCTAAACACCGTAAATTCAATGAACTAGAAAACAGTCAAGAATATGCAAAAATTGGCCTCCACCAATGGACTCTCACAATAAACTGAAGAAGAATCAACGAGGACCAAAAGCTGGGCTGACCTGAACTACAAATTGGACAAAATGGAAGCCATCAAAAAGCCCAAATTTCAGGAATTGATAACCTCACTAAGTGAAATAACAGGAGTAAAAAGCAAAGTGGAACAATTGCAGGAACTGGCGGAAGACGTCGAGGAAAGTAATTTAGGGGAGGGAGGCCGAGAAAGGGACTGAAGAAACTGCCAATAAGTTTAGGGCAGAACGGAGAAAGGAAACGGGAGCAGTGGCCAAAGAACCGCTGGTAGGTGCAACTGCCAGTGTGGACAGTTCCATTAGAAAGTGGAACCATTTAAATATATTGATGATGGCTGTTGCTGGCAATGGCAAGTACGACTTTGACAATTTAAGGCAGACGCTGTTTGAAATAAATGACCAAACGATGAGAGTTCAACATCTCTGATCTTTACTAGCAACAACCTGAGTATTTTGCAGAAGCGCGTTGAATAGCTAACTTGAACTAACAGGGTTTCGCAAAAAAACACTACTCAAAAGAGTATTTGAAAACGCTGAGAGAAAGAAACAGCGACTCAAGGAAGAACTGAGAGTTCGAGGGTATGAAGATATTCAACAAATATACACATTTCTTAAGTTTAAAAACTAAAAATATTCTATATAGAGCGCTTAAAAAGTCCGAAGATTAGAGTTTGTTCCGGCACTTTCAAATGCACCCACTTTCACCCTTTTTTGGTTGCCCTGCATTCTGCATGCCCAATGTTTTCTTTTCTTTGTTAGTGACAGTTCGGTGACAGTTGACGCTTTGGGAATGTCAACTAAAACAAAGTCTTTTGTCAATGGGATGATTCCCATTTTTGTTAGTGAGGGTTTAACAATAGAAACCGTTCGAGTACTCCTTTCATTTCTGCAAAATACCAACAGTTTTTTGCTGTGGCGTTTTCATACGGAATACGAGGGTCTAAATTTCAAAGTCAACGTGAGTGATGTGGGTTTTACGTACAAGGGCAGGTTAGTTCTTATCGCGTCGACACTGTATACTACACTGCAAGCCACACGAAAGATCTTGGGTAGAGAGGACAGGGGCAGAAAGGCTCTCACTGTTATTCAGGTAAAGAGTCGGTGATACCATACGCATCAGTATGCGTATGGTGGAATTGAGCTGGACATTTAAATAGTGAACAAATCGTTGATCAAGGTGTGTATTAGTAACGAGCTGAGGACTAAGTGAAGAGATCAAATGAGGCAGTACAACATTGGTGGATCGCACTGATCCTTCTCCAAGAAATGATGATAAAAATCGTTGTGTTCTTGTTACTGTAAATGTCTCCACCAAGTGGCCGGAAGTATACACCATCTCTAACCATAAATCTAGCACTATAACCCGAAGGCTTTTAGACCATTTTTTGTGAGTGTAGAGTGCCATAAAGGAACTGGAGGTGGTCTATATATGATTTAACATTAACATCAATTGAAGAGGAAAAACAAACAGTGCCCAACTTGACGCTTAAGAGATGAAAAGAATAATTTGTTTACAGTGGAAGAAGCTGAATTGGTAATGTCAGCAAACCATTCACTTATTATTGACATCAAGTAGGCGTTGGAAGTGACTTTAATATTTTTGAAAAGAGATAGGAATAAAAAGAGGATTTCAAAGGTAATAAGATATCAAAAATAAGTGAAAATAAGTATACACCACTATTCTCGGTACGTGGCCATGGAAGTTACAATTCTGGTGTTAATCAGAGTAGTCGAAGAAGTTGAATTTTTGATAACATCTTTATCTAAGAAATTTGAGAAATTCTCATTGAGGTAGAATTAAAGAGAAATTATGAGAATAGTTTGCTTACAGTGAAAGAAGCTGAATTTGTACTTCTATGAGGATGAATTGTACCTCTATGAGAATTTTGAGGAAATCTCATAGAGTTACAACTAAAGAGAAATGAAGAGACTAATGTGCTTACAGTGGAAGAAGCTGAAACAATGCATCTAATACCTGTTGAAAGCAGCAGCTTAAACTAGTATTCTGACGATTCTTCTACGAAAATCAGTAAACCCCACTATTCTTTATACGTCGCCTTGGAAGTTATAATTCTGGAGATATTAACAGTAGACGAAAAAGTTTTTTGATATCTTTATCTTAGAATTTTGAGTAATTCTAATAGAGGTACAATTAAAGAGAAATTAAGAGAATAATTTACTTACAGTGGAAGAAGCTGAAATGGTAATGGCGACAATGCATGTAAAACCTGTTAAAAGCAACAGTTTAAATTAATGCTCTGACGATTCTTTTAGGAAAATCAGTAAACCCCACTATTCTTTATTATACGTTGCCTTGGAAGTTATAATTCTGGAGATATTAACAGTAGACGAAAAAGTGTTTTGATATCTTTATCTTAGAATTTTGAGTAATTCTAATAGAGGTACAATTAAAGAGAAATGAAGAGAATAATTTACTTACAGTGGAAGAAGCTGAAATGATAATGACGACATTGCATGTAAAGCCTGTTAAAAGCAACAGTTTAAATTAATACTCTGACGATTCTTCTACGAAAATCAGTAAACCCCACTATTCATTATTATACGTTGCCTTGGAAGTTATAATTCTGGAGATATTAACAGTAGACGAAAAAGTGTTTTGATATCTTTACCTTAGAATTTTGAGTAATTCTAATAGAGGTACAATTAAAGAGAAATGAAGAGAATAATTTACTTACAGTGGAAGAAGCTGAAATGGTAATGGCGACAATGCATGTAAAGCCTGTTAAAAGCAACAGTTTAAATTAATACTCTGACGATTCTTCTACGAAAATCTGTAAACACCACTGTTCTTTATTATACGTTGCCTTGGAAGTTATAATTCTGGAGATATTAACATTAGACGAAAAAGTTTTTTGATATCTTTATCTTAGAATTTTGAGAAATTCTAATAGAGGTACAATTAAAGAGAAATGAAGAGAATAATTTACTTACAGTGGAAGAAGCTGAAATGGTAATGGCGACAATGCATGTAAAGCCTGTTAAAAGCAACAGTTTAAATTAATACTCTGACGATTCTTTTACGAAAATCAGTAAACCCCACTATTTTTTATTATACGTTGCCTTGGAAGTTATAATTCTGGAGATATTAACAGTAGACGAAAAAGTTTTTTGATATCTTTATAGTAGAATTTTGAGAAATTCTAATAGAGGTACAATTAAAGAGAAATGAAGAGAATAATTTACTTACACTGGAAGAAGCTGAAATGGTAATGGCGACAATGCATGTAAAGCCTGTTAAAAGCAACAGCTTAAATTAATACTCTGACGATTCTTCTACGAAAATCAGTAAACCCCACTATTCTTTATACGTTGCCTTGGAAGTTATAATTCTGGAGATATTAACAGTAGACGAAAAAGTTTTTTGATATCTTTATCTTAGAATTTTGATTAATTCTAAAAGAGGTACAATTAAAAAGAAATTAAGAGAATAGTTTGCTTACAATGGAAGAAGCTAAATTGGTGATAGAACAAAGCATTTAGAGCTTTCTGAAAAAAAAACTTCTAAGTAGTACTCCGAGGGATTTCCTATGAAAATCAGTAAACCCTACTATTCGTGATACAGTGCCTTGGAAGTTACAATTCTGGAGATATTAACAGTAGTCGAATAAGTTGAATTTCTGATTTTTTCTTAGAATTTTGAAACATTTTCATAGAAGCATAATTAAAGAGAACTGAAGAGAATAGTTTGCTTACAGTAGAAGAAACTATATTGGTTAAGACAACAATGTTTATTTAGTTACAAAAAGTCACAATTTAGAGAAAATAAGATTAGACGAAAAAGCTGAATTTTTGATAATAATTTTATCTTAGAATTTTGAGAAATTCTCATAGAGGTACAATTAAAGAGAAATGGAGACAATGATTTGCTTACAGTGGAAGGTAACGGCAACAATGCATCTGAAGCCTTCGAAGTTATAGTTCTGGAGATATTAACAGTAGTCGAATAAGTTGAATTTTTGTTAACATCTCTATGTTAGAATTTTGAGAAATTCTCATAGAGGTGCAATTAAAGAGAAATGAAGTGAATAGTTTGCATGGAGTGGAAGAAGGTAAATTGGTTATAGAAACAATGCATTTAGAGCCTGTGGAAAGAAAACATTCTATGTGGTACTGGGATCTCCTATGAAAATCATTAAACCCCACTATTCTTAATACGTTGCCTTGGAAGTTACAATTCTGGATATATTAACAGTAGTCGAATAAGTTAAATTTTTGATAACATCTTTATATTAGAATTTTGAGAAATTCTTATAAAAGTACAACTAAAGGGAAATGAAGAGAATGCTTAGCTTACGGTAGATGAAGCTGAATTGGTAATGGCAACAATGCATCTAAAGCCTGTTGAAAGCAACAGTTTAAAGCAGTTTTCTGACAAGTCTTCTATGAAATCGGTAAACCACACTATTCTCGATACGTTGCCTTGGAAGTTACAATTCTGAAGATAATAAGAGTAGTCGAAGAAGTTGAATTTTTGATAACATCTTTATCTTAGAAATTTGAGAAATTCTCATAGAATTTATTTCACTTACGGGAACACCCTCACTAGTATTAAATCTATAAAATTTTGAAAAAGTATTACATTTTTACAAGGAAATTAGGTAGCAGCTTTAAGGCAAAGTATCACAAGATTATTTGGTTGCGTTGAGTGATTGTGAAAAAGCAGTGTTTTAACTTTTTTTTTAAATGAATATTTTTCGATGAAAAGCCATTGAAAAGAAAATGAAAATAGTATTAACTTGATGAAACTAAACAAACTCTGCTCGAATCATGGTATTAAAAAAATCCATGAATACACTAGTGGTAGACCAAGAATATTCGTCTTATAATGCATCATTGACCTTTCCAAAACTTTTTTTTAAGTTTCTCAAACCCTTTCTCTAAACTTTTTAAGTTCTTCTAACCCTATGCAAAGCTTAACGGCAAGCATGGAATTTTGTAAGTGTATTGTTTAAACTAGTTTAAACAAAGCTTTTAGAATACCTTACAGATCAGATGTCAGTTACTTGGTTGTTGTTTATTTCATGATCATATATCTGCCTAAGAACCGACGATCCAAATAACTGACGTTTTGTATTCCTTTAGTCAATTCCTTCACAAGTCCGTTTGAAACCTTAACAGAGGTTAAGTTCCAGGTTTGACGTGTTTGTTTTGCATTTTTTTTATGTTTGTTTTGCTTAGGTTTTACATAGAGATGCAGAAGTCGGCCTTAGTAGTAGCTTTTGTATCCAATAAAAGTTACATTCTATGGGAATATCGGCTTGTTTGGGGTTGATTTAGTTCATAAACAATGTCAGTATTGGACTTTACGCATCCAAGACCGTTTATCGAAAACCGCAAATAATCCGATAATTCTCATTTGAACAATTAGATATTGTAACTCTCCAAAGTAAATTAATTTTTCTTTAGTGTTGACATTATATCTTGATACTGTATACTTCGTGCATTAATTGGAGAGCAGATGCAGTCAGTTGGCTTGCTAAGTAAATCAATAATGAGTATTAGAGAACCGGTTGCTGTAACGTAACCCATAGAAACGTCCGTCCTTTTCTTCGTACCTACAGCAATGAACGATTGTTGGCAAATTATGATTGCAACCAAGGAGAAAATATTTTTGATTTAGTAATTCATTAACTTTAATAACAAAATTCAAAATAACCAATCACAATAGATGAAAAATATTCTATGAGTAATGAATTACAAATTACGTCTCAATATTGAGACCTTGACAAACAATGCAAAAATTAATCCCGATGGTAAGCCAGGCAATAACTGGTGTCTGCCCTGGTCCATTTTTAGCTCAGTACGATTGTGTTTCATTAAACCAAACTTAGGTTTTATTATCAATATTGGGGTATAATTTACTAGCCAGATAAGGTAATCAAGTAGATTTATTTCTAAGGATAATTCGAAATAGATTATAATTTTTCATATGGATTTATGAATAAGAGCATATTATAATTTAATTGTAAAATAATATTTCCATTTCTCTCACATTAGTTGATCGAGTCAAGTGCCTAATCTGGAACAACCGAATTTTCATGCTCAATTGAAGTGAAAATTGTGGTAAGTTAGTGCCAAACCGATAAAAATATTTCATTGTTCCTGCTGGTTCACCTACCAGAAGTAAAATATAACTTTCTGACCCAGATTTCAAAGCAGGAATTTCAGGAATAAATTTTGACACTTTGCATCTCCTTAAGCATTCTAGTCAAAAGGAAAAAGCTTTTAAAATCATACGCTTGGTCTAGTTTAAATTCCACAATAAATCCCGAAACTATCTTGAGCATGCAAAGCATGTAATTTCAAATTAAACCTCGACTCGATTGAAAAGTTGCCGGAAGTAGCTTACTAATCCAGACAAGACAATGCAGCCCTTCATACTTATATTACCATACTGCAAGGGCGCTTCAGCTGGAAATACTACAAATATTTCATGTTTGCTTCAGACTTTCCGTATGAGAAGCAAAAATATCAATAAAACTTTATTAAAGTAGCGTAGAGTTCAAATTTAGATTTCCTTATTTTTGATTATAAATCTGCTATTAATTTAAACCACTGATGCATAAATCGAAAAATTATAAATAGTGGGCAATTTGTTTAGATAGTGAGGCAACTGCGCTGATTTATTTTGACCTTTGGTGGAAAATATTGTTTTTGTAGCTCACAATCGAATAAATAACAAAACAGGTCAGTGTGTTTTGTTAAATTTTCCCTGTGTTTAGTTCCTGGAATAATGTTAGTTTCTGCCCCATTGACCTACAGTACTTATCTTACTCCGACGATATAAATAGATATTTGTAAGCTTGAAATAAAAAATTAAAATTTAGTTTGTACAATCAAAGAGCTTCAATATATTTTACTAACAAAACTCATATGCTACTACGATTGAACTGCGAATCCTACCACTAAAATTAATCACAAATCGTACGTAGTAAACTCAAAAAGCTAATAGTCATAAAATTGTTCTCTTTGATCACAAGCATTAAGCAAATTGCAATGGAGAGTGTTTATTTCATTTAATATTTATCCTTAAATTTATTGCGTATTTTTTTATTGCATGGGAAATAGTTTATATGTGTTTGCAAGTTCCGAACTTTTTTTGTAATTTTCAGGGTTTATTTTATGCTTGTCTTCTATATGATTTCGCTAAAAACGCATAAAGAAAAATAAACAATCTGCACTTCTGTATGTTAATTTTAGGGCTAAACCAGGTGGCCATGAAATTGCACATATCCGTGCAGCCACTTTTTATATATATACATAGGTTGTCCAAACAATATCCAACTCTGCTATCTCTTACCGTTTTTGAGATGTTTTCAATTAAACTCATGGGTTCACTATGATTGTTGTTAATTCACTATAACTTACGAAGACAATAAACAAATAAAATTTTAAAGTATTAGAAAATAACGTTGAGTTACTAGTTTTTATAGGAAATGTCTAAGATTTCGTAATCTCGTTATTTACTTTTTTGTCTTAAAGGGCTTTTGTCGGGATTTTTGAAAACTTTTATTAAAGAAAGTTTTGATTTATTGGTCTAAACCTATTATTAAAAAAATTGTTACGTGCTAGATAACACATTGAAATTAGTGGAGTTAACTGGCCTAAACGGGAAAATTACACGACATCAAAATTTGAGTTTTTATACTAAAACTGTGCGCCATATGTGAATTTCTGGATATCCCATTGAAAATTTGAAATTTTAAATTACTAATGTTATTTTCAAAATTGTAATGTATTAGGAGTTATACCTCCCATACAACACCCCCAGTACCTTGTATAATTTGCAGGCCTTAATTGTGCCTCTATGGGAGTTTCTCAAAATTCTAAAATAAAAAGGTTATCAAAAATTCAACTTTTTTGACTACTCTTGTTACCTCCAAAGTCGCAACTTCTAAGGAAACGCATCGAGAATAGTGGGATTTACTGAATTTCATATGAAATTCCTCAGATTATGTAACCTCGTAGTTTGAGAGTTTAGAGCTTATTTGTACCCAAAGTTCCCAAAAATCCTGAAAAAAATGTGTCAAAAAAAACACACTAAACAAAAAGTAACACTGAAAATTGTGGAATTTACAAATTTCTATAGGTATCTCACTTTTGAAACTCCCTATGAAATTTATAACTACCCAACTGAATACCTTTTAACTTGTGATGTCAGGCTTTAGTTATGCCTTATTTAGTTACCCAAAAGTAGAAATTTTGTGCTACACCATTTACAATTAAAATTGAAACTTTGTAGCTATTGCTTCAAGAATAGTAAAATTTGGGTGTTTTTTATTATAACAAGTCAGGCTTTAGTTGTTTCCCTATGAGGAATTCTGAAATTTTTGAGATTATCGAGAATGTGTGTTTTTCATACTACTCAGAGTGTCTTGAAAATTGTAATTCCGTAAGTAACGCTTCGAGAATAATATTATTTACGGGGTTTTAAAAGAGATTTATCGGTCTAGATAACCTCGTAGTTTGAGAGTTTAAAGTTTACTTGTACCCTTAAGGAGATTCCTGAAAACCCTGAAATAAATATGACAAAAAAACTCCAATTGACACTTTAAAAATTGTGGAATTTACGAATTTCTATAAGATACTCATCAGACCATATATCCTTGTAATTTTAGATTTCAAATGCCCCTATGAGAATTTCTAAAAATATTGGAATCAATACGTTCTAATTAGTTTGATTCAAATTATTTTTAAAATTCTCACTTTGAAAATGACCCTTTGAGAATTCTGAAATTTACTACTTACAACCATATAACTTGTGGTGTCAGACTTTAGTTATGCCTCTCTGGGAATTCCTAAAATTGTAAAATAGAGAATAACCCAAAAATAGGAATTTTGTGCTACACCAGTTATGGTTAAAATTGAAAATTTGTAGGGAATGCTTTGAGAATAGTGAGATTTACGTTTTCATTAATATAAGAAGTCAGGCCGTAGTTGTTTTCCTATGAAAATTTCTGAAATTTTTGAGATAATCGAGAATTTGAATTTTTAGACTACTCAGATTGTCTTCAAATTTGTAACTCCGTAGGTAATGCTTCGAGAATAATATTCTTTATTGGGTTTTAAAGGAGATTTCTTGGTCTATATAACCTCGTGGGTTGAGAGTTTAGAGATTACTTGTACACTCAAGGAGATTCGTGAAAATCCTGAAATAAATATGACAAGAATAAGACTCGAATTAACACTTTAAAAATTGTGGAATATATGAATTTCTATAGGAGACTCATCGGACTATATATCCTCGTAATTTCAGGTTTCAAATGCACCTATAAAAAGTTCTGAAAATATTTAAATCAAAAAATTTTCAAAAATTTTAATTTGTGTACAATTCAAACTATCTTTAAAATTCTCACTTTGAAATAAACATTTGAGAATTCTGAAATTTACTAATCACAGCCTTATAACTTGTGATGTCAGGCTTTAGTTATCCCTCTGTGGAAATTTCTAAACATTGTAAAATAGAGAATAATCAAAAAATCGAAGTTTTGTGCTACTCCAATTATTGTTGAAATTGAAACTTTATAGGGAATGCTTTGAGAATAGTAAAACTTACGATTTTTTTAATATAAGAAGTCAGGCCTTAGTTGCTTTCCTATGAGAATTCTGAAGTTTTTGAGATTATCGAGAATTTGAATTATTGAACTACTCTGATTGTCTTCAAAATTATAACTCCGTAGGTAACACTACTAACTTTACTGGGTTTTAAAGAAGATTTCTCCGTGTACATAACCTCGTGGTTTGAGAGTTTAGAGGTTACTTGTACCCTTAAGGAGATTCCTGAAAATCCTAAAATAAATATGACAAAAAAACTCAAATTGACACTTTAAAAATTGTGGAATTTACGAATTTCTATAAGAGACTCATCAGACCATATATCCTTGTAATTTTAGATTTCAAATGCCCCTATGAGAATTTCTAAAAATATTGGAATCAATACGTTCTAATTAGTTTTATTCAAATTATCTTTAAAATTCTCACTTTGAAAATAACCCTTTGAGAATTCTGAAATTTACTACTTACAACCATATAACTTGTAGTGTCAGACTTTAGTTATGCCTCTCTGGGAATTCCTAAAATTGTAAAATAGAGAATAACCCAAAAATAGGAATTTTGTGCTACACCAGTTATGGTTAAAATTGAAAATTTGTAGGGAATGCCTTGAGAATAGTGACATTTACTTTTTATTAATATAAGAGGTCAGGCCGTAGTTATTTTCCTATGAGAATTTCTGAAATTTTTGAGATAATCGAGAATTTAAATTTTTAGACTACTCAGATTGTCTTCAAATTTGTAACTACGTAGGTAACGCTTCGAGAATAATATTCTTTATTTGGTTTTAAAGGAGATTTCTTGGTCTATATAACCTCGTGGTTTGAGAGTTTAGAGATTACTTGTACCCTCAAGGAGATTCGTGAAAATCCTGAAATAAATATGAATATAAAGACTCGAATTAACACTTTAAATTAACACTAAAAATTGTGGAATATATGAATTTCTATAGGAGAATCATCGGACTATATATCCTCGTAATTTCAGGTTTCAAATGCACCTATAAAAAGTTCTGAAAATATTGGAATCAAAAAATTTTCAAAAATTTTAATTTGTGTACAATTCAAACTATCTTTAAAATTCTCATTTTGAAATAAACATTTGAGAATTCTGAAATTTACTAATCACAGCCTTATAACTTGTGATGTCAGGCTTTAGTTATCCCTCTGTGGAAATTTCTAAACATTGTAAAATAGAGAATAATCAAAAAATCGAATTTTGTGCTACTCCAATTATTGTTGAAATTGAAACTTTATAGGGAATGCTTTGAGAATAGTAAAACTTACGATTTTTTTAATATAAGAAGTCAGGCCTTAGATGTTTTCCTATGAGAATTCTGAAATTTTTGAGATTATCGAGAATTTGAATTTTTGAACTACTCAGATTGTCTTCAAAATTATAACTCCGTAGGTAACACTACTAACTTTACTGGGTTTTAAGGAAGATTTCTCGGTCTACATAACCTCGTGGTTTGAGAGTTTAGAGGTTACTTGTACCATTAAGGAGATTCCTGAAAATCCTGAAATAAATATGACAAAAAAAACCCAATTATAAATATGACAAAAAAAACCCAATTAAGTGAGGGCTTAGTTGTTTTCCTATGAGGATTTCTGAAATTTTTGAGTTTATGGAAAATTTAAATTTTTAGACTAGTCAGAAGGTCTTCAAAATTGTAACTCCGTAGGTAACGTTTCGAAAATAATATTATTTACGAGGTTTTATAGGAGATTTGCCGGTCTACATAACCTCGTAGTTTGAGAGTTTAGAGGTTACTTTACCTTTAAGCAGATTCCAGAACATCCTAAAATAAATATGACAAAAAAACTTCAATTAACACTTTAAAAATTGTGGAATTTACGAATTGCTATAGGAGGGCCACCGTATTATATATCCTCGAAATTTCATGTTGCAAATGCCTCTATGAGAATTTCTGAAAATATTGGAATCAAAAAGTTTTCAAAAATTTTAATTTGTGTACTATTCAAATTATCTTTAAAACTCTCACTTTGAAAACAATTCTGAACTTTGACAATTCTGAAATTTACTAATCACAACCTTACAACTTGTGATGTCTGGCTTTAGTTATAACTCTGTGGGAATTCCAAAAAATTGTAAAATAGAAATTAATCCAAAAATTAAAATTTTGTGCTACTCCAATTATCGTTAAAATTGAAACATTGCGCGGAATGCTTCGAGAATAGTAAAATGTTCGTTTCCTTTTTTTAATATAAGAAACCAGGGCGTAGTTCTTTTCATATGAGGATTTCTGAAAATTTTGAGAATATCGAGAATTTTAGTTTTTGTCTGCTCAGATTATCTTCAAAATTGAACCGTAGGTAACGCTTTGAGAATAATATTATTTACGGTCTTTTATAGGGGATTTTCAGGTATCCATAATCTCGTAGTTTGAGAGTTTAGAGGTTACTTGTACCCTTCAGAAGATCCCTGAAAATCCTAAAATAAAAATTACAAAAAAAAACCCCAATTAACACTTTGAAAATTGTGGAATTTACGAATTTCTATAGGAGACTCATCGGACTATATATCTTCGTAATATCAGGTTTAAAATATCCCTATGAAAATTTCTAAAAATACTTAAATCAAAAAATTTTCAATAATTTTAGTTTCTAAAATTATCTTTAAAATTCTCACTTTGAAAATAACCCTTTGAGAATTCCGAAATTTACTGATCACAACCTTATAACTTGTGATGTTAGGCTTTAGTTATGCCTCTGTGGAAATTCCGAAAAATTGTGAAATAGAAAAGAACCCAAAAATAGAAATTTCGTGCTACTCCAATTATCGTTAAAACTTTTTAGGGAATGCTTCGAGAATAGTAAAATTTGCATTTTTTTTTAATTTAAGAAGTCAGGCCTTACTTGTTTTCCTATGAGGATTTCTGAAATTTTTAAGATTATAGAGAATTTCAATTTTTGGACTACTTAGATTGTCTTCAAAATTGTAACTCCGTAGCTTCGGGAATAATATTCTTACAGGGTTTTATAGGAGATGTCGGTCATTCCTGAAAATTCACAGGTGAAAACGTTATTGAAAATTTGATTCGTTAAACCTTTCTAATTAACTTTAAACTTCTCAGAAACGTTTTGAGAGTAGTGAAATTTAGTGATTTTTAAAGGGGATTTAGAATTCCGACAACACAATCCAGTCATTTGAGAATTCAGGTTTTAGTTGTGCCCGTATGAGAGTTCTAAAAATTTTCAGATACCGTCATTATCAAATATTCAACTTTTTTTGCTTATCAATTGTTTCCCAAAACTGTTAGACTCAAAACTTAAAAGAGGAAACAAAAGGTAACAAATCGAAAGTAGTGGGTTTTTATAGGAGACCATACGGCTACAAAACCTCATAATCTAAGTTTTCTGAAATTCTTGAGATTCCTGAGACTTTATCGAAAATTTGAATGTTTGGACCACATCGATTATCTTCAAAATTCTAACTTAGTAGATAATGCTTATAACATTATCGAGAAGTCGAGTTTATGAATTATTCTTTGTGGCTTAAGTAACCCTTTGAGAATAGTGGAAATTACTGATTTTTTATAAAAGGCTTTTCCGACTGCATAACCTCACAATTTAAGATTTCAGGCTTTAGTTGTGACTCTATGAGAGTTCTGAAAATTTTCGGATACCATTATTATCGAAAATACAACTTTTCCTGAGTATTCATTTTTTTCTGTAACCTCCAAGTCAATGCAACTAAAGTATTGAGTTTTTATAGGAAACTCACTAGATTACAAAACTCAGTAATTTAAAGTGTCAGGAGGCTAATAAATATTCCTAAAAATTGTGAAGTAAAAACATTTTCAAAAACCCGATGTTTGAGACTACTCCAATTTTCTTCAAAATTGTGACTTTTTAGGAAACGCTTCATGAACAGTGAGGTATAATAGATTCTCTAGGTTATATAAACTTGTATTTTGAGAATTTGGGCCTTGGTAATCCTCTGGAGTCCTGAAAATTGAGGCGGACATGTTATGGAAAATTCGAATTTTTAACTGCTCTTATCAGACTCAAAATTGTAACAGTGGAATTTATGACTTACATAAGAGGTTTCTTCAAATACAAAACCTCGTATTGTGAGGTTCAGATATTAGTTCTACCCCCGAGGGGATTTTAAAAATTCTAAGGTTAAAACATTATTAAAAAAATTAAATATTTTTAAGTACTTAACTTATCCTTAAAAATCTAATTTCCAGGGTAACGTCTCGTGAATATTAAAGTTTACTTATCTTTATAGAAGACTATGTAGTATCCTACAACTATGAGGTTATGTAACCTCCTAGTTTGCGATTTCGTGTGCCTTTTAAATTAAATTTAAAGATACTCAAAGTATCTTGAAAATTATATCTTTTAAGATCATTTTTGTGAATTATAAAACTTAATGAATACAACCTTATAATTCGTGATGTTCGGCTTTAAATATGGACATTTAAAAAAATGCTAAAATAAACAGTTATTAAAAATTCGAACATTTGTGTCAATCCAATTATCTTTAAGAACTCCGTATGAAAGACGAAACCTCAATTGCTCTAGTATGAGGATTTTATTAATGTATGAATTAAAAAGGTTATCGAAAATTTGAATTTCGGGCAACTACAATTATCTTCAAAATTGTAACTTCGACAACAATAGAGAATCAAAAATTATGGGTCTGATTTACAGGAGACTGCCTTACTACTTAAACTCTTAAGAGCATCTTATATTATTAGATATTTAGGATCGATTTTTCATTTCGATATTTTCGTTGGATTCCATTTTGACGCACTGAAGAAGTTTCTTTTCATCTATTCGATTTTTCATTTCGATTTAGTGTCAATAAATAAAAAAACAAATCATAAAAAGGTAGGTTAGAATTACAGCTTTGACAGTTCCAGGCGCATGCTCAATGAAAAATCCAAAATAAAAATCCAATCCAAATAGATCCCGTCCTATTTCTTAAAATCGAATGAGAAAATCGAGGGGATCGAACCGAACCAGTCCAATGTAAAATCGAATGATGTAAAATCAAATATTTCGGCTTTTCATTTGATAAATTAAGTCTCAGTTTAGTTTGAGATTTTAGGCCTTAATTGTATTCATATAAAAATTTCTGAAATTCTTAGAAAAGCGGGTTATTGTTGGACTTGAGTTGACTCTAAACATTCTCAAAACTGACACTTTAGACCACCTAACCTCTTTACTTGAGATTTCAGCTCTCAATTGTGATACTGAGGAAACTTTTTAAATCTGTTAAAGCAGTTGAAAATTGGGATTCTTGAAAATTATTGATTAAAGATATTAATGGAACTACTAATACGTGTGTAGTAGATTTTTAAGGTCTCAGGAATAGTCTAATATATTATTTCATTGATTCATTTCATAAAGAGAAAATTTTAAAGTAACTAAATAAAATCTACAAGAATAGATGATTTTACCTTTACATGGGGATAAAGATTCTGGGGAAAATATGTTGAGTTTAAATGGTCTTTGTAATAGAGCAAATAGAATTTTTGTTCCACTTCTTCTAAAGGGTTTCTTTGACAGAGTATATTGCAGAGTAGAAACGAAAGGAGTGTACGAAGCTGGGCTGTTTTTATCCACTTTTATAAATCACGAAATAACAATGAACACTCTGAGCTCTCATTTTGTCTCAAAAAGTTGCTGCATTGTCTGTAACCTTCCAAATATTAATTAAAGCTTCAAAGAAAGTTGAACGTAGATGTCAAAGAATATCTATTGAAATTAAAGTTAAATATTCACAAAATTAAATGTAATTTTCCATCCCTATTTGAAAATTAATTTTCACAATCGGATTACTCGTGTAGTATCTATTTTATAAAATTCATATTTTTTAATAAAAAAAAAATAAATAAATAAAACGATGATACGACTTGAATTCTGAAACTGTTTATATGTGGCAAGAGTGGGCTGAGACTTAAACATAAAGACCTAAAATATATATATATATATAGCAGGCTTCAATTAAAGTCGGTTAAAGAGCACAGCACAGCACACGTCCCTATAACTTTTATTCTCGATGCGAGGATTGATCACGTATAATAAATCCATCAGTGTAAAATATACATTTTGACTGTAGATAATGAAGTGGTAGTCGCAATAAATAAAAAGGTTTAATTTTAGAACAAATCGATATCAAAATAATTTAACGACACCTCTCTGAGTATATGAAAATGTAAAGAGAGACCTGATGAAGTAGAAAATTATAATATTTTTTTTTAGAATTAGGACTCTTCAGGACTCCCTGAAATAAAGACTCAATTCATCTCAACCATGCTATTTTATTGCAGTTTCAGCTGGGATTCAGACTGAGGCATTTTGGTAATCTTTAAAGTTTTCTGTCTTTATCTCACTTAGGATGAAAGCAAGCATAAATGTCGATCATTTTTCGAGTTAAATCCGCCTCAGTTGAAATAGCTCCAAACTTCAGTTCTGGTAGCTAAGAGTGATGGCATTTTGGGTTCCACTTAAAATTAAAGAACCGGTTTCGATAGATGATTGCTATTTTTCCCTCATGTCCCATATATAACAGTTATTGTCACCCAGTAAAAACAGATCTAAAACCGTCTGTTAAAGATAATCTAACTGAAGTATATATATTCTGTTAAGGTCATCGCTTATCATTTATCTGCGTCATTTAGCACAGAAAGGCTATACACGAGCCTATTTTTTAATGTTACATATAATAATCTTTATATCTTCTGGCTCTTTTCCAGTCCATTAGTGACGATTTCAATATGGTCGTATTTACGAGAAAATAATTTTATTTATCCTATATGGAGTGCTTATGGTAAATAACCTTGTAAGTTGTTCTCCAGCATATCAAACATCTGGATACAATAATATTATTTTAGCTTAGTCAGCAATCAGCACTAATAGTAAATACATTATTTTTATTTCATAACCTAGTTTTTTTACAATATCGAAAAACCATCCTTTAATCCAAATAAGGGCATAAGAGTCAGTTTAGGCAAGTTTTGAGTCGAATTTCCGTGTACTTAAAATGGAAGCAGCATTGCAATGTTTAACTAGTCTCTTTCTTTCGTCATCAGGTCTAGTTTGGAGTATTCTTTCTTTTGTCTTAATTCGTAAACCACACAATAGGCATCGCCATCGTAAACCGACGTCTGCTTACGAAGGGCAAATTTTCTTATTTATTTCTATAACTTTAGTAGTGAAGATTTAAAACTGAGTTAAAGGTTGGTAGCGACGTCATTTTCAGTAATACAAAGTTAATTTTTTTGGAATGCCTCTATCTTGTTTAAACTTTTAAATATTTATATCAAGTTTTTCTTAAAAAAGATTTTAGATTGTTTAGAGGGCTTAGACTACTTAGTGATTTTTTTATGTACCTTGTTGTCGTTTTAATCTGTGGTTTGTAGTTGCCAATTCTTTTAACAGTTTTTAGCACAAATTGACATTTTCCATTTGAATATTTTTAGGCGCTGATTAGGAGAGTCGAAGGGGGTCTTCGAGAAGTTTTAAAAGTATACATTTTTTTCTTCGTTCTTTCAACCTGTAGAAAACCAATTTATTTACTAATTAAAAACTTGGTTGAAAAGCCTAGAAATACAGAAGCAAAATGACGAAACCTACACCGGTTACCCTATTAGTCGTGCCTTTGCTACTTTACCAGCAAATAAAGCAGGAATTATTTTAGGCATTAAAAGCATAGAGGCACGAAGGGTCGAAATCTTCAACTATAGCGGAAAAGAATGTGAAATAATCTTGTTTTATTTCAGTATTATAACAACCGCAAAGCTCTTGAAATTTGAATTCTTTTTGCCAAGACAAAAATTTGCCAAGACAACATTTTCCAAATGAAGGTGAAGAATATTTTTCTTCGATTGATATGCCAGCTTTTTCTATTGTTACTCCCACCCAATACAGGGTGGCCTGCCGAGTATTGCATCAATCGATTAGGAAAAAACTACTCTTACTAAAAATCTAAAACTTGCGGTAGGTATTGCCATAAAGTCCGTGGAAAGGAGCTGTTAAAGCTGCTGAAGATATAGTAAAATGGTTTGCCCTTTCCTACCTTAGTCTTTTACAGGATCCTCAACAGCGTTAGTTTAGTTTTGTTTTGAAGACTGTTTCTTTGACATTTTGTTAAATTTTGTTGAGTTAATAAAAAATAAATACCATGATAAGAAAGTGGAAGTCGTTTTACTATACCTCTTTAAAAGTTGAAAAAACCGATTTTTGCGCTGAGTTTCTTGAAAACCGCCATTTAAATGACTGAGTAGAATTGAAATTCGTAATCACAGTTAGTTGGATCTATTTGAGAAAAACAATGATGGTGTTGAGGTTCCGAGTTTTCCTCACAGTCTATGCACCAAATTTTCAAATTTTTAGTATGAGCAGTTTTTCCATAATCAATCAATGCAGTTTTCGACGCACCACAAGAGCAAAAGATAAACAGGTGGATTTGCTCCGATTGGGCTACCGATTCAAAAGTTAAAGACGGTCAAAGTTGGAAAATTGAGAAAATTATACTCCCCCTTTGCACAATATTCAAAATTTCTAAAAAAAAAAATTTACCCGCCAGTTTGATTTTTTTTTATTTCAAAACATCATTTTTATAGACTTCTCATTTCACATTTTTCCCAAATTGAACCTTCTTCGTGTCTCATTAAATAACCGAATTCCCCATGGTTAAACTCGTGAAACCGGTCACCCTGTGTTATATGTATATTTTCTAAGTTGTATTATATCCTTGCGTTTTTCTTGTGTACTGATGAAGGTGGTAAAGCGTCGAAACGTATATGGCATAAAGAAACTTAAAAAAAAAAATTGTTTTCTCAGTTATACAAAGAGCCGGGAACTCCTCCCCCCTCATATTTGCTTTTATATAGTTATGCCTAACAAATAACACAGGTAGAACAATTCACAACAATTCAAAAAATAGGTAAAAAAAATATGAAAATGTTACATGTTTCAATTTTGCCTTGTGGGCCATAAAAAAGGTACAAATTTTGTTTAGTTTCGTTTATGTTAGCGTTCATATTTTTGTGGGTTATTACGATTTTTAAACATCTATTAAGTAGATGAAAAGCACAGTTTTTAAAGAAAAATTGATTTTTGGTTTCAAAAAATAATAGTAAATCAATAGTTCTAAAATAGTAAATAAATAAATAAATTTTATGCTTATTTTTATTTCCCAAAACATTTGAACAAAAACATGTATGAGGTTCAATACGTCCTCCAATTATATTAGATCAAACTGCAGTGTTTATTTTAATAGTTGTTGTTTGATGTAGGGTTCTCAAAAATATACATACAACTGGTTATCAGGGCCGGGGCAAAGAAATCTCCAAAACTTAAGTAGAATCTGCCGACGTTTCGACATTCAACGCGGCATTAAGCTAATGCGAGTGCGTCCAAAACAAAACATATGACCATCAGCAAAAACTCCCAGCTTTCTACGGTTTTGACTATAAATCAAAAAACTATAGAACAAGTCGAGAGGTACCCTTATTGGGATCAATGGTGAATGCAAAGTGGTATCAATCCGTAGAAGTTAGATGCAGAATCGAGAAGGCAAGAACTGTATTCAATAGGTTGTAAACATTTTTCGTCAACAGAACCCTTATTTTGCAACTCAAAATAAGAATGGTCATATGTTACATCCTTCCAGTTCTTTTATACGGCATTGAGGCGTGGACCACAACAGAAGCCTTGATGGTGAAGCTAGAAGCGTTCGACATATGGATATATCGGAAGATTTTGGGTATCTTATGGATCTCAAAGAAATCTCCAAAACTTAAGTAGACTCTGCCGACGTTTCGACATTCAACGCCGCATTAAGCTAATACGAATGCGTCCAAAACAAAACATATTACCATCAGCAAAAACTCCCAGCTTTCTACGGTTTTGACTATAAATCAAAAAACTATAGAACAAGTCGAGAGGTACCCTTACTTGGGATTAATGGTGAATGCAAAGTGGTATCAATCCGTAGAAGTTAGATGCTGAATCGAGAAGGCAAGAACTGTATTCAATAGGATGTAAACATTTTTCGTCAACAGAAACCTTATCCTACAACTCAAAATAAGAATGGTCGTATGTTACATCCTTCCAGTCCTTTTGAACGGCATTGAGGCGTATACCATGACAGAAGCCTTGATGGTGAAGCTAGAAGCGTTCGAAATGTGGATATATCGGAAGATTTTGCGCATCTCATGGATCGAGCACCTAACTAACGAAGAAGTACTTAGAAGAATGGGTAAAATGAAAGAGGTGACATTAACAGCGAAAAGAAGAAAAATGGAGTACTTTGGACATATTATGAGGAACAATAAACATCGACTGCAGCTTGACTGCAGATATACTGTAGCTTATCCTACAGGGAAAGAAAGGTCGACGGTAGGAGAGGACCAGGAAGGAGAGGATCTCATGGCTGCAAAACCTGCGCCAGTGGTTTGGGATGACATCTTCACAATTATTTAGACAGGCAGTTGATAGAATAAGAATAGCCATGATAACGTTCGCAAACAATAAAGCACCACAAGAAGAAGAAGAAGAAGGAGACTTGCAGGCGTACTTATCAGTCACCAAGAGCTTACGTATAATCGCAGAGTGCCACCTCGAAAAAGACGTCAAAAACGTAAAAAACTCCTCAGTTTTCACTTAATTTATGTACACATTATTGTACATCTTAATGCAAAACGTTTTTGTCTGGTGAACTGAAATATTAAGTTCAAAGGTTTTGGTGCACTAGTGCAAAAAAGGAAATATGTTTGTCCTAAAACTCATTTAAGAACGTTCTTTTGCACGATGCTATAAAAAATCACTTAGAAACCATAAGGTGTGCATCGGAGTACTAAATATAAATACCTGATTTGGTGTCCTTAAGTCCTCGTTTCTTGACAATTTTTCTTTTGTACACATTCAACTTTTGACATGCAGACGTACTCTATAATTTTCTATTACTAGGTTAGGGCTTCCTATTGCTAGGTAGTAGCGCAATAGGTCCTTCAGCCCCTCCACAGGCAGCGATATTATCTTCTTCAAAAATGCATCCAGCCAACGGCACGTTGGTGTAAAGGCCTGCTACATCGAAGCTCAGAAAACAAATTATTCAGAATTTTGTACAAAGCAGGTTGTTTTTGCAACCAAAGGTTGGATGATTTGAAGGAGAAATCTACTTAGAGAACTTGTTGGCGAGTCTCTAGAGTTTGTGATAGGCCAAAATCGGGAATTGCAGAGCACACTTGGTCCGAACACCATAATATTAAGTGGTCGGAAGCCAAAATTGTGCATAGGGAACAGCACTGGAAGAAACGAAAGATTAAGGAAGCAGTTTTATTGGAAGCAATGAGGGCGTCTTTAGTAAACCAAGTTGCGACATCTCTTCAGTATGGCATCCGTTGATACAGCGGACAAGTGCTGGTCGCTTGACGCGCGATGGTGGTGACTATCCGCCTACATAGTGGGCGTGGTTAGCACATAAGCTGGCAGCCTCGAGTTAATGCTCAGCTTCACTTGAAAACGAGCAGAGATTCCACTGCTCGAAACGTCGGGTAAAAAACTCAATAAAGACAATGGAAGTCCAAGATGTTTCGCTTAAAGTGATGTGTTAATGAACTCAATGGAGTTTCTTCCTGACGCTTTGTCTACAGCTGCGACAGACATTATCAAAGCCGATGCGGCAATGGGTGAATTGATCTCCAGTGCTTTCCGAAGTTGACTGATTCGAATGTGGTGAGTTCCGTGGTATTTATTCCCCCGACGTCGCGCTGCAGTGGAGGTACTGGGATGGGGATTTCGGCGCACTTGAAGTATGTCGTAGAACTCGCTTCCAGTCTGCATTTTGATACGTAATTTCCTCCTTCCTGTTGAAATTGTTGTCGTGTTCAAAGATCTCAATGGCCTTCCTCGTTAATCTCGGATAGAAACGCTGCGAATGATGTGAGATATCCACCTCTTTGAAAATGATGTCGTGAGGGGATATCTGGAGTCTTTGGCTGATCTTAAGCTCTGTTGTGTTGTTCGAGAAGGTCTAAAAACAGTTTTAATACTGTGCTTTTCCAGTATCCTGCCGATTCTGTTCGTTACTTTGTGGTAGACTAATCCATCAGCACTTTCCTTCATCTTCTCCCGTTGTTCCTTCCTGGCTCTCTACATTCCTTGGACGGACGGCCCCATCGAACTCGTGCTTGTTGCATGCAGTCCAACCAAAGGCGCTTCATTTCGCATTCCAAAATCAGCCGGCTTTTCTGTCTATATGTGACGTGATGATGATTTTATCCGTTATTGCTTATGTTTGTTGAGATTTTCCAGTTTTGTTTTGTAACTTATTAGAACAGTACAGAAACCTTTTAAAACTTTTAAAGAAAAGGCAAAATTTGCCCTCCTCAATATTTTCCTAAGTAAAGAATTTTGCCATTGTGTAAATAAGAATGAGGGTGGAAGCGAAGTGTAAAAAGCGACAAACTGTTTGCAAATTTTTATTAAGTTTAATGCAAAACTATGCAGAACTACAAAAAGACAAAAAAACCCAAACATTTTGTGTAACCAAAATTGATAGGTAGTCGTGGGATGAGGAGATATGGTGAAAAAAAACACCGACTTATCTGTGGTCCGGTGACGAAATTGTCACTTTCTCAAGCACTATAATTTAATAAAAAAAAAACAAAGCATGTCAATTACACAGTTAAAAAACATATTACAAACTAAAATATATAATATTTTTTTTAGCTGTGTAATTGACATGCTTTGTTTTTTTTTATTAAATTATAGTGCTAGAGAAAATGACAATTTCGTCACGAAACGTCGCACCACAGATAAGTCGGTGTTTTTTGTCACCATATCTGGTCATCCCACGACTACCTATCAACTTTAATTAAAATAAGGAGACGAAATTGAAAGTAATTTTTGTTTAACTTGCAATGTCTATCGTTTGGAAGGGGTACAGTTTTCAACAAATATTTGTGGTGATGATTGTTACTTATACCACAGCTCTTGAGATAATAATGAATTGGTCCAATTTATATACCTGAGCTTTAATACTCTACGAGATGTTCATGGTCGTTTCCAGGTTGTTTCGTATTTATGTGCTATTCATACATTTCTTGAGAGTATGAAAATATTTGATTTGTTTCATTTTCAGTTTATCGCCTCTATTGAATTCAGTCCGTTTAGATACTTATTGTTTGGGATTCCAGTTTTCTTTCCATGTAACCTCCTCATTATTTTTACCATATAACTTTTTTTTTCCATTTTGTGGTTCCATTAGACTCCATTAGACTCCATTAGATGGACTTCATGGATAGATCCGCCTTCCTAGGGGAAGACCGCACACTTCGGTTATGCGTCTGAATGTTTCTCTCATTTTTGAAGTGTCTATTGCCTAGATTTCCTACTTCATCATCATCATGATCATTTGGAATCTGATTGAACGGTAGGAACTGTGTGTGAGTTTAATAATATTGACAGTGAGTGACAAGCTCCATTATAAGTCCAGACCTAAGTTCATCACAGTCTACTATATCTACAACTCGGTAACAGCAAATGAATATCGGTTTGCTAAAACGAGGAACGATGTTCAGAGTCAATTCCTAGGTCTCCAAACTAAAGATCTCCATGGTCAAGAGGAGGAATGATAGGCAATGTGAGTAGTAAAAGGACTGTCGAACGTTAGGCAATGTGAGATTAATATTGACAGTGCAGCGACAAGATTCATTATAAATCCAGACTTAAGTTCATCACAGTCTACTGTATCTACAACTTGGTACCAACAAATGGAGATCACGTTGCTAAAACGATAAAAGAACTCCTGCAGCAGTTACTGAATTTATCAAAAACAATGTCTCTAAGGACGACTCGGTAGGGAACACTGGTAACTACTGCAGAGAGTGGTCTTAGTGGCCGTGATCACTGGGACCAACACAATCGTGCCTGATTCAACGACAGTTTGCCAGAGGTACTTCCTAGGTTTCCAAACTAAAGATCTCCATGGTCAAGAGCAGCAACGGTAGGCGATGTGAGTTGCGAAAGGACTGTCGAACGGTAGGCAATGTGAGATTAATATTAACAGTGGAGCGATAAGCTCCACGATAAGTCCAGATCTAAGTTCCTCAAAGCCATAGAGATCAGATTGATGGAACGAGGAGGGAAGTCCTGCAGCAGTTGCTGAATTTATCAAAAACAATATTTCTAAAGACGACTTGGTAGGGCACACTGGTAAATACTGCAAGGAGTGGTCTTAGTGGCCATAAACACTGGGACCAACGTGCCATCTCTGCCTGATTTGCACACCAAGGCAAACAGTTTGCCAGAGTCCCTTCCTAATTTTCAGATTTGCACTATTAACGCATGTGTTCGTAGCTCAAATATTTTACTATTTGAATTGATGCTAGATTAGGTTTGGGCTTCTCGAAGACATACAGTTTTTGGTAGCACTGTAGCTTGGCAATTAGGCCCAATGCTCTTAATTTAGTTTTTTTTTGTCTTACTTTTTATTCGTTTTATGCTTCTTAACCATTTTTTAAGTTGCTATCCAAAAATGACAGAAGGATAATGTGTGGTTAAAAAAATGCTATGCTTCACTGCTAAAGTTTTCAGCATCAATTGCATATTTCATTACGTTACTCAAGTAAGGCTTAGGTCCACTTGTACGAAAGTAGTTTAAAGACACGTAGTACGGGGTGTTTATTATAAAACTTCATCTAGTTGGCTGTGAAGTGTCAAAAGAAAAGGATGGAGAAACAAAAGTCCATTTATTTTGATTATGTCATCCTTTTCTGTCAAAGTTTCATAGCGTGCTAGATGAAGTTTTATAATGAACACCACGGATAAATATATCAGGCTGGCAGCAATCTATTTAGGAAGTTAGTTTACTGATCACTGGTCATCTAGCCTGGTTTTGATATAACTAGCCCTCAGAGAGACTTGCTCCCGGTCTGGCACATTAAACTTTACCTTTGGTGTTAGAAGTTAGGGGGTCTCTTTAATCTTATCTTTGTAAAATCAGCGTATTTCAGGGCAAAGTCCTCATCTATGTTTATTGTTCTGTTGTTCAGTAAAACCAAAGTACTTGATAATCTAACCAACTTAACGACAGTATATTTAGTATTTATTATTCCAGTATTTTAGAAAAACCCAAAATTTTAACATTGGAAATTAAAAATATTACAAAGTTTTTTTTTTGTTATCTTTCGATATCATTTTGACCACATTTGTTTCAAATTATATCAGAAAATTTTTATTTATAATTAAAAAATCAATAAAGTCAAGGTACGTAAAATATAAATATAAACAATTTGACAATAATTAAACAATTAAACAAACTACATAAAAATGTTCCTGAACTGTTGTTTGCTTAACAGATAGTTATCAAAAAGCGTCTTTGCTATCCCTTACGACCCATCCGAGCGTCGGGATCTCTAGTGTAAAGAAGTATTTCTAGAGAGAAAGGACGCTTTTAACGATAGACAAATAGGGATAGATCTATTCTGTAGTTTTTAAAAATTCTATCAATGATAAGGGATCCTCGATACTAACAAAAATGTGCTTTGTTTGGAAACGATCTTGACTGCATAATGTTGACAGAAATGTGTCTTACCTTCTGTGTTAAATCACAAACATTTTCCTGATAGATCCTCCATTGTCAAACACAAAACCTATTTTGAAACCAAAAAATGAGCCATTTCAAATATTCCAACTTATAAAACTGTAACTAATCCGGCGAACACCTATCAACTAAAGTTATTTTTGTAAATTGTGTAAGTATATCAGCATTATCTCTCTGCGTGAATTCAAAATACCCATTTAACAATAAATTATTACGAATTTGACTATCGCAAGATGCAAATGTCGGGTAGTGGATTCTATTGCCCCAATTTTCTATTTTTGTCAAGTTGTTTCTATTAGACCAGATAAAAAGTTTTAAAGGCTCCCGGACCAAGAACTTGAGCTTTTAAACCATTGGATAAGTATAATAGACATTTTGCTAATATGGAAATAAAATGGATCGTGTTTGTCCCTCATCACCACCGAAGCTCTTAAAGTGTTACAAGGTGACAATATTCAAAGTCGACTAATTAACTTTGCACCTAAAAGCTCCTCCTTAATTTGTTGAGTCTATGAGCTGTCCCTAATGAGCAATTGATTTTCTTTACCACACTTAAAGACAATAAATGATGATACCTCAAAATTGGTTGGTATTTTAAATGCGTGTCAATAGATTTTAGAAAAAATTAATTATGTTTCCTCACTAAAAGAGGTTTGACCTGAAAGACGCTAAAAAGCTTTGACGCTCTGTAACTTTTGAACCAGTAGACCGATCCCGGCACATCTAACTGTCTTGTTCTGCTCTTGATGTTCTCTAATTCACATACCTTAAACTGTAGTTCAATGGATCGAATACTTTCCTAGATGAACTCTTTGGTAGTCTATTTTTCGGCACTTTTAAAACCCGCTTACTTTACTTTTTTTTAACCCAATTATGAGACTAATTTCACTCTTAATTGGTGTCTTTTACATTCAGCATTCATTGGGGATAAAAATTGTTTGATTACAACTTGCAAAAACTGCAAATAATTTATTTTGAAAATTTAGGGAGAATGGTAGATATACCCTATTTTGTAACCCAGTAACTTTTGAACCAGTAACACGATCGGAACATATCCAACTGTTTTCTTCGCTTCTTGATGTTCTCTTTTGCCTACCTGAAACCGTATATTTCTATTCATCGCATACTTTCTGAGATATTTTTTTTTCTAGTTTTGACATATAAAGTTGCACTTTTCAATACTGATGACAGTGACGTAACGTCCTACTTTTCATAACTAGTTACGAAAAGTAAAATCTTTCGTAACTGGTGAGGAAAAGTTCGTTTCATCACCAGTTCATGTTTCGGTTGTGGCACACCGTTGCTATAGTTTTACAGTATTAAATAGATACAAAGTGGTTTAAAAGTAAATATTGAAGTTTAGTAATAATAACTCTCTCTCTCTATGTAGGTATTTGTAGTCAAAATTAGAAAAAATCTTGTATGAAACACGTGACGAAAATCCTTTTTTGTGTATCTTATTCAAAAACATTCATTCGTTACACAAAATCGGACTTTTCGTAACTGGTTACATAAATAGCATTGTTGGTCCATACCTAGTCACTTCTAAAATCAGCTTTTTTCACATTTTTTAAAAAATATGACATTAGTTTTACTTCTATTCGATGTTTTACATTCATTGGAGATAGAGATTGTCTCATTACAATCGAAAACTTTACATAAAAATTTTTTTAAATTTGTCAAGGAGGGGAGTGTAGACTTCGAGGGAGAGACCACTGATCAAAATTTTGTACACCATTTCCTAATCTCGGAAATAAAGTACATTATTTCCGATATTTCCGCTATTTTCGTTATTTCCCAATATTTCCTATATAGCCCCTTTTATTTCCGAATATTTTCGTTATTTCCGTATATTACCGCTTATTTCCGATATTTCCGTTATTTCCCAACACTTCTTAGTGGAGGGTGTTCACTTTAAAAGCGTCATCTAGTTGGCTGGAAAATCTAAAAAGAAAAAGATGAAGTATCAAAACTCCATTTACTTTTATTATTTATGGACTTTTTTTGACTTTAAACATCGTGTGTCTCCATCCGATGCAACCCCTTCGATTATAATGCCTTCCTTTTGAGACTCTTGCCTGATATAATGTAAATTTATTATCTGATCCATACCCTGCTAATAAAAAAGATGGGACACCATCAGCTAAAGGTTTAGTCACATAAACATATGCGTTTTCACAAAAAATTGCTGCTTTCTCGGAAATCCAGTCTCATCAATAGCACCTACAAATCCAATCATGCTATATGATTTTAAGTCATATTCAATTTTTCCTTCAATTGCTGTTTGGTCCTCGCTAAGGAAAACTTTTAGAGGAAGCTTTCGTTTAACCAAAAATTCCTTCAGTAGAGGACTTCCTGCACAATCTTCCATTATTTTTTCACTCTTGTTTAAAAGTCGCATGAGGGTAGTTCTAGAAGATAAGGAATTTGAAAAGTTTTTATACAATGTCTCGTAATTCAGTTTACCTCCCACGAGGTAAATATATAAACTAAAGAGCTTCAGAGGATCAGAAAACTTCTTATTTCTTGCTGTTTGTGAGTTTTTAATTAATTGCAGAGTCCATCAACATTTTAATTCTAGTTGGGAGTAATGCCATTGCACCGTTCACTTCAGCAGTTCTTGATGCATATGGGCATATTCCACTACAGAATACTTTACTTATAACTTCATCGTGAGACGCTAATCGTGTTACCGTTTCAACAATTTCAAAGTAATTCGTAATCTTGCTCTGTGAAATGTCGCATACTTCAAACCGTCTTTGAGTTCTAGAGTTTCGAGAACAATTTGTATCCTTCCATTTTAATTGGAGGGCTTGTTTAAAGGTATTTTGTCTCGTATTTTGTACTGAGAGTGTATTCTTATCGGGGCATTTGAGGGTGAATTCATTGGTTATGTGCGTAGTTACCTCAGACTCCCTCACATTAGAATTAGAAGTAGAAGCTACTTCATCGGTTACCTCCTCAATTACCTCTAACAACTCATCTTCAGAAATGTCATGGACATTGTCAGCCTCGTTGTCAGCAATACAACTATTTTCCGATTTTGAGGTTCTTTGAGCAGTTGGTTGTGACGATATTTGTTCTGCACAGGCAAATGGTAGGTCCTTCTTGGTAGGTCCCAGCAGAATCTTCCGAGGAATTTTTTATACACTTTATTGCAGCCTCTGTTCGCTGTGATTGAGGTCAAGTGGCAAAAGATGGCTTTTCGGGCACTTTAGCCCTGGAATTAATGCTCACAAAAGAAAGAAGTGTTGAAGCACTAGAAACATTTTTTTTATTTATCCATATTAACTCATCTCAAAACTCTTGTTTTTTTAAAGTAGTTATTAAAATGTAAGTGAAAATTAGACAAGACCCATTTTTTTCCATATTTACTTGGCCTATAGTATACCTTTGTTGAATTTTGACATATGTAACACTTAATAAAACCAGTGTCATTTTGAACGATCACATCTGATCTTCGTCGTATGGTTTCAGGTTTTTCTTTGTTAATTGTGGACAAGAGGTTGTTCACCTTTTCTGCATGCTTCAACCCCAGACTAAAATTTAAAATCGAGATGGAAAAGAACAAATTATATCTTTCCTTGATTTAATGATTGTTTGTTAATGATTGTTCGTTGCCCAGACGGGTCTTTTAAAACCAATTGAAACATGAAATCTTTAGATCCAGCCCTTTTTGGTCAATTATCTGTCACCCACATCTTAAAAAATTTGCTGAAAGTAAAAAATTTACCTGAACTAACTTAAACTAAAAACTCCAATTTGTTCAAACCAAGTAGTACACAATTTACAATTATTACCTACCATCTCTTATCAATGAAATTATAAATGAATATATACACACACATTAATAAACTAATTAAATGGTTTCTAACTGATTTTTGGCCCTAATTCTCACTTTTTCGAAAAACACAAAACTTGCACTTCAAGACGTTTTCAGTCAAATTTCACTTATTTTGCACCAAAAATGTAACTATACTAAATACAACAAATTAGAAGATATGACTAATATCCATATTTATAGTCATAACTTGAGCAGGAGCATGTGCTCAATCAAAAAAGTTTGAAGTAAATCCATATATTTCAAATGAAAACTAAATGTCAAAGCCAGACTTGAGGCTTACTTGGAGTGAAGTCATGACTATAAATATGAGCACAGATCAGACAGACCTGATTTTGTCATAAAATTGAATTTCTTCAAAAGCATATGAAAACTTACATTTTTGGACGGCGCTTTGAGTCATTTTACAATTACCAGTTTTCGCTCTAGTCTTAATCTATTTTTTTCTTAGAACTCCAAATTTGCATTATTTGTTGTTTTGAGTAAACTGCTCAACTTAAAGTTCGGCACAAGCAATTTTTTTCGTGCCATTTTCAATCAGCTATAACTTTTTAAGCAATTCATTGTTTTAAATACAATTTGCACGTTCTGAAACCCCATTTTCTCTATGCTAAGGCAGCGGATAATTTTGAAAAAAAAAACGACATTATCTTTATTATATAGGGTGTGAAACAAAATGATGTAAAAATTGCAAAATTTTGATGTTCTGTCATTTCGCGATAAGCAATGTGTTTTTATCGTTTTCAGGCAAGGAGTAAGCCAACATGCATATCTCGGGACCTTTTCGCCAGATTTTTTATTAATGCACTCTGAATTTTTATACAGAGTGAAACAAAAAATGTGTGAAAATTTTGTTGGTGTTATTTGTAAATCGTCGTAGTTTGAAAACCTGGTAAAGAATCTCATGGTGTTTTTCCTCATTGACATATTGTCTGTGGATTGTTCCCCATTCAAAGAATTTTAAAATAGGTGCAGTTTTTTCAAGTGAACTGGGACTCAAAAAAATAAGATACCATTATTGTTGATACCCGTAACTTATAATAGCAATATTAAATAAAATAACCTTTCTAGAGGCAAAGGGAAATTGAGTGATGCCATCGAAGATAGTCAACATCAACATCTCTAGACGTTTTTGTCATTTTTTTTAAGATATTAGAAGTTATACAGCGAGAATCAAAATATTCTTAAAAATTTCGTTAGTATATTTTTTAAGTCGTCGTAATTCGCGGACAAGTTGACGGATTATTATTTTTATTTTTTGGATCGGCAGCATTATCTACAGATTATATTTCACCTTCTCAGGAATATTTTCCAAAAGTGACTAACTGAATTACAGGTACGGACTTGACAAAATAAGTATACAGGGCGAGTCATAATTGGTCGTCGAAAATGAAATCTCATATTCTTTGCTTGATTTTAAGGGAGGTCTGCTTACAATTGTGTTACCTATCGAGCTTCGATAAAAAGTTACTTACTTACATTTTGAAATTCTAATTTCAACACCCTGTAACTTTTTAACGAAGCTCGATAGGTAGCACAATTATATGACAGACCCACCTTAAAATCGAGCAAAGAATATGAGATTTCATTTTCGACCACCAATTATGACTCGCCCTGTATATTTATTTTGTCAAGTCCGTATCTGTAATTCAGTAACCACTTTTGGAAAACTCTTTTGGTGAGAAACAATTTGCAGATAATGCTGTCGATCCAAGGAATGATATTAATAATCCGTCAACTTGTCCGCGAATTACGACGATTTGAAAAAACTACTAAAGAAATTTTTAAGAATATTTTGATTCTCTCTGTATAGGTTAAAAACAAAAAATGACAAAAAGTCTAGAGATATTGATGTTGGTTGTCTGCGACAGCATCACTCACTTTCCCTTTACCTCTAGAAAGGTTATTTTATTTAATATTGCTATTATAAGTCACAAGTATCAACAATAGTGGTATCATATTTTTTGAATGCCAGTAAACTAGAAAAAAGCGGAACTTATTTTTTAATTTTTTGAATGGGTAACAATCCGGAGACAATATATCAACAAATGAAGAAAAACACAGTAAGAGTCTTACCTCTTTTCCGAACTACGACGAGTTAAAAATATCAGCAACAAGAATTTCCCGAGATATGTATGTTGGCTTACTCCTTACCTGAAAACGATAAAGAACAAAAAAGTTTATTGCGAAATGGCAGAACATCAAAATTTTGCAATTTTTGCACCACTTTGTTTCTCACCCTACATAATAAAGACAATGTCGATTTTTTTTTAATTATCCGCTTCTTTAATCTAGAGGAAATGAGGTTTCGGACCGTGCAAAACGTATTAATAACAATTCATTGCTTAAAAAGTTACAGCTGATTGAAAATGACACGAAAAAATGCTTGTGCTGAACTTTAAGTTGAGCAGTTTAGTTTCTGATTTTTGGCTTTAACTCTTACCTGACTTTTTCGAAAAACACCAAACATGCATTTTGGGATGCAGTTTTCAGTCAGCTTTTACCTATTTTGGAGCAAAAATTTAACTTTACCAAAAACAGCAAATTAGAAAATTTTATCAGTTTCGCCTGATCTTGTCATGAAAAAGAATTTCTTCAAAAACATGAAAACTTACATTTTTGGATGCTTTGAGTAATTTTTTACCAATTGCCGGTCTGACCTTAATCTTTTTTTCCAAAAAATCCAAATTTGCTTCTTTTTGTAGTTTTAAGTTGTTTCTGATTTTTGGTCCTACCTAATTCTTACTTGACTTTTTCGAAAAACACAAAACATGCATTTTGGGACGTTTTTATTCAAATTTCACCTATTTTGGACCAAAAATGTAACTACCGAAACAAAAACCACAAATTAGAAGATTTAATCAGTTTTGCCTGATTTGGTCATAAAATTGAATTTCTGCAGAAATATGAAAACTTGCATTTTTGGACGCTTTATGTGATTTTTAACCAATTTTCGCCCTATCATTAATCTATTTTTTTTGTTTTCAAAAACTCTAAATTTGCATTTTTTTTTCTTTACAAAACATCAAATAATTTTGTTTACTTTGGTGTAAAATCAAACATTTTTTATCTGTTCAAAAAACATAAAATATTAACTACAGATTCTGATTCAATCAATTTAGCAATTAATTTTGATGGTTTGCCTCTAAGCAAAAGCTCTGGTAGTCAGTTTTGTCTACTTTTATGTTGTATAAAGTCAATAAAAATGTAGAAAATGAGGTTTTTTGATAGGAATCTACCACGAATTTGAATAACCAGATAATTCTGATGTTCTTTTAGTGGATTTTTTAACGGACTCTCGACAGTTAAATATACGAATTTCCTATAATGAAATTTCTGTAGATAATAATGTTTAAATGTTGATATGTGATTTTCCAGCAAAGTCCTTATTTTCGATCTTTTTTTGTCCCTTGTTTTTTGAATTAAATATCCAACGTGTTTACTATTCATGCCCTAAATCTTCAATAGAAAACAACTTGAACCGAAACATGTCTTTTCTTGATTGCGATAATGTAGCAAAACGTACTGATTGCTCTTTTAGAGCAAGAATTCAACTTGAACATCATCAAAAGAAACAAAAATCATTGATTGAAACATTTCCTAATTTTGCTAGCACAATAAAACTATGAGATACAGAATTTTTGTTTTTTCTTTAATGTGGTACTATATTCTAATTCAAAGATAGCATATCCCAATCAAAGTGTATAATTTATTTTAACCATTAATATAGCAGAACTAAAAAAAAAGCGAATGTTCAGTTCCGTATTTTCATGGACGTCCATTGGATGTCTACTGAATGTTCAGGTTAGTTTCGGTTATTTGGATTGGATGTACAATGATGTTAGTTGGATGTACCATGGATATCAGTAGTATTTTTTTGAACATCCATTGGATGTACGTAATGGAAGTCAATTGGATGTTGGATCGGGCGACAAATTGGATGTACAATGGATATCGGGTTTTGTTAAATCTATATCCATTGGATATCATTGAGGATATCCATGTCAACAACTGTGTGTCCATTGAAGATCCAGTGGATATCAATTTGCTATATAGGAACTTTTTTAATATAACTAAGATATTTTCTGCCTTTTGTAACACCTGTGATTATCCTAAAAGAGTTCAGTTGGCAATAGTTTCAGTAAATATAGAGATAATGCCTAATTAACTAAATATATCAAAATTTGAACTAATACCAAAAATATTTTCGTGGTTATTTTTGAAAAAAAACATTAAAAAAATGTCATATTTTCACGCCTTATTAAATTTAACGTCACTTTTTAATTCGTTTTCTAATATTATAATAAGCTCGGCCGCGATGGTAAAATATTGTAATCTCGATTGTAATTCATGACTTTACACTCTTCTGTTATGATATTTTTTCACTGTTTGTAGAAAAATGGATGATATTAGGTCGCTGGATTAAGCCAAAAAAAACTCAAAATCTTAATAATTAAAAATGTAAAGGACTTTAGGTAGATTGAGTTGTTTGTTTGAGGATTTATTTTTTCCATTAACGCTAATAAGATGAAATTATAAAAAAAGAAAAATTAGAAATATATTTCACGTTATTTGAAGACAAATAAGTCTTTTCTTTTTCGAATAGCACATACAGTAGATTTCTAAAGTAAGTACATCCCTGGTTCAACCATTCGAATAATGATATGTAGTACTAAATTTTCTAACTTGGCTAAAAATGGGATTTAGGGTGTTTTAACCAACTACGGAAAAATCGATACGGCCAAGGCGAGATTACAGAACCCTTCCCAAAGTTTTCAAACCTGAACTGGCGCTACGCGCTTCGGGATCTAAACTTGACGTTCGGGTCATAATAATGTACTTCACAACCTAGGTTTATAATATACTATTACATTTAATCAGCCTAATCAGTCAATGCCTCTTTAAATCTTTAAGTTAATAAAAATCCCTTGGGTTGAGGCCAGGGGATCAAGCAGGATGTGCTAGACGGGATACACAGTTCCAAGAGAATACCTTTGCTTAGAGACCCCTTTTCTACAGGCAGTTCTACACTGTGCCTGACTATGTGGCACTAGTAACTGAAAATCCAGTAGGCATGTAATCTTTAAAAATTTGCCTCTGTCTTCCAAAAAACTACTATCTGAACAAAATTTGTTCTATTGGTATCAAGTTGATGATAGTGGACCAACGATTCATCTCCAGTCATCACCCTTGTCAAAAAGGCTTCTCTGCCTGATACCGAAGCTAAATTTTTCACATGAATCAACACGTCGTTGCTTCAGTTCTGGGGTCATTTGCTTTGCCACCCATCTTGCTAAAACTATTAAATGGTATGACGCGCATGGTATGATGCACAGAACCATGACTCATGAGCCGGCTTTAAATTTGTTAATCCTTTCATACCAGAAACCTACTAGTAGACCAGAAACTGATTCTAAAATATCAAGCAATCTTTTTTCTACTCATCTTAAACTCGTAATGTTTTCTTATGTCATCATCGATATGGTTGGTTGGCGCGGCATCGATCACAAATTAAATTTAAACAAAACTAAGTCTTTCATATTTTGGCAACAAGTTGTATCGCCACGTTGGTGTCTACTAATTGATGGTCTTTGATTCATACTCTTGCTGCAGCACCAAAAAAGAATTTCCATATTGTCGCTTCATTCTGCGGAGAACATCGATGGCTTTTATCCTTTCACTGGGCCAAAATAAGCGAGTACAGATTCTTTATAAAACTTTGGGGCTGTGTAAACCTAGCTCTTGAGCTCAGCAATCTGGCCTCAGGTCTAACGTCACATCGGTCAAAACAGTACCCAGTCGAGTCTAGCCATCAAAGTTGGTACCGACTAGTGGTTTGTAAATTAAAGTTATTCCTTGAAGTTAACGTTGCTTTTAGCTCACTAGACAATGAAACAGGTGGATGAGTCGGTGACAACCCCGTTGCGGTAGCTAGCAGTCCATTCACAAGAAAGTTCGACGAGTTGTTGAAACGAGAGGAGAGGTCATGACTTTCAGCGGTTGGGATTCCTTAGTCGCTTCTGTAGAAGGTGTACGTCAGAAGGCCGTCCAAGGGTATTTTCTCGGTTTCTTTTGCTGGAGAGTCTCACCAAAGTGGTTCTCTCAAGTGCAGTACTACAGTGGAATTTTGTCTACGTTCTGTGATCAACAGAGCCTTCTAGATCAAATCAAAAATAGCATCTCTGCCAATTTTGACACTTTCGAGATTTTTGTTTGACTGTGCCTCGTATAGTAATGAGAGGTAGAAAGAGCAACTTTAGATGACAAAACTAACTATATTTACTTAACTATTTGGTCCATCAGATCAAAAGTTAAATTCAAAATGAGCTTTAATTTCTGTATTTGATCTATAATAAGATTGTCTCTTTCGCTGTGTTTTGCTTTTCCATTCAAAGAAGTGTACAAAATGAGTTAAAAGTTTTAGCTAACATTTAGTATCGATCCAAACGAGAGAATCCCAATTGAAGGTTTGTTTGTATAACAGTAATTATTTTTATATAATTAATCTGAAACCTTTTAGTTTCGAAACTAGTAAACTGGATATTTTTCTCCGGTTTGTTTTGTTTGTTTAGCGCAGATTTATGATTCAGTTAACGATCACGGAACAATTTTCAAAGGTTTTCTCGTTTTCGATAATTAATATGTATGCAAGCAAGCTCAGCTTGTCGAGTATAAAAATATGACATTATAAAAAACAAATCAAGCGAGATTAGCAACGAGCTAAGAATTGGCGCCCAACTTAGGGGCAAGTGAATGACAATGACATGGAGATTGCAGTTTTGTTTTCGATTCAAGTTGTTTTCACTTTCTTGGCTCTGACGAGTGATGAGTGAATTTTGCTTTAGACTCAAGATGTATTTTTTGGATGGAGGATTTGTGTCAAGTGGTTTCGACAATTCACTCAAGGATCAATATCAGTCTAGAGGAGTCGTTTCAAGCAAGAATTTTTTTAGCAAGGCTATATTTTTTTACAAGCAATCGCTCTCAGTATTCATGTATTATGCAGGAATCCAGGTATCGATTCTTCTTGATAAATCAGCTGAACACATTTCTCGAGATCTAAGGTCTAACACGTCCAACTTACTGTGTATAGCCCAAGTAACAAAAATAAAAAAATCAGTGCCGGCGAAAATTGGTTCAGTGTATATAGAAATCAATATTTTAAAAAATAATTTTAAAAAATGAGAAGAACGGAGAATTTCAGGACAGAATAGTGTTGAAGCTTTCATATACATTATCAAAATATAATGAAACGAGTAGCTCCATAATAACTACCCTTTTGTCGCCCCTATTCGGCCTTCTTGCAGCGCCTCGATAGCAGAAAGTTAAAAGTGGCTTAAACAAGTTTGAGGATTTATTAATTTCCATGGGGGCTGAGTAAATGGCAATAGCTCAAAGAGACATTTCAGCCCATCAAAAGAATTAAATATGCGGTTTTAAAGGAAAGAACCACATTCTGAATACCAATAAAGTCATAGGTATTTCATCTGCAAACTGTTCAAAAGATATTCCGAGAATAGAAAAAGCTAATCTAATTGGATTAATGAATAACTAAGCATCCTCACTTAGAGCTAACCAATGGACCGACACTTTTGAGTGTCATCTTATATAGGAGAACAATAAAGAAAAAGCTTATACTTAAGCTGTGATGTTATAATGCGTTTTCTACCAGCCTCTGAATGCTCTACCTAAACCGGGTAATTACCTTTCCAATCTTGCCAAAATGAGCTGTGGTACAGAATATATAAAGCACCATATGACTCCTTAGATTACACCTTAACCTAGTATCAAAAAAAAGCCTCATCAAATGGGAGTCATGACTCAATACCATTGAATGCAACTTATTGGTTAGTGCTTGGTGGGAAAAAGTCCCATCAACAGGGTAATGTTTGTCAGATATTTGCGAAGAAGTCTCACAGGTAAGTTACTTGAACTGCCTAATTTTCCCTCCTCCCTCCCAATCGTAGTCTTCCGTAAAGATACAATTGAATTTCCTCTACCTAGAGCATAAATGAAGGGAAAAAAATCCTGCCTTGCATATAGATGTCAACGTTTCGACGTTTGTTTTACATCTTTATCAAGGCTATTCCACCAAATTGATACAAGCCACGTCAGACTGCATGCCACCAAAAAAGTTCATTATAATGATATGAAAGTAGTATCTATCGAACACTTCACTGAAAATGTACCTGCTTCACACAAAATGCATAAAAACCCATATGTACCCAACATCAAAATATTTGACTTTACATTAACTCACAAAATTAAGGTGTAAGACAATTAGACTTCCTCAAAATCGTCATCGTTTTAACCTTTACTGTGAGCTTCCTCAGGGATTTTTCAGTAAATAAAGAACGTCACCGAAGCATACAGACCATCATAGTATGACATAAACTCGAAAACATCTTAAAAGAGCACGTAATACGTGGCAAGAAATACATGAAATGAAAAAACAAAATATGTTTCAATAATCCAACAAAATCGGTTAAAAATGACTTATGGCCTCTAGGAATAAAAATCTGAAGTATTTGGAGAAATTCAACTTAGAACAATAAGGCCAAAGCTGTTAGAAATTACTCAAAGCTTTTAAAGATAGAAATTGGAATTTTTTTAAAAATTCAACTTAGAATTAGCGAAAAAAATTGATAAAAATGACTTGAACAGTCCAAAAATATACATTTTGAACATTTAGAAAATTGTAGATTGGAATTAGGACCACAATTAGTTAAAGAAAAAGACCGAATGTGTCTGAAAATGAAAATTGGAGTGTTTGGAGAAATTCAGGTTAGAATTAGGGAAAAAACTCGGCAAAAAATTATTTGTGAATGCAAAATTGAATTTTTTGTTCGAAACATTCAGTTTAAAATTAGGACCAAAATTCGAAAAAAAAATACATAAAGCGTCCAAAAATGCCACTCTGGAATTTATAGAGAATTGTGGGTTAGAATTTGAGCCAAACTTAGTTAAAAAATACAGACATAGCGTGAAAAAAAAAGGAGTTTCTGGAGAAATTCAGGTTAGAATTCTTAAAAAATGCAAAGTTGGAAGTTTTTGAAAAATCTAGGTAAGAATCAAGTACAAAATTGGCAAAAAAATTACACGCAACGTCCAAAAATGCTAATTTGTAATTTTTTGAGAATTGCGGGTTAAAATTAGGGCTAAATTAGGTTATAAAACACAGAGATGGAATAAACGAAAATTGGAGTTTTTGGATAAATGAGGGTTAGAATTAATGGCAAATCGGCTAAAAATAGCTTAAATCGTCTCACAATGCCAATTAGGAATTCCTCGAGAAATTTAGGGTCAATATCTCATAAAAATTACTTAAAGCGTCAAAAAATCCAAATTTGTAATTTAAAAAAAAACGGTATAAGATAAGTCATAAAAATGCTGAAAAATGCAATTTCGTGTTTTTGTTAAACCTATGTAAACCTTCTCAAAAATGCAAATTTTGAGTATTAAGGAGTACTAGTAATCTCTAAAATATATTTAAAGATTTATAGAGTATTGAGGTTTAGAGTTATGGCCAAAACCTCTTAAAAATGGAGTTTATGAAGAAATTGAGATTAGAATTAAGGGCAAATCGGCTAAAAATAGCTTAAATCGTCTTACAATGCCAATTAGGAATTTTTAGAGGAATAGGTTTTGGACCTAATTATTAAGGCCGGAATCTGTTAAAAAATTACACAAAGCATCTAACAATGAAAATCTAGAGTCTTTGGAGAAATTCAGTTTAGAATTAGTGGCAAAACCGGTTAAAAATGACAAAATTATCTACGAATGCAAATTTGGAATTTATCCTGTAGTCTAAATAAGAAGTAGGATTCTAAAAAGAATTTAAGCTTCTAAAAATACATATTTGCAATTTTTAGAGAAATGTGCCTTAGACTTATTTTCAAAAATATTTTGGTAAATGACTTCTAAAAAAACGTCTAAAAATGCAAATTTGTTTTTTTTCAGAAATTGAGATTTAGGGTCAAAATCGCATAGAAATGACTTAAAGCGACTAAAAATGCAGAGTTGTAATTAATAAGACTCGGTATAATATGAGTAATAAAAATGCTGAAAAATACTAATTTTGTATTTTTGTTAAAAATATGTAAATCTTCTCAAAAATGCAAATTTAGAGGACTAGGGAGTAGTAGTATGAGGTAATGTAGTATTGAGGCGTACAGTTATGGCCAAATCGATTAAAAATAAATCATTGTCTAAAAATGTAAATATGCAGTCCTTAGATTAGCTCAGATTAGAATTAGATGCAAGTATAGAATTTTTAGAGATCTGCGGATTAAAATCATGGCCAAAAACGGTTAAAGAGTGATACAAATTGTCTAAAAATGCAAATTTGCAGACTTCGAGGAAATTCAGTTGAAGTTAAAAGCACCATCAATACGGCTCAGAATTAAGGCCAAAATCAGTTAAAAGAAAGTAGTATTCTTGTGAGAGATACATTTTGAAAAAAAAATGTGATGAAAAAAAAACCCGGTTAAAAATTGACTAAATCGTTTAAGAATGCAAAAAGGATTTTTTTTTTGAAAAACCAGACAAAACTCAAGACGAAAATTCACAAAAAAATCCTCAGAGAACCAGTCTCCAAAAATGCTACTTTGGAATTTTTAGAGAATTGAGGGTTAGAATTAGAGCCAAACTCCGTTAAAAAAAAGACAGATATATTCATGTAAAAAATTGGTGGTTCTGGAGAAATTCAAATTAGAATTATGGTCAAACTCGGTTAAAAATTGCTTAAATACTTAAAAAATGAAAAGTTGGAATTTTTTGAAAAATTCAGGTAAGAACCAAGAACCAAGAATTTGTTGAAAAAAAAAATTGAAAGAAATTCAGGTTAGAATTAGGAAAAAACTCGGCAAAAAAATTGTTTGATTCGTGAGAATGCAAAATGAATTTTTTTTTCGAAAAATTTAGATAATATTTAGGACCGAAATTCTAAAAAAAAAATACATAACGCTTTCAAAAATGCCACATTGGAATTTTTAGGGAAATTCAGGTTAGAATTCTTAAAAAATGCAAAGTCGGAAGTTTTTGAAAAATTTAGGTAAGAATCGAATACAAAATTGGCAAAAAAATTACACGCAAGGTCTAAAAATGTTAATTTGTAATTTTTTTAGAATTGCTGGTTAGAATTTGGGCCAAATTACGTTATGAAACAAAGAAATGGAATAAACGAAAATTGGAGTTTTTGTACAAATGAGGGTTAGAATTAATGGCAAATTGGCTAAAAATAGTTTAAACCAAACCATCTCACAATGCCAATTAAGAAATCTTCGAGAAATTTAGGTTTGGTCCTAATTCTTAAAACCGGAATTCAGGTTACAATTAACGGCAAAATCAGTTAAAATAATCGAAATAAGAATTAGGGCCAAAATTGGCTACAAAGAAATGACACAAGGTGTTCAAAAATGATAAAAAAATGAGGCAAAGCACCTAAAAATGAAACTTCCAAAATTACAAATTTGTAATTTTTAGAGATTTGTGGCTTAGACTTACATCCAAAAATATTTTGAAAATGACGTCTAAAAATGCAAATTTGATTTTTTTTTGAGAAATTTATGTTTAGGATCAAAATCGGATAAAAATGACTTAAAACGTTTAAAAATGCAAATTTGTAATTAGATACAAAAAAATCGGTATAAGATGAGTCATAAAAATGCTGGAAAATACATTTTTGTATTTTTCTTAAAAATAAGTAAATCTTCTCAAAAATGCAAATTTGGAGTATTGAGTAGTAGTAATCTCCAAAATATATTTGGAGATTTTTAATATATTTAGGCCTAGAGTTATGGCCAAAATCTCTTAGAAATGATACAGACTATCTAAAAATGCAAATTTGGAGTATTTGAAAAAATTAAGATTAGAGTTAGGGGAAAATCGGCTAAAATAGCTTAAAATGTCTCACAATGCCAATTAGGATTTTTTCGAGAAATAGGTTTTAAAACTAATTCTTAAGGCCAGAATCTGTTTGAAAAATTACACAAACATCTAACAATGAAAACCTAGAGTCTATGAAGAAATTCAGTTTAGAATTAGTGACAAAATCGTTTACAACTGATAAAATTATCTAAGAATGCAAGTTTGGATTTTATCCTGTAGTCTAATTAGGAAGTAGGGCCAAAGTTGGCTAAAAACTGACACAAAGCGCTCAAAAATGATAAAAGAGTGAGGTAAAGGACTTGAAAATGAAACTTTGTAGTTTTTGTAGAAATTTAGGTTTAGGGCCAAAATCAGATAAAAATGACTTAAAGCGTCTAAAAATGCAAATTTATAATTTTAAAAAATCGGTCATAATATGATGAAACCGTGAAAAACACAATTTTATATTTTTGTTAAAAGTAATTCTTCTCAAAATGCAAATTTTGGAGTATTGAGGAGTAGTAGTAATCTCCGAAATATATTTGGAGTTTTTTAGAGTATTTAAGCTTAGAGTTATGGCCAAAACCTCTTAACAATGATACAGAGCATATAAAAATGCAAATTTGAAGTTTTTGAAGAAATTGAGATTAGATTTAGGGGCAAATCGGATAAAAATAGCTTAAATCGTCTCACAATGTCAATTAGGAATTTTTCGAGAAATAGGTTTTGGACCTAATTATTAAGGCCAGAAACTGTTAAAAAATTGCGCAAGGCATCTAACAATGAAAACCTAGAGTCTTTGGAGAAATTCAGTTTAGAACTAGTGGCATAATCGTTTAAAATTGGTAAAATTATCTAAGAATGCAAATTTGGAATTTATCCTGTAGTCTAAATAAAAATTAGGACCAAAGTTGGCTAACAAATGACACAAAGCGTTCAATCATGATAAAAGAATGAGAGAAAGGACCTGAAAATGAAGCTTCCAAAAATGAAAATTTGAATTTTTAGAGAAATGTGGCTTAGACTTAATTCAAAAATATTTTGAAATTGACGTCTAAAATTGCAAATTTGGATTTTTTTTTGAGAAATTTAGGTTTAGGTTCAAAATCGGATAAAAATGACTTAAAGCGTCTAAAAATGCCAATTTGTAATAAAAAAAAATCGGTATAAGATGAGTCATAAAAATGCTGGAAAATACAATGTTGTAATTTTTAGAGAAATGTATCTTAGAGCTAGATTCAAAAATATTTTGAAAATGATGTCTAAAAATGCAAATTTGGATTTCTTTCCAGAAATTTAGGTTTTGGGTCATAATCGGCAAAAAATGACTTAAAGCGTCTAAAAATGTAAATTTATAATTTAAAAAAAATTGGTATAAGATGTGACATAAAAATGCTGAAAAATACGGATCCTGTATTTTTGTTAAAAATATGTAAATTTTCTCAAAAATGCAAATTTGGATTATTAGGGAGTAGTAGTAATCACCAAAATACATTTGGAGATTTTTAGAGTATTGAGGCTTAGAGTTATGGCCAAAATCTCTTTAAAATGACACAGACCATCTAAAAATGCAAATTTGGAGTATTTGGGAAAATTGAGATTAGAGTTAGGGGCAAATCGGCTAAAAATAGCTTAAAATGTCTCACAATGCCAATTAGGAATTTTTCGAGAAATAGGTTTTGGACCTAATTCTGGCGAATTTGTTGAAAAATTACACAAAGCATTTAACAATGAAAATCTAGAGTCTTTTGAAAAATTCCGTTTAGAATGAATGGCAAAATCGGTTAAACATGATAAAATTATCTAAGAATGCAAATTTGGAATTTATCCTATAGTCTAAATAAGAATTAGGGCCAAAAATTTGTGAAAATGACACAAAGCGTTCAAAAATTATAAAAGAATGAGAGAAAGGACCTGAAAATGAAGCTTCCAAAAATACAAAATTGGAATTTTTAGAGAAATCTGGCCTATACCATATAGATTCAAAAATGTTTTGAAAATGGCGTCTAAAAATGCAAATACGAGTTTTGTATTTTCGTTAAAAAATATGTAAATCTGCTCAAAAATACAAATTTGGAGTATTAGGGATATAAGGGTATAAAGTATAAAGAAAATATAAGGGTATAAAAGTATAAGTAAAAAGCTCCTAATATATTTGGAGATCTTTAGCGTATTAAGGCTTAGAGTTATGGGCAAAATCTAGATATAGAGCTCTGATACAGAGCATCTAGAAATCCATATTTGGAGTCTTTGAAGATTAAAATTAGGGGCAAATCGGCTAAAAATAGCTTAAATCATCCAATTAGGACTTTTTCGAGAAATAGGGTTTGACCTAATTCTTAAGGCCAGAATCTGTTGATAAATTACACAAAGCATCTAACAATGAAAATCTAGAGTCTTTGGAGAAATTCTGTTTAGAACTAGTGGAAAAATCGGTTTAAAATGATAAAATTATCTAAGAATACAAATTTATAATATAAATATATACTATATATATTTTATTATATATAATAAAAAGCGATTGGCAAAAAAATGACACAAAATGTTAAAAAACGCTAGAAAACTGAGAGAAACGACCCGAAAATGAAGCTTCCAAAAATACTAATATACTAATTGGTAATTTTTAGAGAAATGTGGCTTAGACTTAAATTCAAAAATATCTTGAAAATGACACAAAACGTCTAAAAATGCACATTTGGATTTTTTTTGTGAGAAATTGTGGGAAAGTTTAGATGACAAAATCTGTTAAAAGTGACTTAAACGTCTAAGAAGGCAAATTTGTAATTACAAAAAATACAGGTAGGATGACAAAAAATTCTAAAAAATACAAATTTTTAGTTGCAGATAAACTCTAATTAAAATTAGGGGCAAAAGCGGTTAAATAAAGTAAGTCTTCCCAAAAGTGCTTATATGGAACTTCTAGAGTATTGAGGCTTAGAGTTACGGCCAAAATCCTTTAAAAATGATACAGAGCATCTAAAAATGCAAATTTGGGGTCTTTGAAGAAATTAGGGGCAAATTGGTTAAAAAAAGTCAGTGTCTAAACATGCAAATATACTATCTTTAAATAAGTTCAGGTTAGGGCCAAAAACTGTTAAAAAGTGATACAAATTGTACAGAAATGCAAATTTGCACACTTCGAAGATATGCAGTTGCGGTTAAAGGAGCAATAAATTAAAATTTGAGAATTTAAAAACACAAATTTACATTTTTGGAAAAATCTACCTTAGAATTAGCAAAACAATCGCGTAAAAATGCCTTTTTTCAGGTTCAGAATTAAGGTTAAAAGAAAGTACTATTTTTGTGACAGATAATTAAAAAAAAAGTTTGTTAGGCTTCAATTAACTGTCAACTTCAGTAATAATAATCCCAAGATCTACTAAAAAGTTAATAAATAGAAGTTAATTTTTAAATATTCAAGTTGATTTTTTGGTATGCGTCTTTTATATTGCTAAAGTTAAGCATGTGACTTGAGAAAGTTTGGTGCAGGAGGAAAAATTACTTATTTGCCATATGCACTGACACTATTCTAAATTTGCTTTTCTCCATCTCAGGCTCAATTTTCCTTTACGGCGGTTTGTAGCAGGAAGGAAGGTAAATATAACAATTTCCACATAAACAGGTTTACTGTGAAATGTGGCCCAAATAAATATAGCAGCAGGAAGACGAATTTCCATACTTTCGCCACTACAACCTTCAATCATGTTTATAAAAACTGAATGAATATTTACATTCTTAATTTTTAGAATATACAACAAAAGCATGTGTTTTATGAACTAAAAAAACGATATTTCACATTATGAATTAACGCTATCAATAACATATTTCAAACTATATCTTTACAACAAGAAATATTCATTTATCGCAAGTAACAGTTAAAATAAACAGCCAGATGTAGGTAACGGTTTAACGTGCAAACTGCTCCAGGTTTTATATTGACTTTTCAGTTATGGTGAATATGCAGTAAAGGGTAAAGTTGGATAATCTAAATGGGAAATATAGTAAATAAGGCAAATGCCAGTTAGAACAAAGTACTGGTTAATGAATAATTCAGTTAAAAGAATTAGTGAATTGTCGGATGGACTGGCTTGATCTTGAATCAAACTGATCCAGAATTACCATTTCCGGAATGTCTTATTGACACCCTCACATTGGTCAACTAAGCCAATATTTAAGGGTAACAAATTAGGGTACCTCTGAGCCATTTAATTATTATCGACATTAAGTAGGTGCTGGATATCTGACACCCATCTTCTCAAGATATACTGATTGGTATCAAAAAAATGAAGATTTCAAAGGTTCAAACGAGATGGCAAATATAAGTACATTTACGTTTACTTCTCTATATCTAAGTTTGGTGATCTGCAATAGAAAACGTGCTGGTAATAATTGAAACCATTAAAGTGCCTTTCTAGTTGTAAATTTATCCATCACAACAATAAAAGCATCCTAATAAAATCGAGTAAACAAAATTGTCAGTATTTTGTAATTGAGGCAATCCCGTTACTATCTGTTAACATAGTTAATCTTGGCATTACGCGAACGTGACATGATGAGTCGTAAAAGTTTTATGTTTTGAGGGAAACCTGACCTAAATTAGCTTAATTTTTTTTTGAGAGAAGAAATCAGACTCAATTTTATACTGAAAATTTAAACGCAATTTGGGGGCTTTGCTGCATATTTAATGGAACTAAAAAAAGACTGATTTAAAGATAGTCCACGAGCGCCAGTAATTACTACAATAACCTATTAATGAATATTGAGGTTTCATGAAACTCCTACCTAGGAGCATTGAGAATACTACTTAGAGGACAAATAGAGAAGAATAATCTTTAAAAACTAGAATTAAAACATCCGAAGAGTCAGAAACATCCTTAGAAGCCTCAAGTGAGGAACAAGCCCAAAGAACACCACATGGAACTTAGATAAGCACAGGAATTGAACACAGGAAATCAAGTCAAAACGAGCCACAGCTTCAGAAATCGTGTGAAGTACCTAAACAGGAGGCTGAGGCTACAACAGAACTAGAACATAGCGCATCTACAATCAAGAAGTTATAAAGTAAAGAAACTGCATCAAGTTGTTGCACCAGAATCATTAGAACGGTTAGTCCAAAGACCACACGGTCAGAACACACACAAGCAACGAGTGAGAACACTGTTCTCAGGATACAGATCAAAAATCACGACTCACAATGAAGAACCTGGAACATGCATTTTGTGGTAGTGAAAAAGTGCATGGTTCTGATTGTTTTGAAGAAGCTGTGAAAGTGTGAAAGAAGGTGTAGAAAGCAGTGAAAGTACTGCATACAACTTGCAGTAAAATACTGTTACAAGCAAAGACATGGATAGTTCTAAAAACGCAGATTCTGGCATTGCTCTTATGGCACATTCCCAGAAAGTGGTATGACGACTCTTCCCCTGCCCCACAGTAGATGCAGAGTGGACTGTCAGCCATTTCTGGGAGGTGCATGTGCCTGTTTAGTCTGCAGTGTTCAGTAAGGATTCCTATAAGGTCTCCCAGGCACTGCCGGCTTTTCCCAAGAAGCCACAAGTTCTTGGTTCTATTCGGGTTATGGTAGATTTCCTTGGTCTATCTACATATTCCTGACTGTGTCCAGTTTATCCTTGTACTCTTTCATGCCCACTCATTCAGAGTGTGAGAGACGTACCTTTTACTTACTCCTAGACATGGCTTTGGTCCAGTAAAGTATGTCTGGGAATCTCACTTGGCACGATCGTTCCCCTCGATGCCCCTATGTCCAGGAACCTATCCCAGAGTAACCCTTTTTGTTTCTGCCAGTGACTCTAGAGCCTCCCTGCAGTCCTGAACGAGCAATGAACTTGTTCCGCTCCTGCAGGGGTAGATGTAGATGTCCTGCTCTGCTTCCTGTCTGACTTCTGCTCGTGTGGCCACCTCGAGTATTGCAAACACCTCCGCCTAGAAAACAGTCGTGTGGCTTCCCAAGGGAAAGCCCTCGCCCTCTACATGGCCTGCTTTGTCGCTTGACGACAGTGTATTAGCCATTCTTGATCCGTCTGCATACCATACCCGATTATTCTCAGAAGGTTGCTGAAATCGTAGGATGGTATGATAATAGACACATACAGATGCACGGTTTCTGATTTTACTGTATATGGTTTGTATGTATTTGTTAATTACTAGATCTCGTTTTAACTGTTGAAACGTATTGATATGCAATTTTTTATCGGTGTTTATAGTTGTGCCTTTATTGATTTGTTTATGCATTAAATGTGTTGTAGAATTTTTCATTGAGCATATTTTTTAGACCTGAAGAAGATCTAAATAAAGATCGAAACGTTGGCGTATTCGCAACTGTGAAGTAGCTTCTTATTTGTCCTACACCCGCTATCTACAGTTCCATTACATTAGAAAGGACACAAAGCATACATATAATTTTGTTATACATTAATTTATTAATACATGATTATAAGTTTTAAAGGGGTAAAGATAATGTTAATAAAAGGCGAACAATAATAGAAAAATATTGTCTTATTGAAGATATATCATTCTAAGAGAACACAAGACATTGAACCATATTGACAATATTTGTGGTACACTCAAGTGTTTATCAGGAAGAGAGCCACTATAATTTCCACAAATTAAGCAGAAACTGCCGACGTTTTGACATTTATTGTAGCTTTCTCAAAGCAAAGTCTTGCTCAAAGCAAGCACAAGGGAGAAGAAAACACCAAGGCAAGAACAACATTCTGTCATAATAATGCTGAACAAACCTAAAAGGTAGGTCCGTATTTGGATCCTCGTTGAAATAAAAAAAATATTTTCAATGTTGCCTATTTGCTTAGCAAACAACAACAAAAACAAAGTAACAATGCCACCAAACAATGAAAGAAAAACTAAATGACAAAACAAGATAAAAAAAAAAAAAAATTTTCTAAAATGTTACCAAGTGAATAAATGCAACACTGGCAAAATAAACTCATCTTCGAATTGACCAATAAGAATCGGTACGATGATCATGTGACTATCACCTCCTAGCATTGTTTTGTTTTAGTCTATTGAGACATTTTGCTTTGTATACCAACCGAGCACCTAAAATACAGGTCAATTTGCAGACAAACACCTCATTATACAGGCTGGGTCCAAAGTTGACGTTATTTTTAATAGGGCATCAAAAAATAAGAATTTGGTTCCTATTTTGCCTTTTCAAAATATCGACATAATAGCGAAGATACAGAGTTAGTTTTATTTAAAAATAGAATTTATTATTAACTGTAAAACCACTTGAGATAAATAAATATACAAAATTTTGACGGTGTCAATAGCAACTTGGGAGTGAAATGTTGATATTTCAAAATAGCGTTTAAGGAAAAAAAAATTTTTTGAAGCCCTGTTTGCTGGTAGAAAGATAACACCAACTTTGTAATCACTCAATACTTAACTTGCAGAACTAAAACTGAAGGACTTTTTACTTATTTCTTTATTTAAAGAAACTGGATAAAATATCACAAGTCTTAGATGTGGTTCAATAAAACACTTTTTCTAATTTTGACATATAAAGTGGCACTTTTCAATAGTGATGACAGTGACGTAACGTCCTACTTTTCGTAACTAGTTACGAAAAGTAAAATCTTTCGTAACTAGTGATGAAAAGTTGGTGTCACCACCAGTTGCAAGTTTCGGCTGTGGCACACCGTTGCTATAGTTTTACGGTATTAAGTAGATACAAAGTGGTTTAAAAGTAAATATTGAAGTTTAATAATAATAATTCTCTCTCTAAGTAGGTTTTTGTGGTCAAAATTAGAAAAAATCTTGTATGAAACACGTGACGAAAAATCTTTTTTGTGTATCTCATTCAAATTGCGGGAACTCGCTGCGCTCGTCCCGCAAACATTCATTCGTTACACAAAATCAGACTTTTCGTAACTGGTTACATAAATAGCTATTTTAAGCTCCGCAACATGCCAACGTTTCATGTTCTATTGAGGACTCAGACTCAGACAGATCAGTAGGAAGGATTATAATACTGCAACATATAGAAATACGCCTAACTCTAGTAAGCGCCCTAGGTCTCCTGGTTATGAAAAAATAATAAACCACTTGGCAACATCACCTAGATGAGGAAAAAGAACATAGACAACTGTTAAACTTGATGATTCTGAATTCAGCTCTTCCTGCTGCTACATGTTAGATGATTAATTTGGCAACAATTCGTAAACGATTTAGACATTTGTTGAATTTTTGACCTTATAAATTTGTAAAATTCTTCAAATTTATACAGGAGCAAAACATCTTGATTCCATTGCACCCTAGAGTTTATTATAAGTTGATAACTAATCATGTCGGTCTTAACTAGATTATATACATAAATAAGGAAATAAATGTTAATAATAGAAAGGTGTACTTTTTTGTATTTATAAGCACATTTAGTAAATTAAATATTTTTATACCATTTCTTGCAAAGCAAATTGTTCACCAGATTGGCTTCTAAGCCAAATTTCCCAATATTGACGTGAAACGGGCACAAAATATATAAAATGACCTTCAATTCTCTGGAATGAAATGCTGGAGGTTTTGACGAAGATTCTAAGGAATGAAAGAATGGCCAACGTCGAGACAGTGCTTTTAAAGAATCTAGAGATTTAATAGGGCAAAATTGAACTTCAGCATAACATACAACACAAAAACTTAACTCGAATATCCATTTGATTTCTTCCAGAATTTATAAAGCATATCCAGATATTCACTCAAACGTTAAAGAGAAATTAATAAAATTTTAAATGTTTTTGTTGAAAGTTTTACTCGAAACGAGCGAAAAACAAAAATAATAGTTCTGGTCCATCTGGAATTACAAATTAGTTTTATTTTGACGCACCACGCAAACCAATACACTTTTGCCTTCATCAATAATTCGTCTCCACTTGATGAAACAAAAATAGCAGAAAACACGCAAATTGCACACCACATTGCCTGCTCAAAAAAAAAACTCTATCAAAGGAACTTACCTATCAGATAGTTGTACAATGCGGGATACTGAAATCTCAGCAAATAAAAACTCCGCAAAAGTGATACTAACTCGAAACGAAAACTTTCTGGATGAGACCGTAAAACAGTTACGAAAACTCTGGAATCACGGCTGGATACGTATCCAAAACGAAGTTTCCAAGCGCACTGGCCGAATAGCGTGTTGAGCGCTCGTTTTTGAAGTTCACCTAAGGGACATGGAAACTTCGAAGGACTTGCTCTGGAAACATGCGCTTCCAGGAATTTCAGTCTTTCTATAAGTAAGTGCTAATTACTGAGAGGATTAGTTTCAGTGTGGTTAGTGGATATTTTTTATGTCACGTTGTCACGTCACAGTTCAAAGTGAAAAATGGAGTAATTTCTCGATTTGCCTCTGTTTCTTTATGACATTTTTAATATATTAGGTACATATAGGTAAATTCATGGAAAACGTCATTAATTATCAAATTATTGGCTTATTTATGTTATTGATTGGTCTTACGACCGGCCTTCATAAAAAGGCCAAGAAATTTAAATTGTAGGTGTGAGAAGAAGTCCATAAAAAAATTGAAGTTAGTGAGTTTTTAATGTCACTAGAGGAGAGTTAGGTGATCGGCAGGAAGGTTAGTTGCGCATTTGTCAAATTTCATTGCTAAAAGAAATGCAGGTAGCAAAACTTTCTTAGAAAATTCCTACATATACGTAATTTTTTGTACAAAAAAAAAGAAAAAAATAACTTAGAATAGTAAGAACTGACATGTAGGATGGTCAAAGAGCCTTAGCTGGTCTACTGTCAGCCATATTAAAAATATATTATTTTTCACCTTTTCAAGAATTTAATTAGCTACGTATATTATTACTATATTATGTATTTTCAGAATAGAGCAATATTTGTATAGTGATATAAAGGCCTTTATACACTAGTATATTTTCCAATAAGGGTGGAAGTGATCTCCGATCCATATCGCTCGAAAACGGAGTTTGACAAGAGACCCACATAAGTGGTTGTCAGGAACAGGATCAAAGAAATTTTCCCAAACTAAGTAGGAAATGCCGACGTTTCGACGTTCATTGCCGTCTTTCTTAAGGCTGCTACTTCTTTTCTTAATGTTACTAACCAAGCTCTTGTTAGGTAAATTTTTACTTCACAGCTCTAATTTTAATTCTGTGCATGAGAAATCTTGGTCTATGGATCAATTTTTGCACATTGCTGGAGAAGTACTAATCCTCTGACTCCATGGAGCTGATCCATGAATTAACAGAGCTCCTTCCTTGGTGAAAGGCGAGAGAATCTTTGGCCGGAGTTTCAGTATGTGTGATTTGGATATATCTTAGAATATCGCTCTGTTTTGCACATCAGTACTACCCCTCTGACACAGTTGAACCATGAATTAATAAAACCCGTTTCTTGGTGAAGGAACGAATAACTTTCCTGATGAATGTTTGTCGAGTTTGCTTACCCACTTTCCTTGAATAACCTTCTATTGAATGTACAAGTTCTTAATATCTGCATTAAGATGTTTCCTTATTACCGATCTTTTCCTGTTATTTATATCGCTGTTTTTTGTTCTTTTTGCTCTTCCTACAAAGGTTTATCTTCTTTTTGCCCTCTTTGTTTTTCTTGCTCTTTTCGTTCTTCTAAATGTTAATTTACTGTTCTTCATCCTTTGTTTGTATTTTTCGTTATTATTGCTCTTCTAGGCGTTAGTTTTCTTATTATTGTCTCTACTTTTCTGGCTCTTTTCGTCCTTTCAGACGCCTCTTCTCCTTGTCATTTTATTTTTTTTTACATAAACGCACGTGGTTTGAAATTATCTTACCTGTGACGTCACCAAATTTCTTGCCAGTTCCCGGTCTTCTGTACCTCTGAATATTTGTGGAATTTACTTATCCACTTTTTTTTGAATAACCTTCGTTTGGATTCCCAAGTTCTTAAGACCTGCAATAAGATGTCTATTTATTTCAGATCTTTTCCCGTTATTTATATCACTGTCCTTATTCTTTTTGCCCTTCTTACAGACGTTCGTTTTCTTTTTGCTTTCTTCGCTTCTCTTTCTCTTTTTGTTCTCTTAAATGTTCATTTGCTGATCTGTTTCCTCTGTTTGTATTTTTCGTTCTTATTGTTCTTCTAGGCGTTACTTTTCTTATTATCGTCTTTACTTTTCTTGCTCTTTTCACTCTTTCAGACGCGTTTTCTCCTTGTCGTTTTCATTTTTTTTTTACATAACAACACGTGGTTTGAGGTTGCTTTAACTGGGACATCAACAAATTCCTTGCCAGTTGCCGGTCTTCTCTGCTTTACAATGTTTGTCGAACTTCTTTTTCTTGAATATCCTTCATTTGGATGCCCAAGTTTTTAAGACCTGCAAATAAGATGTCTCGTAATTGCAGATTTTTCCTGTTATTTATATCACTGTTCTTATTCTTTCTGCCCTTCTTACAGATGTTTACAGAAGATTTTCTTTTTGCTCTCGCTTTTCTTACTCTTTTCGTTCTTCAAAATGTTCATTTTCGGTTATGCTTCCTCTGATTGTATGACGTTTTTATTGCTCTTGTAGGCGATAATTTTCTTAAAACCGCCTCTACTTTTCTTGCTTTTTTCGTCCTTTCAGACGCGCCTTCTCCTTGTCGTTTTCACTTTTTTTACATAACTACACGTGGTTTGAGATTGCCCTACCTGGGACGCCTCCAAATTTCTTGCAAGTTCCCGGTCTTGTCTCTTCTGAATGTTTGTCGAATTTCCTTATCCACTTTTGTTGAATAACCTTTATTTGGATGCCCAAATCACTCTCTTCATTTAACCTTTATTTGGATGCCCAAGAAATTTTGTCATATTATTTATATTGCTGTTATTTTTTTTTGCTCTTCTTACAGACGTTCATTTGCTGTTTGCTCTCTTCGCTTTTCTTACTCTTTTGGTCCCTCTAATGCTCATTTTCTGTTCTGCTTCTTATATTTGTATTTTTCGTTCTTATTGCTCTTCTAGGCGTTACCATTCTTATTACTGTATCTACTTTTCTTGCTCTTTTCGTCGTTTCAGACGCGTTCTCTCCTTGCCGTTTTTATTTTTTTGTACATAACCGCACATGGTTTGAGGTTGCCCTATCTGGGACGTCTCCAACTTTCTTGTCAGTTCACGGTCTTCTCTACGTCTCAATGTTTGTCGAATTTCCTTAACCACTTTTCTTGAATAACCTTCATTTGGAGGCCCAAGTTCTTATGACCTGCAATAAGATGTCCATTTATTGCAGATTTTTTCCTGTTAACTATATCAATGTTCTCATTCTTTCTGCCCTTCTTACAGATGTTTATTTTCTTTTTGCTCCCTTTGCGTTTCTCACTCTTTTCGTTCTAATAATATACATTTTCTGTTCTGCTTTCTCTGTTTGTATTTTTCGTTCCTAATGCTTCTCTTTCTTTTTGCTCTCTACACTTTTCTCTCCCTGTTCGTCCTTATAAATGTTAATTTTCTCGCATACTTCCACTGTTTGTATTTTTCGTTCTTATTGTTCTCCTAAGCGTTACTTTTCTTATTACTGCCTCTAATTTTCTTGCTCTTTTCGTCCTTTCAGACGCGTCTTCTCCTTGAAGTTTCTTTTTTTTTTTACAAAATCACACGTGGTTTGAGGTTGCTCTACCTGGGACGTCAAATTTCTTGTCAGTTTCCGGTCTTGTCTACTTCTGAATGTTTGTCGATTTTACTTATCCACTTTTCTTGCATAACTTTCATTTGAATGCCTAAGTGCTAAAGACCTGCAATAAGAAGTCTCTTTATTGCAGATCTTTCCTGTTATTTATATCAATGATTCTATTGTCAATACCCTTTTTACAGAAGTTTATTTTATTTTTGCTTTCTTCGCTTTTCTTACTCTTTTCGTTCTTCTAAATGTTCGTTTTCTGCTGTGCTTCTTCTTTTTGTGTTTTTCGTTCTTATTGCTCTGCTAGACATTTCTTCTTACTGTAGCTAAGTTTCTTGCTCATTTCGTCTTTTCAGACGCGTTTTCTCCTTGTCGTTTTCATTTTTTTGTACATAACCGCACATGGTTTGAGGTTGCCCTATCTGGAACGTCTCCAACTTTCTTGTCAGTTCCCGGTCTTCTCTACGTCTCAATGTTTGTCGAATTTCCTTAACCACTTTTCTTGAATAACCTTCATTTGGAGGCCCAAGTTCTTATGACGTGCAATAAGATGTCCATTTATTGCAGATTTTTTCCTGTTAATTATATCAATGTTCTCATTCTTTCTGCCCTTCTTACAGATGTTTATTTTCTTTTTGCTGCCTTTGCGTTTCTCACTCTTTTCGTTCTAATAATATACATTTTCTGTTCTGCTTTCTCTGTTTGTATTTTTCGTTCCTAATGCTCTTCTAGGCGTTACTTTTCTTATTACTGTCTCTAATTTTCTTGCTCTTTTCGTCCTTTCAGACGCGTTTTCTCCTTGTCGTTTCCATTTTTTTTAAATAACCGCCCGGGGTTTGATGTTGACTTACCTGGGACGTCTCCAAGTTTCTTGCCATTTACCGGTCTTCTCCACTTCTGAATGTTTGTCGAATTTACTTATCTACTTTCGTTGAATAACCTTGCACAAGTTCTTAAGCATCTTAATCCTACGCACAAGTTCTTAAGATCTGCAGTAAGGTGTCTCTTTATTGCAGATCTTTTCCTGTTATTTATATCGCTGTTCCTATTCTTTTAACCTTCTTACAGACGTTTATTTTCTTTTGGCTCTCTACACTTTTCTCTCCCTGTTCGTCCTTCTAAATGTTCATTTTCTTGTCTACTTCCACTGTTTGTATTTTTCGTTCTTATTGCAATTCTAAGCGTTACTTTTCTTATTACTGCCTCTACTTTTCTTGCTTTTTTCGTCCTTTCAGACGCGTCTTCTCCTTGAAGTTTCCACTTTTTTTTCCAAACCACACATAGTTTGAGGTTGCTCTACCTGGGACGGTAAATTTCTTGTCAGTTCCCGGTCTTCTCTACTTCTGAATGTTTGTCGAATTTAATTGCCCACTTTTCTGTAGTAACCTTCATTTTGATGCCCATGTTATTGCAGATTATTTCCTGTTATTTATATGGCTGTTCTTATTCTTTTTGCCCTTCTTACAGACATTTATTTTCTTTTCGCTCTCCTCCGTTTTCTTACTTTTTCAGTTCTTCTCAATGTTCGTTTTCTGTTCTGCTTCCTTTGTTTGTGTATTTCGTTCTTATTGCTTTTGTAGGCCTACTTTTCTTATTACTGTCTCTACTTTTCTTGCTCTTTTCGTCTTTTCAGACGCGTCTTCTCCTTGTCATTTCCATTTTTTTTTACAAAACCACACGTGGTTTGAGGTTGCTCTACCTGGGACGTCTCTAAATTTCTTGCCAGTTCCCGGTCTTCTCTACTTCTGAATGTTTGTCGAATTTACTTATCCACTTTTCTTGCATAACCTTCATTTGAGTGCCTAAGTGCTAAAGACCTGCAATAAGAAGTCTTTTTATTGAAGATCTTTCCTGTTATTTATATCAATGATTTTATTGTCTATACCCTCGTTACAGAAGTTTATTTTCTTTTTGCTTTCTTCGCTTTTCTTACTCTTTTCGTTCTTCTAAATGCTCGTTTTCTGCTCTGATTCTTCTTTTTGTGTTTTTCGTTCTTATTGCTCTGTTAGACATTTCTTCTTACTGTAGCTACGTTTCTTGGTCATTTCGTCTTTTCAGACGCGTTTTCTCCTTGTCGTTTTCATTTTTTTGTACATAACCGCACATGGTTTGAGGTTGCCCTATCTGGGACGTCTCCAACTTTCTTGTCAGTTCCCGGTCTTCTCTACGTCTCAATGTTTGTCGAATTTCCTTAACCACTTTTCTTGAATAACCTTCATTTGGAGGCCCAAGTTCTTATGACGTGCTATAACATGTCCATTTATTGCAGATTTTTTCCTGTTAATTATATCAATGTTCTCATTCTTTCTGCCCTTCTTACAGATGTTTATTTTCTTTTTGCTGCCTTTGCGTTTCTCACTCTTTTCGTTCTAATAATATACATTTTCTGTTCTGCTTCCTCGGTTTGTATTTTTCGTTCCTAATGCTCTTCTAGGCGTTACTTTTCTTATTACTGTCTCTAATTTTCTTGCTCTTTTCGTCCTTTCAGACGCGTTTTGTCCTTGTCATTTCCATTTTTTTTAAATAACCGCCCGGGGTTTGAGGTTGACTTACCTGGGACGTCTCCAAGTTTCTTGCCAGTTACCGGTTTTCTCTACTTCTGAATGTTTGTCGAATTTACTTATCTACTTTCCTTGAACAACCTTGCACAAGTTCTTAAGCATCTTAATCCTATGCACAAGTTCTTTAGATCTGGAGTAAGGTGAGCTTTATTGCAGATTTTTTCCTGTTATTTATACCGCTGTTCCTATTCTTTTAACCTTCTTACAGACGTTTATTTTCTTTTTGCTCTCTACACTTTTCTCTCCCTGTTCGTCCTTCTAAATGTTCATTTTCTAGTCTGCTTCCACTGTTTGTATTTTTCATTCTTATTGCTCTTCTAAGCGTTACTTTTCTTATTAGTGCCTCTACTTTTCTTGCTCTTTTCGTCCTTTCAGATGCGTCTTCTCCTTGAAGTTTCCATTTTTTTTTCAAAACCACACTTCGTTTGAGATTGCTCTACCTGGGACGTCAAATTTCTTGTCAGTTCTCGGTCTTCTCTACTTCTGAATGTTTGTCGAATTTACTTGTCCACTTTTCTTTAGTAAACTTCATTTTGATGCCCATGTTATTGCACCTGGTTTGAGGTTGCCCTACCTGGGACGTCTCCAAATGTTTTACCAGTTCCCGGTCTTCTATACCTATGAATGCTTGTCGAATTTACATATCCACTTTTCTTGAATAACCTTCATTTGGATGCCCAAGATCTAAAGATCTGCAATAAGATGTCTCCTTATTCAATCAATCATTTATTCGTCAGATCGGTCAATTATTTTTTCTTGATATTTATATCGCTGTTCTTAATATGTTTGCCCTTCCTACAGCAATTTATTTCCTTCTTACTCTCTTCGCTTTTCTTACTATTTTCGTTCTTCTAAATGTTCATTTTCTGTTCTGTTTCATCTGTTTCTATTTCTCGTTTTTATTGCTTTTCTAGGCGTTACTCTTCATATTACTGTCTACTTTTCTCGCTCTTTTCGCTATTTCAATGTGTCTTATCCTCTTCGTAATGTAGTCTTTCTTTTATTTACTCTAATAATTCTCAGTTATTGTGCCAGAATATAGCAAAGTCGATCATTTCCTTTAATTCTTCTTCTTTTAGGTCAGCTATTTTTGGTATGGCATCAGCCTGGTATTCACCATCCACGAAAAATTCTTCACTTACTTATCCCACTTTTGACACCAAAATCATATATTTTGCTTGAATTTTTTTGGAAGAAGCCTGTTAGGAGCCCAATGGGCCTGAGCATAGGGCATAGAACCAACGGCAAAATCTTTTCTATCAAAAGTTTTTTTTTTTCATATTTTCACACTTTAAAAGTTTCAAACGTCTCTTAGTAACGTTTAAGATAAAACTGAAACCTGAACCATCTTGATCTCAGCGATTCTGCCCTGGTTTTGTCATTTTAAATGCTGTTGAAATTAAATGTTCTAAGTTCGTTGGTATCAGAGGTAACAGGCAAAGTTGTTTTTAAGGTACTTTACACTTTAAAAATTCTTTATAAAATTGGGGATATAACATTTGTTTGTTGGATCTTATTTCGAAACTTATGAGCAACTAATTGTGGCTATAAATAAATGAAGATTTAGCCATCCTCAAAAGGTAACAATCCATAAAGCTTGTTTATAGTTTCATATCAACGACAACATCTGATTAAACCACCTATTTTTAGTTACTATCAAGAAAAATATATATGGTACCGCCATATTTTCAATTGTTGTTTAATAGACAAATGTCATCTTAAGTATCTAAAAGTAATATATTTTTCAACGTTTCCATTGTCATTCACTCAATCATGTCAAGTTCCAGAAAAATGTTATTATAATAGAGCTTTATTGTTATTTTTTTTAAATATATTTAATATTGTAACTTTCAAATCAATCTTTACGTCACTTTTGGAATAACAAGAAATTGCATGTTAGATTCGAAATAGATATGAAAAATATATATAAAGAAATAACAAAATATAAAAGGTAAAAGAAAAAAAAAGCAATGTTGTTCACTTTTGTTCAAAACTTAGGTAATTAAAGCAAACTTTTAAACAAGAGGAACTTACCAGATAACGTATTGCAAACTGGTTAAAACTAAATCGCACAAAAAAGTCGGTATAAGAAAACTTTCTTTTTTTTTTGGTAAACCTTTAAGAACTGGCACACTATGGAAAACCCAGTGAAGTTATTAAAAACACTCAGTTCTCAGTACCTAAGTCACTGAACAGTCACCACGAAGCACAATAAAACTGTATTTTTGATCACTACATAGAACTGATCTAACAAATTACCAAAACAACAAAAGTATGTAACCAAACACAAATTAACTAAATTTGGAACCCGCATCAATTAAGAATAATAGACGCCGCCAGCTATCTTCAGGATCGGATTACTGTTATCTGATAAGAGGGCTCCTTAACCCATAATCTACACCTCCTTTTTGTTCCTATCGAATGAAGATTTATTGATAATTTATACGATCGGTCCGCTTTTATCAGAGGAACTATAAATAATGATCGACACTTATGTCAGTAATAATATCGCCGGAGGTGTGATATAACTTTTGATCCGTGAATTAAAAATTGGTTCTGCCTCGTTGAATGTTGATTGACCAAGTTAGCAGAGAGTTGAATTTGTATAGTAATGAGGGATTTGTTCATGTTATTGGAATATGTACATCTGCTAAATGCTATATCATGTCGTAGGTATTATCAAAACCAACTTGTTGCATACAGAGATGGTAATATGGGATGCGTTGGTTCTGATAGATTCAATAAGTTGTCTGAGCACGTTTTTACTGATTTTGCTGCTCCACAAAAAAATTGAAGAAAAGAGTTTTAAAATGCAGAAGATGGGACTACAAGAAAACGAGAAAATAAAACAAAAAAAAAAAGGAAAAACTAATACTCATGAAAAAGTGCTAATACCGAATAACTTTTGACCAGGACGGGTAGACGCCATTTCTCCCTGAAACGTCCTCTAGATATTTAAAAAAAAAACACAATTTTTTCCAAGAATTTTGCCAACTAATAGCAACAAAACAAGACACTTTCTCTTAAAAAAAAGTTTGATAATTTTTTTCCTTTGACCCAGAGAACATCCCAGTACACCTATGATCATATGTTTACAAGATACCTTGCCAAAATAGGACAAAGTAGCTTAAGACCAGCAGAATACCCCGTGATCATTTAAAAAACTTATCCATAAGGCTATGAATTTTTGACAGAAAAGGATGACAATCAAAGTAAATAGACTTTTGTTATTTTATCGTTTTCTTTTGACATACCATAGCCAACAAGATGACATTTTCAAATAAGCCCCTAGATTTCTTTGCATTTTGAAACCCAGTTGGTCTATCCATGAAAGTAGGTATATTGATGACGAATTTGAAGTGATTATCATTGAAACTAAAGGAGCTATAAAAAAATAACATTATGACATAAAATTGAGAGATCAGAAGAATTTCAACCAATCAAATTGATAGAAAATCATCTGACCTGTCATTTTTATGTCAACCATTACCATTGTAAATCGAAAAGGGCTAAGTAGATTTAAAAAAGTGGTTCCTGCAGTGTGCTCGGTGTCAACTAGGTAGATGAGAAAAAAGGCATATACATCAAGCATATATTTAACCAATTTAGGTTTCGGCACTTAGGGCAACCTTAGGTTCAAAATTAATTTCTCTGAGGAAGTGGTTGGTGGGGAAATGAATTGCGAGAGTATGGCGGACGTAATTTAAAACTCATCAGCCACACTTAAAAAACGTGATTACAGTATAATAACCTTGTCAAAAATTGTTTAAAATATATTTAATTGTCTGGTTTAGTAAACAGGGCCTTGCCAAAGGTTAAAGTTTAATCCATATTGAGCTGTACCTCGCAGGCTATGGGAACAAGAACGAAAATGCTACAGAAGAGCGGTGAGATGCAATATGGGCTGTTTCTCGAACTGAGGGCCATCTGCCATACAGTATTAGAGCTAATACACTGTTGGATGTCTCCTGCTTGTGCTCTGTACAACATCTCACCGCTCTTTTGGCTTTAAGCCGCGAACTCATGATCACCAATTTATCGACCAGCGAAAGCTGTACTGATAGGTACATGCCAAAGCTGTACTGACTACATACCCGAAACTGGTGGACGATTACAGGGTACTTTTCGCGATTAGCTGTAATACGAATTGTAGGTACGAATTCGCCCAAGGAATGGCTAACGTGATGGGGACCTGATATGGCACCGCAAGAAGAAGAAGGTTCTCGGAGAGTACGAGATTGTCAAGTACCTATATATGTCTCTCAGAATCTGTTGGGTTGTGCTTCAAATAGTGTTGTGCTCCAAACATGACACTCCCATATTTTCAATTTGACTCTAAAAATGTACTTTTATAGTCAAAGTACCTAAAGTAGAGGGTTTATAGTACCTAAAGGTGAGGGTCATTAGCAAAAACAAGATCGACAACATCCAGTTATCCATCAACAACCAACCAATAGAGAGAGTACCACACATCACGTACCTGGGAACACGTATAAACGAGAACTGAGACGCAACTCAAGAAATCAAATCACGAATCGCCAAAGCCACAGCCGCCTACAACAAAATGAGCAAACTCTTCAGAAGCCATGATCTTACACTGGAAACAAAAATGAGACTTCTCAGATGTTACATCTTTTCTATCCTCTTATACGGGACGGAATCTTGGACACTCAATGAAAACACATCCAAGAAAATAGAAGCCTTCGAAATGCGACTCTATCGAAGAATGATGAGGATATCATGGACCGAACATATCACTAATGAAGAGGTACTAGGAAGGATGAATAAACAAAAAGAAATTATGAACACCATCAAGATCCGAAAACTGCAATATCTGGGCCACATCATGAGAAACGACTCCAGGTACTCCTTACTCCAGACAATCATCCAGGGAAAAATCGATGGAAGAAGAGGTCCAGGAAGGAGAAGAATATCTTGGCTGCATAACCTCAGGAAGTGGACCGGAAAAACATCAACCGAACTCTTCCGCATTGCCGTAAACAAAGTTAGGCTCGCCATGCTGATTGCCAACATCCGTAACGGATAGGAACCACAAGAAGAAGAAGAAAGGTGAGGGTGTATGCTAAAAAACAACCACGTTTACTACAACATTGAAAAGGAGCTCTTCAAAGAGAAGTACTGCAGATCGAGGTAGAACGAGTGTGGGTCAGCTTTCTAAACATACCTGAAATTGCGTTAGGGAAAACGGAAGTCATCTGCAAAAGGATTTTCCTACATAACTGAAAAGGCACACTTTTAGCAACATACAAAAATGTTTGATGTCGAAGTAAAATTGTACTTTTAATTTAAAAACGAGTATACTCCCGGCAGTCACCCTGTATTAACTTCAGCTGCCATTAACATTATTGATCCTCTATGCCGCCTTAAATGAGCAAAACGTTGGGCACTGCATTAATATTTTTTGTTTGCCCCACATGATTATAGTTTTAGCACTAAATATAGAAGATTATTAATTTCGGAATCACTGTTTGCCACGTTTACCGAACCCTCTTTCTCTGTTTGACTTGGGCTTGGCAATAATTATATTTGCTGCGGTAGATGTTTGCTAATTATCTCCGATAATAAGGCATAACCACGAAAATAACCCAAAAAATTTAATAAAATGCCATTCACTAGGGTGATAGAGTATGTGTGCTTTGTTATTTTTAGATGAATCCTGACCGGGGATTTTGTCGGGTAACTATAACGAAAAATTATCAGGCAGTTATTAAAGGGTTAGCTGACAGTACTCTTTTATTAACGCTTGAGCACCAAAATTAGTAAAAGAGAATTAAATGTAGGAATATGATCTGGAAATCGTATATAAATGTATATACGGAATTCCAGCGAATTGTGTGAACAATTAGCAAGTTATTAATAAAATAGTATCAGTTATCAATAAGAGTGCTTTATTTAGTGGATATATCACCCGACTGTGAATAAAGACAAACGCCTTTTGTTTTTCTATAGATTGATGTTACTTAGCTTTTATGGACTGTAATGTAGATATTTTTTTCCTTTCAAGCAGTGCATATTTAACATTTCTTAACTTGGGCTGTATAAACTATGAATAGGAATAAATGAGCACATCTAGTGAGATGCATCACCAAGCCATTTTTCCAAGAACAAAAGGGACGTTATTTGCCATATATAGAAGAGCAAACCCTTTTTAAAGCCAGCTAAAACAATCCCATTGTTTTGAATGCGCTGCTCTTTGAATTAAATATAAATTTCCTTTTTTTTTGAATTATTATGATGGAACAAATACACAAAACTTTCCAACAGTGGAAATAGCTCTGATAGAAAATTTCAAATATCTTAAGTAAAAAATTCACAAACTTAACACAACTCAGCTAAGACGTCTAATGTAAAAATACATGTTTGATAGTGAAACAAATGTTTTTTTTTGCTAATAAAAATCTAAAACACCTTATAAAAGGTATTAACGAATTCTGCAATTCAAAGTTCCCATTCGTTCATAGTGTGATTAGTGCTTTAAATGGAAGTTTCATTAAACAGCGTATAGCGCAAACCTGTTTGGAGTAAAATATACTTAGAAACATTAATGAATTTCTTAGGAAACTTTAGCTACTTATAGATTAAAAGCATCGTATATAAAGGCCGCAAAGAAAAACAAACAAGAAGTCGCTTTGTTCGGATTATCCATTCGATACACAATACAGCAAAATAAGTGGAGGGTTTGGGGTTTGGTGCCTATATTTTGCCTCTCAATCCGGGTAGATTAGTAAAATGTACAGTTATTTTCAAATGAGGCAGCAGGGTAAGTAGGATAACTACGGAGTGTTCATTATAAAACATCATCTAGTTTGCTGTGAAATGTCAAAAGAAAAGGATGGAGAAACAAAAGTCCATTTATTTTGATTATGTCATCCTTTTCTGTCAAAATTTCATAGCCTGCTAGATGAAGTTTTATAATGAACACTCCGTAATATTTCCATTTGGTGAAAATATGACGAGTGATTGATAATATGGAAATAAAAATTCAAGTTTAGATAATTGTTTACCATTCCCCCTGCAATAGAAAGTAAACGTTTTGAGTTAAGGCATTGTATGGAAATGTGATAAGACATAACAAAGTTAAATTATGCCATTAACCTATTAATAAAGTAGGAATTGTTGCTTATTAATAGAATTACAGTGAGCGCAAAATTATAGAAATTTGTGTTGAGGCGATCTAAGAATCTTTACTTTTCAGAAATCCTCCATATAACGAAAAAACTACAAATAATGTGAAATCTTAGGTAGCTATCTCTTGTGCACAGTGCAGTAGTACACTCCCTCCGTGATTATTGGTCTTATTACCGTCATGTATAGCCACATAGTTTGTTGGGGTCCCATCCCCCATGATTTGCCACACAGGTTCTTGCATGACCAAAGGGGGAGCTATGCCCTCCTAACGGTACGAGTTGTGTGGGGTACCACATGTGGGGTCCATGTAAGTGATTTGTCCAAGATGTCTCTTAGAATTTTTACTTCGTTGGTAAACGGGATTGTCGTCTCGAACAAAGATGGCAGTTTCAAGAAATCCAGCCGCTTTCTTCGAGTAAATGGCACAATTACTTTTTTCCTAGGATTTATTGCTAGGTTTTCCTTTGAACACCAACCGTTTACAACATCCAGCACCTCTTGCAACGTGCTAGAGATTCGTTGGCCTGGATGGTCTCTTATAAGGATAACGATGTTATCCCCTTGTGCTTAAACCACGACTCCCCATAGTTCCAAAGTAGCCAGAAGGTCGTCCACTAGTAGGGACCACAAGAGTGGTGAAAAGGCTCCGCCCAGTAAACAACCTCCCGCTGTTGTGAATCTGACAGTGTCATCGTTTAATGATGTAGTGACTAGTCTGGATTCTAACATGTTGTGAATACAGTTGGTTATTGTTGGTTCGATTCTACTGGCGTTGAGGAGGGAGTCCGTAGCTGCATTACTAAAGGCCCCTTCGATGTCTATAAAAGTACCAACTGCGACACCCTTTGAATCTAGGGTATCTTGGATATTCTCCACCAGGCTGTGGAGTGCTAGTTCTATTCATTTGTTAGCCGTTCATACTGTTCCGTATTAAGGGGGTACGTTGTTAGCGCTCCCTCCCTCAGGTATAGGTCTAGCAAGCTTTGAAAATTTGGGCGTTGTTGAAAAGCTTTTCAAATCTTTCCCCTACATCCTATCTTTGGTGTATAGACGACCCGCACCCTGGACCAGCAGTTTGGAATAAAATTCCATTCAAGGCTCGCTCTAAGCCTTGAATGGAATTTTATTTTTCGCTCTTTGTTAATAGAGGAGTTGATCCAGGCCCTGTTGTAGTAGAGCCCACCTCCACAACCATCCTCCCCAGGGGATTTCTCTGGTTGAAAAGTCATAATCGCGGATTTTAGCAGGGTTGGTCTGACCACTTTTTTGGAGAGCTCCCAATCTGCCCTGCTGGGTCGTTTAAATCGTCCCAAGAGCCTCGTCTTAGCCTCCAAATTTGTCTGCCGGCTACCCGGAAAATGGCAGCTTGCCAGTGTCTCTAACTTCTCACTACCAGTGGAACTCCTGACAAGGCTTCCTAGAGAGACTTCCTATGGATTCGGGCTCCTGTTGGCAGGTCTTCAATCCCGCCACAGAACCATCTCCAAGACTTTCTTTTGGTAGCTCTGATCTGCTTAGTTATTTAGGGCCTGTCTGTAAGTGTCCCAGTCGCCGGTTATTTTTGCTTTATTAAAGAGTCGTCGGACGGATATCCTCTGACTTTCCAGGTGGTTATTCCACCAGGATGTTTGTATATTGTCTTTTTTTATTCTCGTTGGACAGTTGTTTGTATAGGCCTGAAGAGCAGCTTTTGCCAGCCGCTCGACTACCAGCTCTTTGTTGATAGGACCGTCAAAAGAGATGTTGATCGTATTCTGTTGTGCCTGGAGAGACTCCCGATACGAAGCTCAGTTTGTGCTTTTAGTATCTTTAAAGATCTAAAACTTCTTTTCTGGTGACAGTTACAAAAGTAGGGCTGTTGACTATATGATGACTATAGTAACATTCACCTACGTTTCAATCTGTTCAGAAGAGTTAGAAATATAGGCACATAACACCTATCAGGTTCACAGGTAAAAGGAAGAAAATGAAAATACTCCCTTCTAAGATAGACTTTAAAAACCCTTATCTGCAAATCCAAGTTAATATAGATTTTCCAGATACAGATGCACTTTTTCGTAAAAAAAAATTTATAAATTTAGGTCCAGCTTTTCCAGTGGGATATGGATCAATCTCCCTCATGGTGTGAAAACGTTGTTTATTATGTACAGTCCGTTAAATTCCAAGCCGGACACAAAGTAAGCAAAAAAGAGCTCTGAAGAGACATCAATCATCTTAATCATCGATTTTTACTTTGAGTAGGTAGTGGTCATATCCGACATGTCCGTGTGAATAACTTGTCTACCACTCTCTGATGACCCTTCAGGGATTTTTTGGTCTAGTTTTTACTTACTAAAGAAGTGTGTATTATGGTTGAGATGTGTGAATAGTCGAGTGCGAGTGAAAACTACATTTGAACCGCGAAGAAATCGAGTTACATTGCGTAATTTGATATGTACGGGTGCGTTGGAGGGTCGCGGGTCGGACAGTGTTACGCCTTTCGGCGTGCGAGACGCACTTTACGCGTAATTGAGGAAATTCCTTCGTTTTTCAAAGATAACGGGCTGATTTATTAAATCCGTTGGAATGCCAATGCGGTTTGGCCAGTTCTTATCTCGGAAATAAAGATAAACACAGGTGTAAAATAAATATACTTCAGCACATGGATGTTCCTTTGCATGTTTTTACTTTTCTTTTTTTTTTCTCTTTGCTTTTTGCATTTCATGTGAGACACCATGGATTCTAAAAGATTTAAATGCTGTGGAAATAAGTTATTTGCTAACTTCTGTTGCATTGTTTGCCTGGACATTTTTCATCCCAGCTGCCTTGAAAGGGATTTCAGATCTCATTCAAAATTAGGGAATCATAAGATTGTTTGCTCTGATGCATGTAGGAACTATATATCCAATCTGTCGCTGGATGAACATGCTGATCTACGCGGGGTTTTTAAGGATCTGGATAATGCTAATCAACTGAATCATAGTCTTAGGGGTCAGATTCTTTTAGCACAACAGAAGTATAAGAATTTGAATGACGAGAAAAATGTGACCATTACTAAGCTGAACGATGAGATCAAAGTTCTAAGGAAAGACATTGCAACCAAAGAAAATCTATATACGAAACAATGTCTGTGTTCGAAGAAGTTCTCGAAGTGGAACAAAAAATGACTGAATCGCTGAATGAGAAGCGCGAAGAAGTGACTAGGCTGTTGGGTGAACTTTCTGTCATGCGCCAGCAAAAGGTCTCCTTGGAAAATATGTTGGATACTAATTCAAAGCAAATTAGCAGCTTAAAGATCGATTTGGAGAACTTGAATCAAATTAATCGAAATATGATCACCTCAATCACAACCTTGGAAACTGAAAATCATTGCTACCACTCTGAGATTGACGGTTTGAGAAAGGAACTGGAAGTGTTTCGCAATGCAGACCACATAGACACCCTTAAGAATGATTTGGTAGAGCTGAACCAAATTAATAGAAATATGATTACCTCAATAAGAACTTTGGAGGTCGAAAAGCATAGCTACCAATCAATAATTCAAAGTCTGGGGAAGGAGCTGAATGAATCACGCCTTCCCGGTCCTGCCCTTTCCGGGCCCCCTGTCGGGTTAGTCATAAGTTCGCATACCCCAATCCCCAATATGTATTTAACACCACCAAGTCCTAACGACGTGGAAATCGTGAATCATTGTTCATCATCAAGAAGTACCCGGCGGGAGGTGAGGGACGTGTGTGTGGAGGGCAGCAGTGGGATTGTGAGTCAGGATGGGGTACAAGGTGGGTCTACTGAAAGTCAGCGCAGACAGATTATTGTATTGACCGATTATTACGGGAGGGGTCTGTATGGGGCTTTAAAGAACACTTGTTCGGACTGTCCTGTCCAGATTGTATCCAAGCCGGGGGCTAGGTTTCGAGACATTGTATCTACAGCAGATTGTTATGTTAATAAATTGACCGCTTGTGATTTTGTAATAGTTTTAGCTGGTTGTAGCGATACAAGCATTCGTAGGAGTAACATTACTCTGCTCTCTAATAAGTGTTTTAGAACCAATCTTATAATTTGTACTTTACCAAATGGTGGTCAATTTCGTCATCGCGGCAGCTTAGTTGACCAACTAAATAACAACATAAAGTCAGTGGTGAAAAGATTAAAAGGATTCTCAATTAGTATAGACGTTCTTGATATTTCCTGTTCGTTCTCAAAAAGAAACTTTCCATCTTTCACCTATGGCTTAAGTGCAAAGTGTATTAATAGGTTGGCAAATATATTTGGAACATATATCTTTAGGTTTAAGTCTAGAATTATTACGACGAATCTTAAGTTTGTTGAATGCGTGGCGCCTTGTTTGATTGAGCGAGTGCCTGTTATAATTGACCAGAGTGTTCAACTGCCTGACACGGTTGACCGAGGTATTGTTCCCATGGCGGCTAGTGATTTTATTTCGAACCATTTTTTATAGATAATGAAACAAGAAAAATAACTACACCCCAATCTGATCCGCGGTACACTTATCTTTTATTAAATGTGCAATGCTTACGAAACAAACGTAATGAATTCACCGTTTTTTTGGAGGAACTTCAGTGGCCTGACATAGTATTGCTCACTGATCATTGGCTGGTGTCAGATGAACCTTGTTCTATTCCGAATTACTCGGTGGCGTCTTGTTATTGTAGAAGACAAGTGCGTCATGGGGGCACAATGAATCTGGTCAATGACCAAATTTTAAAAATGTTTGACGTACGTAAAGTTAATAAGTATGATTTTTTTGTTGGTGGAGGGACAGTTCGAATTTTCAATGGTCCATAGTGAATTAAGCAATGTTTTTATAGTTTGTATTTATAGATCCCCGAACTTTCACGTTGGGTAGTTTCTGGTACGCCTTGAGACGCTTCTCTCAAGTGTATCGATTAGTTCACTAATCATTCTTGCCGGTGATTTTAATATTAATTTCATGGCGGAGAGTGCGAATTTGACGGACTTAAAGAATATATTCTCGGCACATAATATCTCGATACTTATTGACAGGCCTACACGTATCTCGTCACGCTCTGGTACCCTGATTGATTATTTCTGTACAAATTTTCCTGTGAATGCTCATGACTCCGTATCCGTGATTCCTGCGGGATTGTCAGATCATGAGGCTGTACTGGTAACACTTAGCAACAAGAAAAACAATCGACAACAAAAACTCAAATACGGTAGGATATACAGCTCAGTGTATTATGACAGGTTTAAGCGCAGTATTGAAGGGTTGGATTGGAGGGGTGTTGTTGATTCGTCGGAACCCCTGGGAGCTTTTAATGGTCTTATTTTGGACGTATTTCGGAGCAGTTTTCCATTGCGTCGGATTAGAGAAAACACCAAGAAGTTGTGGATCACGCCAGGTATTAGAACATCGGCTGCTAACCTCCGAATTTTACATTATTTGAGAAAATATACAGCAAACGTCCATTTTCATAATTATTTTAAAAAATACAGAAGCATTTACAGGAGAACGGTAAAGTGTGCTAAAGAATTATACTATAAGAATAGATTAGAAAAGGCACTTAACAGAGCGAAAGAAAGTTGGACAATAGTGAACGAGCTGAGGGGAGAGTCCGTTGCTTTAGGCCCTTCCGGGATTGACGTCGATGCGTTAAATGAATTTTATTGTTCTGTAGCTGCGGAACTTACAGGAGGAGTAAGGTCTAATGCAGATGTAGATCCATTGGATTATCTTGCGAATATGTACATTCAGGAATCGTTTTGTATGCATCACACGGACATTATTGAATTGCATAATATTATATCTACGATAAAGAACAAGAGCGCAGCTGGTTTCGATGAGATTTCGGTGCGAGTGTGGTTAAATCTGCCTGAGAGAGCGATCTCTGTTTTGGCGGATGCGATTAATGCATCATTCGATTCGGGGTCATTTCCATCGGCCCTGAAGACTGCTGTCGTGAGGCCTCTATATAAGGGGGGAGGTTCCGTTGACCCTTCAAATTATCGGCCAATTTCATTGCTGCCATCTTTGTCTAAGATTGTGGAGCGACTTGTTAAAGATCGCATGGTACAGTTTATAAGAAAAAACAATATTCTTAGTAATTGCCAGTATGGATTCCGTGAAGGTAGGGGCACGGGAGATGCAATCTTTCTTTTTGGAGGACCTATATATCGGACTAAATGCAGGGAATGTGAGTGCAGCGGTATTTTGCGATTTTTCAAAGGCTTTTGATTGTGACAGCCACCAAATACTGCTGCAGAAGCTTGAGGCATATGGTTTTCGGGGGGTGACTCTTGGATGGTTTGAGTCGTTTCTCTCGGGTAGGAGTCAAATGGTTAGGACAGAGGTTGGAGTTTCGATGGCACTCCCAGTGCTGTATGGTGTTCCTCAAGGGTCCGTTTTGGGACCTTTACTGTTTCTCTTATATATAAACGATTTGACTTTATTGGATATTCGGGGGCATTTTACACTCTTTGCTGACGATACTACCATCTTATGGTCCCATAGTCAACCTGATATACTTGAGGATATTCTATCAAATGACATTGTGAAACTGAGGCAGTGGTGTTCGTCGAATCGCCTCTGTCTCAATATTAAAAAAACCAACGTGCTGAGCTTTAAGTGCAACATTTCGAGTATTTCTCTAGATCGCTGCAGTATTGAAATCAGAGAAACGGTAAAATTTTTGGGTCTTTTGATTGACGACCGACTCCGGTTTGTTGACCATATTCGGGGGGTGAAAGAAAAGGTTTCAAGAGGATGCTATGCGGTAAGGGTTGTGTCTGTCGAACTTGGACTGGAAGCCTCTAGAGCGGTATATTTTGCATTGGTGGAGAGCCATTTGAGATATGGCCTGGCCTTTTGGGGATTCTGTAGCAAATGCCATTTTCAATCGGTATTTATTCTCCAGAAGAGAGCAATGAGATATCTTTCGGGGGCTGGATCACGTGAACACTGCAAGCCGTTATTTGTTAAACACAAAATACTGACGCTGCCCTGTTTATTTATTTTAGAGACGGTTTGCTTGATATTTAAAAAATGTCAAGCCCGTTTCCCCGTGCAAAGGGGACAGCATAACACCCGTCGCGCTCGTGACTTGCCGCTTCCGATTGTCCGGAGTGAATTGACCAGAAACTCCCTGATATTTGAAGGCTTAAAGATGTTTAAGCATCTGCCTCAAAATCTTAAAGAGTTCGGAGGTCTGCCTGGATTTAAGTCAGCGCTGTCTGGACTGCTGAGGGGCAAAGCTTATTATACCGTGGACGAATTTTATGAAGATCAATTTTAGATTGATAGTACTCACTTGTCCTTTCTTTTGTTATTCCAGTTTTAATATTATGTTTTTTGAGCCATGTTTTTATTCTTTTAGTGTTTTAAGTTTTTACTTTATTTTTTCACAGCTTTGTCAACAAAACTACGGTTTTCGACAATAAAGCATATTGATTGATACTTTCAAAGATCAAACTCATCCAGGATCACTATTTACGGAAAGTCCTCTGGACTTCCGTTGGGTCAGAAGTCAGAATATATAATTAATCCTACAAATCATTTAAACTCACTGCACCTGAGAATAGAGTAATTGCAGTGTGTTATAAGAAAAGCTCTCTAAAGAACAATAGGGTATATTTATAAGGTTATATTTTTTGAGACAAACCCAAAAGTGTACGGTGATTTGACATCAGTGACTGAAGAGCATTGTGCACCCGTGAATATAGAGATCTGGAGAGACGTACTTATGATCCTTAGATCATTGGATGTCATCCAGTCTTCCAATAATCTATTCCTTTCGCAAGTTGGGAGTTATATACAACAAATATTTTGGCATTCATATCTCTACCTAGGTTTAATGCTTCAAGTTGGTTCTGTTCTGCTTTAGGTTGGTGCCCAATCATTGCACGTTTCCTGAATGTAGATGTAGATGTAGATGTGCTAACAAACCTGTTGAATTTGCCCTCATTTTCGACAGATTTATTCCAAAAAAGGAAGTACAGTTCTCAGACAAATGACAAGCCTGTTATTTGTCTGTCACAACTAGGCAGCAATTTTTAAGTTTAATGTATCTTTCACCCAGTCCACAAGAAGCGCAGATTTCCTGAACTTAAAAGTGAATATATTTATTTTGCACTCATTATCAGCTGGTTTTTTCCGAATAAGGAAGTACTGTTACTAGACTAACGGCAAGATTATTGGCTTTGGACTCAATTTCATAGGTTTTTTCTCAACTAAGAAGCAGTGTCGTTAGTTTTAATGTGTATTTCACCCAATCAACGAAAGGCGCAAATTCCCTAAATTTAAATGTAAATCTATTAATTTGGCAATTTTTTCAGCTGATTTGTCCGAAATAAGAAATGCTATTACTAGTATAATGACAATCCTGTCAACTTTGTTCTCAGAGTCAGGCAGTCAGGTGACTTTCCCAACTAGGAAGCAGATTTCAGGTTAAATATATATATTTCACCCATTCCAAACACGCAAATTCCGTAAAGTTGAATGCAAAATTTATTGATTTTGTACTAATTTTCAGCTGAATTGTTCCAAATCAGGAAATACAGTTAAGTATCATATTATTGACAATCCTATCTATTTTTAATATAAATAAGAAAATAACAAGTCTGACGAATTGCATTCAGTTTCAAGTGATTTTCCCAACAAGGAAGTAGTTTTCAATTTTAATACCTCTCAGCAAGTGCAGAAAAAACGCAAATTTTCTGAATTTAAATGTAAATCTATTGATTCTGCACTCAATTGCAGCTGATTTGCTGAAAGCCTATCAACTTTGGACTCATATTCAGATAATTTTTCCCAACTAGGAAGCAGTTTTCAGGTTTAATGTATTTCTCACCCACTAAAGAGAAACGCAAATTCTCTGAATCTAAATATAAATCTATTGATTTTGCACTTATTTTGAGCTGATTTGTTCCAAGTCAGAAAGTACAGTTACCAAATAGTAGTAAATAATAGGAGGGCCGAAGCCTTGCGACTAGGCCTTGGATACCCCCTTCTCCACCAGGGACGACTCATTCCCTCCAGGAGTCGACACGGCTCTGTAATGAAGAAGAGTATCCCATTCCATTTCAGAGTCGGAAGCTCCTCTCGAAGAAAAGCAGCTACAAGGTGTCCTATGGCGCAGTCGCGCCCACCTATGGCACCCTCCCAGAAAGTGGTATGACGACCATTCCCCTGCCCCACAGTGGGTGCAGAGTGGACTGTGAGCCATTCCTAGGAGGTGCATGTGCCTGTTTAGTCTGCAGTGCCCAATAAGGATTTCTATAAGATCTCCCAGGCACTGCCGGCTTCTCCCAAGAAGCCACGAGGGTGGATTTCCTTGATCTGTCTACAAATTCATGAATGTGTCCAGTTTGTCCTTGTGCTCTCCCATGCCCACTCATTCAGAGTGTGGGAGACGTGCTTTTACTTACTCGTAGACATGGCTCTGGTCGGTAAAGCATTTCTAGGAACCACGCTTGGACGATTCGTCAGCACGCTCGTTCCCCTCGATGCCCATATGACCAGGAATCCATCCCAGAGTTACCCTTTTTTGTTTCTGCTAATGACTCTAGAGCATCCTTGCAGTCCTGAACTAGTTTTGAACTCGTTCTGCTCCTGCAGATGGCTCGCAGAATCACACTCCTGTCGGAGTAGATGTCCTGCTCTGCTCCCTGTCTGACACTTGTTCATATGGCCACCTCGAGTATTGCAAACACCTCCGCCTGGATAACCGTAATGTTCCCAAGGCGAAGCCTTCGCACTCTACATGTCCTGCTTTGTATATCCGGCTCCTGACGACTATGTATTAGCCATTTTTGTATACCATACTTGAATATTCTCAGAAGGTTGCTGAAGCATTTCTTCCTTGAATTCGTCTCCTGTTGGGAGGTTTATCCCAAATGGCTGTTTCAGTCTTAATTGATTGAGTGGGCGTCCCTCCTCTGACATAAAAATCGGGATGTCCCGGAGAATGAGGCTGGCGATCTGCGTGTGACCACCTCCCATAGCTGTATCCTTCCACTGGCCGCAGCAATCCATCCTCCTGCAGGACGCCATCGCCTCCCTCTTAACCCAGATTGGAAGCTTCGGCAGACCCAGTAAGGCATTGAGTGCTGCTCCTGGTATTGTCCTGAATGCAACCATTATGGCCAGGCAGACTCTTACGGAGGGAGACTCTGCAGTCTGGCTAACCTCAGTACATAGCATGCCCTGTTCACCGCTGGGCACCAAACCAGGGCTCCATTGGCTACCCTTGGTCTGATTACCGCAGTGTAGAACCAGTGCAGAACGTGTGGCTTTAGACACCACTTCCTGCCCACTGCCCTTCGAAGTTCCATATCAGTGCTCTTGCCTTATTGCATGTCTTTTCCACGTGACTTTTCGAGGTCAGCCCGCTATGGATGGTCACCCCCAGGTACTTAGTCTCAGGCTTTAGTAGCAGAGGTTCAGCGTACAGCGTGGGCGAGCGAAAAGCTGTAGTTTTCCTTCTTTTGGTGTAGAGCATAAGCTCTGTCTTGCCAGGGTTGACTGACAGTCCCGTCTCGGTGCTCCATTGTTCTATTAATCTACATGCCCTTTGCATTCTATCACACACGCTGCAAACGAACTTTCCTGGGATCATGACTAGTCCATCGTCCGCATACACTTGCGTACTGAAGCCCTCGACTTGTAGCCTCTCCAAAAGACTCGCAGAAAAGCCGTAACCTTACGGTTGCGTAGTGCCGATCTGACCCAACTTACCAACTGTGTTGGGGTTCCGCGGGACCTAAGGGCCCCGCACATGTTGTTTGCTCTAACTTTGTCGAATGCTCCCGCAATGTCGAAAAAGAGCGAAAAACAGCACTTCCTTATTCGAGTATGCCTTCTCTATTTTATGCACTACAGAGTGGAGAACCGTGTCGGTCGACTTCCTCTTGCCTACGAGAGGCGACCGACCAAAAATCGATCTTTCTTTATGGTATGTCTTCCCAAAATTTCCTCTGTGATGTACATCGATTATCTTTTCTAATATTTTCATTAGAAAGGTTGTCAAACTTATGGGTCTGAACAATTTGGCGACGTTATGGTCACCTTTTCCAGCTTTTGGTATGAGGACTGCGGTCGTGTTTCTCCACGCCTGAAGGACATATCCCCGAGCCACACTCGCCGTGAACACTCTGCTCAGCGACAGGAGCACATTGTTTGAAGCAGCGGGACTGGACCTGGTCCCGCTGCCTTAAGTGGACTGAATTCGCCCACCGCCCATCTAATGGCTTCGTTGGTCACTACTTTCTTTGCAAGTGTTCAATCCTCCTAGACCGGACCCCGATGGAGCGACCTCGCCATTTTCTTTGGGGAAGTAACCAGGAGAATCTCTAGGGTTTCTCCCTGGTCTCCTGACTATGTACCTTCCTGTTTGTTCATAGTGCCTAGTTGATTTCCTCTGCTTACTGCACTCAGCTATTTGGCAAGCTTGGCTGATTCCGAAAGGGAATTTATCTCTCCCCAGAATTTCCGCCATATCGCTCTTTTACTTCGTCGTAACTCTTTCTTGAACTCTCTGCGGGATTCGTTGTATCCACCCCACTCCTGCGCACATCTTTTGGAGAACAGTTACCAAGCTAACAAGTCCATCAACTTTGAACTGATGTTTCCTACTTAGCAAGCAGTTTAATATACATATATCTCGCCTAGTCAATGAAAATCGCAAATTCTCTGAGTTTAAATGGAGACCTACTGACTTTGCAACTAATTTTTGGGTGATTTGTCACGCACAAGAAATTACAGTCGTCAGACTAACGACAAGCTTAACAACTTTGTACTCAGTTTTATGTGATTTTTCCCAACTAGGAATCAGTTTCCAGGATGACAGTATCTCTCATCTAGTCCACGAAAAGGGCAAATTTCCTGAGTTTAAATGTACAAATTTTGACTGAGTACTTACTTTCAACTAGCTATGATGGTTACAACACAGTTTGTAATGTTGTTCACAGTGTTTTAACTCGAAAAGCAAGTAAATCATAATTTCGCCAACTTGAGACCATCGGGCCAATGAGAGTTGCAGCAGTAAATTTAACGTGAACAAATTGAAAGCTGTAAAGAAAGTTGCCTTTTATAATTCGTAACTTTTCCCCCTTTTATATTATTTAATTGTTTGAAAATTGGAATGACGGCTTCATCAGGCATAAACTTTTAGGCTTCCATTGAAAATAATTAGTGTAAAACCACTAAATTCTCGAGCAAAAATACCTTTTTTAAGCCCCCATCAGTGCCTTGAGGCCACTTTCTTTTAATTGACTTGGTTCATTTGGAAAACTTGGGTTTTGGAAATAACATCTAAAAATCAAATAGATGTTTGCGTGTAAGTAATCAGTATGAAAAGTACTATTTCGTGTTACTAGCAAGCTCCTGAGGGCGAACGAAATGAGGTACAGCAGGAGGATGCAACACTTATGGTTTAAAACAGTTTCCTTAACCAAGAAGCCATTCTAAGCCATAATTTGGCCATTATTCCGTAATTGTAGCTAACATCAGTGACAATGTGGTTAAAAATGCTGCCAAAAAGCCAATCTAGGGGGGGGGGGGAGATTATTACTTGGCGAAAAAGTGAAACTTTTATTTCGTCACTATTCGGCTTTTGTGACTAACGCCAAGGCACCGGCTTCTGAAATCCCCGGCAATTTTAGCCAGGAAAAAACATAATGTCTTCAAAATAGTTTAAAACCTGAAAATAGGACCTGCAATCGGATTTGCATTTGTGAACAAATTTTGGTCACATCTAAGCAATATAATTATAGCTCTTGTAGCTAAATTTAACAACTAAAATTTTGGTTATATAAATGGCCAAAAAACAACCAAATTCTGGCTATTTTTACTTCTTTATAACTTTATAACTACTACTTTATAACTACTACTATAACTGTAACTTTTTACCATTAATATTAGTAGGTTAATTAGTGCTACTTGGGTATTTTCCTAAACATTCGTGGGCAATAAGTTTAATTTTTTAATAAAAAATGTTTTATTATCCTGCATAAGTATTTTGGACTTCTTGGTAAAGGTCAGCAACGTGAATTTGATCACGTTTATTGCAATGTGCCTTGTGTTATCCAAAAGCAGTCGGGATCGGAGCAGGATACACATATTTCATCCAAGCAGGTTTCTTTGCATTGCGTTGCACTACAGATATTCTATTTGCTCCCAGAAATGTAATAAGTGAAACCTAAAACAGATTTATTTTTCAGACTGTTTTGAAACTTGATGAGTGCTGATAATGAGAAAAAAAAGTACCGCGTTTATAGCTTCTCATTTAATATCAAATTGTAGTCACTTTGCTGTTTGATTCATCTTGAAACGCCGAACTTTAGAGCGTCATCAGTCAGCTGTGCAGCTTCCTCTGTTTTAACAAAAACCAACAAAACGAAGCTCGATTGAACCATATTCCACTTCTAAGTAGCTTACTTTTAAAAACGTATTTCGTAATTAGATATAGGGGGGGTTCATTTGGAAACGTCATCTAGTTGGCTGTGAAATGCCAAGAGAAAACGAAGAAGGAGCAAAAGCCCATTTACTTTAATTATGTCTTCCTTTTCTGTTAAAAATGCATAGCCTCTAGATGACGTTTCCTAATGAACACCTCCTATATCCAAACCCACTCTGGGGTCTGAGAGACCCCAGTAATAATTTGAAAGCCTGCCCAAACGAGAGAAACTCACGTCATAGCATACGAGAACCACAAAGATGTCAGCAGGTTCTGGGGTTTTGTTAACAGTCAAGTGGTTCATTCATCATTGGTGGAAACATTTAGAGAAAAAACTTTAATATAGTTTGTTTTGTCCTCTTTTTTTTAGTGTTCTTTTTCAAAAACAAGGTACCAGTGGGGAGGGGGGAAGAGAATTTAGAGCCCGCCCTATAGAAGTAATATATCCGCCTATTTTTCTCTTGTTGTTCTAGATTCTATAGAGGCCAGAAACACGAAACTGCGTCGTGTTTCAATTTACGTAACCACTAGCGCAATAATCCATGTGCAACAAATGGCCTTTTATCTTCCATTATTCCTCAAGCCTTTCTGGTAAACTAAACTACAGCCAGCGTGTTCGATGAAAATTGGTCACATGTAGAGCCTCGTGCCTGTCTCCACGCAGAGGCATGCTTACGCAAGTCGTACAAGAATGAAAAAGTAAGCGTCTTATACCTCTTCAACATCTTTTTTAAGCAGAATTGTGCAAATTGTGTAATATTCAATATTAAATGTTTCTAGATAAATTGACTTTTCGTAAGCTAGAATTCAATACAAAATAAATATCTAATTTAAATGATAGATTGTGTCTGATACTATCGAAATAGAACTTAAACCAACACAATTTGCTTCACGGTATTGATTTAGCTTTGTCTTAGGGGCTACTAAATGGCAAATTAAAGTTCAATTATTACTTAGAATCCTTTGTCCTTCGCTTCTCAGCTCATATTACATCAGTTCGAAACTCTATATGGAATTTCTTGAGGCTAGAATTAATCGACAAAGAGAAACGTGGGTATTGAGGAAAAACTAAAAATATTCTAAATCAATATGTGCTTATACTTTCTTATTTACTTAGACACAAAATAACTTTCTGGTTAATAATACGTTAAGTATTAAGTTCTACCAACAACTTAAAAAAAAACAAGGAATTATAGTGGGTATACCAGTTATTTAGTCCTTCTCTGACGACTGAAGCTACTCCAGAAATATTATTTTTAAATCCTTACAGCCCTGCTTCTTACGTAAGCTTTGTCTTACTTACGTACTACAAAATACCCGAATCCGCTTGGTTAATAATTATGGAGTTATCTAACGTATTTGCGTAAGCACTGAAACCTTTCACCTTCATTCGCTCTATTTATGTCATGAGAAACGTCTTTTAAGACAGCCTATAATTCTGCTTACGAGAAAACTTCAATCATAGCAAAATATGTTGAGGACATACTAACAAACCTGTAACTGAAAAAGCTGACCCTCTTTAATGAGCCATGTCTTCTCCAAATCTCTCAGAACTTTCACAATAAGTGTAGTTTGAGGTCAGTGTTAAACGTTTCAGCAAAATTACCAGTTCTTATGGGTCAGCAAATCAAGAGCTTTTTTTTAGCACCCCCCCTTTGAGGCTCACTCCCCAAAAGAAGTTTGTTCTACAGAGTGAAGAATTGAGCCTTAGCTCAATTTGGCATCCCGGCTACCTGGAACGAGTCTTGGAAGCTGTGAGGTTATCGAATCTTGAATTCAGCAGTTTGCCAGGATAAATGCACTGAGGCTGAGAACATGGAACGGAAATTAGTGGATAAAACTAATAAATTAAGTTCCGAACTGCGGGGAAATGATAGACCTACATCCAGATTAAAATAAAACAGTACAAACCTAGGAGGAGCGTTCATTTGTAATACAAGTCAGCTACTGCAGGATCAACTTGCGCAGGCGAATAATCTGTGTCTGTTTTTAATGAAGAAATTAGCAAACTTGAGTCTGACATAAAGTCCTTGAAGGAATTACTAAGCAAAACTACACTTATTATGTAAGAGTTCAGACTACATAACAGATGAGTCAAAATGACAAAATACAGTTTGAACTCTGGCTGAAGCTCAGGAAAAGGATGATTTTGTGCGCGGATCGAACTAAAGAGCATGCTTTGCAGAAGACATGGGATTCTGTTCAATGTGAGTGAACTTATACAGTCTTCCACCGCGACCTGCGGTCTATTGTGGCTCACTCGAAGTGTTACCAGCAAGATTTGCCCCTGCTAGCTCCACTATAGTTGTCACCCGTTATGCCCAGACCCCTCAACGAATCTGATGAGTATCTCGGGCGACACTGCGTTTGCATATTGAGGCTCAATGATCGCGTTTCTGAACAGTGAGTATTTCGATCTGGCAATAGCCGGGCAGTCACATAGGACGTGCTCAACTGTCTCGTCGTCCTCCAAGCACAGCCGACACTCCATCTCTTCGGACAGTCCGAGTCTGTTCATGTGAGATCTTAGATGGCTTTGTCCTGTGTGCAGTGCAGTGGCCACTGTGATTTCTCTCCTATTTAGTCTAAGGAATGTCTGGGCTTTTGCCCTCCCAGTTCCCGTGATAAATTTTTTGGAGTGTGATAGTCCGGGAAGATTCTCCCGCCAGTACTGGGACTTGGCATTGCTCCATTTCTGGAGTTCAGCCTTGACCAGAGAGTATGGGACTTCCAGTGCCGGCTCCGGGCCTACGAATGGCTCGTGATCCATACCAGTGTGACGCTTTTCTCCTGCGATAGGGTGTTCTGACTCCTGTGGCAGTTCCAAGCAGTTTTGGAATTGCAGCGCAAAGACATAAAGCTAGAAGAGACTAACTGCCCGACTATCCCAGTAGATCTTTATTGATCTATTGTGTCCTACCTCCTCAAATAGATGTCGGACACACAATTCAATGGCATGTATCTCTGCCTGAAACACTGTGGTGAATCGGCCCGGGCTCTCTGCTATGCAGATGTCAGCCCCTTCGTCGGTTCTGGATCCGTCCGTGTACCAGGTACTTCCTGCCAGTTGTAGATCTTCTCCTCGTTCGTCCCAGTCTGCCCGTGAGGGAACCCTGACGACGTAGAGAGTGTCCAATTTACCTTTTTCATGCCATTAAGTCGAAGACCATGTTCAAAACCGCAAGGCCTTCCAAGCCAGCCTGGGCATTGTTAGTCCCACCATCGAATGGCTGCGGTGCTATGTTCGTCACTTGTTGCAGCCGATATGTCTCCTTCATTACCTCTCGATCCAGTAGTATTCGAAGTGCTGCCATGCGCGTTGTTTCTTTATGCCCCCGTGATGCAGAGACATATTTGTTTTTGCAGATAGGGCACTTAAATTTAGCTTTGATGGAGCTCCGTCTGCTCTTTCGATACCGAACTATGGTCCCATACGTGATTATCGGTCTTATTACAGTCACGTATAGCCATATAGTTTGTTGGGGTCCCACCCCCCATGATTTTCCAGGTTCTTGCAGGCCAAAGGGAGAGCTACTAACGGTACGAGTTACATGTGGAGTCCAAATGAGTTATTTCTCCAGGATGACGCCTACAAATTTTACTGGACATGGGATGGTGCACAGATGAATTCGACATTTGACATCATGACGTATCACTAGCCTACGGTTCGTGTCCAAACCGTCACACTCGTCAATAAAATATAAGGATGTAACTATACAGACTGAGTTCCACTGGTTCAAAAATTTCAGAGAAAGAACCCTTCGTTGGTCGATTTTCAGGCATTTTTCGAGTCGAGGTTTTTGCTATTTTTTTAAATTGATTTGTGAAACTAATTTCATTCTAATTAAGTTTGTTACGTTCTCATAAGATTGAAATGGTCTCATTCCGTTCAAAAATTGCAAAAAAAATTGTCAAAAATTTACCAAATTAAAGGGGTTAAAAAAAAAGACATTTCGCCTTTTTCTCAATTTCCAAATTTAACGGCCTATAACTTTAGAATGAACAAACCGATCAAAGTGAGTTCAATTGTTCTTTTCCTCATCTTGGTGTCTTCTTTGTCCTCAAACAAACGAGAGAGTTCCATTGGTAGAAACATTTATGAGATAGATCCCTCTTCAGTGGTCGACTTATAGGAACTTCACTTATCAGATTCGAGGTTTTGCCATTCTTTAAAAACTAACTTATGAGGCTTATTTCACCCGAATTATGTTTGTTAAGTTCATATAGGATTGAAATGGCCCCGCTACGTTGAATAGCAGCAAAAAAACGTCCAAAATTGGTTCCAAATTGACCAAAAATAGTTTTTCGAAAATTTCTTTCAAACATTTTTCGAAAATGGCCAAAGAGAGGCCTTAATTTCCAACTTTAACGGTCTATAGAATTAGATTTGATTAGAACAAATGAACCGATCAATGTGAGATGTGTTTTCCTCAACTTGATGTTTTGTATGTTCTCTTACAAAAGAAGATCCCAATACTGAGGAAAAAATCGCTTCACGACGTGATCGTGCCAGCACTAAACAAGACATTGCCGACTTTAGAGATCTGGGGTCATCACCGAAAACCAGACTGTTAGGGTTTGTTTGTTCCAAAATTGGTAATTTTGATTACGAGCGACTTGCAGATTGTTTCCACTAGTGCCTACGTTACACTATGTAAATGCATTTATAATATAAGTTCAAATATATATAGCAACCTAATTATTATTATTATATCTTTATGTTGACATTTTAACGTGCATCCCAGAAAATTCCGGAGAGCTTGTTCTTGAATTCCTCAATTCTTTTAATCCACATATTCAGGACACTATAGAATTGGAGACGAATAACAGAATTCCATTCCTTGACACGATGGTGATTAGGAGCTACTCCTCAATCATCACAGATTGGTACCAAAAGCCAACTAGTTCTGGGAGATTAATTAATTTTAAATCAACACATCCCCTCTCGCAGAAGGTTGCAATTATTAATTCTCTCAAAAATAAGGTCATAAAGCTAAGTCATCATATATAGTGGGAAAAGAATTTTGAGAAAATTAAATACTTAGTCAGTCTTAACGGATTTCCCTCTAAAATAATTAACAAGTTATTGCAACCTTGGAGTGAGTCCAGAGAAATTTTGGAACTTACAAACAATTACAGCTACCCAAATCAGATCCAAAAATTCCCATTAGTGTCAGGACATTAGTGTCTACGTCACTGTTTGGAAAGTGACCAAGTTAAAATTGTTCTATATCCAAAAAAGGAGGTTGGTGATTTGAACTCCAGAATTAAGAGTAAAACTCCGTTATTGGATAGGTCTGAGGTAGTATATTCAATACAGTGCATAAATTGCGTCAAACAATATATAGGTCAAACTACAAATAAATTAGCACAAAGACTCAAACAACACCAATATGATTGCAACATTGGCCATATTAATAAGAAAGAAAAAACTGCTTTTGCATCCCACCATTTTAAAACAGGCCATAATTTTAATTTCGCAAAACCCAGCATCCTAGATATAGAAAGTAACTGTAAGAAGCGAAACTTTAGAACCGACACCCAAAGTTTAAGTGTAATTTATAGTTGCTTAATACATAAAAATGTTGCAGGGTTCCATAAGACCCACTAATGGCAGAATACTTTCAATTTTATTTCTATTTTGTTCATGGGCAATATTTACCACCGTGGAATATTGGAATTTTATCGTGGCGTAAATAATAACATGGGAAAGGCTGGACTTATCAGTGTGACACTCTATCTGTTCTCGTGTGATTGGCTGTTTACCATCTTTTAATTTGTAGATATATTTTAACTTTTAATTATTTTAATTTTAATTGTGACGGAACAAGTGTTGAATCGTTTTGTGTATAGTGATGATTGTATACTTTTATCCCACTGGTCCATGTTAACAACGTTTAACCTCGCATGCTCTAATAATGTTTATATTTAAGACTACGGGCAACGAACATGATTATCTCGCGGTTTGTATGCCATTCAAATAATTTAATATTAGCTCTAATGTTCTTATTATTGTCATTCACAGCCCTGATGAAGTTTAATGTAAAACTAAACGAAACGTCGGCGAAGAGGTTGTAGTACTTATTGCTGCCTTGTCCCAATCCGCCAATTTACATCCAAATAATTATTATTGAGATGCATCTACCTGAATGTAAGGAATCAACGCAGCTGGTTCTATACATAGATATCAGCTCAGTGTGTGTTTGCGGAGCCCAGGATTATTTTAAAGATTAATTGATATCTTTTAGTTCTGTACTCACAATTTTCTCATCTACATTTTACATATCTTCGCGACTTTTTAACAAGCATGAACCACCACCAATAAAGTTGTTCAACCAATAAGCTGCCAGTCTGCTGTTTCCTCTCTTATTCCTTTTGACAAATAACCATCTGTTTGAAACCAGATTGTTTATATTTAATTTAAATATTCTTTGCCTAATATCCCCTCGAAGATAAGACATTAAGACCTGCTTGCTACAGAAATAAAAACAACTCAGAACATTAAATAACAAATTTTCTTCGCTAAAAAATAAATAATATAACAATATTTCAACAAAATTAGGTAAAATTCTCAGCAAAAAAAAACAATTTATCTTTACAATAATAAATAGGTAACTGTCCAACTAACCGACTTACACATATATGTACAAGAACACCAATCTTTACAGCACAAATAAATAGTCGTACAACACCACAATTCCAAGTACTAAAAGCGAATATCAGAAAGCGCCGTTTTCCGACTTGTTACTTAAGAACAATTCCACCCAAACTGGGCAGTTTGGCGACGCAGCACCGCCCCACGACCACCCGTTCGGTATCGCCAAGTGGGTTATCCCCTTGCTGATGACGTTCTTGAAGCCCGTGAGGTTTTGTTTCAACTGCGAGTTAACGAGGATGTTCGATATATGACTAGAATGGCTCCCCGTTTTTAAAACCGGGAAATGTGTGTTTGTGCTTTGAGGGAATACTGGCTCTAAGCCGCCTAGAGCTAAGGCTGAATCTGTAATGCAAAAAACAAGACGTTACTGGTGGTTAGTAAGTAACTGGTGGGTCATTAATACAATTTTCATACAGATCGCAAACCTAAATTTTGTCGAAAAGAGCAGTGGGAAATGTTTGGGTTAACTTATCACTCACAAAATATGTGAAACAAAGAAAAACTTCACAATGGCATTTGGTCTGGTAAAATGCAGAAGCAAGAAGTGCAATTTACAGTAAAGATAATAGAAGATGGAAGATGCAAAAAAAATAAAATTTATACTCTAATCTCCCGTCGTTCTTAGTAGTCTATAAGCTATCTACTTCTAATCGGAAAAATGTCAAAATAATGGAAAGAAACTACTTACTTTTTTCTACACTAATATCAACGAATGTATTCAAGATTCAATATATTCAAGAATTAGTTCAACAATCATCAATTGTCATCAACGCAAATCCGTAAAACTAAAGCTACGTACTAGCATCGCGGAATTTCTCAAAGAAAAAATGGTACAGACCTGGCCCTTTTTATCATTTGATTTCCATTTAAGTCATAAAGTGTCTTTCGAACCGTTCTGTTTAATCACCTTCAGTTTTTCAATTGAGCGCTCATATCCATCATGGTTTTTTATCCGCTATGATGTGATAATCGTTACTTCAAAACCTACCAAAGGCTAGTTCTAGACGGATGTATTGCAAATAAATGTTTTTAGAAATACGTGAGGCCTGTTGGCCCAATGCTACAACCGAACTAGCATTTAAAGTCCCAATAACTTTGCTAAAGAAAAAATTACACAAAATGAGTTGCAGTTTGGTAAATTCTACTCCACTTTATTACTCTATTGTAAAATATACCTGAAAGAAGTAATATAAAATATTACTTATGTAAAAATAACTTTATTTGACGACATAGAATTCCCACAATTTTAATATCATATTTAAGGTAACAACGAGGTAATCATTTCTTTTAAAATTACCTTATGCACCCAATTACCTCAAAGTTATTTTAGGATGTTCCGCTAACGTGACCAACATTACTTCAAAGACGTTGTTGCAGAGGATTTTAAAGTAATATTTATTCTCAAAATAGTAAAATAAAATCCTATAAAGCAAACGATTATTTAGGGCTACTGTTACAAGTTCAGTTTAAACTTTAGTTTGAAGATAAACGAAAGATTTTGACATATAAACAATGTACGTCAAATTTGGTGTTTAAAGTTCAAACTGAAGTTTTAATGATAGTTGTAAAAGGCGTTCTTAGACTAAAATAACAACGTCACATTTAAACTGAACTTGTAACAGTGGGACTTAGTAGCATTCAATAGTTCCAGTTAGTATTAATTACTGCAAATATTACTCTAAAGTAAGATCTATTGTTACGAGGCAAAATGTTCGAAACTGTTACTTATTGTCAAGTAAAATTTTCCTTAAAATTGTTTATGAAACTTTGAGTTATTTATTGCTGTAGAAGTCATGTTTATGATTAAAAGTTCAAGCACCATTTTGTGCACAAAAGAGATCAACTAACAACCAAAACTTTAGGGATAATTAGTAATGTAAGTTTAACTTTAATTTAACCTCATATAGTCATTTTACTTCATTCGGACATACTTTATATTAGAAAATACAGAGCAAAGTTTCTAAAATATTTGTAAAAAATTATTTACGTTGTATTAAATGCACTTGATTTTAAAAGAACTTTACTGTTTTTCGATCTGTCTTAGCAGATTTTTTAGCTAAATTGCCGAACTCGACTTAATGTTGTGTATATTATCTGATATTCTATACCAGACCGTTTTGCACCGCCATGTAACTCGTTATATAACTCCATCTCCATCGAACAAAAGTAAGGATCGTGTGCCATTTAATCTCAGTAGGAAGAGGAGGAAAATCATTGCCTCGGAACCCAAGCATTGCCTCAGTACAGAACGGACTCAATGTTGCCGACACAAGGGAGAACAAGGAAAATGAGACGGAATAAACACAAAAAGCAGATAAGGCTGGGATGTTGTAACCTAAGATCATTCAGTGAAAAAAACCAGGAAATCATACTAGAACTACAGCACCATAAAATATACATATGTGCCATATCCGAAACAAAAAAGAGAGGAAAAGGAACAGAACAATATGATGACTACTTTCTGATTTACTCAGGCAAACTAAAAGACACGAGAGCAGCGTTGGGAGTTGGAATGCTGATCAATCAAAAATTCAGGGACTCCATAATCGCAATTAAGTACATAAACGACCGAATAATAAAAGTAATCCTGAAATTAAACAAACAAACGCTAGAGATGGGTTTTCACCAGGTTTTTTCATTTTTGAGGGTTTATTTCCTGCACACATCGGGGAAAATTCCGGGTTTATTCCATTGTAACCTCTAAATTTAACTTTTTCAATACGCCTAATTCTTACCAATTAAGCAATAATTTGTTGGTTTGTGCAGCTTGAATCTTTTGATCAATTGACCAGTGTTTAGTTTATCAAAAAACAAACCAGAATCTGGATTTATTGAGTTCTAATCTAAAATCTAACCTTAAATCTTGAAACTGCCCGGTGCTTTCAAGAAAACATGGGAAAAAACCCGGGTAAAAACCCTAAATTGGGTTTAAAGGTTTTTTTGGAATTTTCTCTTCGCCCATCTATAAAACAAACTCTTCACACAGCGTTCGTTTACGCACCAGGCACTGGAAAGCCTGTCCAGAAGACCATCGATTTTTACGAACAACTCCAAATGTTGATAGTAATAATATCCCAACATGATGGCATAATAATAATGGGCGACTTGAACGGGCGACTTGAACGGATGAGAGCGAGGTGAAAAGCTTGTTGAATTTTACGCTTAGCAGGAACTAAGGATTAACAACACAAACTCCAACACAAAGTCACGTTTTAGGGCAATAGGGGGGTAACGTCCACAATAGACTACATAATAGTGAATAGAGCCATAAAGACAGAGCCAATACAGAATGTTAGATCACTAACATCGGCAAACATCGAATCAGACCATAACTTAGTAATGGGAATAATTACCATGGCAAGACCACCAGCCAACAAGAAGAAAACGGACAACCAAACAACAAAGTTCAATGTTGAGTCACTAAAAACATAAAGTACGCTGGATCTGTGCAAATGGCGCATTTCCCAAAAATTGAAATGGAACCCATCCTCCAGCAACACACAGTAGACCCCGCATGGGACATTCTACTACACAACATAAACCAAGCAGCAGAGTAGGCACTAGACAAAAGAACAATCAACACAACGACAAAACACAGAAATAAAAAACCATGGTTCAAACCAGAGGTGAAGATACTGGCCCGTGAAAAGAAAAAACTCCACCTAACGTATATAGCCAACAAGACTCCAAGAAACCACATCAAATGCATCGAAACAAGGAACAGAGTAAACAACGGTATAAGGGAAATAAAGTGAGAGCATTGGGAGAACTTCGGTTAGAGAAATGGAAAGTGACTTCTGTGGAATCCAAAAACGCATAAGGAAAATGCTCATAACAACAAGGAGGGAAATAAATGAGACAGTACAATTAAATAACATCTCAGCAGCCGAATGGACCACCTATTTTCAGGGCCTGTATACGAAGCGGGACGAACAGGAACAACGAAGGCCCAAGGAGCGGGGAAGGTAAACCGAAGCGAAGCACCTGAAAAACGGTAAATCTCCAGGCCCGGACAACGTCTCCAACGAACTGCTGAAGTGCGGAGGAGAAGCCCTGGCTCGACAGCTGGCCGAACTATTCAACAAAATATTGAAGGACGAAAAAACATCAGCAAGATGGAGACACAGCATCACAATCCCTGTATTCAAAAAGGGAAAAACCTCAGATCCGTCGAACTACCGAGGAATATCGTTTCTAGACACGACCATGAAATTATTCACCCGAATGCTACAACAACGTATTCTAAGCTACCACAATAAGCGAGGAGCAGTAAGGTTTTCGGAAGAATCGTTCGACGATTGATGCAGTGTTCGTTATCAGGCAGACGCACAGGTATTTAAGAAAGAGGCCGAAAAGGTCAAGATGGAATTATCAACCACCAAAACCAAAATCATGGTGATCGCTAGGGAACCACGCAAATGCAAACTACAACTAAACAACAGAACAATAGACCAGACTTCTGAATTAAAATATCTGGGAACAATATAATCACCATATGGTGAACTCAAGACTGGTGTACGAAACCAGATAAACAAGGCAGCCAAGATAGCAGGAGCTCCACGAAAAACCATATAGAAAAACACATGCATATCAATCCCGACCAAAGTTAGAATATATAAAGCATATGTCCGGCATACACGGCAGAAACACGAGTTGACACAGCGAAGACAAAAAAGATGGCACGAACCAGCGAAATTAGGGAAGTGCTGGCTAGAGGACGTGGTTAGGTGGACCCGTGCCAGAAGACGCTTCTGGAACGAACACATATCCAGGATGAAAAACCAAAGACTGGCAAAAATCGCCAGAAATAGAAAACCAGCATCCAGCAGACCACCAGGACGGCCTCCCAAGAGCTGGAAGGACAGCTGGTCATCGACATCCCAGGAGGGGCAAATGGATGGGTAAAACAAGCCTTAAGGCTGTTCGCGCCAATCTGACAACAGCGCTATTAAACCATAAGACGGGCGTGCAGAACTACGAATCGGCGGAGAGACGGCGGAGTAGCAGAGACAGAAAATTAGTACGAAACAGACTTTGTCAAGGAAGATGTCATTCATGTAGCCAAAAACTCTGTTTTTTGTAAACCGATGATGAATAAATGAATGTGAACAAAAAGGCATCTAAATTCAGCGTTAGATGTACGAACCAAGATAAATACAGTCCACCAACGTAACATTTGATCCATCGACCGGATTAGAGACGAAAATCGATATAAATCGAAAGCCAAAGGCACAATAAACAGGGAAGTGTAGATAGAAGTGAATTGAGAGGAGCCCTAGAAGTCGTAAAGGACGTAATAAATATCAAGGTGGCGGTACTGAGGACTTTAATAGATAGTGTTTCAAAACATCTCAGGGCGTTAAAATCGTTGAAAGAGCCGATTGAACATTGGGATACATTGGTCATTTACTTAGTAACTACAAAGTTAGATCCTGTAGCACTGAGGGAGTGGGAGGAAACTAAAGCAAAATGTCAGGTACCAAAGTTGGAGGATCTAACAAAGTTTTTGAAAGATAGGGCAGATTTGCTTGAGTCAATAGAGCAAAGTAACAGTAATTTTAAAGGCGGTCAAAACAAACCAAGTTGAAGAGTAACAAAAACATTTTTAGCAAGTTCATCAAGTTCAGAGACAAGAAAATGTTCTTTTTGTCATAAAGAGCATTATATTAATGAGTGTGTTGAATTTCAGGGACTGGATTTGAGTGCAAGGCTTGAAGAGGTTAAAAAAAGACGGCTTTGTCTGAATTGTTTAACGCTAGGTCACACATACAAACAATGTTTTTCTCGTAAATGTAAAAAATGTAACAACAAACACCACACTTTATTACACGTAGATAATAGAGTTCAAATAAATGATACACAAAGTGACATACCTAAATACCGAGGATTTTCAGAAGGAAGAGCACATTGTACATCAACTATCATCCAGCATTTTGTTTCCAAACCAACAAGTACTTTTGCCTACAGTGTTAGTTAATGTTTTGGATGAACAAAATAAACCTTATAGAGCTAGAGCCCTGCTTGACTCAGGATCCCAAAGCAGTTTTATTACAGAGCGGTTATGCGATCGATTGAATGTAAAAACAAGTTAAATGAGTGTCACTGTTTGTGGTCTTGGTGGTGCGTGTGCTTAATCTCAGAAAAGGTGTAATATAGTTGTAAGGTCCTGTGTAAATGCATTTTTTAAGAAAATATGTTGCCTTATTGTCCCTTGTATTATTGGCACATTTCCTAATCTCATTTTTTATGGAAAAACTCTAAATATTCCTGGGCATCTTCAGCTTGCAGATCCACATTTTGATACTCCAAGTGATATCGATCTATTGATTGGAGCTGACCATTTTTATGAGGTTTTGTGTGTGGGGCAAATAAAGTTGGGTGTGTGTGGACCTTATGCACAGAAGACGAGGTTTGGTTGGATGGTTTCAGGACCTATTATTCATGAGCCTGTAGAGCGGGGTGTTGTCCACTGCAATGTGGTGAAGAGTATGGATATTGATGCCCGGTTAGCTCGTTTCTGGGAAATTGAAGAGTTTCAGCAGGTCAAAGCATTATCTTCGGAGGAAAACGCATGCGAGGAAATTTTTCAAAAAACAACTTACCGTGATAGTGATAGTGTTGTTTAGTAGTCCAATGTGTAAGGGCATAGAAAACTTGGGTGATTCATATGAGGTGGCTGAAAGACTTTATTGTCTTTAGAAAGAAAGTTTGAGCGTGATACGGAATTTAAATCCCAATACCTGACTTTTATTAACGAGTATAAGACATTAGGGCACATGACTAGAGTAGATGTGGATCCTAAGCCAGATAAAGGATACTACATGCCCCATCATGGGGTTCAAAATGAAAGTAGTTTAACAACAAAGCTTCGTGTTGTCTTTGATGCATCCTGCGTCAGCAGTTCGGGATGTTTCTTTAATGACCTGCAAATGACGGGACCAACAATTCAATCAGACCTCCTAACTATTCTCTTGAGATTTCGTAAACATAGCTATGTTATTGCTGCCGATGTTGAAAAGATGTATCGGATGTGTCAGATTCATTCTTCACAGCGCTCACTTCAGCGAATTTTGTGGCGTAATAGACCCACAGACCCATTGGAAATATACGAATTGGCTACTGTGACTTACGGAACCAGATCGGCGCCATTTCTGGCTATCAGGTGTCTATTTCAGCTCGGTATTGAATGTGAGAAGGACTTTCCGCAAGTCTCTCGTGTGATTAAGGAGGATTTTTATGTAGACGATTTGTTGACTGCTGGAGTGGAAGAGGTGACTGCCTTGGCTAATGGAGTTACTAATGTTTTGATGAGTGCTTCATTCCATTTAAGGAAATGGATCTCAAATGAGCCTAGAGTGTTAGCGGGAATTAAAGTATGTAATCAGGCCGATTTTGTCGATTTGGGTGTGAATGAAAACACAAAGACATTGGGACTTTTGTGGAATGGAAAACAGGATGTCCTGCTATCTAAAATTGGAGAGGTTTTCAATTCAAAAATAACAAAACGTACTGTTTTTTCAGAAGTCTTCCAAATCTTTGACCCATTGGGACTTCTCAGTGCCACTATTATTGTTGCCAAAATCCTCCTGAGAGACATTTGGAGGGAAAAATTGTCATGGGATACTTCTTTGCCCACGTCGTTGCACAGCCGTTAGGGATGAGTTACATCAATTAAGAGAGCTTGCAATACCGCGTCAGGTCCGATGTGGTGATGCAGTACATATAGAACTACACGGGTTCTCTGATTCCTCTGCTAATGCCTATGGGGTCTGTATGTACATGAGGTCAGTTGACAGGAATGGAGAGATCACAGTAAGATTGGTGTGTGCCAAGTCAAAGGTAGCGCCAATAAAGCCTGTTACAATACCTCGGCTTGATCTCACAGCTGCTTTATTGTTGGCAAGATTGACAGCAAAGGTTGTTTCCTTCTTGGACACTGTTTTTCAAAGGGTTGTGTATTGGTGTGACTCCACAATTGTTTTGGGATGGTTAGGAATGTCGCCTAGCGATCTACAGGTATTTGTTGCCGATCGCTTAGCCGCGATTCAGGACTTGTCAACAAGAGATGACTGGAGGCATGTGCCTACTGCGAAAAATCCTGCCGACTAGGTATCGAGGGGGGTAATGCCGAACAATTTGAAGTCTTTACATATTTATTGGCATGGGCCACCTTCATGGCACACCTTCATGGCTCACAAGAGGAAAATTGGCCTTCTCTGTCAGTGCTTCAGGAAGCGTTACCGCGGGCAAAAAAACAGTTATTCATTCTAATTTCTCCACGAAATTGTGTAATATTATTGATTTTCATCGGTTCTCTATTTTCTCTCGACTGCAGAGATCTATGGCTTTCGTTCTGAGGTTTGTGCGAGTTTGTCGTAATCAACGTGCTGAGGCACGGGGTCCATTAACATACAGTGAATTGGAAGATGCATTACAATATATCATCCGAATAGTGCAGTGGGAATCATTTAAGAGTGAAATCGAGTTGTTAGGTCATGGTGAATCTCTTCCTGGAAGAAGCAAACTTATTCGATTAAACCCTTTCTTAGATTCGAACGGTCTACTTAGAGTTGGCGGAAGATTGAGCAACTCAGATTTTGACTTTAATAAAAAACACCCGATAATCCTCCCAGGAAATCATTGTGTCACGAAACTCTTTCTGATAGAGCAGCATCGAAAACCTATGCATGCGGTACCCCAACTGCTGTTATCAACTGTTAGCGAAAGGTTTTGGCCCATATCTGAAAGGGACCTAGTGTGTGCAATATGTCGTAGTTGTGTTAAGTGCTTTCGCGCAAGTCCAGTGCCTGTTGATTATTTGATGGAAAGTTTACCTTCTGAGCGTGTAAAACCAGCACCACCTTTTCATATTGTTCGTGTCGATTACGCAGGACCATTTATGCTAAGGGATAGACAGGGAAGCGGGTTTAAGACCACCAAGGCTTATATAGTTATATTTATTTGTGTCGTTACTCGTGCAGTGCACCTTGAGTTGGTGTCTGATCTGACAACTGAGGCGTTTTTGGCGGCACTTAGAAGGTTTTCTTCGCCCCGCGGAAAACCAATGAAAGTATTGTCGGATAACGGCAGCAATTTTGTTCGAGCTGCACGTGAACTCAAACAATTTTTAAAAAATAATAGTAATACCTTAACAGAGTCTCTTGAAAATGCAGGTATATCATGGTCGTTTATTCCTCCCCAATCACCTCATTTTGGAGGAATTTGGGAAGCTGGTGTGAAGGCTACCAAATACCATCTGAAGCGTATTGCATGTAATGCGTTGTTAACGTACGAAAAATTTTACACTTTATTAGTTCAGATTGAGGCCATATTAAACTCCCGTCCTCTCTCTCCTATATCTTCAGATCCCTTAGATTTAACACCCTTGACCCCCCCCACTTTTTGATTGGTCAGCCCATGACTGCCGTCCCAGATGCAACTATGACTCATCTGCCAGTTAACCGACTATCACACTTCCAAGAAGCTTAAATAACCATAAGACGGGCGTGCAGAACTACGAATCGGCGGAGAGACGGCGGCGAGCGAGTAGCAGAGACAGAAAATTAGTACGAAACAGACTTTGTCAAGGAAGATGTCATTCATGTAGCTAAAAACATTTTTTTTTTGTAAACCGATGATGAATAAATGAATGTGGACAAAAAGGCATCTAAATTCAGCGAACAACAATAGATGTGCGAACCAAGACAAATACAATCCACCAACGTAATAAGGGCTTCGGAAAAGAAGAAGAGGAGAAGAAAGAGAAGGATGGAAAGATCAGATGGTGTTGCTTGAAAACTGTTATACTTTGGTCGCAGTTAGTAAATATAACCACTTACTTCTAATCGACACCCAGGGTAGTTACTGGAACGTAATATTATTGGTGCAAAAATGGTCGCCACTACGGTGCCGTTACTAGAAAATCATTCGCCATTTTAGTAAAAGCGTGGTAAAAAATCCATTGCGGAGTGATCACCGAGACTGGTAACTACCACTTAGCAGTTCTAATTATGTGTAGCGGTGTCCACCCTGGAACTAAAATTGCAAGTTGAAAACTTTACTCAAATATTCATAATCCTCAAGCCCATCCCTGTAAATTTCTTTTTCTAAAAATTTCCGTATTATATGGCACCAGCTTTAAGCACAACTTAATTCTATTTGGATACATAGCACGTGAAGTCTTAGTGCACTTAGACTATTTTTTTTAAGGGCAAGATCAAGATACAAGATAAAGATACTTATTGTTAAGGTATCTAACCCACACACGTGCAAATACTTTTAAAAAAATTTAAAGTGGCACTGTTTAAGTAGATATTACGTTAAACTGAAGTATTGTAAACGTTGACATGGAAACAGCTTCTGCCTCTTTACGAAGTAACACGTTCCAAGTTTGCCACAATGCAGTTCTTTTTTATAGATCTAATCTGTATACTTCTAGTTTTTGATAGTATGATTGATGCACATAATTGTTATAAAAAATACCGTATATGACTGAAGTTTTCCTTTACAAAACGGTTTTTTTTATGAATCAAACTCATTTTGTACAACAACGAAAAATGGGAAAAATGATTGAAGGAAAAAAAATAAGGTCAAAGAACAGGAAAAAATCTCACACGAATCTTGTCAGGTTGTTGCCCAAAAACTACCCAAAATGGAGTCTGGTGACTAGGAATAAAATGGAAGTATTCCTTCGGCTTTGGCAAAGTACTGTAAAAACAACCCAAAGGTCTTTAACCTGTAGTGCACTCTGTTAGAGTCTACTATATATAATTTTATTAGTCTTAAGTTTTAATTGACATTTTGACGTTGACGTGGATGCACTTGGGGATCACTGTCACGATTTTACTCTCTTCTTGATCCCTCTTACGAAGGTACATACCCAGTGTTTGTGTTTTTAGTTGAATATTTTGCAGGATAATCCACTTTGGGTTCAACAATAATAAATAATATTTTGAGAAGTACAACATGATCCTATTCAATAATATGTCGATTGCCAAAAACCCGTTGGTTACACTCACATTGGAATGTGACTTGAGATGATAAATCTGAGGCTAAAACATATTATTTCTCACTATTGCCTGAATGTACTGAATTTTTGCATTTGTTACCTCTAACCTCAATGAAACCCCATACTATTACCCTCCCGGTATAATTAACATGCTATGTCAAACTATGGACCTTTCCGGCTTTCCCCACGTTACTCCTTACCATTCATGTAAAAGCTTAAGGACAGATTACCGTGCAGATAAGGCTAAAAATGCTATTAATTGTTGCCTGTAACTTTAGAACGATTGGACTGATTGGAGTAAATCCAAAATTGTTTCCTTCTTTCTGATGCCCTCATTCATTTCCCAACAATGGAAGTCGCATTGGTTCAATAGTTTCGGAGATAGACTCCTTCACTGCTCAATTTTTTGGCACTTTTAGAATCGATTTTAAAATACTCACTTACGGGACCACTCTGACTCGACATAGGGCATTGAAATCGTCTCATTTCGATCAAAAATAGCAAAAAAAATCAATTTTTTTTTGTGAAAATAACCAAAGGGGTAATGCTTTCGTTTTTCTCAATTTCCAACCTTAAAGGACTATAACTTTAGAAACAGTGGACCAGTTGGAGGGAATCCAATAGTCTTTTGCCCGTCTTCAAGTCCTTTATTTTCCCAATAATGAAAGACCCATTGGCTCAATAGCCAGACCCCTTCAGTAGTTAGTTTTTACCCACTTTTAGAATCGACTTTTTAAACACCTTTAAAAAACTCACTTGGGGGACTATTCTGACTAGTATTAAGTTTCTTACGTTCGTAGGACGTAAATCGTCTCATTTCGATCAAAAGCAGCACACAAAAAAATCCAAACACTTTTTGAAAATTACTAAAGGGGTCATATATCTTCTTTTCGTTAATTTTCAACTTTGACGGGCTATAACTTTAGAATGAGTGGACGGATTGACGTAAAGCCAACAGTTCTTGGTTCTTCTTGGTATCCTCTTTCAGTTCCCAATAACGGAAGTCCCATTGGTTCAATAGTTTAAGAGATAGACCCCTTCAGTGATCAGTTTTTACCCATTTTTAGAGTCGACTTTTTAACCACTTTTAAAAAACTTACCTACGCGACTACTTTGACTCGTATTATGTTAGTTACGTTCATAGGGGATAGAAATAGTACTAGAGTGGAAGGGGTGTCTCGGGAAATAAGCGACTGCGAGTTTTCTTGGTCAAGTTATTTATTGAGCGACGTTTCGACCCTACTCTAGCTCATCATCAGGCTTCTAAATCACTAGTTGACTATTCGTAAGTACTTACGTGGTAGGTGCTTAGAATCCCTCCATTAGGGGATATGTGGGAAGGCATAAGAATTGTGTGTGATATTAAAATCGATCAGGTGCCGCATTGGTCATATTTTATTGAATTTTATAATTTTTATACATGTGTAACAACCTCATTGTTTCTTTGCTGTGTTTTTCAACATATTTTAGAGGAAATTCCTTTGTTACCAGTTAGTGTTAAATATAGTATAAAACAGCTTCTTCTGCCTTCCCACATATCCCCTAATGGATGGATTCTAATCACCTAGCACCTACATATTTGGTCAACTAGTGAATTAGAAGTGTGAAGACGACCTGGAGTAGAGTCGAAACGGAGCTCAATAAATAGCAATATATTATAGATAGAGTTAGTCTCATTTAGATCATAAATAGCACAAAAAAATCATTTTTTTTTTTTAATGAACAGAGGGGATAGTAGATATGCTTCCTTTCTTCTCAATTTTCCAATTTAAGATCAAGAACAGGACAAAAGAAATCAATTTTTTTTGAAAATTTTTGGGAGAGTTTATGCCTTCTTTTTATCAAATTACAAGTTTGACGGTCTACCACTTTAGAACGAATAGACCGATTGGAGAGAATCCAAAAGTTTTTTGTTCGCCTTGACGTCGTCTTTCATTCCCAATAGCGAAAGTTCTATTGGTTCAATAGTTTCGGGGATAGACCGTTTCTCATCAATTTTTAGGCACTTTTAAAAACCACTTTTTAACCACTTTAAAAAAAACCCACTTACGGGACTATTCTGACTCATATTAAGTTTGTTACGTTCATAGGTTAGACACAAAAACTTTAGCATACAAAATTATTCAAATAAGAACAGGCAAACACTAGGTGTTGTTGTTCTTTTCTTTGTCATTCAGTTTAGGCTTTCCCACAACACTTGTAGAGCCATAATTACTCGTCGAAGCAGATTTTTAAACGCTGATGATTGCCTAAGTGCCAAAACTCGTACGCCAATGACAGATTTTACAGTAAACTGTAAATTCTTGTAGATCTGTCAGTCACGTATAAGTGGAGAGGCCCAACAACCGCTAATTCTTGTATTTGTATATAAATGGAAATGGGGCCGAACAATCGCTAAGCCGCGTATATATGTGTGTATAAACGCAGTGGAGGACTCTACCTACGTCCACTCACACCGAATACAATGTGTGTATAAATGAGACCCAACAACCACTAGGCCTTGTATTTGTATATAAATGACAATGATATCAAAAAAGTACTTTTGTACAAGTAAACACAATGAGGCCCAACGAACGCTATGATCGGTAGGTGTATGAAAATACGGCCTAATAATTGTTATAAGCCCTGAATGTGTTCCTATCATGTGTTCATTAGAATCCGTCATGTAGCCGCCTATGAAATTCCTTTGTTATTTTGAAGCATGTCTCAAATTACTTCCTTCGATATTTTCTTAAGTTGTCACTTTTGTAAAGTCAAATGTCCGGAGGTGACACTGACGGCTCAGGGGCGCTTTGAAAGTATCCTCATCCTTTGTTTTCTTGATAAGAATGTAAGGATGGGAGTACGCTCAGAGCTGTCTAGTGCTGCCGCCCGAAATGACAGCTACGTTACGTTAAGTTACGATGTGCCTTTATAACTCTCTTTTCTATCGAAAAATCATAGCCAACTAGATGACGTTTTATAATGGACACCTCGTATGATGTTATCTGGTAAACTGGGGCTTATAAGTTTCGGGAGTTTTGGTCTGTTTCTTTACTGATTCTGCTAGATTATGCGATGTTTACAGTTCAAAGGCTGGTGATGGAATCACCTAAAATTTGCCTCTGAGCTCTCTGTTGCAGAGAAATAAATTACATTCACCAGAATTGAAAAGAAACGTTACAAGGCCTCGGGTTGACCCCTCAACATTTCAAAAAATACTCGAAAAAGTGGGGAAGGAACACACAAAAAGGAGCTTAAAGAATAACTCTGGCGAGACAGAAGTAGATGGCAACTGGAGATTGGAAAACCACGTAGAACCTTTTAACACAATAAATATATTACAATTCCACTTTAGCATTTCAAAACCACTCTCATTATGTAATCAAATAATGTTCCATTGAAGAAGAAAATCATTTTTACTTCCCGCTCTTTCTGACTGATGAAACAAAATTTCTTTGAACCAATAGTGCGGAAAGAACCATAAAACTTTCGAATTTATGGTTTCTTTAGTAGCTGGGTTTACGGTTTAGTAGCAGGATACAGGCCACCCTTACTCGCAAGATAAATTCTGCAATTTATGTCTGACAAACATCTTATCAATACCGTTAAAGGAAGAAAGACGCTAAGTGAAGAAAGAATACACCATATGTATGTCCAAAGTACTCTGTACTCAACCATTTGCATTTTCAATGCCTACAAAATCATCAACCTTTTGCTTTCAATTTTTCTGTAGTCCAAAGAAAGAAAAAAAATCAACTGCACATAAATCTGTAGAATCAGAGGTTAGTTTAGGCACGAAAAATCTAAATTTTAAAAACTATTCAAGAATATTATTTACAGTGAAACAATTTTTAGATTTTAGTAAGAAACTTGATCCTGATATGCAATATTCGGTAATAAAGAACAAGTTAAAGACTGGGCAAGCGAAATGGAACGTTTTCTATACTTAACTGCGATACTTTCGTATTTTTTTATACATTTACTACATTATTCTAAATAACTCCTTATTTATGTATAGATGCGACTATAATGATGTATAAACCACAACTTACCATTAACTTCAGAAAAGCTCGACAAATCAATGCAAAGCAACACAATTTCCTCCTCGCTGATCAGATCGGTCACCTTTTCGTCCAGAAACTTGACGTTAGCACCCGCTCTCAAGGACATGTTCACCACTTGCAAATTGAGATCCCCGATCAAAAAATGAGCAATCAATGCATCACAGTCGTTACGCGTAGCTTCCGGGCTCTCCATTAAAGATATCAATTCGATGTATGCGGCAGCTAAGTTTTATTTTTTTTTATTAATCAACCTACAAATTAGTTTATGCACTTACCACCTGAGTCATAAATAAAACCTAAGTCTGTGTCATGGACGTCTAACATACAAAAATTCCAACTATGGCTGTTCTCTCTCCATTCCTCCACCCTTCGTAGGGTCGGTTTATTGAGTTCCTCGCAAATAGTTTTTAAAGCTACTACGTCTCTGACATCCTGGACGGCCAATAAAGATATACTAACAAATAATAACTAAACAATAAATTATACTTAAATGAAACCCGTCATACCCACCCATTTTCTAAGATGGTCCTACATATCACCTCCCTGACGCCCATATTAGACGCTTTGTCTTGGGTAAATTTATGTAAATTCCATGATGCTATGCGAGCTGCTGGTTCATTACTTCTACTGCATCTAAAAATCTCATTTATAATGGGCCGAGGAGAATATGTGGAGAGCAGCTCAAAGATATCAAGAGCCGACGATGGAGGCAGGTCGTTCGGAATGTGTCCTCGAAATGATGGCCTATGTAAATTACTATTTAGGAAATTTAAACATCAAAGGCAGTTATAGATTTATTTATTCACCGATGAGTGCGTCCGTTAGTATAATGTGTCGGTATTAAACCATTCGTAAGGACACTGGGCCTCTGCATAGAGGAAGCTTCGCTTATGGCATCGTCATCATCTTCTACTGTTAAATACCGGGCCATGTGGCCAAGTCGCATCCGATTCAGATGTTTTACTTTCAACAAGTCGTCAATCTATAAATCAATAAGTTACTGCTTAGGCATAGTAACATTGCTTCTAAAATTCAACTTTTCTGACTTTTCGTTTTTTTTAAATAAAAAAAAAGAAAACAAGGAAAAAAACAGTATACAATTAACTACCAGGTTAACGATGTTATAAATATTTCTACACATTTCTGAAAGCCAAATGTAATTTGTCGTTAATGGACAAGGAAAAAAACTAGAATAAATGCCATCTAATTAGAAATGTAAGTTTGAAGAAAATCTCCAAGAAAACAAACTTATTGAACCGAAAAAGTAAAATGGTATTCAACAGCCCGACGTAATTGCGTTTATTGACGCATATCTATCATCAGAAACACGAAACCCTATCAAACGAGCTGTGAACACTGTTTTAAATTAAACTATGACGCGTTGTTCATTAAACTTCATAATTTATTAAAAACCAGCGAATAACCATTACAAATCACGTTATGACGCAAAGAAAAGAGAAAAGGAAATCAGTAGGTACTTACCTCTGTAAAAAATTCATAAATTTTTTAAAACATCTTTGAACTAACAATGAAAAAGACTATCTAACAGAGGTTGTATCTTTTTTTTTCGTTCTAAATAAACAACGACGTTGATGATGTTTACTTCAAATCAAAACGTCGTCATTAGAATAAAGATTGCCAAATGCAAACTTGTAGAGCTTAAAACGTGGCAACAAAAACTCATTCTACAACTTTTAATATTTTTACATCTGTACAATTAAATAAAAATCGAGATGCAAATAACCACTTTGTTCGAAGTATCTCTTAGGGTTTCCGAGATCTCAGGAAATGCATCCTTATCTTGGACATACTGACTCAATCAATTTGGGATGACATAAAGCAAAAGTGCACAAGTGCGCCACTTTTTAATCTGATTTCACAATGAGTGTTATTAATGTTTAATTAAATTAAATAAAACAGTAAGAGTAATGACAATTTTTTACATCTAAAGCTTAAACTCCACTTAAAGTCAATGATATTGACAGATAATAAACAATTCAGTGTAGGAACGTTTCCCGGAATGTTTTGAATTTGAGGTAATTGAAGATATAAGATTAGAGAGTTATTATATTATACAGTGCGAAACGACTTTTGTAAAACGTAAAAGTGGCCAAATTCCAAATTTTTAATTTAATTTTTTAAGGTTCTGCTCTGCTTTGTAACTGCCAACTTCTAGTGTAGTTTAAGTTTTGAAAAATCAAATAAAACCTTGGAATTATCGGACGGATTCATGTCGCCCTTATTTTTCTAAATTGGGAATACTTACCGTCCCTTCAATATTCTTTATGTCATTGGTAATGTTTGTCAGAAAAAACAGTGCATTATTCAGAAGGAACGCTGACGGGTACTCTCAAAGTATGTCAATTCTAACAAGAAATAGGGAAATGTTAAACATTCCTCGTCACCAAACTACTTTTTTCGAGAGAGGGCCCTCATATAGAGCCATTAAAGCATACAATTTGTTACCCGCTGATTTGCAGCGTCTTCAAAATGATACGGTTTTCAAACAACGTGTCAAGGCTCTTTTGCTTGAGAAAACTGTTTATTCATTTCAATTTAATATTTATTTTGAGTAATTAATTTTAGTAAGCTATAATGCTACTCTTGTTTGACGTTGCTGTGTCATATTTTGTGATCTTGTTGGCAATAAAGAATTTATTATTATTATATTATTATTATTATTATCAAAAAACAAGAGTAAGGTTTTTTTTCTATGATACAACAGAGAGTCATTAAGAAAAGTTGCTTAAAATCAAAAACTATTCTAATTAAAAGTGACAGTCAGTCAATGATTTTGATATTTGGTATCGAGGGTAAACTGAGGATTAAATTGATGATTCTAAGAAACTTTTCTTAATGATTTTCTGTTGTATGTCCCATAGCATTTTCGCAAATTTTATTGGCACATTTTTTTACTTTTTACAAGAATCGTTTCACCTATCGACACATTATATAGGGAGACATTAGATAGGAGATTTACTTGACATTATAACTTGTGATAAGTAAAAGTGGCAGAAAAACTCAACTACTGGCGTTTCATAATGGCAAACGTGGTGAATGACCTCGGAGACAAACTTGTGGATAAAACTACTGATTAGATTAGAACGCATTAAAAACGTACCTATATGATGCACTTGAACTACGAATGTCAAGATGAAGGTATTCAAGTTCAGTTATATTTATTAAAAATTACTAATTTATCTACAATTTCTATCTAGGTATATCTATCGATTCAGCAGGTGATATATTGATAGATATAGATAAGATATTGGAAATAAAAGTGTAGCTTACAAACAAATTTAGGCGTTTTTGACATAAATAATTATTCTTAGATGCTTTGTACAAAGGATACAGGGTGTTGAAATGTAAATTTAAAAACACAAAATGTATGTTTCTTAGTAGACAGCTACATTGTACCTAACTTTGCAATAAAAATTATATCTGCTGAGTGTTGATTCACTAGTGGCTTGTGTACTCACATGTCATTCAGTATGTTTGATAAAAAAAAGAGTAAAGGCCCCTGGTATTTACATATGTTTTTTCTAGTTGTCATTCCAATTCTCAAGAATACATCTAGCTTGTCAATTTTTTTATGACCCTTATGTTTTGAGTAAAAAAATGTTAAGTGTCTCAATTCATAATTTCACATGAATTTTTAATTTTTATGGTATTGGAAAAATTAATTTTACATAATTTTAGTGGATAATTTTTTTTTACTCAAAAAATAAGCATTATACAAAAAATTTGCAGGAGACATCTTTTCTTCAAAATTAAAAGTACAGTCAGAAAAAACTTAATTTATAAAATACCAGTGGCGTTAACACTCTTTTTCAAGCTTTACATTGTATCTTACAATTATTAATTTTCATTAAAAAATGTGCAGTGTTTCAACACAGCATAAAATTTGTGTTATTTAAAATTCAACTTCAACCCTTGTAGCTGTTTGTATCTTTTTAGCCAAGCAAATTCAAATTTTTGTTACATGAAAGCTTCCCCGGAGGATCCCCTTTGTTGTTCATAGAATGCAGGGTTTCATTTTTGGTTACCACTTGTAATTTAATCACCCTGTATTGAGCCCTGTATAAAAAATGTGTTAAAATATTCAAATTTAGCAGTGTTTGCCTCTAGGTTTGCAAAAGATATTTTAACATAATTTTCCCAGAAATTCTCTTGTTCAAATATTGATTATTAAGTATTACCTTAACACCCAATATCCTATAAAATAGTATTTATTCAACAGTATTTTAAATTTTATTGCATGTACATGAACATAAAAATTAAGAATAAAGTATTAAAAATATTTTGTCACATGCTTAACAATTTTAACTATTCTTTGTTATTCAACCAGACTTCTCAGGTAAAAAAAAATATAGCACTATGCCTAATAATTATTAATGAATATCAGTACCTAATTGAGGAAGGAAATTTTGCCATGTAATAACCATAAGTTGAAGGTTAAAATGACAAAGCACAAAGTTGATACCATTTATATCATAATTATTCATATCATAATTAATCATGGCAAACAACCAGATCTCTCTTACCTTTTTAAAAAGCCCCTTTTTTGTGCGATGAATCACAATTCCAGCAGCAATTTCTTGTGTAATACCAGGAATGCTCTGCAACTCAAAAGCATTTGCTTTATTGACATTGACTATTCGGCATGCTCTATTGGTGGCTTTGGAATCACTGCTCTTCAAACTGTCGTAACTTGGAGCTCGAGAAGATGGACAACTCTGATTTCTCCTGACTGAGACACAAATTTCGGGTTTAATCAGTTCCAATTTCCCAGCTCCAATGCCAGGTACCACAGCCAAGTCTTCGACTTTCCTATACCTGCCAATTGCTTTTCTATGTTCAACAATGTTTTTGGCGATCTCCCTGTTTATGCCTGGTAAGGTCATTAGTTCTTCTTCTGAGGCCGTGTTGATATTAATTAGTTCCATTTGTTCGTCTACTTCTGGCAATGTAAATGTGTGACTCAAATTGGGTCTGTGGGATCTTCTGTGCACAAAGGATCGCAGAGACTTCCTGCGTCCTTTTGGTAGGCTGGTGTTGTTACCCATCTCATGTATATTGAAAACCATTTAACTTTTTACACTTAGTTAACCTTTGTAATCAATTATAAGCTCTCATGCTTTCATTTGTATTGAACTTTGAACACTAGAATACCCAAGATAGTAGGATACAAAAGCGTTCTAGTTATTATGTCACTACATATATCTGCGGTGGGAAGGAAATTAATTATTTTACGTTGTTATCACTTCCCACTTAAGCTAATACTAAATAATTACTTGAATTAATTAGGATATCCATATCATTTTATATAAATTCTCTTATCAGTTATCACCTATTTTTTCAACACCAATGGAACTGCAACTATCAAAATCAAATGTCAAAACGTCAATCGTGACCTTGAGCAGTTTTCAGCACAGCGTTGTCTTGAGCTGACGTAACTCTAAAGATGCACCAATAGAAATCAGCCAGTCGATTTTATTCCGGCAACTGACCAATCACAACTTATAGCTGTGCTCCTCCAGTGGACTGAAAATGGTGGAAGAAGAAGTCCATGTGATTGACATTGACAGTGACAGGTTTGAAGGGTAAAGAGAATGTAAACAAAACAAAGATTTAAAGTTTAAAACCTTTCATGTTGCAAAGGAAAATGCATAATTAAAGCATAGTTTACCAGAAGTTACCATTTTCAAAACTACCTTATTAACAGAAGTATTTGAAAGCCGCTGTATCCTCACAGTATAAATTGCAGGTACTTATTTTTAAATGTTTGGATATTTTAGATTTCAGTATATGTAGGTACTTATATATATTTACATGGAATAAGACTTAAATTGATTGTTTATGCTCCATGGCTGCCTCCAGTCATAGCAGCAGTTCGTTTCCTCCAATCCCATTTGAGGTTTTAATCGAGCATTAATCACAATGATTGTCCTATCAGCATTTAAAGAGATGCAGCTCACTCCTCAGCATCCAACAGATCCCTCCTAAGGGTAAAGCCCAGTGCAGACGATGCAATTTTTCGCAGGGATTTCATCCCTGCGACAAAAGTTGCAGGGATTTTTTCGTTCAGACGGTGCATTTTAGTTGCTGCAATTAATTGCATAGCAATAGAAATTGTTCTATTTTCCATGCGATTTGTCGCGGGGATTTGGTTACGTTTCTAGTGCCTTTCCAGCGAAAACTGAAAATTTTAGGTTGAACAAAAAAGTGTGGTTAGGTGAACACTTTGAATCATCAGCTTTTTCAAACTCCTCATTAATTAATCAAAAGGCCCCCCCAAAATCTCTTTTTAACACCCAGGGCCTCACCCATCAACTTTTAGGCATAGAGATAGTTTACAAAAATAATAAGACAGAATGGATTTTTTTTTTGATAAGTTGGTAGCAGTCTAGTAAAGTTCCTAAAAAATTGCATAAAAAAAGTTGCACTGTCTGAACGCAAATGCAAGAAAACGCGGGGATTAAAATTGCTGCAACTTTGCCCCCGCAATAAGTTGCATCGTCTGCACTTGGCTTAAGGGTGGTGTAAATTCATAATAGAGGAAACCAAGTCCACAATGCCATACTCAGTGCCCCTTTCTTTCCTAAAGTTACACTTCTGCCCTGTTTGAATACAGGACTACTATAACTTTTTAAGTGCATCACAAAACATATTTTCTTTCATACCTAGATTGATTAATTTTGTAAAGGGTAGAACTATTTGTTGTTTTAAAGATTTTATAAGAGGAACAGTAAGGCCATACAGGTATGTCAGCAGAGTTTTTATCTTGGTTTTTATTTATCAGAGATGCTTATGGGTTATAAAGATATTATGTCTCTGACCTCACCAAAGGTAACCTTCGAGGAGGCTCAGTGACCTCAGGAAAGGAAAATTGAAAATGCAGCATTTGGCCTACTTATATTTTTTAAATTGTCAAGGGAATCAAGATTGTTTCCTGGTAACTTAATAATCATGTTGTGAAACTCATGCGCAAAGCTAGAGAAAATTCATTGAAATAATTCAGATCTATAGGCGATACCTTGTGGATCCCCTATCTCCCCTTTTTTCTGTTTATACTTATTTTATTTTTATATTTATTATACTCTTTGCTGTGAAGATCATTCAGTCATTTGCTGAGTGCTTCTGTCTCTAAATTTTCTTCTTGTAGCTTTCTTGCTAAATTTTGTACATTTAGTTGTTTTTTTGTCTTCATTACTGTCTATAAAACTCCAGCCTTTCCCTCATTTGAGCAAGACTCACCTTAAACCAATCAGCACAATTCAACCCACAGGTCTCCAAGCAGTTGGTCATCTCCAGAAAGGCCTGCAGGTATGTCATTTTTAGCACTTGACAAACCTTTGAATCTACTCAAGCACCATTGTCACCAATAAAATCCCTTTGGAAACCATCCACCAACTCAAAGAATAATGATTTCGCCAACTGATTATTGACTCTAAAAAACCTCATGTCACAAAACCGCCATCCACCATCAGGGAGACTGACCTTGCATAGTGATCCAACAACCCTTACCTTCCCAGCCGTATCCCCGAAGTAAATGAAGATTTTGTCAAGACAGGAACCCTCAGGTGTCGGTCTGTTTACCCGACTCTATCTCACTCAGAAACACTTGGAAATCCCCGCAAGGACATCCATAGACACACATTATTGGTACCAGATTTGGATCCCTTACTGCTTCTGTGTTTTTTTTTTTTTTTGAGTTTGAATGAACTAGGTACTATTATATCGGTTTACCTCAGTAGATAATAAGAAATCTGCGTTTCTGCTTATATACGCACTGAATGTGACTATCCAATTTTCATTTATAGTTCGGTTTTTGATAGTTAGGGAGTATAGGTATTTGGTTTAGTTATAGGAAAATCAGAAACATGATGGCAGCCCTCCATCTACTTGCATGCTGCATTAGAACCCCATATGCAATAAGGGATTTCAACATATTCTGAAAGCAAATACTGGGTATTGCTTGCATAATAACCTAAGCTAACCTGAACTAACTATATGAAATCAGTAAATATGTGGATTGAAGATTACCAGTGGCATTATGATTATGTTCGGCTAGCCTGGGACACAGGATTTTCTTTTGAAAAATGTAAATCACCCCACCTGGATAAAAACAAGATATGTGAGTATGAGTTTTTATTGCTCTCCAGTTTACTAGTAGTTCTTAACTCTCCTTAGAGCCCCGCAATACCCTTCTCCTTGCTAATACCCCTATAGGTATATATACAAAGCTTTTGTATAAAGTATACTCAATTGTAGGTGTTGTTGACATAGAAAGGATAGTAAAAGAAAGAGATGTAGCTTCAGTGGATCGTTTTATACCAACGGTAGTTCAGTTCATATTAGACGAAGAACAAGCAGAAGTACTCGATAATAATTTTGTAAAAATATTCAGAATAAGCCAGTTGGCTGTGGAATATTTGTTGTTTTGTAAAAAATACTTAGATAATACTGTGGTGCTTCTAAAGAAAGAATTATCAAAAAATAGAGAGGTAATGATGCTTTCTATTTTATAGGTTTTTTTTTTCGAAAAAATATGTTTTAGGAAAACAAAGAACTCAAACGTCTTGTTGACGATTTGCAATCCCACATCGAGAAATTAACCACACAACAGTTCCTCCCCAGTTTTAAATGCTCCACTTGTTTAAAAGCGTTTTCCTCTCAAGACTACTTAGATGCCCATATTAAGAGGAGGCATACTGATGCAGAAAATAATCACTCGGAAACTGATAAACTTAATATGGAAATCAAGGAGCTCAAAGAAAGGTTAAACAACACTGAACGTCTTCTAAAGGAAAAGCATCAAGACAACGTGGAAAAAACTGACGACGAAACGAACGTAGATACGTCAAAACTGCTTGAAGTTTTGGAGAAGTTTGACGCTTTTAAAGAGCAAGTGAACGGTGAGCTTAGAGAACTGCGAATTCAAAAGTCGTTCTATGAGGAGAATTATGGAAAATTGTTTGACAAAGTCATGCAAAAAAAGGATGATAAAATTGATAATAATGATACGGAAAAAGCTGAAACTACTACCCAAACTGACAAGATTTTGCACATAGAACACGTGTGCAATAAAAACGTTACAGAAGTCCAGGATCTTGGATCCACAGAAAACAGCATTATTCCATCAACTGTGGAAACCAAGATAGGAGCCACACTTGCAGGAATTGAGGCACAGATGCAGTCGTTTTGGTCCAAGTTAAATGAACTAGAACACAGTAATAAAACTATTGCTAGAGTAGAAGGATTCGGCGCAGGAGACAAGGAGAGAGAAAAGCCCAAGGTGAAACCTAGAAGCAAATTCACGCAGCCGACCTGTAATATTAAAAAGGAAGCTGATATTCAGAAGCTCGGGGACGCTATTGAGCAACTGCAGAAACAGCAAGAAAATAGTCAAGATGTGAACCAACATGCAGTTGTAGCGCCCGACAGTGTTTCCAACAAAACAAGAATAGTTGCTGTGAGCAGTGAGTCAAAAGTATGTGATGAAATTGACAACTCTGAAGACGCGAGCAGCGCAGAAAGTGATAGCAAAAGTCACTCCTCTTCTTCGGAATCCGAGTCTGAACCCATAGACTTGGAAAATAAAATTGTGCGAGGGTCGGTGGAGACTACACCTTTGAAGAGGGTTGTCAGTAAACAATTACTTCCTAGTCCTGAGCCGAGGAAGACAAAGGCTCTGAAAAGTAGAACTCCAACGGTTGAACGGCGTTCAGAAGTAAAGTAATTTTGTGTCTTCAATGTTGGCTTTTTCCTGTTTCTTTACCATTATTTTATAGGATTGAAAAAATAGACTCAAGCAGATCATCCCATGGAAGCAGCGTCAAAGCTATTATAAACAGACATCTGCAGGATCTTGGAATTTCCGAGAGTTGGATTCGTCTTCCTGATCGTTCGTTTGATAAGGCTTTGGAAATTATAAATCATCAGGCAACCCTCACAAAGAAGGTAAGGAGGAAGTGGTGTTTGGCTGTATATTTTTAGAAATGTGTTCTCCTCATTCGTTGGTTTTTCTTTCTATAATCTAAGCTTTTGATCAGATCATTTAACTTTTTGTGCTGAGCTTGAGACAGGGAATAGTTTTATAATAATTGACTAACTGGAGTGAATCCTGTAGTTTTCTTTGTTGTCCTGTTTTCGATATCACAAACGCGAGTCCCATCGGTTCAGTAGTTTTGGAGATAGTCCCCTAGTCGATTTTTGTACCCTTTTGAAATCAGCTTTAAAGCAAATCGTTAAAAACTATCAGAGTCTTTCACTGGCAGGAATAGTTTGCACTGAGTATACTTCTATCCTTTGTTAATTCAACCAAAGTATAGAGATAGAAATACACTCAGTGCGCGCTAGTGCAGCCAGTAAAAAAAACTATGAGTTATGGTATAATCTTCACTCAAATTCAGATTTTGAAAAAAAAACAGGAGAAAAAAAAATGTTTCAATCTTCTCTCAGTTGTCCAAAGGGGGCAGTATTTTTCCTTTTTTAGCGATTTTAAACTTTGAACCTCTATAACTGGAGAACTAATAGACCAATATTTAAAATTTTCTTTTTGTACAACTCTACTTTGAAGAGACTTCTGTATGTGATTTCCAGAATGCCTAGGTCTACCCAACTCTACTTTTAATGACGGTTTTAGCGGGGGGTTTCGACTAGGTTTTAAAATGTATCCGGAGATTCCTGTAATTTTCTCGAATTCCATATTTTAGTTTTGCCTAAATCTTCTTTAAACGCGGGTTTCAGCAGATTTGGGAATGTTTCCGAAAACTTTCTTGTGGTTTTCCAATTTCTAAAATTTCCAGTTTTGCCCAACCCTACTTTGAACGACGGTTTTTGCAGGGGTTTCACAGGTTTTAAAATGTATCTGAAGGTTCCTGTAATTCTTTTACGGAACGATTGTTTTAGCGGGGTCTGGAAATGTATCCGGAGACTCCTGTAGTTTTTCCTATTTTCAAATTGCCCAACCCTACTTTGAACGACTGTTTTGGCGGGGGTTTAGCCGAGTTTCGGAATGTTTCTGGAAACTTTAGTGTAAGTTTTTTTATTTTTTTATGTTTTACTTTTACCCAAACATACTTTGAGCCACGGTTTTAGCGGGGGTTTTGACAGGTTTCGAAATGTTTCCGAAAACTTTCCAGCTTTGCCCAACCCTACTTTAGCGACCCTAAATTTTTTATTCCCGGAAATTTTCCATTAATTTTACCAATTTTTAAGATTTCTAGTTTTGCCCAACTCTACTTTGATCGACACTTTTAGCGAGGGTTTCAGCAGGTTTGAGAATGTTTCCAGAAACTTTCGTGGAGTTTTCCGATGACTCAAATTTCCAGTGTTGCCCAACCCTGCTTTGAACGATGGTTTTAGCGGGGTCTTGAAATGTATCCTGATACTCCTGTAGTTTTTCCCATTTTCAAGTTGCCCAACCCTGCTTTGAATGACGGTTTTGGCGGGAGTTTAGTCGAGATTCGGAATGTTTCTGGAAACTTTCCTGTAATTTTTTTGATTTCTAAATTTTTCACTTTGACCCAAACATACTTTGAGCCACGGTTTTAGCGAAGGTTTCGACAGGTTTCGAAATGTTTCCGGAAACTTTCCAGCTTTGCCCAACCCTACTTTAGCGACCCTAAATTTTTTATTCCTGGAAACTTTCCATTAATTTCACCAATTTTTAAGATTTCTAGTTTCGCCCAACTCTACTTTGATCGACACTTTTAGCGAGGGTTTCAGCAGGTTTGAGAATGTTTGCGGAAACTTTCGTGTAGTATTCCGATGTCTGAAATTTCCAGTGTTGCCCAACCCTACTTTGAACGATGGTTTTAGCGGGATCTCAAAATGTATCCGGAGACTCCTGTAGTTTCCCCGATTTTCAAGTTGTCCAACCCTACTTTGAACGACGGTTTTGGCGGGGGTTTAGCCGAGTTTCGGAATGTTTCTGGAAACTTTCCTATAAGTTTTTTGATTTTTATATGTTTCACTTTGACCCAAACATACTTTGAGCCACGGTTTTAGCGAAGGTTTCGACAGGTTTCGAATTATTTCCGGAAACTTTCCAGCTTTGCCCAACGCTACTTTAGCGACCCAAAATTTTTTATTCCCGGAAACTTTCCTTTAATTTTACCAATTTTTAAGATTTCTAGTTTCGCCCAACTCTACTTTAATCGACACTTTTAGCGAGGGTTTCAGCAGGTTTGAGAATGTTTCCAAAAGCTTTCGTCGAGTTTTCCGATGACTCAAATTTCCAGTGTTGCCCAACCCTACTTTGAACGATGGTTTTAGCGGGATCTCAAAATGTATCCGAAGACTCCTGTAGTTTTCCCGATTTTCAAATTGCCCAACCCTGCTTTGAACGACGGTTTTGGCGGGGGTTTAGTCGAGTTTCGGAATGTTTCTGGAAACTTTCCTGTAAGTTTTTTGATTTTTAAATTTTTCACTTTTACCCAAACATACTTTGAGCCACGGTTTTAGCGAAGGTTTCGACAGATTTCGAAATGTTTTCGCAAACTTTCCAGCTTTGCCCAACCCTACTTTAGCGACCCTAAATTTTTTATTTCTGGAAACTTTCCATTAATTTTACCAATTTTTAAGACTTCTAGTTTCGCCCAACTCTACTTTGACCGACACTTTTAGCGAGGGTTTCAGCAGGTTTGAGAATGTTTCTGAAACCTTTCGTGCAGTATTCCGATGCCTGAAATTTCCAGTGTTGCCCAACCCTACTTTGAACGATGGTTTTAGCGGGATCTCAAAATATATCCGGAGACTCCCGTAGTTTTTTCTATTTTCAAATTACCCAATCCTACTTTGAACGACGGTTTTGGCGGGGGTTTAGCCGAGTTTTGGAATGTTTCTGGAAACTTTCTTTTAATTTTTTTGATTTTTAAATTTTTCACTTTTACCCCTACATACTTTGAGCCACGGTTTTAGCGGAGGGTTCGAAATGTTTCCGGAAACTTTCCAGCTTTGCCCAACCCTACTTTAGCGACCCTAAATTTTTTATTCCCGGAAACTTTCCATTAATGTTACCAATTTTTAAGATTTCTAGTTTCGCCCAACTCTACTTTGATCGACACTTTTAGCGAGGGTTTCAGCAGGTTTGAGAATGTTTCCGGAAACTTTCGTGTAGTATTCCGATGTCTGAAATTTCCAGTGTTGCCCAACCCTACTTTGAACGATGGTTTTAGCGGGATCTCAAAATGTATCCGGAGACTCCTGTAGTTTTCCCGATTTTCAAGTTGTCCAACCCTACTTTGAACGACGGTTTTGGCGGGGGTTTAGCCGAGTTTCGGAATGTTTCTGGAAACATTCCTATAAGTTTTTTGATTTTTATATGTTTCACTTTGACCCAAACATACTTTGAGCCACGGTTTTAGCGAAGGTTTCGACAGGTCTCGAAATATTTCCGGAAACTTTCCAGCTTTGCCCAACGCTACTTTAGCGACCCAAAATTTTTTATTCCCGGAAACTTTCCATTAATTTTACCAATTTTTAAGATTTCTAGTTTCGCCCAACTCTACTTTAATCGACACTTTTAGCGAGGGTTTCAGCAGGTTTGAGAATGTTTCCAAAAACTTTCGTCGAGTTTTCCGATGACTCAAATTTCCAGTGTTGCCCAACCCTACTTTGAACGATGGTTTTAGCGGGATCTCAAAATGTATCCGAAGACTCCTGTAGTTTTCCCGATTTTCAAATTGCCCAACCCTGCTTTGAACGACGGTTTTGGCGGGGGTTTAGTCGAGTTTCCGAATGTTTCTGGAAACTTTCCTGTAAGTTTTTTGATTTTTAAATTTTTCACTTTTACCCAAACATACTTTGAGCCACGGTTTTAGCGAAGGTTTCGACAGGTTTCGAAATGTTTCCGGAAACTTTCCAGCTTTGCCCAACCCTACTTTAGCGACCCTAAATTTTTTATTTCTGGAAACTTTCCATTAATTTTACCAATTTTTAAGACTTCTAGTTTCGCCCAACTCTACTTTGACCGACACTTTTAGCGAGGGTTTCAGCAGGTTTGAGAATGTTTCTGAAACCTTTCGTGCAGTATTCCGATGTCTGAAATTTCCAGTGTTGCCCAACCCTACTTTGAACGATGGTTTTAGCGGGATCTCAAAATGTATCCGGAGACTCCCGTAGTTTTTTCTATTTTCAAATTACCCAATCCTACTTTGAACGACGGTTTTGGCGGGGGTTTAGCCGAGTTTTGGAATGTTTCTGGAAACTTTCTTTTAATTTTTTTGATTTTTAAATTTTTCACTTTTACCCCTACATACTTTGAGCCACGGTTTTAGCGGAGGGTTCGAAATGTTTCCGGAAACTTTCCAGCTTTGCCCAACCCTACTTTAGCGACCCTAAATTTTTTATTCCCGGAAACTTTCCATTAATTTTACCAATTTTTAAGATTTCTAGTTTCGCCCAACTCTACTTTGATCGATACTTTTAGCGAGGGTTTCAGCAGGTTTGAGAATGTTTCCAGAAACTTTCGTGGAGTTTTCCGATGACTCAAATTTCCAGTGTTGCCAACCTTGCTTTGAACGATGGTTTTAGCGGGGTCTTGAAATGTATCCGGATACTCCTGTAGTTTTTCCTATTTTCAAATTTCCCAACCCTGCTTTGAACGACGGTTTTGGCGGGGGTTTGGCCGAGTTTTGGAATGTGTCTGGAAACTTTCTTTTAATTTTTTTGATTTTTAAATTTTTCATTTTTACCCCTACATACTTTGAGCCACGGTTTTAGCGAAGGTTTCGAAATGTTTCCGGAAACTTTCCCGCTTTGCCCAACCCTAATTTAGCGACCCTAAATTTTTTATTTCTGGAAACTTTCCATTAATTTTACCAATTTTTAAGACTTCTAGTTTCGCCCAACTCTACTTTGACCGACACTTTTAGCGAGGGTTTCAGCAGGTTTGAGAATGTTTCTGGAACCTTTCGTGCAGTATTCCGATGTCTGAAATTTCCAGTGTTGCCAACCTTGCTTTGAACGATGGTTTTAGCGGGATCTCAAAATGTATCCGGAGACTCCCGTAGTTTTTTCTATTTTCAAATTACCCAATCCTACTTTGAACGACGGTTTTGGCGGGGGTTTAACCGAGTTTTGGAATGTTTCTGGAAACTTTCTTTTAATTTTTTTGATTTTGAAATTTTTCACTTTTACCCCGACATACTTTGAGCCACGGTTTTAGCGGAGGGTTCGAAATGTTTCCGGAAACTTTCCAGCTTTGCCCAACCCTACTTTAGCGACCCTACATTTTTTATTCCCGGAAACTTTCCATTAATTTTACCAATTTTTAAGATTTCTAGTTTCGCCCAACTCTACTTTGATCGACACTTTTAGCGAGGGTTTCAGCAGGTTTTTTGAATGTTTCCAGAAACTTTCGTGGAGTTTTCCGATGACTCAAATTTCCAGTGTTGCCCAAGTTGATTTTAGCGGGGTCTTGAAATGTATCCGGATACTCCTGTAGTTTTTCCTATTTTCAAATTGCCCAACCCTGCTTTAAACGACGGTTTTGGCGGGGGTTTAGTCGAGTTTCGGAATGTTTCTGGAAACTTTCCTGTAAGTTTCTTGATTTTTTAATTTTTCACTTTTACCCAAACACACTTTGAGCCACGATTTAGGGGAGGTTTTGGCATGTTTCGAAATGTTTCTTAGCTTTGCCCAACCCGACTTTGAGCGACCCTACATTTATTCCCGGAAACTTTCCATTTATTTTCTCAATTTTTAATATTTCTAGTTTCGCCCAACTCTACTTTGATCGACGGTTTTTGCGGGGGTTTCAGCAGGTTTGGGAATGTTTCCGTAAACTTTCGTGTAGTTTTCCGATGTCTGAAATTTCCAGATTTGCCCAACCCTACTTTGACCGATGGTTTTAGCGAGGTCTCGAAATGTATCCGGAGACTCCTGTAGTTTTTCCGATTTTCAAATTGCCCAACCCTACTTTGAACGACTGTTTTGGCGGGGGTTTAACCGAGTTTCGGAATGTTTCTGGAAACTTTAGTGTAAGTTTTTTTATTTTTTTATGTTTTACTTTTACCCAAACATACTTTGAGCCACGGTTTTAGCGGAGGTTTCGACAGGTTTCGAAATGTTTCCGAAAACTTTCCAGCTTTGCCCAACCCTACTTTAGCGACCCTAAATTATTTATTCCCGGAAATTTTCCATTAATTTTACCAATTTTTAAGATTTCTAGTTTTGCCCAACTCTACTTTGATCGACACTTTTAGCGAGGGTTTCAGCAGGTTTGAGAATGTTTCCAGAAACTTTCGTGTGGTATTCCGATGTCTGAAATTTCCAGTGTAGCCCATCCCTACTTTGAGCTACAGTTTTAGCGGGGTTTTTGAGAATTTCCTTACACTTTCCTTTAATTTTTGATACTTTGAACGAAGGTTGTACAGGGGCTTTTAGCGGGTTTGGAAGTTTCATGAAACCATTCTGCCATTTTTCCGATTTTCATAATTTCTCGTTTTATGTAACCCTAGTTTAGAGGGCGGTTTTAGCGGGAGTTTGGGCGGCCTTTACAATATTTTCAGAAACTTTCCAGTCATTTTTCCAACTTTTAAAATGATGTGCAATTTTGCTCAACCTTACTTTAAACCATGGTTTTTTCGGAAGGTTTGACAGATTTGGGAGTGCTTCCAAAAACTTTTTTGTAGTTTTTTCGATTTTCAAAATTTCCTGTTTTTTATAAACCTACATTGAACTACGGTTTTAGCGGGGGTTTCGACAGGTTTCAAAATGTATCCGAAAATTCACTCAAAACCCATAAAAACAATTTTCTTCAAGTTCACCAAAGGATATCTTTCTTATTAGCGATTTTTCGCTTTAAACTTCTATAAAATTAGAAAAATAAGACTAAATCCAAAGTTTTTTTCTTCTTCTTGGTTCTCTATCAGATACAGCACACTGCTATCCCATCGGTTCAGTAGTTTTGTATATAGACCCCTTCACTGGTCGATTTTTTGACCCTTTTGAAATCAGCTTTAAACACACATTGCTAACTTATGGTTGCTAACTTTCATTCAAATTTGATTTGCATCTTCCATCTTGCATCAGATGAACTGAAATGAAATCTGAGTACTTGTTATGATGTGTTTTCATTTCAGACTCACCCCAACATAAACAACATCAGAAAAAAGTGGATTGACAAAATTGAAAAATTATGCCAGAACTCTAAAAGCAAGAGTAAACTGGAAATCGAAAACCCTCCGCCTGCAGGGAGGTCTTTTCAAAATATTGTTAAAGTGTCTTATAGACCCAAATCTAGTGGGCAAAAGTCTCATGCACGGTAAATATATTAGAGACTACTTTCTAGACATGAAAACAATTTTTTTGTATTTTTCATATAGGAACTTTAGCCCGAAGAAAACTAAGGAACCGTTGGAAATAAAGAATCGAAAGTTGTTCGAAACAGACACAGAAAGCGAGGAGTATTCGAATGGTCATTCAAAGAATAGAGCCACTGCAGATGCGCATACTAAGTTTTCACGAGTTGTTGAGGAAATCAAATCTCTTCCCAAGCCCAAAATACAAACGGACAATTCGTCCGAGGAATTGAACAAAGACAAAGAAGTTCAACGAGGAGTATTGAAAAGCTACCCGTCTTTTGGGTCTCTCAGTAAGAAGAAGGTGTTTTTCGACCTCGAAAGTAAATCTCCACAAGAAGACGTAGTGGTTCAGAAAACTGGAGGGAGCACTACCAGCGTCGCAAGTTCGATATTAGAGGATAAAGTTGATGAGGAAGAAAAATCAAAAATTACGGATCATAAGGAGATGGACGCCATTGGAATCATTGAAAAGGAGTTTGAAGACTTGTCAGATTTTGATCTCAGTGACTTAGAAACTAATCATTAGGAGTTGCTTGGTTTTGTAGGTTTTCTGCACTGGAAATTATTTATTTTTTTGAAATCTATAGAAAGTTGTGCGATAATGTAATAAGTTTTAGACACGGTCGTGACTGTCTAGTGGTTGCAATACTGTTCTAGTCAGAGATTAATTCTTATAATATTTATAAATGCTCTAGTCATAGATTACTTCACTTTTTTCAATAAAACAGTGGTCATATTTGTGAATGTAGGTACTTACTTTTATGAGACCGAACACTAGTCCAATAAAAAATCTTTAAAAGTTTGTCCACAACTGCAGCGGACGTTTTCAAAGGCGATGAGGTAGTAGGCGACGTTGACTGATTCGACCACTGAACGCACCATGGTTTTTGTTTTTTTACCGCCATGCTTGAATGCAGGGGTGGGGTTTTTACCCACGTGACGTATGAAGCAGAACTCACTACCAATCTGAATCTAAGACCGTAATTTCTTCTTTTGTGTAGTATTCTAAAGTTGCGTTTTTTGAAAGTTTCCTTACTGCATTAAATTAAATATGATGATAATGTATTGCGTCCTCTCAATTTACAGATGTAATGCCCCAGGCCTTTATTCAAACGACAAGGGAGTTTTATTTGTCCTAAACCTGCACAACCATTACATCATTAAATTAAATTACTTACTTCAAATAGCGCCTGAATGGCGTTGAATTCATGCTCTCTTAGTGGGAACTATTATGTTGCTTTTAATGGAACTACAAAAAAAACAACAATTCTAGCAGGAGCTCTTATTTATTTACAGCCCTTGCTACGTAAACTGGCTCAACGCACTTAACTTTGTCAACTAACCTTAACACCCTATAGAACAAGTCCAAAACTACACCACTATTCGACTGAATCACATTTCAATAACTTAAAATTATCCTTTAAAAATTGAGCTCTATGGCGCCTTTTCACGTTTTATTTGGTTGCTTTTGGAGACTTTTCCTTCTCCTTTTCGTCATCTTTAGTTCCCGCCACGGCCGTAGCCTGAGGACTGGATACTGCAAGACCACCTTTCCCAACAATAGCTGTCGCTCTGGGCGCAGAGCCGGCCACACCTCCGGTTCCTGCAATAGCTGTGGCAAGGGGCCCTGCTTGGGCCATTGCTGGTTCAGTTTCGTTTTTACGACTTTCCGCCTCGGTTGTACCTGAAAGCAAAGAAACCATGTTAAAATTATCATTTTGTAGGATGTTCAATCAATAATAAATCATCTATTATTGAACATCTAGAGTTAATACTAGTTTTACTACATACTGCTCACTGTCTCTTCGGTCTTCAAGCTGCCTTCACGCTGATCACTGTTAGTTGAAGCATCAAACGATGCATCTACTACTACAGCATCGTTCTCGAAGTCGTCTCTGAAGTTATATAGATCAGAAGATGGATTCGGGGTGAATCTAAACTGTCCAATTTGATTGAATCCATCATTTGAAGTCCTAATGCCAAGCCCTGTGTGAAAGATTTCGTTTCTTCTTTGTTTGGTGTCAATTAGATGAGGTATTACCTGGTTGATCAAACGCTGAAGATCCAGCTCCAATAGATTTTTGAGGTTCGACGTAATAAAATTGTGGCTTTGGAGGAAAGCTAAGATGGTTTGGTGCGAATCCCTTTCTAGAGTACTCAAAGGCTGTCCTCAGTGGTTCTCCAGATTTCGAGGTTTCAGCGTTTGTTTGCGTAGGGAGGTCCTGCTGTCTTATTGCCCCTGGCTGATTTGTATTTATAAAGGAGTTACGCAAGAGCAGTTCTGGTACTGTCACCTAGAAATTTTCTAAATAAGTAACAAGTTATTACGAACCAAAACTGTTATAGTTACAGATGGGGAATGTCCATCTAAGTATTGTGGCGGCTCTTGGGCAAACGGTTGCAAAAACTGTTGAGGAATCACATGCTGGGGTTGCTGCACGTTAGTATAACGGACCGCAGGTAAAGCTCCAGGGAGTTCTTGCTGCTCTTCATATGGGTAATTAAACAGGTTATTCCCGTTTAATACGAAGAAGCGTTGTCCAGGCCTTAGGCTCACCGTTTCGGGATTGAATTGATGAATCGGGCCTTGAGCTATTCTGGTATTCTGCTCAGTGGACTCGGTGAAGGTCTCCAGTTTCTCGGGTTTGCTGGACTTTTGTGGTTTATTGTTAGATTTGGGCTGAATCAAGATTCCTGAAAATTGTGAAGTATAAATAATTGAAAAAAAAAACAAAATAAAAACTTTTTGCTATTTGGAGTGTGTTCCGAAAACAATAAGAAGAGTTCCTCTCGGAAGAGCTTCTCCTCTCCAACTTGTGCCACTCGTTTGGCTCGTGGGCTCAAGGCGTCACCCTCGGGATTAACGACTCTCATTAAATGCTTATTGCATAATATACTATTCATTAATAATAATTTTAAACTCGTGTGCAGTAGAAAACGTCATCTAGAATACTATGAATTTTTTACACAAAAGGTGTCACATAATCAAAGTTAATAGACATTTGTTCTTTCATCCCTTTCTTTTGACGTTTCACAGCCAAATAGTTGACGTTTTCAAATTAACACCCCTAGGTTATTAGCATTAAAAATATAAGGTATACTTGTACCTTTATGTAATTATTTAGTAATTTGTGATTTTTGCCTGAAAGTGACATGGATGTTCCAGTAACTTTTAGTAGTAATCGATTGCAAAAAATTGAAGAAATTCCTGAAAATATCGAAGAAAAAGAAGCAAAATCTGCAGAAAATTGGGAGCTGTTAAATTGAAGGCATTACTTTAGTACATGTATATAATGCCTTTTAATCATTTTCAGTCGGAGAAATACACCCCAACTTACTATGGATCCAAGTACTCGATTCTTAGATCCACACTAATCGTTACTAAAAATATCGACATTCCTCAGTTCCATCATCTGGTATCATCTCCGAAGGTAAAGTCCAAATGACATGTTAAAAAAAATACAAAGTTTTAGAGTTTCTGAAAACTGCGTTTGATGATATCTATTTGTCGCATAAGGTAGTGCCAGTAATTGGTTTTTGTGACGGATTAGGACGAGATGAGTTGGTTATAATGATCATTGACCATATTGAAGTTAAAGGGGGAGCCATATTTGTAGGTGGCAAAAACTAAAACATTATCGTCAAAAAGTTTTACTGGTGATGATGAGGAAATTATATGTGCTTGTGATGGATGGTTTCTTAGGTTGTGGTCTAGTAATGGTTAAATAACATTAAATAACACCGTTTGAAGTACTTCTTGTAGTATACTTTAAAGGAGTACAACCCAAGAAACCTTCCATCACATACTATAGGAAGTGTATCTGCAACTATAGCAAAGTAGCCCGTGTTTGTTAGAAAACGTCATCTAGAAAACTGTGAATTTTTGTCAAACAAGGATGACGTAATCAAAGTAAATAGACTTTTGTTCAAACTAAAGTGTTTTCCGGGCTTTGAAGCCGTGGTCCAATGGAATTTCTTCCTGACGTTTCGTCTACAGCTGCGGCAGACATTATCAAAGGCGATGAGGCAATGGGCGAAGCGATCGCACCTGCTTCTCGACGTTGACTGATTCAACTGTGGTGAGCTTTGTGGTATTTATTTCCCCTCCAGCGCCGTCGCGCTGCAGTGGTGCGCACTTGAAGTTGTCGTGGAACTCGCTGCCAGTCTGCATTTAGAAATGTAATTTCCTCCTTTCCTACGTAACGAGAGAGGTCATTGTGATCTTTAAACACGACAACAATTTGTAATGAATTTTAATAAGCGAGGGATAAGGGGCCTGTTGGTGTTGGCCTTTTGACGTCTAAGCTGGTAATAAAAATATTTCGGGCGCCAGTTTCTAAGGGTTTTACTTGAGAATCGACCGGAATGCCTATCGGGGAGCGTTTAAACCGTGGAGAAGGATGTCCAGGCGTTGTCTTTGGTTGCTCATTTTGTCTTTGGTTGCTCATTTTAGGGGTTTTATGGAATATTAACGAGAGACACTCTCGGTCGGTGGTTTAAAGGAAAATATATGGTCGGCTTTTCGTGGATGAGAACGGGTAAGGGAATTTAACTAATTCGGTAAGTTGACGGTGAAAAGTATATGTGTGGGACCCAACAAACGCTTTGATCCGTGTGTCGTGTATGAGTGGGCCACAACATACGCTAAGCCGGGTATATATGTGTAAGTGGAAATGGGGCCCAACAAATGCTAAGCCGTGTATGAATGGGGCCCAAAAATCGCTTTGGCCTGGGTATTTGTGTAAATGAGGCTCAACAACCGTTATAGCCCTGTTTATTTTATGTGAGTGGGGGATCCAACGATCGCTATGTCCAGTGAATGTGAGTGTGTGAAAATGGGGCTTAGAAGAATCGGGAATTCGATCTGTTTATATATGGTTCTACTTCTAAGAGACGATATTTACTTTTCAACGGGTGGCGTTCGAATCCTCGAAATTTTGCTCCTCAGCACTTTTATATGGAAACAACAATGAAAAAAGCATCCAAGGAGTGGTTTTAGCTAAAGATTGCCAGTCGTTCACCAGAATTCGAAGAAAATAAATAAATTTTAAAAGCTGTGAAACATGCCTACAGGCAAACAGTTAACCTACATCCGTTAACCCTTCGGTTAACCCTAATTAATTGAACTTGACTTTTATAGCTTTAGGACCGCGTTCCCATTTCGCCAGAAATTTAGTTACTTCGTTACAAATTTCAACAGGAAGGTGGAATTTACGGTTCTAAATGCAGACTGGAAGCGAGTTCTATGACTTACTTCAAGTGCGCCCAAACCCCGCGCCACCTCTACCCCAACCCTAGTCCCTCTACTGCAGGGCAACGACGGGGGATTAAATACCACGGAACTCACCACAGTCGAATCAGTCAGCGTCGGGAAGCACAGGAGATCACAGCCTTTGGTAATGTCTGTCGCAACTTTAGAGGAAACATCAGGAAGAAATTCCATTGGACCACGGCTTCAAAGCCCGGAAAACAGTTTGGATTGTCTTTCCACTGGCCGTGAAAGCCTGCACAGACTTTTGTTCTTTCATCATTTTCTTTTGACATATCGCGCTATGATGACGTTTTCAAACAGCCCCTACTTAAAATTAGATCAAGCTAAGGATTACACAGGACACTGTCTGAGGGGCCTGTTCTACTTCTGTAATGAAGTAACAGCTTCAGTTTATTCTTTGTCCTGGTCTTAATCCCGCACTATTTGCAAATTTTGTGTCATCATTTGAGGCTGTTGTCCAACAAAAACTTCACCTTGAGTCTACCGATTAAGTTCTCGGGGAGAAGTGTAGTTAGGTGCATAAACGACTGTCTCTAGGAAATTTAATGACATATCCAAAGCTTTCTTCAGAGTTTGAAGGCTAAAGTTAGAATCTGCACAGAACTGGGCAAACTCATCATGTCAGGAGGCTCACAGAAGATCTGAGGGAAAACGACGTAAATAGAGTAGGGTAGAACTGAAAATTTTGAAAATTGGGAAAATCTTCTCTGTTTCGATTCGAAAGCGGAATCTTTTCTCTATAGCGATTAGGATTGGACCTAATAACATAGGGAACGAGAAAATTAGTATTTGCAAAGCATTAAAAAGTTTCTTTCGAAAAGAACTCAAATATGCTTTAAACCATATTTTGCATTAACATAGAGAAGAAATAATAAAGTTAATTGGAAAAACATTTTGATCCAGGAGATTGACTGAACGCTAACAGCGCTCTGACATAAGAACCAACATTACAAGGCGCTTGATTGGATAGAATTGACGCTCCGCCCTGAAAACCTTATAAAAAGTGCGCTAGGCGCGCTCGGATGCAAAATAATTGGGACATTTAAGCATTTACATTTCTATCGTTACTCTGAATTAGAAATAAAAACTAGTTATAAACGTTTTTACGTGTAATGCCTGGTCATCAGCCTTTATGACTTGAACAACTGAAACCATATCGGAGTCTGACTTAGCTAATGAAAACTTCTGTATTATACTTTTGAGCTCATTTGAAGTTCTATCGGACTTGAGGGTATGTCGAAGAATAAACGTGCTTTACTGGAACCCGATACTTCCTGATTGGTGATTATCCTGGGGAACAGAGTGGATACAAGTGAGTCTACGTCGTCTTCTTCTTGTTGGAGCAGGGGCTAGGGGCAGGGATTTGAAACTCTAAAAAGGCATGGAATGTGAAAAAGTTCGGAGGCAGTGGAGAAATATATAGGACAAAATATTTCTTCAAAAAATACGGCTGCTCGAATCATTATTAGTTCGGTATCTTCACGCAAAAAGGTAGGAGATAATCTCGTCATAGGAGGAAATAAGAGGAGAGTGTTCACTTTCAAACATGTGCGAGACAGAGAAGAGAATCAATGCTGGAACTCGGACCATTCTGTTGTTGATTTTTGTTACTTTCAAGAACCTTTGTAAATTGTATTTTTTATTTTAGAAATACTTTTTTAAATAATATTGTTTTAATTCAGTTGTTGTTTATGGTATAACGTGGATAAATTTGAAATTGAGAGAATGAAGATAAAATAATAAGCAACATTATAATAATGAAACGAACGGGCATTATAAGCGGGCGTTACTATAACGCCCTTGTGGTTGTTATGGATATTATTATTTAATTCATATCTAAGATACTATGGATAGGTGAAACGTAAACCAGTTCAAAACCCATCAACTTTATCTATGACGACTGGCCAGGGTCAACAAAATAAGATGATAAAACAGTTTACTTACACGAGTTTTGATAAAAAATAAAAGTTGAGTAAATTTATTACTTTCAGTTATTTTTACAAATATTCACTAACGTATCACGTGTTTTACACAAAGAAGCCTGTCACTAGTGATTTTTTGTTATCTCTCTCTCAAGAATTATTGGAGAAAAGTCCTTTTTTTGGGCACATCCCGTTTTGAATAGATATCGTGAATATTTTTTTTGCTTTTCAAGAGGTTCATATTGATATGCCTTTCGGTAGGATTTTAAACGATTATGAATTGGACATTAGCAATTTCAGGAGACTCTATCCCGGAGCCGCTGCTTTCATTCTATATGTAAATGATCAGAGTATTATGGTAATGGCACCATGCTGATGATACCTCTGTCATAATTACTCGAGTTGAACCCTTCACCCTTGAGTTTACCATTCACCAACCACTTCAATGTGGTGAGAGCATCAAATTTCTAGATATTTACAGGAAACTAGCTCTATGTTGGAATCAATACATTGTTAAATTTTGTGAAAGGCTGAGTAGTCTGTGAGTCGTTTGGAGAGATTTAAAGATTAAAACACAAGATTTATAATAATTGAGAATTCCTCGACATCGTGCAACTTTTTTTGAAAAATGTCCTCAATTACGAACAAGATTCTTCCTACTTCGTAATAAGTACATTCTAATTACAAAAGCATTAGGTGTAATAGTTACAAGTTTCCTGCTGGAGACACTCAGTTTGGGGTTGAACACCTAAATCTCAGGGATAAAAAAAAATTCTCTAAAAGAGTTTTGTTTTTTTTTACTGATTAACGACTCTAAACACGAAAATTTAGCTGTAAAAATTAAAAAAAAAAATCTATCAATTAATACTTCTTGTTAACATTTTTCACTAATTCAATAGCTGCTGCTTACTTTTAAAAAATGCTAAGACGCACTTGTTTTTTCCGCAATACGCACTGAAGTTTTCAATTATGATAATAAAATGTTACGCACGGTGAATGCAGATTCTTTGCACAAAAATGACGTGTCATTGTACCTTTGTGCACGCAACCGGAATTCAAAAGAGCGTTGTCGCAGTTGGGCCCCTTGATGGGTTGTTTGACAGTGACCTCTTTTCGTATTAGATTAGAATTACAATTAGAAGAATCCAATTAGTATCGAGGAATAGGTAACCAACATGCAAATTTCCTCTTTCAGGAATTGTACTGTAATTATTCAGTGCAGCAGCTATTTGGGTTGCGTTTTTCCTGCCAAGCTCACGGTCACTACTATTCTGTAATAATAATTATCTTAAAGGTTAATAATTTAATTATTGTAAGAATTGACTCACATCCATATCCTATGAGTTTACCTTGATTTGTCTTCGGTATTCTAAAAAGCATTACCTATTAAAAAAAAAAACATTTTCCTCGATTATACTTCTCCACTAATAAATTCTATAGAAAACAAGGAAACATCGATGAAAATCATGGTATGAATAATTTAAATGTTGTTGTTTTTTTCTATTAATAGGAAGTATTTAGCAGCACTAAAATGCGTTATGTTTTAGACAAATTGGCCTTCAAAAATCCTAATTTTGCCTAATCACCACTTTTTACATAACACAATAATTCTTGTTATATATTTCTTCCTACAGCTGTAATAATCTACTTACCAGTTTGTAAAGGAGGAACTTTGGCAGGGTTAGTGGGTATTTCTTCTGCATCCTTCTCGATGGGAGGCACATGTGCCGATTTTGGGAAACCAGCGACTTGTGGGAAAATTCCCTGAGGATTATTCCTTAGAACAACATTGGGCCCTGGGCCTTGAGGAATCAGAAAGTTTCCTGGTGGATTGCCGGGGTTTATCAGAATGGGCTGGCCTTGCCCTCCGGGACCGTAGAGGACAATTTGAGGTTGAAGTCTGTAAGGTAGGTATTTAACGTAAGTAAGTACAATATGTATTGATCGTATTTAGTAATCGAAACAAGTGTTTTAAGATGTCGCAACATTTCCACAAGGCATTTTTAATCTTGGCCAAGCCATTGAAAGTGCATTCAAGTGAAGGGTGGTCCACGGTTGGAACTTGTTTAGCCGGCCAAGAATTAGCGCGATCTTTGAAAGTCAGGTTTGAAATAATGATTATTACCAGCTGATAACTTCCATTATTGCCCAGTTTGTAGGTCATAAAATACAAGCGCCACTTATCTCATTGTACTATTCAATGTTAAGCTTGATTATTAAGGTTAATTGCGAAAGAGAAAGTCACGAACTGAGTTGTCACAAACATCCACATACAGACCTGAGTAATGAGTCTTGTGCTCCTTGAGGCTGGACATATGTCAAGCCATATATTTCTGGTGAATATTGTTGTCCTACAGGAAACTGCCGAATTTCCTGCGAAACCCGTCCATCCTGGCCGCTTTTGGTTAGGTCGAGAGGTGTGACAATATAGACTTGCGTTTTAAGCTCCTCTTTTGATTTGTCAGCTGCTTTAAGATCTCCTGCTGGTTCTTCTGCAAGGGAGAAGGCTAGGAGGAGGATTGAAGGTAGTAGTCGTAGAAGCATGACTCTCTGAAACAGATAAATGCGCTGCATAAAAACTAGTTTCCAAAATTCAATTTTTGTGCCATATTTGATGAAATTTTTCTTATATCTAATAATATCCAACATACAATTTTGAGTAAATTATTGAGACTTTTATTCTGACGAAAAGTAAGCAGAGTCATTGACGCCTATTTCAAGCTGAAGTTCTGTCTCTAGTATCTCATCATTACCAACTAGGTTGACACTCCATGAGAGTTTCAACTTGAGACTGAGGATGATCGTTCATTGCAGACAAGTGGCATAAAATCAGGTTTAGAAGAAGAAAATTCAACAACAGGAAAAGATTAGGGGTGATATACCAAGGTGCACTCAGACATTTTGCATTCCCTAAAGGAAATAGAAACAAGATTAGAAAATCTGCTTGCAGCCTAAAGAAAGAGGTGCTTAATCTTGGTTGAGGACCCCAATACAAAAGACTGCGACTCGTTGTTTCAAAATACGGTCCTGCCCAATAATCTGTTTCTAGCATCTCCGAAGCTGGGTTTAGAAAATTTGTCAGCTTTCCTTTGCTAGAGTATGTCATTAAAAACAATAAATTTCAGGTCCACAGGCAAAGACATCTCCTTTTTGATGCAAGATATTGCTTATTTCTTATGACAGTTTTTCACTTGACCGGGCTAAAGTAGGTAATAAATCTGTTGGGAGAAACTGCAAGGTCTTCAGGATGTCAGTGTTAATAACGCCCTTCTCAAGGAAACATGTCACAGATTCTTCTGCAAAAGAGCCCGTGAGCTGCTTTTTTTGCGAAGTAACGAAATGAAAGTAGCCAAGGCATTGCAATCTATATCTGCATCAGAGTTATGTAATGATACCCCTGCAAATTCATCCAATCATGCCAACCACGAACCATGTTAAACGGTGCCAAAGCTACCATGTACAATAATGTGACAAGTAGTCATGTACAAGAAACTAGGATTGCTTTAAACTTCAAGGGCCCACCTGGAATGAGGGAGCAGTCAAGATGTATAGTAGTAGTCCCAAAAACAGATTAATCGACCTTATGTTTACCAGCAGGTAAATTGTTTCATTTTTTAATCGAGTGAAAAAAGATAGTTGTTAATAACTTAATAGTTAATATTTAGTTAGTCACAAAGATGCAAAGTTGAAGAAAAACTATTAACGTCTTTCGCTGGATCAAAAGTTACTAATCATTTCCTTACTGTTATTTTAGACATTGTGATTTCAGACCTACTATCAAGTTGCTTTATTGAAGAATGTTTGCCTTCTTTAAATCAATTGATACCATATTATTTTTGGAATTTAAAAAGTTATATACGATAAGAACACCTTGGTCTTATCAGCAAATTGGAGACCGATTTGTTAGCTATTTAAAGTGATGAAAAGTAGGATTAGACCTCGAAATTGAAATGCAGAAGGGTTGATTAGCAAATGCATATAGTTGATTAGCATTGCCTTTTCCTGCAGCGATATCTCACTGCTTTTGTGTATGTATTTTCACCTGGGAGAATTCCAGGTTCCATTTTTGCAGGAGCGACCAAACGTTTATGAAGCAACTGCTGGAAAATATTAATCAAACTAAAGATCAAAGGAAAAGTCAAAATATAATTAAAACCAAATTTTTCACAAAACTAAAAAAAGTTAAAGAGCACCATTGTGATAAAAAAAATTCTTACAAAACACAATTTTATTCAAGCAATTCCTGATTTACAATTCACTAAGTGGACATGTGAGAATGTTTCATCTCTGCCAACATGCCATCATCACTTCAATCAAGCTCTAGTATGTGGTTTGGCTAGTTAAAAGGTTTGGAGAGTTCAAGGGTCCGCTATTTTCTCAACATATTAATCTCAGAATAATGCTGAACGTAAAGAGTTTAAAAGCATGCCATGATGAGCGATGATCATAGTAAATTTGTAGTCAAATTTACTTTGAAACATAGATAGGTACCAACGAAAATATCTCATAATTTGCGTCACCATGAGGTGAATAGATTACCACGGTGGCCTTGAGGAACATTATATTACCTCGAAGCTCAGAATTGTTTTCGATGACAGTTGTCCGAGCGGTACAGGCTGGTCCTTAATTGAACACCATTAAATTTTGTCTCAGACTATGTACCTAAGTACCAATGTGTTATTTCAGCAAATATCCCAAAAGTGTCTCCTATAAATACGTTTTCATATGGAATGACACTTGGATCCTACTTAGCAGTGAAATTTTTACAGCAGTTGGTCAATGTAGTTGAGAATCTCCTCCTAACGAAATTGACCACCAGATATCAAATATTTTCTATTCAAGAAGAAAATGGATGGGTGCCTATTTAATCATTCAACCGCTATTTCTATATTGTATCAATCCGATGTTTTAAATTGAGTAAAAAGAAAATTGTTGGAATTTAAGCGTTCAGTGGGTGAGAAGATCAGGATCAGATCTCAAGGCTCATATTCAAAGAAGAATACATTCTTTTTCTTGTGGTGCCTCATTCTCTGCGAACGTTGGCGATTATCATGGCTCATAGAATAGCTCACATTATCGTGGCACATATTGTATCAGCCGCCCGTCTAAATAATTGTAACGATGTCATCCCAAGCCACTGGCGCAAGTTTTGCAACCACGAGTTGCTTCTCGTTTCTGGTCCTCTCCTAAAGTCGACCTTTCCCTGTAGGATCAGCTGCAGTAGTCGATATTTATTGTTCCTCATAATATGTCCGAAGTACTTAATTTTTCTTTTCTTCACTGTGAATGTCACTTCTTTCGTTTTACCCATTCTTCCAAGTACTTCTTCGTTAGTTACGTACTCCGATATATCCACATTTCGAACGCTTCGAGCTTCCCCATCCAGGCTTCTGTCATGGTCCACGTCTCAATGCCGTACAAAAGGACTGGAAGGATGTAACATCTAGCCATTCTTATATTCAGTTGGAGGGTAAGGTTTCTGTTGGCAAAAAATGTTTTCATTCTATTGAATACAGTTCTTGCCTTCTCGATTCTGCATCTTATTTCTACGGATTGATCCCAGTTTGCATTCACCATTGATCCCAAGTAAGTGTATCTTTCGACTTGTTCTATAGTTTCTTGATTTAAAGTCAAAACCATAGGAGGCTGGTGGTTTTTGCTGATGGTCATATGTTTTGTCTTGGAGGTGTTCAGGCTAAGTCCATATTCCTCGCTCGTTGTATTGATTTCTTCCAGAAAAGTTCAAGATCCTCCAGGCTACTTGTGAGGATAACAGTTTGTTTCACTTGCGTATCTGATGTTGTTTATGTTTTCGCCGTTTATTTTAATCCCTTCTGGAGAATCCTCTAGTGCATCCTGAACAATCTTTTTAGAGTAGATGTTGGACATCCTTGAATCTTCACCTCCTCTGTTTTGTTTCCGGCTATGGTCAGGTAAGTTGACTGGTTCCAATATAAATTCGCTATAATTCTTATATCCTTGCTGTTTAGGTCTACCTCCCTCATTATTTCCACTAACTTTGTGAGTTTTATCCTGCCAAAAGTCCTTGAAAAATCTAAAAAGCATGCCTACACATCTCGGTTCATGTCACTACAGCGTTGTACTAGGACTTGTAATAAAAAGATGGTCTCTCTAGTTCTCAGGGCATTTCTAAATCCAAATTGAGATTCGCTGGTGAATAATTCCCATTTTCTATATATTCTGCTACGGACGATCTTGGTGAACACTTTGACGATGTGATTGACGAGACTAATGAGCCTGTATTGGTCGCAGGTATTGGCTCGAGGTTTGTTAGGGAGGGTAATGAAGGAAGACATTAACCAGTCAGAAGGTATATTTCCTGTATCATAGATGAGATTGAAGATTTCTTTCAGAGACTTGAGGAGTTCCATGTAACTGTCACATAATATTTTTATCAGTTATAGGCGAACCTCGTCAGGTCCAGGTGATTTATTGTTTTGCCTATTCTGTATAGCTCCTTCAATTTCTGCTTTTATTATGCGTGGGCATGGTTCAGATTCGACACTGATGTCTGATGTTCTGGTCTATAATCTGAGAATGTTGTTTGAATATAGTTTTTCCGCGTCTTTAGTTTATCTGTCATTTCTGTTATAAGTTTACCATCTCAGTCTAGCAGGGTTCCTGTTGTGGTTTTCTTCCGGGTATGTGTCATTTGCTTTATCTTTATGTGTGTATTTAAATGATCATGCATTCCATGCATTCTATCTACTTCCTCAATCTCGCTACATTTCCCTGCCAGCCATTCTTCTTTTGAAGCCATGATTTCCCTCTTCATTGTCTTGTATATTGATCGATACTGCTCCCGGTTTTTATTTTTAAGTATTTGTCTCTGGTCCATTAGGGTCAGGATCTCATCTGTCATCCATTCCTTCTTCATCATACGTGTCTTTTTTAGGTACTTTTCACTGATGTTTCTGATAAGTTGGGCGATTCTGTTCCATTTTCGTTGGGGTTCTTCTGGGTTTGCCACTATTTCTTCCAACCCGGTTTGTAGTTCTTCTGTTACTTCCTGTTTAACTGCGTCTTCCCCGAGCCTTCGAATTTTATTGGTTTGCTGCAACGTCTGCACCTAGGTATGCTTTAACAGCTTTGATGGCATTGCGGAATCTTTTGGAAACGGTTATATACTCAACAAGCCACATAAAGTTTGCTTGGTGGAAGTTGAAAGAAGATGTTACTAGTTATCAATTGCTATTCTATGCAGAATTGAAGAAGTCGATTTCCTCTATCGTTTCTTAGTCCTAGGCCATAGTTGCCTACTAAGTTCTTTTCTTTCCCTCTTCCAATCTTAGCGTTAAAATCGCCAATTATCATTGTAGTCTCGTCGCTTTTTGCCTGTTTAATGAGCGAGCTTAGTTGTTCGTAGAATTCTTCTATAATTTTCTCTTCTTTATCGGCTGTAGGGGAAGACCTGTATTATGTTTATATCCGTTGGATTTGCTTTTAGTTGTAAAAGTAGCATTCTGTCGTTGTAATGTATAAAATTTTTGACTGAGACGTTGATTTCTTTTGCGACCACCATTCCTACTCCGTTTCTGTGAGTTGGGTCATCGTTTGCAGAGTAATAAACCATGTGCTCTTGGATTTTGCATGAGCCTGTATTTGGGTGTTTCGCTGATTCCAATGATTTTAACGTCTAATCTTATCATTTCTTTGACGACATTGTGAATTTTGCCGCCAGTACATAAGCTTTGGACGTTCCATATGCCGATTTTGAAGCACCCGGTGATTCTTCGCACCCTCTGCCCATCGAAGGGCGGCCGTGGACTAAGGGCCGTGCTTTTTCTTTGTCTATCCTTGATAATTTACTAGGGAATATATAATGAGGTGGTTTCCCCATGCGTTTCTCATCGCAGTGTCCTAGCCATACTGTTGATCCAACTCTACCTAAAGGTAACTGCTCATCTACCTTGCCAATATCATTTATTTCCAGCTATATGGCAGTACTGGGAGTGCTGCTGTTCCGGCTAGTTTTGGTTCGCCCCGAGTATTTGATTTGCTCGGCACCTGCCATATCTAGCAGCCTTTCCCCTATCCACCACCTGTGGAGGCGCCCGATGGGGGTTGGAGCAACCCCACACGGGCAGTGTGGAGATGAAGAACACCACCTTTCATGATTTTAAAGATTCTTATTCAAAAGCTTTGGACATTAAGAATTGCTTGAGACTGTCCTTTAGAGTTACACAAAATACATTTTGATTTGAAACTACATCATAATATTTTGAGCAAGGCCAACAATTCAAATAATGGAGGACCAACCGAGATAACGTTGCTAGAACTATTACCCATTGTGGAGTTGACTTTGTGGGACCACTCTTTCTGAAGCCTTCCACATGTAAACACAAAAGTTTACTTAAGTATTATCTGGCAGTGTTTATGCGCTTAGCTACTAACTAAGGCTGTTTACTTGAAAGCAGTAACAAGCTTGTCTAAAGATGATTTTGTGCAAAGCTTTGAAAGTCAGAGAGGACTTTCTTTTGCCATTATAGAACCAACTCTCGGTTACGACAAATAGCTGATTTGTTTGAAGAAGAAGAAACCCAAATCGTCAAGCTTTTGAATTCAAAAGATATTGAGTGGTAGTTTTATTCCTGCAACGAGCGTTCACTGGGGTGTTCTGTGACCGGTAATAAGCGGCAAAACGATATGATCAGGCCCGAGTGGCGGAAAGTTTGATCTTGTCTTTTGAGGAAATTAACAGCGTGTCGCATGACTAATGAACACAATAATTTTTCTTTTGTTTCTTTGATGGGTTATTCATGGACTTCTTCTCTGGTGTGGAGTTTGATAGATACTTGTCAGAACAGTCCGAGTCGATGGCGTTGTTAGGTTCAGCTCATGTCAAGTTTTTGGAGAAGATGGAGCTCCAAATGCATCACTTCCTTGCAAAGACGTACAAAATGGCAGGCAGTTTAAAAACATTTTAAGGTAGAGTTTTAGATATCTTTTTCATAGCGTTCGATAGAGCCAGAGCTGTTGAAATCAGAACTCAAAGGGGCCATTTTAGTGCACCACTACTAAGTCCATTATTAAACTTAGTAGATGTAGTAATCATTAATGCAACAACTCAACAGGATAGAAACTGTAAAAAAAAAACACCCTTCTAGCTTTATCCCAATATTTTGGGTTTATGCGCTCATTTACATGATTTTTTTTCTGCTTAACACCCTAAGTGCGTGAACTAATTGCAACTATGTAACCCATTGTCACTCCATAAATAATTAACAGAGTACACGTGAAGTAACAAATTACATATTACGTTTACAGTGCAATTCCGTATACCGAATTAATTAACTTCCGATTTTTCGGAGATTCGAGGCCAGTCCAAGGTATCTCAAATTATAAATCGGAAATCAGCTGTTGGTAGGTAGGTACTGCACTCATTACTCTTCCGTAGTAGCATTTTTTTAATAAGCACCCAGTAATGCAAATTTAATAATGAAAGACACTAAAACAGGCATGTCCAAATGTAGAAATATTGAACTGGTAAAAATCGTACCATTGGGACATAATTGATAAGTACCTCACGCTGTCATTATTTTATTATTGCGAATTACGTAAACATATATGAAGTCACATAAGTGAAAGACTGGTAAAAACGAAATTGGCTAAAAAAAAGACAACAATTTTTTTGTTTCCTAACAATGGGAGGAAGAATTTTTGTGACATAATATGATCACCCGTTTGTATAGCAGTTGTGTGCAACCGCATAAACAAATTTTGTTATTTTAAGTCGTAATTATTTTCAATATTTTTTTACAGTTTATCAAAATATTAAAAAAAACAAGGTACCAGCAGTTCATGCATTTAACACAACTTTCAATCATCATGTGGTTGGAAAACTACCTTGTTATGAACGCGTTTTCAAGGCAGCTCCAAGGGGCATGTCTTTATTAAAAGGAACAGTATGCTGGTAGCAGAAAACTTTCTATTACAGACCGTTTTGTGTGTTATGAATGGTATTCATTACTTAATTAATAATAACAAAATTGTCAGAAAAAACTCTTCTTGTGCAAATTGTCATTGTTTTAAACATTTCGTTCTCAAATTCCAATCACTCGGAAAAATTGCGTAGATCAATGAATTGGTAATAACAAAATTGGCAAATAACAAGTCATTTATTAGTTAGATCTTAGTTTATGAATAACAGCAGATATACTGCGATAGAAAAACTATGAAACAAAAAGATATTTTGGATAATTTCAGAAAAAGTTTGCCCCAAAATCAATATCATATACGCTCGAGTATGAAAAATATGTTATTAGTGTTTGGTTTACTAAATAATTTTAGTTAAAGTGTGAAGTACTTTAGAGTATTTTGTAGATATTTAAAAACAATATTATTTATATTATAGAGTATATATACCTACAAAATTTCTTATGAAATCTGTGAGATATATTACTTGGTGTAGACCCGTCAGTATATTATAAATCATAAAAATTGACTTATATGTAATTGTCGAAATAGTAATTTAGGAAAAAACTAGTGAAGAACATTATCTGATCTTACTGTTACTCAAAATGACACAATTTCAACATGCAAAACATGAAGCTCATCAAGAGCACGGAAAATTTTAGAACATATTATGGAGAAGTCTTGGTGGTCTTTACGAACATCTTCAATCAAATTAGCTGAATGTGAGTACCTATCGTCAAGTTTGACCAAGAAATATTCTATTTTTTGCAAATAGTTACTTATTCATATATAGTTTCTTCCAAAAAAAAAAATACTTTTGAAACTTTAGGCTGTAGACATATTACTTAATCTGTAGATTTTTTTTATCTCCGTCCATCGTTTCCAGATCAATATCTCTTTAGAGGGTTTACTGATTTTGAACAGGCTTTTAGCCTTCAAAAATCTATAAATGTGTCTTTGTTAGTTTTTCATTTTTTTTTCTAAAACGTAACTATATACATTTAAGTAGTTTCTTGAAAACCTTGACACTAAAGCTTTTCCATGAGTAATGAGAGAAAGAGAGATGAAAATATCAAAATATATCTTTACAAGATTCAAAGAAACAAATGCCTTTTTCTGGTAAATAAATACACAAATCAATTTTCTTGGACATTACCAAAACCAATTTTAAACCATGCCAAGGAACCGATCTCTCCACCTCTCAAGACATAAATACTTCTATGCGATATGGAAAGGAAAACCATGCAAAAGCTTAATTGAAGCATAGAGGCATTCTCCAAACTGAAGAAGCTTCAAAACAAAATTTAAATTTTCTGTCATTCTTCTATAATAATTACTGTTAGGTAAGGTATGAGGACAATAATGGAAAAACAAATATTTTAAAGTTCAAGTACTTACATACATAAATTCTCGTGAAGATATAGAAGAAGCTACGTACTTACCCCGGTCAGGTCTTCAGCTTTGTTTTGATTAGCGCACGCGGCACAACTACTTTGCTGTAACGACTCCAATCATAGGAACATCGACCTCTCTTATACACGACCGAGGTGGGGCCCACCCATGGCTAACATTGGCCAATTTTTATTTTTGTTATTTGCCCAGATTCCATCTACCATTTAAATTAGATTACACATATTCTGTTTATTGTTATTTTTGAGGGTTCGTTTTGGCGCCCTACCCAAAAAGGATCATTCCGACAAGAATTATTTTAGGTTGGGCCATGTTTATTCATGAGATGACTCTTTGCTTCTCTCATGTACCTGGCACTGAGACTGAAGCAACTCTGACGGTCAGAAAACGAATCAATCAGGGTCTTATAGACCACGTAATTGAAGTATAATTGATACGAATAATAAATTGAAAAAATGGTTTATTGATAAATCAAATACACACGCACTCGGTGTTATAGTGATTTCGTGACTACATATTATTATAATCAAAATTATTTTATGTCGGAAGGAAAGTTAATTTTGTGTGGAAAGAAATTTTCGGAAGTAAAGTCATGTATGATGTGCAATGCCAAATGTTATATTGTGTAGGTAAACGAGCAATAATTTGATCAACAATCAGAGGCAGACAATAGATGCTTTTTTTGATTACATAATACGAGTAGGTACCAATTCTCTCTTAAGAATCCAGACTGCCTCCTACGAAGTTAATTGAATTTGCAAATAACACTGTCTTTAGCGTAGGATGAATCCTCTCCAATTTTGTTGGCAATTTTTTTCAGCAGTGCAATATATTATTAAAATACACAAGAGTTTAGGCAAGAATAAAGTTTATTGCATTATATTATTCTGAACAAAGTCAATTTTTCTCTTCAAGAACTTTTTGTTCACCCTATTAGTAGCCACCCTGACCTACACCATCAGCTGAAATTTATCCCCCTACGATAAATTTCAGACATCACTCCTATTGGGCATTTTGTAGATGCTCACCCTCTTCCATCACTCCTACAGGTTGCTTTCAGATGCTGCGAGTTTGCAACTCAGTCTTTTCCTCAGGAAATTTTGTTCACCTCGACAGTAGCAATTTTGACGATGTACCATCAGCTCCCGGAAGAATTTCGCAGTTTACCACGCCTCTTGGGCAGTTGTCAGATGGATCCTCTTCTACACTAAATCCATTACTCCTCTAAGTTGCTTCCAGTTGCTGCAAGATTACAACTCTGTCAAATACTCTGTTTCCAACGCCTCCAGAAGTGCTGTATAATCCTCTCTCTACCGGCTTTCTTTCATCTGCTGTAGGGAATAGAGTTTAAGCATTTCTAGTGGCTAAGAATGTTTGCCTAATTATATTAAACAAACTTTTTTTCTTCAAGAACTTTTTGTTTACTCCAACAGTAGCCAGCTTGACAATATAACATCAGCTCTCGGATGAACTCCAGACCCCACTCCTTTTGGGCACATGTGTTCCTCCAGGTTTTTTCCTATTCTTTTTCTTCGTCGCTATCTCGTATTCGAGAACCGTTCTTTCAAGAGTTGCTCTCCACAATATGTCTCCATGCCTCCCTGTTCTCTGCCATCATAAATGTGCAGGCTAGACTTGGTCCCGTGATGTTAGTGATGAGATCCGTATATCTAGTGGGGGATCTGACTCGGGGTCTCTTTCTGGCTACCATGCGCTCAACGGTTAGTCTTTCAAGGCCGTTTCTCCCTACTACGTGACCAAAAAATTTAGCGATGTTTTCATCTACTATTGTTCTTAGTCTCTTTATTTAATTATTGATTCAGTGGTTGCTCTTTGTGTCCACAAGATTCTCAGCATTTTGAATTTTGAAAAAACTTTTGTCCGTTACTTTGAGTGACCAGCATTCTGAACCATAGAGAAAGATTGAGAAGACCAGTCTCCTTACCAGTCTCATTTTTATTGCCAAATAGATTTCATCGCCCGATGGGGGACGCTGTCCCCAGGTGGCGGATAAGGGAAAGCCTCCCAGATATGGGTGTGGAAATGAAATACCCGGGGCGGACCAAAACTACGTCATTAGTGGATCGAGGTTATTGTAGAATGACTACCCTAAAAGCTCCATACCATATAGGTACAGGCGAGTAACCAATGTAGATTGTTTCGGCTGTAGCTCTGCGACGCAGAAGGAACAAGGGCCCCATTGCGTTCTTTATACCCCAAAAACATTCATGAGTTGTATGGACACGAAGGATGATGTTTTGCCGAGCCAACCAACTATCAATTGGCGCTACCCGGGGTCCGGGCTTGGCAGTGTGAAATGGGTGACCGGCCATGTGGCTGTAGGAGACCAGGCATCACATGGAAAATCAGCTTCTGGAATAAACATATGGAAAACACTGAGACAACACAAACAGGGAAACTGACCATAGTTGAGAAAGAAATCAGCAACTATTCCATTATCGGACTTTCAGAGACTCACTGGAGAGGTTCGGGGCAATTCGAGACCCGAAACAAAAACATCGTGTTTTATTCCGGCTATGCTGACTCACCTGGGAACGGCGTTGGAATGATTGTGAATAAAAAACTCGAACATGCCATAAGAGAATATAGAGCAATCAATGACAGAATAATCAACATAAGGCTGCAGTCCTCCCCAATCAATCTAAACATAATACAAGTCTACTTCCCTTCGGCGGATGCACGAGATGAAGATGCAGACGAAATTTATTCTCAACTAGAACAACTACTAGACTCTCTTTCAAATAGAGAAATAGGTAAAGATTTCTTCCAGTTGCTGCCAAATCGCAACAATGTCAAATACTCAGGTTCCAACGCTGTTAGAAGTGCTGTGTAATCCTCTGCAGTTGGCGGTAACGCTTTAACCGGCTTTCCTTCATATCTGCTGTTTCGAATAGTTTCTCAGCATTTGCATTGACCAAACTGATTGACTGTTTATATTAAAGTCACTTTTTTTCTACAACAACGTTTTGCTCACCCCATCATTAGCTCCTGAATGAACATCAGACACCACTCCTATTGGTCATTTGGTAGATGTATCCTCTTCCATACACAATCCATCACTCCTCCAGGTTGTTTTTAGTTGCCCAGAGATTGCAACTCCGGTAAATACGCTGCTGCCAGAAGTGGTGTATATTCTTCTGCAGTCGGTGGTAGCGTTTTAACTGGTTTTCTTTAATTTCCGCACACAATGACGATAATGCTTTGCATTTGTCGGTTGGTAGTTATAAAGATTACACTTATTTTATCACGATATTATAAGACGAGAGATTAGGTTTGCCTCTATCTGAATAAGTCGCAAACTCTTTCTAGTTTAACCCTTCCAAGCAACCCTCTTCTTATGATATATTTAACTCTTCACCAAACCATCCTACTTCCCCAAAATTTGGAACCGTAGCAGGAATGAATTAATCACTAGTGGTGGTCATTCCTAAGACCTAATCCTTAGCTCCGCCTACCTGAAGACAGGCCAAGAACTCTTGAATAGTCAGGACAGAAACAACCTCCTGCTATATATCGTTATACAAGTATAGTAAGCCAAACAAACATAGCTCTTTACCCACTTGGCATCCGTGTGAATGGTCTCTCATCAAAATAGGTACGGCATGTTACTCTCAGTATTATAAAATGCTAAGGATTTGTTTATTCTGGAGTTGAAGCGTTGTTTTTGTCTTTCCTGCAAGGAAACTTCTAGTTCTCTACTGGTCAACAGGTTTTCTACATTCTTAGACTAAAACTTTTTCTACCAATATCTGTCTTCTCTATATTATGTGCTTCTATGAATACTTTTGTTACTGTGTATATGTGTGTACTGTGTACGTAATTTCAGTCGTTTCAGCTCAAAACTACCGAAAGAGCAGTAGCAAATTCCAAACTCACATGCTGAACTTTAAGTAGTCATTGATTAATCTGATTTAATTCTTGCGTTAAAACGATTAAAAATGCGATTCTTTTACTTCATCCCCCCTTCAACTAAAAATTACTAATTGTGTTACAAAACTTTTTATTGTTCCTATCTATCTATTTGTTCTAAATCAAAAGCAGTTCAAATGATCCCATGTGACGCCCCAGCAGGCTCCAACGTGCTTCGTAACCTTGCGATAGTCACTGCAATTGTTCAAAACGGTGTTACATTCTTAGACTAAGACTTTTTTTACAAAAAATGTCTATGTTTTCTTGATATGTGCGTATATGAAGCTATAATATCTCCTGCTACTGCGTATGTGCTATATCAAACTTTTTAAAATGGCGTACGTGACCTCAATCATTCCAACTCAAAACTCCCGATAGAGCCGTAGAAAATTTGAATGAACTTCATGCAATCTGGCAAGATTGGTTGATTCTTATGTTAAAAATAATTAAAAATGTTATTGTTACTGTTATTTCATCTCACCTTCAACTGAAAAATCATAATTTTGTTACAAAACTTTGTTTTGTCTTTCTTCCTCTCTATTCGTTTCTCTTTTATTACTTTAGTTTTTGTTCCGACTTGGGTAGTTTCATTCTCTTCATTTTCATTAACTCTTTTCACACCGCCTCTCCAATTCTCACTGTTGTGGCTGCCTCTCATGCTTGTGCCATCTCTAATTTTCTCATATGAGGTTGCCTTTCATAGTTGTGCTTCTCCAAATTCTTCCCATGTGGCTGCCACCATGTTCCCTTATGTATGTTTGGACTGGTATTGATGTTATGCCTGTAGTAAATTTGTCTGGCATAGAAGTCATTCTTCCTGGACCTCCTTGATTCCGGAATGCAACATGGCTTGTTGCTGGTTGACGAACCTCATAATTTTGCTGTACACCTCCATTCCATTATCCACCTTCTTTGGATGTCCAACCATTTAAAGCATTCTCTGACTTTGTGAGCAGCAAAAAATTAGTTACATCTAGAATACTAAAATATGTGTAGAGGAAAACTTTCGTTCTTCATATTCTTGTAACAGCTTGGCTTTGACTTCGCCTTATAAAAAACATTTGGCCCAGACTCAATCATCACAGTCATAACAATATCATTCGACTCAGGCATGCTTTCAGGGGTCTACAGATGCCCCTTTTCCATCGAATTGCTCTGCCATGACTTCACACTTCAATCTGTGTCGCTCCAAGAGTCCATGTTAGACTAATTGCACTTGAAGCAACTTTTTATTCAGAGAGAGTTAGACGGGTAAGTCCGTTTTCTCATATCCCTCTGCCAAAGCATGCCACATACCGTACCACATACCACGCTGCCTTCTTGTCTCGAATCTATTGCAACTGAGTATCATCAATGCATTGCACTATAAGCAACTTTAGCTTTGTTGTTGTTTTATCATAAAAGTCTCCCTTTTCGGGCTTTACTTGGTCTAAAACTTCGTTATTAGCTAATAATGCTGCTTATTAAAAATGTCAATTGTTCCAGTTTCTCCCATTTAAAGGCTCAATGTATTCACATGTTTCTAATCCTGGATGCTTATACTGGGACCATAAAACTCTATAATTTTAAATAATGGTCTCCAATGTGTCTACTAGTCAATGCTGTACTGACGAGGGTTAGACCCCGAAACTAGTACGTATGCAGATGGGTTGATCGACAAATTGATGACCACTTACTCTTTACACTTCGTTCAGGTTCCGATAACCTGCGAGGTACAGAGCAATATGGGCTGCTTCTCGAACTGAGAGCCATCTGTCATGCAATATTAGATCTAATACGCTGGTGGATATCGCCTGCTCCTGCTCTGTACAACATCTCACCGGTCTTCCGTACATTTTTGGCTTTAAGCCGCGAACTCACGGTCTCCAATTTGTCGACCAGCCAAAGCTGTACTGATGAGGGTTAGACCCCGAAACTAGTATGCCGATGGGTTGATCGACAAATTGATGACCACTACTCTTTATTTAAGATAAATTCTGAGAGAATATCTTAGAGGACTCAACAGCACTCTTCAACATAATAAATGGACTCAAATCTCCTTCCTTCCTGCTCCAGCTCAGTCCGGTTCCTGATAAAAGCTCAACCAGCTTCTTTATCAGGAACTGCTTATTTATCAGCAATAATGCTTATCAAGCCAATCAATTTTGCATTGTATTTCATGAATCAATCAATATTGATACCGCAGGCATTCGTGCTTCGTGTTTTCCTGGGGTTTCATCTAACTCTTATACACTTGTCTTGCCCTTATGTTGACATATTTACTGAGAAGATTCTTCTTCTTGTCTCTCTATGGATATATAATGTGCTCCAAATGGAATTTTTTTGCTGATCAAATGTCTTACATTTACACTATTCAAGCTACTTGGAGTTTGATTGATGTATTAAAAATTGTCCAGAGACGGAAGAATAAGGTGATCAGACAAGACGAAAGTTGAAATTTTTGTTGTACCTCAACGGTTTGACTCGAATACGCTGCATTTAAAAACTTGTTGAAAGGTGGAAGACTAGACTTAGTAAAGAGTTAATTTATTCTAAAAAACTACAGGCTGAGGAAATTTTTCATAAACATATGAACGGTAATTTGGAGGAAATATAAAGACAATGTGCAGTAAAATTTGAAGAATAAATCGGTACGCTAAAGCGACATTTTTACTTACCTCACCATTGTGCACTGAAGAAGTCAATCCTTGATCACAAAGAAAGAAGGTGGGCTGTTCCTACTTTCTGACGTTTCCTCCTTACAATATACTTATAAAAATATCTTTTAGTGATGTTCTCAAACTTATTTTATCGGTGCATCATGGTTCATGAGTTGCATGAGTTGATTGTCAAAGAATAATATTTTGTTCAGATTTGTCTGAAGGGCTCAATTGGTGTGATGGTACTGTCCAGCTATTTGACTAGCAAACTTGATATTTGAAACAATTACGTACAGATAATGACCTAATTTCCAAAAAACATCTTTTTCAATACAAGATTTACGGATATTTGGTTATCAAGAAGTGACAACTCTGAAGCCCCTGTAACTCTTATTAATCACACTATTGCTATATTTACATGAGCAGCTTTTCAGCCTCGCTAAAGAACTTCCAAAGATAATGAATGACTGATTATTTTAAAAAGGTTTGAGGTATTATTAACTGTCTTTTTGATATAAGAACAGTTTCACAGGATCACAACTCATATTGAATTAACCCTGTGTACCAAGCAAAACTCAACCTTGATAATAACCTTGGATATATTAAATTGATTCCTCTCAACTATGATGATATTTATTGATAATTCTGCTCAAAAATTCGCTCATTTGATCAGATTTATTTTTCGAAGGCTTCTTTGTAGGTCCAATTCCTAGCCCTTCAGCATATATGGGAACTAAGGCTTGATCAGGCGACACACCTGCGATTGCCGTGGCAACGGGACGAGCAATTGCCAATCCTCCCGGGCCTACAACTGCAGTGGCTATGGGTTTACTGGCTGCCACACCACCCTCACCTAGTTTAAGAGAGACATATTTGTATTTTAGAGGAATACATGACATAGTGCAACTGACCTGCTACAGCTAGACCTACAGGCTTTGCCTCAGCAACGGAAGCTTCATCAGGAGGTAGATTAATGGCTACTGAGTCATTATTTTGCTCTTCTTCTTGTTCCCCTTCCTCCGCCTCCTCCACCTTCTCTTCTTCTTTTTGGTTCTGCTTTTTTTTCTCCTCCTCCTTTTTCTTCATCTCCTCTTCCTCCTTTTTCCGTTTCTTCTCCTCTTCCTTTTTCTTGTTCTTATCTTTAGTGTTTTCCCTCTTCCTTTCAAACCACTGGGTCAAGTCTTGCCTATTTTCCAAAGTTAAAGCAGAACTATCCTGAAACTCGGCCAGTTTTTTGGCGGACTGGTTAATCGACTTCATATGTTCCTCGTACGCGCTTTGTTCTTCCGGCGACAGACCCCCCTTTGCTTTCGCTAATTCCTGCAACTTAACAATTTCGCTGGCTTTTTTCTGAATGTTCTTAATGTAGGCATCGTACCCTTCGTAAGTTTCGGAGTCAAACGAGGAGGGCAGAGGGGGATTTTCGAGCTCAGTTGGATCGATTTCAATCTCGGTCTGTTCAAGAGGTGGGAGCGGTTGCTGGGGAGTTTTCACAATCGAGATTACTTGTCCTAAAGGGGTGTTCGAGATTTGAAGGGACTGCCCTTTTGCTCCTCCGTAGAAGGGGATTAGGGTTACTGAGTTGGGGTTGGTAAATCTGAAATATAATAAGAATAAACGAATTAGTTTAATGTTACTGAGTTTCTAGTCTTCAGTGTTAGGGCCCGAATATCAACATACGGAGCTGACGCAGTAAGAACCAATGTTCCAAACGCTATGGAACTCCATTGTCTGTCAGGTTTGAGGTACTGAGGAGCTGAAATAACAGCGAAACTTTATCTGATACTTTTTGAGATATTGAAGCGTTTTTCATCTTTTGAATCACCCTGTAATTGCTTATCCTGCATCAAATTGAGAATGGTCCATTTAATAGTACAAATAAATAAAACTATTTCATGTGTAATTTTATACTTGTTATTTTTTTAATGTTTTACAAACTTTATATTAGTTAATAAAAATAATTACTAGTGGGGTCAATACTGTAATGTGCTTGGTTCAGGTTAGTTCAAGTTCAAACCGAAACATTTCTTCAAAATTGCTTCTGTGGTAACTATCAATACTATTCTATGCTAGTGTTATAAATTGTACAAATTTCTTTAAATTATTTACAATTAAATATTTAAATTAAGGTTTCATTTGAGCAAGCAAAAATTCTTAACTTGTCTCTACGAAATCACAAAGAGTGATTTTTGGGTTTTTATATGGCACCTTACTAATAAAATTGCTTAAAATCTATATCAACGATTGACCTAGAATTTTGTACTAAAGTAAACTAAAATGGCTCTGTCCTATTCAGTCATTTTCAATCTGAACCTTTGTTTGTAAATATTTTGGGAACAATAAGAGATAAATCTACTAATTGTAATCATTGTAACACTGACCACGATACATATCTATCATTAAAAAATACTGTCATTAACAAGGTGGTTCAATATTATTGCATTTCCCTTATTGAGTTATTTTTATTGTAAAAAAAAATGCTGAATGATGATGAATCGGTGAGAGGATACCCTGTTGTTTTCATCAATAGTTCGAATGAAAAACAGTTGGTTTTGCACTGTCAGACTTGAACACCTAAACGTCTTCGTAGCTTATCTCCAAGTCGCTTTGGGCATGGGCAATACCTCCTGGTCCAGCTATGGCAACAGCGACAGGTTCGAACAATATATCCGTATTCACCCCCATCCTCAATATGGCTTTTGAAAGTGGATTGGATATTGCCCTTCCCTCCACCCCTGCCATAGCAGTGGCTTGCGGCTTCAATATCAAAGTGGTAACCTTGCAATCAGAGCCTGCTCTAAAGCGAATGATCTTATGCTCAGGTATGGTATTTCGATTCTTAATATACGAAAAGAGCGGATGCAATCGGTATGGTGCCAAAGAAGGCGGTTTAATTGATTCTTGATTGTTCTTCTCTACTATTCCATCACCATTTTTGTAACTCTGTGTCGCACTTTTAACTCCAAAGAAATTTCTTGGACTTTCTAGTGAGAGGTTTCCTAAAACCTTCTTGTATTCTTCCAGCTGCTGAGCGTTAGTTTGGATAAAATATCGAGGAAAGCGGTAGTATTGAGAAGAAGCAGAAGCGGGAATGAGTTTAGGGGTGAAGAAGCCATGAGTTGCGATAGGAAGAAGCGATGGCCATGCGGGTGAAGATCTGGCATTTGGGGATCTGGGGATAGAAGAAAAATTAAATTAGAACGTGGAAAGAAAAGCAGTTAATAAGCTACAGCGATATTTAAAATCATAAGATGGGTATAACTGGAGGGAGAAAGAAAAAACCTTTTTAAAAAATAAAAATGCATTTTGCTTTTATTACAAAATTTTATATAATTTATGGCCATTTGCACCAATTTTCTTAAGGAATGGTACTTAAGTTTCCCTAGTTACATAACTTTTTACAACAATCGTCTGCCTTAGAATATTAGCCTTCAGAGGAATTTTATAAAATTTCAAAATTTGGACTAATATATACCTAATAATACAAACAAGGGTTAACAATTTTATTTGAAAAAATAATACAGAAACTCTACTTACACCTTAATAATACAATTATGCAGTTATACAATACAATTAAATATACACTTATGTAGCTATCATGCATACGCCAGTATTTACTATAAATAATTTTTATAATAAAAGTAACATAATCAATGATTATCATACGTTTTGATGCTTACCTATATTTAAAATATTTTAAAACGTTCTTGTGAAATATAAAAGCCGCCTTAATTACTAGTAATATAACGTACTAGGAATTATTTCTAATCGTCTTTTAGGTTGTTGGGTAGAGGGTTTAGGCCTGGAAGTCAAGTATTTGTCCCTCTATAAAAGTGGTCTTTAAGTTATCATTAGAAAATACTCAATATAGCAATAGAAAATTTTGTTTCCTGTCCTAAACTCACAACTCAACCTAGACATACAAATCCTGTCTTGCTAAGGATGTGAAAATACTTTATGGTAAGATACTAAATATTTAAAATGTTTCAGTATATTTATCTCCCCATTCTCCCCTAATTTGTATGTACCATGTAGAAATTAATTGACAACTTAAGTCTTCTTTGAAGCTCTCTTATTGCATAAGGATCGGTTGGTAAAGAAAACTACTAAAAAGCTGATCTGAAGCTCCGCATAGTCAATTACAACAATTGACCTCGATATAGGACAATTTGGGCAATTGGAACAAGTAGACTCACTCAGATTGCACCAAAGAACCACCCTACGTTGATTTCATACACCATTAGTCTCTTATTGCTTATCTGCATCTAGCATCTTCTTGCCCAATACCGACATTACCTGTCTATACCAATTAAGATACTTTACTTTCTTCTGTAGAAAACCCTTTCTTGGAAAGTACAAAAAATGTTAACAGCCACGCACCTAAAGACATTTTTAAAACTTAAAACAACAAGGCAACATTTTTGTCTAAACTATAAAATATCACTTTAGCCTTAAACCTACTATCTACGCATTCCCTCTGTTATAATACACAACAGGCCCGACAGCAACCACCTTACCAACCCTGGTATTGGGCACGTGCCTCGTCCCATTTAACACAGTGTTTTTTATCACTTCATTCAAGTCTATGTTGGGGTCTACAGCAACCACCTTGGTGCCTGACCCCGCAATGGCCAGCCCGTCCGGATGTGTATATGCCACCCCATTGGGTCCAACAATGGCTGTACCTCCGCTTCCCGCGGTGGCTATTCCTCCGGGACCTGCTATAGCCACCCCTCCCTTACGAACCTTCAGCTTGTGGATAAATATTCCATTTCCTGTGTTGTCTTTACTGAAAACTTTCCGGCTACCTTCATTGGATACGCTAATATCTTCAGCCTTTTCAGTCTCCTGAGGGTCAACGTCAACTTCTTCAGTTTGTACTAGTTGCTGAGTAATTTGGGGCGCCTTGTAATCAAGTGGTTTATGTTGAGCCAAGTGGGAGAGGTGAGTTTCATTATGCACTTGAAGGTATGTATCCCAGTTCATTTTTTCCTCTTTTGAGTTGACCTTTAATTCCCTCCCTTGATCGTCTGTTGTAGGATTGGCCAGGTTCACTGTGAATTTTACTAAATCTTCATCACCTAGGTCAATGTCCTCCAACTCCAAAAGACCAGCACTGTCTACGTTTTGAGAAATATCACCAACATTTATCTCTTCAGTATTTTCTTTTCTGTTCATTGTGACAGTCACTCGATGTGCTCCACCTAGAGTACCAATGGAAGGTCCACTTTTGACTCTAGAACCCTGAGGTCTTGGCGTGAGTTTACAAGGACCGTCATTACCAGCAGCAGGTCCGTACTCAACCATGTTTGTAACAGCGTAGTACATTTGCAAGAAAGGGTCTCTTATGTAGATTGGGAAGAGGCCAGCTCCGGGCCAGTTCCAATTTTGTCTTGCTTTTATATTACTTTGCTGCTGCATGTAGCCATTAGGTTGCTGATAACCAGGAACGGAAAAGCTCGGATATCGAAGCATAATGTCTCTTATGCTGTCCACAGTTTGCTTATGAAGAGTGGTCTGATTGCTGTTAGTCCCAAGCTGGGGCTGAGTCATTGGGAAATTGGGCTGAGGTGGATAAGAATTAACGTCCTGGTTATATGGAGCGCTATAGACATCCCCAGGAAATTGTGGAGGTAGGTTGTTAGGCATGTACGTCATAGGCACCATAAATGTTTGATAGTGAGTAACTTTTCTTTTGATAAACTGTCCAGGAACTTGATCTTCAGGCAGAATTTCTGGATCAGTATCCGTTACACTAAAACCTTGCTGCTCGTTATTCTCAAAGTTCGGCCTTCGCAGACTCGGACTAGGTACTGCAGATTTTTCAACATTATACTTTGCCTCCTTTTCCAAATGGTCTAAGATAGGGTTACTAAATGGATCCCTGGAAAATTTAAACTTTTCTGATAATGGAGGCTGGTCTTGAGACCTCGAGTAGCTGAAAGGAAAATGGAAGTAACTCGGCTTTGCCTTCTTTGGAAGCAGCCCCTGCTGCTTGTTGACTGCAGCGATCTTGTCCAGGATTTCTTTAGTATTTTCATCAATGTGTCGCTGGACCAATGGTGGTACTTTAGGGATGTCTTGAAGATTATCCAGGGGGATTACTTCATGCAGCAATTGGCGCTGACTCCTAAAATTGCAGAAATTTTTGTTAAATATGCCTTAAAAATAACTTAATAGGTTATTTTAAGCAATGTTACAAGCGTGGCTAAGGTAATTCTAACTTACCTATTAATATACACAAGAATGTCTAGCTACACTATTAGAACACCACTGACACCCGCAGAAATTACAACAGGTATGTTACAACAGTGGGGGGGGGGGGGCATGTAGGGACCGTGTGTAAATATTTAAGCTTTATACAGCGCGTTTCTAAATTGTCCTACCTCATTTTACCAATTTATGGACCTATGGACACAAAATACAATATATTCTTCCGGTGATGGAGCAGTTACTGTAGACTCGAGAGAAAAAAATATTATTCTATCAGTTTTATTATTGCAAAAAAGGGTTGTGCCTAATTGCACTCTCATTTTCTACAAAACGTTTTGGTGGCATATATGTACACTAGTGTGACACGACTTATAGTGGTTCGATCAAATAGGGTTGATGAACATGTAAGGTAAACGTCGAAACGTTAACAATTTCTGCCTTAGTGTAAAGGTTCCATCTTATGTATAACTTAAATATCATTTAAAACGTTACGTATCGTAGAGATCCAGAGTCGTAATAGATTTGATCATTTCTTTTGTAAGCAACGTCTCTTCTTGCCCTCAGCCCTGCAGAATAAACAAAAAAAATTATTTCGGGTATGAAGCAAGGCCGCTCACAAGAGGCAAAGTACCAGACACGTGGGAGGGAGATGCTCTTCTTAAGATGTATCATCTGCTCGAGCAGATGTACCATCTGCCTTATCAATCTGGTCGAGCAGATGATAGAGAATATTATTAGTTAGAATGTTTTAGCTCTTTAGAAAATTTTTTCAAGGTATCAGACTCTGTTTCAGAATTGAGTGAATTTGACGGAACGATGAGTGCATCTTGTCTGATCGAAAAATGATCGACGTTGGGCCATCTATTTAGGCTACACACGCCCTAATTTGGGAACAAAGATATTGAAGAACACCAAATAAATAGTTGAAACGTTAGCATTTTTTTTTTCGATAAAGAAAGAGGCACATCAGTTGTCATAATCCTGAAACTTCACTGCCTTCATCCTAAGGTGAAGATGAGTTTATTCTGATACAATTTTCCTCACCAGGAGGTGAATAATGGATACCTGCTAAATGCTTGGGTTCCTAAAAATTCTATTTACAAAAATTGCCCTATATTGGTGTTTTTCAAAGCGAAATAAGTACATAAGGACCGGCCGAAAAATTTGGAGATACCAGAAATTTTATTATAATTCGTCAGTCATTTTTCAATTCGAAATTTTTATCTCAAAAGATTTCTTAGTAGTAAAGATGTATTTAAAACATTTATATTAAAAAGTACATTTTATAAAACGATATTGAAAACGATTAGAAATATTAATGGCTCTTTATTTAATTAAATTAGGAAAACAGAAAGCAGAGAGTGACTATTAAAGTACCAAATATATGATATTATAAAGTGAAATTATTAAAGCGGAATACACCGTAGAAAACAAAACTTAATTTTTTTAATATTAAGGAAATGCTTAAAAAGATTAAAATTGCACAAGATTTTTTGAAACAATTAGAGAAAAAAAAATAAAGGAATTGCTGGAAACATTTAGAGATATCCAAATTTTCATTATATTAGGCCAAACTAGTCAACTTTGAATATCTGCAGCACGTGAACTTGTAAGCATTGAGAAAGAGTTAGAGATACTAATATATTTTTTATAAAATTAAGGAACGATTAGAGATATTTATAATTTAATTAAATTAGAAAAATTATGATGAAAATTAAAAAAAATACGATACATCAAATAACAACTTGGCTATTTAATTTCAAGGATATAATGAAATAAAAAAACGATTGGAGGTACTTATAAAAACCTTTAGAAAACCGAATAAAATACTTATAAAACTAAAAGTTCCATTTTATTATTACATTACACCCTTAGCAAGTGAAGAGTTACCAAATCGTAAATGTTATAAAATTTAAGAACGCAGCGATTAGAGATACTGATGACTTCTAGATAATATTCGTCACGGGGAAGGGTGATTCAACATATGGCAGGTTACCTTCAACAGCAGGTTAGTTTAGTTTTTCAACTTCGCTATTCCTTATGTACAGGGTGTGTGCAATAGAACTGTATATGTATACAAGAGGGCAATGCACTAGGAAAAATTGACTGAATCACAATCCGACAAGAGCACAAGAGAGAACAACGAAAAATGACTGAAAAAGAAAACCAAAGATATGAGAGAATAATTGGCAAGTAATCCATATTCTGCCATTTTGTTATATTTTGTTACTAATAATAAACTTATGAAAAAAGGAGAGATCAACATATACTCTGCAAGCGATACAAATCCCAAAAAAAAAAAAAGATGTAGAAATATGTAGAAGTCAAATGACAGATTGGGAGCTCTCCAAAAACGTGGTCAGACAAACCCTGCTAAAATCCACGATTATGGCTTTTCAACCATACAAATCCCCCAGGGAGGATGGAGTGCTCCCGGCAAGCGAGCCTTGCATAGAACTTTATTGCAAACTGCTGGTCCAGGGTGAGGGTCATCTACACACCAAAGATGGGATGTAGGTAAAAAGATCCTAAATCGTTCAGGTCAATCAGTCTAACCTCGTTTCTGCTGAGAAGCTTGGAAAAGCTGCTAAACCTATACATAAGTTAGATTCCAAGGGTGTCGCAGTTGTTATTTTCATAGACATCGAAGGGACCTTCAATAATGCACCTACATACTCCTTCCTCAGCGCCAGTGAAGCGAGAAGGATCGACCCAACAGTAACCAACTGGATCCGCAACATGTTAAAATCCAGACTGATCACTACATCATTAAACGATTACACTAGCAGATTCACAACAGCGGGAGGTTGTCTACAGGGCGGAGTCCTTTCACCACCACTTATGTGGTCCCTACTAGTGGACTACCTTCTGGTTACTTTGGAACTATGGGGAGTCGAGGTTCAAGCATACGCGGAAGACATCGTTATCGTTATAAGAATCCACCCATTCAAACAAATCTCCAGCACGTTGCAAGAGGTGCTGGATGTTGTACACCGTTGGTGTTCAAAGGGAAACCTAGCAATAAACCCAAGGAAAACGGTGATTGTGCCATTTACCCGAAGGACGAGGCTGGACTTCTTGAAAGCGCCATCATTGTTCGGGATGACAATCTCGTTTTCCAAACAAAGTAAAATTTCTAGGAGTGATCCTGGACAAATCACTCACATGGATCCCACATGTGACTCGTAACGTTAGGAGGGCCCACCGCTCTCTTTGGTCGTGCAAGAACCTGTGCGGCAAATCATGGGGGATGGGACCCCAACAAACTATGTGGCTATACGTGACGGTAATACAAGACCGATAATCAAGTATTGGGCCATAGTTTGGTATCGAAAGAGCAGACAGAGCTCTATCAAAGCTAAACTGTCCTTTCTGTCTCTGAAGAGTCAGCTGAGCACGTCCTATGTGACCGCCCCGCCATTGCCATATACTCACTGTTTGGAAATACGATTATTGAACCTCTATATGCAAACGCTGTGTCGCCGCAGAGACTCATCAGATTCGTTGAGAGCCTGGGCATAACGGGTGACAACTAGTGGAGGTAGCAGCAAGTTCAAACCTTGCTGGTAACACTTTGAGTGAGCTACAATAGACCGCATGTCCCGGTATATATGTCCACTCACATTGAATACAATATAGTGCAATGTAGAAGTCAAAAACAGAATGAATTCTAAAGTCAAAAAATATGTATAGAAAATACTTAAAAATAGAAAGAGGCAAGAAAAAGTTTACATGGAGAGTTGAGGAAAATAATTCAAAGATTTATAGAACGAGACAGAGCTCATTTCAATTCAGTGCTTCAAATCAAATTAGCACATTATAAGTGTAAAGGTAACAGAGTTAGAATCAATCAAAACCTTGAAGAAAAGGGAAGCACCAAGAAATGTCCAGAGATCTAGAATCCAGATGATGAGAATGAATTTTCCAGTAAAAATATTTAAAAAAACTCGTTGGATACATCAAGAAACTGAGCGAACATCAAATAGACCCTGAACGACCCATATGCACTAAATGAAATAAGAGATACATAGGCGAAAGCCCCTTGTATTAAATTCATCATCTATATGACCACAATTAACTTAAAAACTGTAAAAAAAAGTGCAGGTGGGTGCAAAAACTAATCACAGCCCTATAAAAAAAATAGAGAACAGAACCTTTTTATAGATCTGACAAAAGCATTTGCCACAATGGTAAAATTTTGAAAAAAAAACTAAAGGTCGAAGGTTAATTAACAGAAGATAAACCAACACCAATCCCAACATTAAAAGTTAAAGAAAAAAGTTAATTTGACCGTAGGTACTAATTTACTCATTTAAAATGCAGAGACCTTTGCTGAAAAGCATTAAAGAATTTGCAAGGAAAATCTTAGCTTATAAAGTAAAAGTGAACTCTGTCTAATTTTAATAATTCTGACTTTAGGCTGAATTTTTGTTAATACCAAGTCATTGTGACTTTGAACTTGCACTTCATAGCCTATGAATAGAATGCTATTTGTACTTACTCTACTTTATGGTCAAGTTCTTCTCTCCTGGTTTCAACTGACTCTTGGTTTTGAGGTCTACAGCTTGCCAAACTTAAGCAGAATATCTGGAAGTATAAAAGTGAAAAACAAAATTTAGTGCCATCTAAGATTTGTTTTATCTACTGTCGATTGAGATTGGGTATAAAAATGTGGGCAGAAAACTACCAAAAATTCAAATAATTAGCATAAGGCTTGTCGCCAATCAAGCTCAAATTAGCGTGAAACATGTAAATGTTAAAACTAATAAGTTCAACGACTTATTTAAATATATTGGATGTTTTTTCGCAAAACAAGAAAGAAAAGGCGACAGGACTTCTTCGCAACAATAAAAAAATATTAATATATGACAATTTTCGGTTTGCAATATGCTATTAATAGACATCTGACTTGGGATTCTTCCTAAGACAACGTCTCACGAAGAATGTTAATGTGGTACCTCTCTACAAGATTGGCATAATATTTGATCTCTTACAGATTACATACGCATCTTCTGTATACACTAATAATAATATTTTATTCTTCCACATGACAATGTTACTTCTACTTATAAATATGTTTGTAAATTAATAAACACGATTCTAAATTGTAATAAAACACAAAAAATTGCCATGAAAATTTTGCTTCATATTGAATTCTAAATAAGGGACTGACACCTTAACCTAAACACACCGACCCAGTACTCCAATAAAAGTCATCGTGGTACCTACCAAAACATACACTGAGCACCACATAGTATATAACTGTCTTGCTATAGAAATGGGCACTATACTGCATACATCAAGCTGGTGCACGACTGACAGCCACCATATAGTTAGAGGCTTTTTAAAACTAACGGAAGAAGTTGGTTGTGCGATGCGATGATGGTACCGGTCAGAAGGAAATCGAGGACGTCGCCGATGAAATCGATTTTTGGTCAGCGTCTCGAGGAACCACCAGTAGTTCGTACTTTTATAGTACCTACTGAGTTTTGTGTCGATCAATAAAAATACTTGGAATAATTTACAATAAATGTATTTTTACTTAAAAACTATTGGCATTTTTACCACTAAAAGTAACTGAAAAAATAAACAAAAGACATCACCTTTTTGGTCCAGAAAGAAGGAAAAGGCAAAGGTGGTGGTGAGGAAAGCATAAGCAAAAAATTAAAAACGAAGTAGTTTTGTTAAAAACAGTAGCACCCTGTTTGCTGTCTTACACTCTAGTCTTGGAAAGTTGTTTTACGAGTGACTATGCCTGGGTGTTGTACATAATCATGAGAAATAATAGAAATCGAAACGTTGTCATTTCGTTTATTATCCTACAACAAACTATTTTGAAGATGTTAAAAGTAGACGAAGGTACTGCAAGAATAAAATTTGAACAGACAAAAATATATAACGAAGTGTGTGAGATAATGGCAATGATAGCATATACGGACGATTTGGAACTGGTGGACATTGGGCGATAGCAGACAGCAACTAGAGGAGGAAGATGAAGTGATGAGAAGAATATAGAAGAAACACAAATAATTGCGAGACAAAGTACAACGGGAAGCGACGGGTAACAAATCCATGACGATCAAGGTTGACTAAATACGTTTACAAAATCAACAAGATAGACACAATGAAAAAGAATGTTTTGCAGATGTCCAAAACGGTTCACAATGTGCAAACATGCTTACATTGACGTCCCCAGGCCAACTAAGAGGAGACTGTTGGCAAGTGTGGTCTTGTAAAAGTTGCAATAGTTGCAATGGAGCAATATAGGCAAATCTCTGGGCTTCCATTAATAGATCTGCAAATCATAGAAGACTTATAGAATAACGCCAAGAGAAAAACACGTCTGCAAGCGTGAACTGGTGAAATGGCAGTTTCTATGGAATCATGTGTGGTCAAAGGTCTCAGGGTCAAGTTCGAGCCAGCCAAATGGAATAAGGGTGACTTTTACAAGTTCAGGTAAAACTTTAGATTGAAAGTTTTACTTGAACTTGTAAAAGTCGCCCTAAGAGCAAATGGGGAGATGTGAATTACTTTCTCAAGCAGCTGACAACGAGGCGTGGAGTTGTTACTATAAATACTGCTAAGTGTTGGTATTGTATTGTATTGCATTCTATGTGAGTGGACTTGTACAGTCCTCCACCGCGACCTGCGGTCTATTGGGTTGCCAGTTGTTGCCAGCAAGGTTTTCCCCTGCTTGTTCCACTAATTGTCACCCGTTATTCCCAGACTCTCAACGAATCTGATGCGTCTTTCGGGCGACACTGCGCTTGCATCTCCTCGTGTTTCCGAACAGCGATTATCTCGATCTAGCAATAGCCGGGCAGTCACATAGGACTTGCTCAACTGTTTCGTCGTCCTCCAAGCACAGCAGATAATCCATCTCTTCGAACAGTCCGAGTCTGTGTATGTGAAATCTTAGGTGGCCATGTCCTGTGTACCGAGCAGTGACCACTCTGATTTTTCTCCTATTTAGTCTGAGGAATGTTTGGGCTTTTGCCCTCCCTGTTCCCGTGATACATTTTTTGGAGTGTGATAGTCTAGCTAGGTTCTCCCACCAGTCCCGGGACTTGGCATTGCTCCATTTCTAGAGTGCAGCCTTGACCAGAGAGTATGGGACTCCCAGTGCCGAATGCAGAGCCCGCCGCCCTCCTATTTGGAGAGTCAGTCCTCTCATTGCCTTCGTGACCACGATGACCCGGGATCCAAACCAGTGTGCCACTGTTTAGCTGCGAGAGGGTGTACATAGTCCTGTGGCAGTTCCAAACAGTTTTAGAATTGCAGCGCAAAGATATAAATGCTAGAAGCGCTGCCCGACGATCCGAGCAGATCTTTATTGATCTGTAGTGTCTTCCCTCCTCTAATAGGTGTCGGGCACACAATTCAATGGCATGAATCTCTGCCTGAAACACTGTGGTGACTCGGGCGAGAATCTCTGCTGTGCAGATGTCATCCGATCTCCCGTACAATCCGCAACCAGCCCCTTCGTCGGTTTTGGAACCATCCGTGTACCAGCTACTTCCTATCAGTTGCAGATCACCGCCTCGTTCATCCAAGTCTGCCCCTGATAGAACCCTGAGGACGTAGCGAGTGTCTAATGTACGTTTTGATGCCATTAGGTCGGGGACCATGTTCAATACCGCAAGCAACAAATAATTGTTGGTAATGGAAGAAAAAGATAACATCTTATGGAAGAGGGGTGATATGTTGTACAGAGCAGGAACAGACGACATCCACCAGCGTATTAGATCTAATACTGCATGGCAGATGGCTCTCAATTCGGGAAGCCATACATATTGCTCTGTACCTCGCAGTTTATCGAAACCAGAACGAAGTGTAAAGAGTAAAGTGATAACCAATTTGTCGATCAACCCATCTGCATACTAGTTTCGGGGTCTACCCCTCATCAGTACAGCTTTGGCTGTTCGACAACTTGGAGACCGTGAGACCGCTCGAACTGAGAGCCATATGCCATGCTAATACGCTGGTGGATGTCGCCTGTTCCTGCTCTGTACAACATCTCACCGCTCTTCCGTAGATTTTTGGCTATAAGCCGCAAACTCACGGACTCGAATTTGTCGACCCGCTAAATCTGTACTGATGAGGGGCAGATCCCGAAACTAGTATGCAGATGGGTTGATCGACAAATTGGTAACCACCTACTGTGTACTCATAACATCTTATACATACAGTCATCTCACGGCATCCCACACACACTTTCATTATATGAAAGATTAGGGGCTTAGTTAAATCATTTTGGAGTGAAGACAGTGGAACGGAACAGATCTTTTTTGCGTACAAGTTATGAATGCTACAAGGTTTTACCAAGAAAAATAATAAAATTTCAAAAAAACATTAAGATGTCATATCTTTATGTGATGTCAGAAAAATAGTCAATTCCGAAGACTAAATAAAAAATTCTGTATATCACTAACAAAATACTAAAGAACTTACTACTTGGCTAAAGCGGTTGACGTTTTTTTCTCCATCACAACATGAATCTAACTTATAAACTGGTTCACAACCAATGTTCTTGACATCCATTCCAATGTTCTCCAGATACTACATTAAACACATTTGTTTCCAAGAATTTTGAGTCACAAAAGCAAAGAAAGTTTTTTCTGTATAGAAGTTTGGTCAAATCATGTTCTTGTGACCAAAAAAATGCCGCACCACCCATTTGGTCATATACTTAAGGGCACCCTATATATACTAGTGAGTGAGCATGCTGCGTAGCATAACATTAAGCATTTGATACATTTTTTTTAGTAGAACAGTAGAATAGTACAGAAAATATTTTTTGTGTAAAAATTATGAATGCGCACGGTTTTACAAAACGCAATAGAATTTCGAAAAAACATCAAGACTAAATCAAGAGTTCTGGAAATTTTTGTAACAAGACACTGAAGAATTTACCACGTGCCAAAGTGGATGGACACCCTTGGATGGCTGGAATGGAAACTTCAAAATCGTTTTCTTCTAAGCTTGATCATGTGCGTAGGGGACACCCTGTATATACTAAAACTGTATATACTAAAAGTAAAGATACTGAGAAGAAGACGATTATTCATATCATACAGTTTTTCGTGGCATGGAAGTTTTCAGGCTGCGGAAAGGAAGCAAAACTTAACCTAATATATCTGAGCTCATTTTTGAGTCAGAAGATTAGTGGAATGCTATTACTCAAATGGTTGACAGGAAGATAATTTTATTTTCAGAAAAAAAATTGTATATTATATGTCCCATGAGTTTGGTCACTCGATAATCCTGGATAGATCCCAACCCGACACTATATAAACATCCAATATCTCTTAAAAGTCTGCTCATGTGTTGATGGCAGATTATCTAATCCTCCACAAAAAAAAACGTATTTCTTGATAGATTTGGGTAGTCCTGGTCGGTTTACGTTAGATTTTGTTTTCCAATTAAGAAGAAACTCAAGAAATGCCTCCCGGAGGTCCTGAAATAAAAATGAAAAATTGGGGTAAAAAAGGAAAGAAATTCAGTGGGTTGGTGATCCTGAATGGAAGCCAGCTCTACTCTATATGAGCATCCAAGATCGCTAACGAGTCTACTCACATGTCTGATGGCATTGTCTCTAATCCTCTATAAAGTAAGTAAGTTCACGTCAAATATGGATAGTTCAGCTCGATTCGCGTTAGATCAGGTTTCTCGAAAAAGAAAATGTCCTTTGGAAGTTCCACTAGCACCTGAAGAGAAATCTTTGGGAGCGGTCCTGGAATGGAAATAAAAAATCGGGGTAAAAAGGGAAGGAATTCAGCGGTTTGGTGTTCCTGGATGGACGCCCGCCCGACTTTATATAAGCATCCAAAGAAGCTAACGAGCCTACTCACATGCCTGATGGCATTGTCTTTAATCTTCTATAAAAAGAAGTAAGTTCATGTCAGATCTGGATAGTTCAGATCGGTTCGCATTACGTCAGGTTTTATGACAAAAATGTCCTTTGGAAGTACCACTAGCACCTGACGAGAAATGCTTGGCGTCGGTCTTGGAATAGAAATAAAACATGAGGGTAAAAAGAGGGAAGGAATTCAGTGGGTTGGTGATATTGGATGGACGTCTGCCCTACTTTGTATGAGCATCCGAAATCGCTAAAGAGCCTACTCACATGTCTGATGGCATTGTCCCTAATCCTCTATAAAAAGAAGTAAGTTCATGTTACATCTGGATAGTTCAGCTCGGTTCTCGTTAGATCAAGTTTTTCTAAAAAGAAAATGTTCTTTGGAAGTCCCACCAGCACCTGAAGAGAAATGCTTGGCAGCCGTCCTGGAATGGAAATAAAAAATCATGGTAAAAAAGAGAAGGAATTCATTGGATTGGTGATCCTAGATGGACGCCAGCCCGACTTTATATGAGCATCCAAAGACGCTATCGAGCCTACTTACATGTCTGATTGCATCGTCTCTAATCCTCTATAAAATGAAGTAAGTGCATGTTAGACTTGGATAGTTCAGGTCTCTTCTTGTTAGATCAGGTTTTCCGAAAAAGAAAATGTCCACTGGAAATCCCACCAGCACCTGAAGAAGTGCTTGGGAACGGTCCTAAGATGGAAATGTAAACTTAGGTGTAGAAAGCGAAGGCATCTAGTCGGATCGTGGCTCATCGATGACATCATCATCAGCAGAACTTTTCCAAATCGCCATCAACATAGTAGGAATAGCCATGCTGTGATAACCAACATCCGGAACGGATAGGCACTTGGAGAAGAAGATGATCATGGATAGACGCCAACCCGATACTATATGATCACCTTCGCTTAAGAGTTTGCTCAAATGTCTGATGGCAGTATTCTCTAACCTTCTACAAATACTAGATCTGGATAGTTCAGATCGGTTGATGTTAGATATGATTTTTCGAAAAAAAAAATATATATACACTGGTAGTCTAACCATCGCTTGACTAAATGCTTGGCGGCTGTTCTGGAATGGAAATGTAGAATCGGGGTAAAGAGGGGGTGGGAATTTAGTTGGTTGGTGATCCTGGATGAACATCAAGTCGACACTATATGAGCATCCAATATCTCTTAATAGTCAGATTACAGGTCTGATAACAGATTCTCGACTTCCTTATAAAAAAAATATATCATGTTGGATCTGGATAGTTTAGGTTGGTTCATGTTAGATTTAGTTTTTCGCAAAAGAAAGGGTCCACTGGAAGTTCCACCAGCACCTGAAGAAATGCTTGGCGGTGGCCGTGGAATGGAAAATGTGAAATTGGGGTGAAGAGAAGGAAGGAATTTCGACGGTTGATGATCCTGCCTGATACCATATGAGCATCAAAAGATCGCCATTCACCTGTCTGGTGACATAATTTCTAATCCTCTATGAAAAAAAAGTAGTTTTGTTATCAGTTCATGAAGAATATTATTATTAGTTCATGTTAAATATGGTAAGCTAAGTTAGACATGGTAAGTAAGTTAGACAGGTCTGTTTATGTTGGATTTGAGCTCCCTAGCTGAGTTGTTTCTTTACTAGGGCTCATTTTGCAACTTTACATTGTCTTATTATCGAATACCGATATCTAAAAAATTGACTATCAGAACAAATGAAGTCTTCCATAAACCTAAGTAGAAATTGCCAACGTTTTAGCATTTAGATTCTGATGTTTTCCTTAGACCCCAAAGGTAAAAATGATCATTCAATGGACTTAAAATTAAATCACAGAGCGGTAGTGAAAGAAAAAGCAACGTTGAAACATCGACTGTAATTATCATTAAATTGGTTATTGGTATATATTAATTGGTAGTCCAGTTCTTGATAGCCATTATTTTGACATTTTTGAGGACGCGATTAGAAGTGAAGTGTTTCCTTTCTTTCCATCTTCATTTTCTGGAAAAACTTGGATTATACCTTTCATCTTTTTGTTAGAATTATTAAAATCCTTACTACGGTTTTCGATGGTTTTCCCTGTTCAATTTGTTTTTGTTAATTCTTTTACGCTGATCCTTCTTTGTCGAAATTTTGTCATGTTTCCATTTTATATTGCTTCTCCATTTTAATATGTTTTGCTTTTTTTTATGCTCTTTCATTTTTTTTAAATGCTCCCTTTGTTTTAAGACTCTTCAACGTTTGGTTCTCTTTTAACTATCATTTTTCGAACCTATTTTTACTTTACTTGTTGTACCTTTTGTTTACAAGAGATTTTTAATTCTGAAATGATGAATCTGAGGCTGTGTGGAACCAAAAGGGAACCCGGTAAGTCATCGAGCAGCACATGCTACAACCGGTTTTCACAGGAGCATGTATGCACCTGCTAATTTAAAATGTTTAAAAGTTCGGTTGAACATTTGCTTGGTGGGAAGGAATACCGCTGCAATTTCCTGACATGAAAGTCATTGCTTTAAATTTTTCTTTTAAATACATGAAGGGCAAATTTACGTAAAAAGTAAAGCAGTACGCAAAGTGCAAATTGCGCACTCTCTCATACAGCAGCGTCCATTTTACACACGCTTCAGACTGCTTTGCACACACCTTGCATATATTATATAATACGAATGATCATTTACGAAGCAAAATCGCAGTCGTAGGAAAAGTATAGTGTGTAACTCGTACGAAAATCACTTTACACATACTTGTGACGTTTGCTTTACACACTCCTGTATAAACCGTCACAATCGTGTGAAAAGTGCAATTTTCGACCCTACTTGCACTATTTTAAACGCAGTCAAGTTTCGTCTAAATTACCTAACTCCCTAGTTACCGCAATGTGGATTATCACTTAAAAATTACTTGTACGACTTGGAAACTTCAAATCCCGATATTTCCAAGTCGATTGAAAGTTGATGAAATTGTATTCAATCATTGTTCTAGTCAATTATTCTATTGAATAATTGACTAGAACAATGGTGCACGATCAAACACCCTTTTAAAAACATGGCGATTAAGACAATTAATTGGATTGACATTAGCATATTAACAGCGATCTTGAGGATGATACCCTCATATAGCTCATTACTAGGCTTCCAATTAAAACCCGCCCACCTAGGCCCGAACATTACCTCACCTCTGCTTTGGTTTGCAGAGTTTATCTCTCGGAATACCTCCCTCATATAGATAACTTCAGACTCGGACCAGCGATGCTTCTTTTAAAATAAATGGAAAAAAGCCCACGATGTACCGTAAACATTCAATAAACAGATAAATTATTTCTGATGGAGATGATGTTTGCGAGCAGTGATCTCAAGATCAGCTCCCTTGTAAGTAAGCAGCTAGGCGAGTTCATCGACTCGCAATGTCAAGGTCCATCCCAGGCAAGGCGAACGAGAAAAACTGCACCTTGCATATCCTCGGGCTCTTCATGGCAGATGAAGAAGCAAATAGAGGTGTGAAACGATATGGTTCTTTCTTCGCTTCTTCATTAACGCATCACTATTCATATCAGGAAGGGAACGCGAGGGAATTATAAGTGATAGAATGTAAGTAATAAATTGCGTCAATTTCAGAATTTGAGCAAGCATTATAACATTCAAGGAACTTTCATTATTACGGTTAAAAGCGTGATGCGATTGATAATGGTCAACGAGTCTACCCAAATACATATTTATTTCTTTCAATAAGTAACGAGGACAACGTAATTGATGATACAAGAGGTAGAGAGGAAGAGACAATTTTTAATTAGAAAACCAACTATGAAAAAATTTTTCGTTGTTAGGTACTTAAGTAAAAACCTCTGATATGTTTGAAGTTAACTGTTTCCCATTAGGCTTAAAAGTTATGAAAATCGCTACTTTTAACAGGTTTGTTTCCTTTGCTTTTCTGACTGTTGCCTGTTAAGGCCTATTTCAGCACTATCCATTAACTGGATTCTAAACAAGTTTTACCGGACACAGAGTCATTCAGAAACCCTAAAAAACTATATATTCCACCATGTGTCTATTCTTCTTTCTCCACTTTTGGTACAATGGAATTTTACTATAAGAACATGCATCGATATTAAGTAAACAATAACATGAAACAAACTAAAAAATCTTCAAAAATCTACTTTATTTGTCCACCTGCCAAAATTATTCGCGGACTACAGAATCTTGAGAAAATCAGTAAAAAGCAAATAGTGACGTCTCTTTTTAAGTTTTTTTCTCCTACTCAAAAGTGAATATTTTCTCCAATATACCACTGGAGCAAATGATCCACACCATCATCGCTCCATGAGATGTCGTTAGAATACAACATTTTTCTCATCACCTAAGTACAGTGAGAAGCATATAATATACTGATTATTTTATGCACTATGTAGAAAATATTCCACACAGTACCATTTTTTTTATTTCCCTCTATATAAACTCTACCTGTTCTTATACGATAAACCAGTTACAAGCCTGTGCTCTGTGGTTGAGTAATCATGATTCTGGTAAGTGTAATTTTTCTTTTTTTTTGTTTTGTTGTGAGTTTTTAGTGAAAAACAATCTGAATATTTTGATGAAAAGGTCTTTCTGGTGATTTTTTAAAATATTTATACTTGCTCGGTTCCTTGTTCAATTCCTTTTACAGTGATAGTACTTTCTGGTAACTTGCCCTTATCCTCAAAAGTAACATTTTCAGTTTTTTATTTTTCTCCATTCTTCTTTTTCTCCTGATGACCTTCCCTGATGGTTTGAAGTTTTTTGCCACCGTCCTCTACAGTCAACATTTCGGTTTCTTTCCTTTTCCTCAATTTTTTTTTACATCTCTTCTCTTCATAACCTACTTTTTAGCTACTTTGAGTTCAAAACCTAATTCTTCAAAATCCTCGTAATTCTTTTGAATTTAATTTTAAGATTCTTTAGGCGTTTCTTCAATAAAAACTGTAGTAAATGGCTTTTTTTTTCAGCTCTACTGTAACAACTTCTGCTTGTTCTTGTTTAAAGTCCGTTTTTTTTATCAAAAATCATCTTTTAACTCATTTCATAGAGACACCTTCAGGAGCATTATTTGATATCTTGGGAACTTTTTCAACTGTAACCGTTGTTTTTGTTTTCAGACATTTTCCTTCTTTCTCTTCTAGTAACAATTTCAGTTATTTCTTCTTTATCACCTTCCTATTCTCTATTACTAGTTTATTGTTAACTTCCTATTTAGGTACGCCTTTTTCTATTACAACTATTGTCTCTTCTATTAGCTGTGGCAATCTTCTACAAGAAATGCCGGCTCTCAAGTATTTCGTTCTCCTCTCAGTAACCAACAAAATACCAAGAAATTCTTTATCATGTTTCGATCAGCATTTTTTCTTTAAATTTTTTATTAATCATATTAATCATCTGTGCTTAGCGTCCTTTTATAACTAGTAGGAACGTTTGATTAGCAGGTGTGGGACAATAAAGCTACTGCACTTTTTAGAAATCGCCAACATTTCGACCTTTAATTAAGGTCTTCCTCAGGGCTTTTAATTAGAGAAGCCTGTCAGACAAAACAAAGCTAAAATTAAAATAAAATACCATATCGATAGGAAGCTGTGTTTTCTAAATTAAAAATACTTATTTTTTCAGGTTTTTATACCATTTTAGCTCGCAATAGAACTCCTCCAGCAAAAACCGATTTTTAACGAGAAAATTTTGGTCCGAAAAGAAATATCAAGAGCAAAGTTTGGAAAGTTTTTAGCCGTAATATACCCATTTTTCATGTTTGTCTAGCTAGCTCTTTTGGAATTATTTTTTCCACAATTTTCTGATTTTTCTAGGTTTCTTGATGTTCACTCAGTGTTTTTTTTATTTTTAAATTTACTTTTTTCCTTTGTCACTTTTTTTTACTCATGATATTATTTTTTTCCTATCCGTTGTCATGTTGTGTTGAATTTTGTTGTTCTCTAATTTTTTTCTTCAATCTAAATTACACTTTTTAATGTATTTTTAGGCTTTGATTTTTTTTACCAAAATGGAACTTTTTCTATTTGAGATTCTGAACTTTTTCCATTGATTTCCATTGAGATCGTTTTAACACCAAACTATGTATTTTTAACGTTTAACGATTCTTGATTTCTCAAGTTTCTTCTTTATACAGTTTATCATTAAAAAATATATTATATAAAAATATATATATATTATATAAAAATCGATGTTTATTGACATAATTACGGTCCAAAAAGGGACCAAATTTTAGCAACATTTTGAAAGCTTTTAGACATTTTGTCTAAAAGGATGTATTTGTCTAAAAGGATTTGGATATATTGTTTTCTACTGTATATTTATCTCAAGTAAAAACTGATTTTTATAGAGAAAATTTTGGTCCGAAAAGCAAAGATTTAATAATTTTTAGACGTTTTTGGCCCGAAATTTTAAATATTTCATACTTGTGCCTCAACCTACCTCTTTTGGTCTTATTCCTCTCCATAATTTCGTGATTTTTCCAGGTTTCCTAAAAAGATGCTTTTGTAGTTCCTTTAATAATTTTTTAATTTCTTATTATTCTTTATACTTTTTATTTTTTCTATTCCTATTCTTGGTCTGGTACTTTTTAGCCACTTCGTGTTAAAAACTTTTTTTTTTGAAAATCCTCGTAATTTTTGAATTTAATCTTCCGATTCATTACGCGTTTCTTCAACAAAAACTGTAGTAAATGGTTTTTCTTCAGCCCTACTATAACAATTTCTGCTAGTTCTTCTTTAAAGTCCGTTATTTTTTATAAAAAATCGTTTTTTAACTCTTCGTAGAAACACCTTTTTCAGGAGCTTTATTTGATGTCTTGGGAACCTCTTCAACTGTAACCCTTGTTTTTTTCTCAGGCATTTTGCTTCTTTCTCTAAGTAACCATTTCAGTTTTTTCTTCTTTTTCACCTTTCTATTCTCTATTACTAGTTTTTTGTTAACTTCCTATTTAGGTTTTGAATGCCTTTTTCTATTAAAATTATTATTGTCTTTTAAAATACTTATTTTTTTCAGGTTTTTATACCATTTTAGCTCGCAATAGAACTCCTCCAGCAAAAACCGATTTTTAACTAGGAAATTTTGATCCGAAAAGGAATATCTTTAAGAAAAGTTTTAAAAGTTTTTAGCCCTAAAATAGTCATTTTTCATATTTGTCCAGTTAGCTTTTTCGCACTTATTTTTTCCACAATTTTCTGATTGTTCTAGATTTCTTAATTTTAACTCAGTGTTACTGTTAATTTTCAATTTAATTTTTTCTTCTCCCATTTTTTTTATTCGTGATATTATTATATTCTTATCCTTTGTAATGTTGTGTTGAATTTTTTTGTTCTTTTATTTTTTCTTCAATCTAAATTAGAATTTTTAAGGTTATTCTTTCTCTTTCAGTTTTTTTTTTTTAATATTTATCTACGTAAACTAAGTTTTTTTAACGTTCAACGATTATTAATTTTTCAAGTTTCTTCTTTATACAGTTTATTAATAAAAATATAATATATAAAAACATATAAATATTATAGAAAAATCGATGTTAATTGAGAGAATTACGGTCCAAAAAGGGACCATATTTTAACTAATTTTTGAGAGCTTTTAGACAATTTTGTCTTCAATTAGAAATATTTTAAATTTGTGCCAGAACTATTTGCCACTTTTGAATATATTGTTTTCTACAACTTGCTGACTATTCCAGATATTTTAACTTTTGGTTCTTTTCGTTATTTTTCATTTAAATTATTTATTTTTTATTGTTCTTTTTTTAATTCTCTTTTTTTTTAATTAATAATTATTAAAACTATACGTAAAATATTGTAACTACTTTTACAAACTTTTTTTATATGTTATTAATATTGATATTTTTATTTTTTCTATATTTAACTCAAGCAAAAACTGAGTTCTTTATGCGAAAATTTTTGTCCGAAAAGAAAAATTTTTTTAGCAAAGATTTAAAAGTTTTTAAACGTTTTTGGCCCAAAATTTATAATGTTTCGTATTTGTGCTTCTACCTACCTGTTTTGGACTTATTTCTTTCCATAGTTTCGTGATTTTTCCAGGTTTCCTAACAAGGTGCTTTTGTAGTTTCTTTAATTATGTTCTCCTTTCTTATTTTTCTTTATACTTTTTTATTTTTCTATTACTATTCTTGGTCTGGTTTCGTTGAATTTTTTTTTATTTTTTTCTTCAATCTAAATTAGAACCTTTACAGTGTTTTCTTTCTTTTATATTTTTTTAAATTGAAATTTTTCAACGAGTGAACAATAGTAATGTAAATTAATTTAGTTGGGATGGTTCTGACACCCAACTGGTTTTGAATGATTAACGATTACTGATTTTTATATGCAGTTTTGGCACGAAACAGAAGTTCTCCAACGAGGCAAAAATCGATGTTTAATGAGACAATTATTATGAGAAAAAAAACCTTTTTTTAGCAAATTTCTGAAAGTTTTTAGCAGATTTTGTCCACAATTAGAAAGATTTTAAATTTGTGACTCAACTGTCTGCACTTTTGGACATAATTTTTCCTTCAATTTAATGATGGTTCCAGATTTTTTACCTTTTGATCCTTTTTGTCGCTTTTCATTTATATTTTTTATTGTCCCTTTAATGTCGTTATATTGTTTATATTATTTAAAACTAAAAATAATTAATTAACCTTAACACACTACATAGTAACTATATCTTGTTATATTTTATTAATCTTGATATTTCCTTTTAATTTTTCTATATCTACTAGAAAAACCCATTTTTATTCACAAGAATTTTGGTAAAAAAGGGCAAGTGTTTTAGCAAAGTTTTAGAAGTTTTTAGATATGTTTAAATGGAAATATTCCATATTTGTGCTTCTACCTACATTTTTCAGATTTAAATTTTTCCTCAATTTTCTGATTTTTTCAGCTTTCTTAATTCGACGTTTTTGTAGTTTTTAATTTATTTTTTCCTTTCTTTTTTATTTATTTTATTTGCTTTATTTTTCTATTTTTATGCTTTATTATGTTTCATTGATTTTTTTTGTTCTTTCCATCGTTTTTCCGATTTAGTTCACCTAAAATTGAACTTTTTCAACGAGGTAATGTGAATTGACTTTCATTGAGGTAGTATTGACCCCAAGCTATGTTTTTTCTCAATTTATGATTCCTGATTTTATTAATGTTGATATTTGTTATTTTTTCTATATTTATCTGAAGCAAAAACTGATTTTTATTGAGAAAATTTTGGTCCGAAAAGCAAAGATTTAAAAGTTTTTAGACGTATTTGGCCCAAAGTTTAAAATATTTCATATTTATGTCCCTACCTACCTGTTTTGGAGTCATTCCTTTCCATAATTTTGTGATTTTTCCAGTTTTCCTAAAAAGGTGCTTTTATAGTTTTTTTAATGATGTTCTCCTTTCTTATAATTCTTTATATTTTTCATTTTTTCTACTGCTATGTTTGGTCTGGTTTCATTGAACTTTTTTTGGTTTTTTAATTTTTTTCTTCGATCTAAATTAGAATTCTTACAGTGTTTTAATTTTTTATTTTTTTTTAAATTGAAGTTTTCCAACGAGATATTTCTGACACTCAACTGGATTTTTTGAATTAATGATTACTGATTTTCCTATACAGTTTTGGCAAGAAACAAGTCCTCCAACGAGGCAAAAACTAGTGTTCAATGACACAATTATTAAGAGAAAAGACGCCTTTTTTTAGTAAATTTCTAAAAGTTCTTAGGCGATTTTGTCCGCAATTAGAAGGATTTTTAAATTTGTGACTCAACTATCTGCTCTTTTTATTTAGTTTTTCCTTCAATTTACTGATTGTTCCAGATTTTTTAACTTTTGATCTTTTTTGTCGCTTTTTATTTATATTTTTTATTATTTAATTGTTCTTTTAATGTCAACAAAAATAATTAATAAAACTAAACATGCTACATACAAACTATTTTTTGTTATATTTTATGAATCTTGATATTTTCTTTTAACTTTTCTATGTCCTTAACAAAAACCCATTTTTATTCGCAAGAATTTTGGAAAGAAAAGGCAACTGTTTTAGCAAAGTTTTACAAGGTTTTAGATGTGTTTGTTCCATTACTATGTATTTAAATGGAAATATTTCATATTTGTGTTTCTACCCTACCTCTTTCAGATTTATTTTTTCCTCAGTTTCCTGATTTCCGCAGGTTTCTTAATTCGATGCTTTTGTAGTTTTTAATTTATTTTTTCCGTTCTTTTTCATTTATTTTATTTGTGATTTTTCTATTGTTATGCTTTGTTATGGTGCATTGAGTTTTTTTGTTCTTTTCATCGTTTTTCCAATCCAAATTAGAGTTTTAACGTTGTTTTCATTCTTCCAATTTTCTTTGCCAAAAATTGAACTTTTTCAACGAGGCAATGTCAACTGATTTTCATTGAGATAGTATTGACCCCAAGCTATGTTTTTTATCAATTTATATTTCCTGATTTTACTGTTGATATTTGTTTTTTTTTATATTTATTTCAAGTAAAAACTGATCTTTATTGAGAAAATTTTGGTCCGAAAAGCAAAGATTTAAAAGTTTTTAGACTTAAAATTTAAAATAATTCATATTTGGGCTTCTACCTACCTCTTTTGGACTCATTACTTTCCATAATTTCGTGATTTTTCCAGGTTTCCTAACAAGGTGCTTTTGTAGCTTTTTTAATTTGTTGTTATCCTTTATACTTTTTATTTTTTCTATTCCTATTCTTGGCCGGTTCCGTTGAACTTTTTTGTTCTTTAATTTTTTTCTTCGATCTAAATTAAAACTTTTACAGTGTTTTCATTCTTTTTAAATTGAAGTTTTCACTGAAGACGCCCAACTGCGTTCTTGAATTTTCTATGCAGTTTTGTCAGAAATATAACTTCTCCAACGAGGCAATAATCGATGTTTAATGAAACAATTACTGTGAGAACCACTTTTTAGCAAATTTCTAAAAGTTTTTAGGAGATCTTGTCCACAATTAGAAAGATTTCAAATTTGGAACTCAACTGTCTGCACTTTTGAACATATTTTCTCCTTCAATTTCCTGATTGCTCCAGATTTTTTAACTTTTGGTCCTTCTTGTCGCTATTCATTTATATTTTTTATTTTTTATTGTTCCTTTAATGTCATTATATTTATTATATTATTTAAAACTAAAATAATTAATTAAACTAAACATACTACATAGCAACAACTTTTTGTTATATTTTATTAATGTTGATATTTTTCTATATCATCAACAAAAACCCATTTTTATTCACAAGAATTTTAGTGAAAAAAGGCTGAATTAGGAAAGTTTTAGAACTTTTTAGATGTGTGTGGTCCACTATTATGTATTTAAATGGAAATATTTCATATTTGTGCTTCTACCTACCCCTTTTAGATTTATTTTTTCCACACTTTTCTCAATTTTTCAGGTTTTGTTAATTCGATGCTGTTGTTTTTAATTTATTTTTTCCTTTCTTTTTTATTTATTTTATTTGCGATATTTTTCTATTTTTATAATTTGGTATGTTTCATTAACTTTTCTCTTCTTTCCATCGTTTTTCCTATCCAAATTAGATTTTTATCTTTGTTATCATTCTCCCAATTTTCTTTGCCTAAAATTGATCTTTTTCAACGAGGTAATTTAAACTGATTTTCATTGAGGTAGATTTGACCCCAAGTTATGTTTTCTAACAATTTATGATTCCTGATTTTTCAAGTTTATATTTATACGTTTTGGCCTGAAATAGAAATTATACAATGAGACGAAAATTGATGTTTATTGAGAATTTAACTTTCTTTATTTACTTTACTTTCCATTTATTTTTTTTGCTTTTGTTGTTAAAAATTTTTGTTATTTTATTTTTATATGCCCTACAAAACTGAGTCAGAGCTGGTAATTTCTTGGAAATATCTGGTAACACAACTCAGGAATTACTTATTTCGTTATAAGATTAGACATTTTGTCATCAGAGTTTGTTTTTAATATTTTTTCAGATTCTGCTAGGTTTCTCCATAATCGCAGCTGGTCAAGGGGCCACGCTGATACCAGTCCATTCCTCCCAGGTTGATGTTAGACGGTCCGGTGACCAATATTCTTACAACATCCAAGAAACCAAAGGCATAAGGGCAATTGAGACCGCACCATACGCAGCCATAGACATCCCATTGGGCCTCAAACCTCTTGAAGGCCAGCCCGTTCCTGTCCCGATTCTGTCGGAAAATCCCGTCCAAGGTATATTCTTTTATTTATTTTTTTCCTGAATGTAACAGTTAATGTTTTAGGCAAAATTTTCCAAGGCAAAGAGTCATCAGGTCTGATAATGAGCAAGGAGCCTATCAAGGAGTTGCAGCAATCGGATAAAGTTGTTATTGCTCCCATTCAGGCTCCTCTTGGTGTACAATCTATTTCGAAGAGCTTTGCAGAACCAATAAGGGGTAAATAAGTCATTAGTAAAATAATTTTATTGAGAAAAATGGGCTGAAATAATGGATGCACATCCTTTTTTTATCAACCAGCAATGACGAACAGTACCATTGCAAAGCAACAAACTAACCTGTACTGTAGTTATGCAGTAAAGTACAGTAGGACGACCAGTATAAATTATTTATTGTCTTTTCAGATTCCGGTAAAAATAAGGAAAAAAAACAACCGCAAGAAGTCACACGAGATGAGATTCCAGATGGAACTCCTATTTTTAGCGCACCACCGGTGGAGGGAGCGGCGGCTCCACCTTCTGCCCTCACTTTAATCCATTTTCCCCAACAAAAACGACTTCTTTGCAATTACAATGTAATGGTTTATGGAGTTTTTTATGAGCAAGTCTGTTGGCCAAACCCATATATTTTCTAATATTGTTTGAAAATAATTTGTTGGTTTAATCGTATGATAATAAAGGAATGATCTGTAACTTTTGTAAATTTAATTAAAAAAAAATAAAAATAAAAATAAAATTCGCGCACATCTGAGAATGAACGATCATCCGACGCAACCACAGGTCTGTCAACTCTCAAGGTTACTTCTTCATATTTAGGCCATCAGGAAAACCTACATCAAGCAAATCAATAACTGAATCAACAATACCACATTTTGCCAGACCACATTGGATCAACAGAATTATTGAGGTTTCCGTAAACAAGGTCTGAGCCTTTTAGATCTTGCTCTTCGGCTCGATAACAAATAATGAAAAACAACCGAAAGCCCTAGATCAATTCTCCATTTGGCCATCTGTCATCCAAGATCGCTTTTTTGTTATTCTTGTCTTCACAATGATCAATACCAATCGTTTGGAACCTTTTTTTAAACTACCTAAACGTGGTTTATTAGAAAAAGTAATCTAGAAGGCTATGCAATTTTTGACAGAAGAGGATGACATAATCAAATTAAATGGACTTTCGTTCTTTTGTCCTTTTCTTTTGATATTTTGCATCCCACTAGATGACGTTTTTAAATGGACCAATTTATCGACCACCCAAAGCTGTACTAATGAGGCCCCAAAACTATGCCCCAAAACTTTACTACAGAGCAATATGGGCTGCTTCTCGTTTTTAAATGAACACCACCTACATAATACTAAAATATTAAAATGTTGATAAACGGCAGGTTTTTTTTTAACAAATGATGTAATACTTCATAAAGTGTGCCTTGTAAGGTTTCGTTCATTTGGTCCCCTTCCAGATTATTATAAAGACACTACATTTCGAGAGATTTTTGATAAACTCTTCATTTGGTTTGAGCTGAAAGAAGACAACATCAACAAAACCAGTGGTTACTACCTCCCAAATAGCAAGAAAAAGAGCAGAAAAAAATTGCTATTTGTTTCTCAAATATGTCTTTATAATCAACAATTAACATTAATGGACTAAAAATAAAAACATCGTCCTTCTACATAATTCGGTCTGTAGTGCCCTCTGCAGGGATCGCTTTCCCAATAACAATCTTCACTTCTTCATCTCTTCTATCGCCATAAGCAAGCCGAGATCCATATTGACGTACCCGATCATTGGTTGGTGTAGAAGAATGAGCTGGACATGGCATTGGACAGGCTAAATTTCCTCCAACGACCTGGAATCCCTGGCTAGGACTGCTGATGTATCTCAAATCATGATACCCTGCTTCGTCCACATATTGGAAATATCCCCTTATGTTCCCATACAAGTCGGATCGTTCTTCGGTTTTTGTAGTTCCGGCATCAAAAAGGAAGTAGTACGAACGATTTTGAGGTCTTTCATAGGGAAGGACATAATAGGAGTCAAGCAATTTATTGAGGTACATAGAGAGCTCTTGCAGGTTTCTGGATATATTTATGTTGGCAGTGTTAACGGAATCTTCGAAGGGTGTCTCAAGAAGTCCTGATATAGCCGTATCATTATATGATGATTGATTTTGACGATTGCTGAAATCTGAAAAACAGGATTTGTATTCAACTCTCTAGAACCTATATGTCCTTTTAAAAAATTATGCTCTCTCAATTTTTTTCTTAAGAAGCAACCCAACCCAACCCAACCCACAATAACTCAAATACTGGCCCTAACCTGAATTCTCCCTGACAACACTAGTATAGAGTGGGTGGTACATGTTGCCTCCTCGATCAGAACCTCCCTCATTGGTAAACTGAAAGGTGTCTTCTTGAGTTGACGTATAGCTAACAGCGTGCCGCCCATCTGTGTCTGCAAACTCGAATCGTCCTTGAATACGCCCATCTTCAGTTGAAGATTCGGCTTTCCTAAAATTCCCCGTATCGAACCTGAACTGATAGGCGCAATTGTTCTCTTTTCGATCAAGATAACGGCGATTAGGTAAATCTATCAAGTAGTAGGGTGTGATAAACATGGCTGGTTTAACGGCACTTTGAATCGTCCAAATGCTTGGGAAAGGGTAGACCGGTTGCCAGGTCGGTGTAGACCCTGCAGGATTATCGGCTGCTAAAATGTATATTTATTAAATATCTCCTTATTTTTGTATATTTAATTAGTTCAATGATTAACCTGCTTTATTAGCAGCATATCCTTGGCCGCCTGATGGATTGTAATTCTGTTGAGAGTACCTTGTCCCTAAATTGCCCAGGTCATCCCCATATGAACGAACACCAGTACCATCCGAATACGGTTCCCTCGTTTGATGATCGGTACGGTATGGGTAATTGCCCTCATTTTGCCTTAAGATTTCGTCGTTTTGATAAGCCAAACAAAGTGGAGTATGCTGCCAGGTCAATATCTCTAGGCAAATGACGAAAACCTGTATACATATAAGAAAAACAGTATCTGGGAAGTTTTGATTATATGCAGTTTATGATTTTTATAACTAGCAATGTAGGTATAACTTGTTCTACTTAGAGCAGCCAAAATTTTCTATTTTATGTACATACACAATGAATTGTGACCTTAAGTAGAACACGTAGGAAATAAAATGATCTAAAATTTATTATATTAATTGGCACCAATTTGTTGCTACATTTTACCGTTTAGGGCCACTTTGACAACCCAAGGTTAAAAGAGAAGCTTCGATTTAAAGTACGTCCTATTGTTTTTCTGTAAATCTTGCCTTACATGGAATGGAATTCAAACTTACGAAGTAAAAGTGGTCCCATTTGCTACTATAAATGCGTATTTTTGGGCAAACTGTCTACACGTTTACTCACCAGAAGTATTTCTCTAATCATGTTGAATGTCAAATGACGATCAAAGACGACTGAGACATATTAACAAATTCCATCTGTATACAATAATTATTGTTGCAACTGTTGCATATAATTATTAATAATCATTATGCTACCTAAGTGCTCTGTAGAATAAAAATTACACTAAATTGTTTTAATGATGAATGTATTAGAAATGCGATCAAAGTTATTATTAGCTATTGTTAGTCAGTCCAATATTTGCATTTCAAAACCGACTGAGTCTTCTCAATGTGCTAAAAGAACTATGTAGTAGGCACTTTTGTTTTTTTTTAATGTCAATCTGTTGTCACAATAAATTTTGTTCCTTGCGTACTAGGCCGAAAACAAAATATTTCTCTACTATTGTAAGTATCTTTATTTAAAAATAGCTTAAAGTGTATATTTTTACGCCCGACCGTCGCTCCACAGAGATTCGCGCCGATCTGGACCGCATCTAGAACAAACAAGAACCGGGAACAGTCGCCTCTGTTCTCGAAAGTACGAGAGTATGTTCAGGCCGGGTATATAAACCAGGGACTAGATAGTGCAGTGTAGGAAATAAGATAAATAAGCGGAGAAGCGAACAGTGCGAATATTGTTAGTAAAGAATAATTATGTTTTAATCGTATTGTAATAGTTAAAAGTAAATAAAAGTTTGTAATTAATTGACGATAAATTATTAGAACCCGTATCCCGTAACAAAATGATTTTTGCGTTTTCAAAAGAAGCGGGAAAGACTTCATAAGTCTTCAGTAATAAAACAAAGTTACACGAACGTCGCATAATGAAAGAAGACACGCTGCTCGTCCTTTATTAATCCTTTAGAATGTGAACTGTAGCTTACAGCAAACTCCGCTGTTGCCGGTCCCAAACTCCGCCGTTGCCGGTCCCAAGCCCGGATGGAAAAGGAGGAGGGGGAGGAGTATCAACCTCGTTAAAAAACCATGGTTCAGCTGGCCCGGCTGATAGTACCATGTGAGGGCTCCTGGCGAGGATACACGTGAAACCCGGCCAACGGCTTTGGAAGCGGAAGAGTATTGTTTATTTACATACCAACGGTGAAGAAGGCGGAAGAACCAACACTGTTTGCCAAGTGCAAATATGCAGCGTCTGACCCAGAGTGGGCGGCTGCAGACAGCGTCTGTTTCTCCAAGTTAGGAGCGGCTGAACAAACTCACCAACCCGTCTGGCCAGCGTGGTGAGTTATGGCTAAAAACCCCCTATGAAAATGCCAGTTACAAAACTTCAATTACCCCAGGCGAGTAGGACAATAGTTCCAAAATCTCGCACCGATGAGAAATCGGTCTGTCCCAAGGATTCTGGGGGGGACAATATATTGGCAAATCCTATAAAACACCGAAGACTAAACGTGGCAACATACAACGCACGGACATTGCTATCGGACGAAGGACTGGTCGAGTTGGAGATGGAACTGGATGAGATAAACTGGGACATAGTTGGTTTGTGTGAGGTAAGAAGACGAGGCGAACAACACTCCAAATTAAAATCCGGACATGACTTCTACCATATAGGCGAGAACGACACCTCTGTAGGAGGAACCGGCTTTCTGATACACAGACGTCACTGCAATAACATTGTGGCCATAAAGGCAATATCAACAAGAGTGATATATATGGTTCTTAAGCTAAACGCAAGATACAGCATCAAAGTGGTACAAGTATACGCACCAACGACAGGACATACCGATGAGGAAATAGACAAATTCTATGATGATATTACAATGGCCCTAGAAGAAGAACGAACGCACTTTACTATCCTGTGCGGAGACTTTAATGCTAAGGTGGGTCCAAGGACCCATGAGGCGGAGTTTGCGGTAGGAAAGTTTGGTCTAGAGGGCAGAAATGAACGTGGAGAGACCCTACTGAGTTTTTTGCTGCAAAATAATCTATACCAAATGAATAGCTTCTTCAAGAAAACACCAAACAGAAGATGGACCTGGGAAAGCCCAGATGGCCGTACCAAAAACGAAATAGATTATATAATAACCGACAAAAAACAAATAGTCAAAGACGTTTCAGTCCTGAACAAGCTGACAACGGGTAGCGACCACAGAATGGTGCGAGCAAAGATAATAATTAACATCGGCAAGGAAAGACATAGAATGATCAAAAAGAGCGATTACAAAAATTGGACGAGCCCGCCGGATATAGAAAGATTCCAACAGCCAATCGAGAACAGACTGAAAAACTCTAATTATCACGACGACATGGACGTACTGAACAATGCAATAGTTACGGCCATACAGGAGAGCCAGAAAGAACACTGCCCAAAGACTAAAAAAGACGAAAAAATCAGCATAGCCACCAGAGAACTGATGAAGGAGAGAAGAGATAGAAGAGGTCAAAAATCAACGCGAAGAGCTCAAAGAAATGAACAAACAAGTGTCCACGGCCATAAGAAAAGATATCAGAACATACAATAGAAACGCAATTGAACAGATTATAGAGAAGAACAAGAGCATGAAAGTACTACGTAGAGATCTGGGAAGTGGAAGAAGAGAGATAACGAAACTCAAGAACAAACATGGAAATATAACAGCAAACAGAGAAGAAATACTAAAAGTTGTGGAGGACTTTTATCAATCACTATACAGGAGCCACAGAGAGGAAAATACAAATATGGATCTAGAACCTGATATGATATCAGCCAGGAAAGGTGTTATAAATCAAGGCTCTGAGGAACTACCGGATATCTCCCTAGAAGAAATCAAGTTTGCTTTGAAAAAGACCAAAAACAATAAAACTCCTGGAGAGGATGCGGTAGTTGCCGACGCAATTAAGATAGGAGGTCCCTACGTACTCAAGAAGATAAGGGCGCTATTCAACCTCTGCCTATTTAACAGCACAATACCAGAGAAATGGCACAACGCGACTGCAATACTTTTACACAAAAAGGGAGATATAACCGAGCTAGAGAATTTCAGACCAATAAGCCTCTTAAATCACCTCTATAAACTTTTTACGAAAATAATAACAAATAGACTAGAGAACAAACTTGACTTCTATCAGCCACTGGAACAAGCGGGATTCCGCACCGGTTTTGGAACCAACGATCATCTGCAAGCCGTAAGGGCACTGATTGAAAAGTCCATAGAGTACAATAAACCGCTAGCTCTGGTCTTTGTAGACTTCCATAAAGCTTTCGATACAGTTGAGCCAAGCGCCATTTTAAAAACGCTGCAGGAATGTCGCGTCGACTATCGTTATACGAAGTTAATCTACAACATCTACAAGAACGCGACTATGGTGGTAAAGCTACGTGAAAACACCGAACGTATCCCAATCAGAAGAGGAGTACGACAAGGAGACACGATGTCCCCAAAATTATTCACTGCAGTCCTGGAATACGCATTTAAGAGGCTCAAATGGGAGGAAAAAGGCATAAACATAGATGGCAAGAGGCTAACGAACCTGCGCTTTGCGGATGACATAGTACTGACGGCCGATAATCTAGGGAACACCAGAGCAATGCTACAGGAACTTCAGCAGGTGTGTGCTGAGGTCGGTCTACATATTAATATTTCAAAAACAAAGTTCATGACAAACCTGGTTCCCAGTGGAAACATCTTAGTGGACGACAAAGTGATAGAAATGGTAGACAAATATACATACCTAGGCCACGAAATCCGAATCTCTAGGGACAACCAAACTTGCGAATTAAGTAGGAGAACAAACTTGGCTTGGGCGGCTTTTGGAAAACTCAGGGACGTGCTGAAGGGCAACCTACCAATATGCCTAAAGAGAAAAGTCTTTAATCAGTGCGTGCTGCCGGTCATGACGTACGGAGCCGAGACACTTACCCTAACCACCGTATCGGCCAACAAACTTAAAAGAACACAGCGTAAAATGGAGAGGTCAATGCTGGGCGTGTCGTTGAGAGACCATATCAGAAATGAAGAAATACGCCAGAGAACTGGCGTCACAGACGTTATTGCACGTATCGCCAGGCTCAAGTGGAACTGGGCTGGACATTTGGCGCGACTAACAGACGGCAGGTGGTCAAAGAGGCTTCTAGAATGGAGACCTCGAGCCGACAAACGTAATAGGGGTAGACCTCCAACGCGTTGGACTGATGACTTAAAGAGAATCACAACCAACTGAATCCAGACGGCCCAAAATAGGAGAGAATGGGCAGAGAAAGGGGAGGCCTATGTTCAGCAGTGGACACAGAGAGGCTAGTTGATGATGATGATGATGATGATGATAGAATACCAAAAAATAGCAAACTAATGTAGGTTTATTGTGTAATGTATTCAGAAGGTTTTTATTACGAAAAAGAAGAATTGTGTTATCTAAAAAAAAAATTAAACTTGGGGCTCAACAAACGCGAAGCTCGGCATGTGTTTGTAAATGGGGACCAACAAACGCTAGGCTTTATGTCCCGATGTATTTGGAAAATGTAAGTTATGCGCTAGACTGTGTAGTAGGTAGTGTGCATTTGTTCATTTTCGAGGAAATCTTGGAGAAAATAAAATGCAAGCATTATAAAACAAAATACTTTTATTGGCATTATCAGCTACGGAACGAAATGTTATAAAATAAATTATTTCTATAGATAGTTTATCGGAGGATTTAACCGCAAATTTTCATATAATATTTTTATAAGCACTTTACAATGTTTGTGGTAAAAACATTTTATTATAAACATACTAGAAGAAATATAAAATTTACTTAACAGTTTTGATGTAAATGTCAAGAGCGTCTTATGCTATTGTGAGAGACCTTTTATAGTATATATATTTAGAAGTTGAACACTATGAACGATTTATTTCTGGCAAGCAAAAGAAGCTTTCTGATATGACTGCCACCTTACTTACATTTTATAGTGAGACCCTTATATTCTAATCATCAGCTTTAAGGTAAGCTATGTAAAGATGATATAAAAAAACTCACAAAAATTAAACTTTTACAATTAACTTAAAATCATTTACATTTTAACTATACACAGAAAACAGTACAAGGCAGGCGTCAACATTTCAGTAAGAGTTGAATACGTTTGCAAGCTAAGCTTAATCACTATATTAATTAAAATGGGTTAAAACTCAAACTCAAAGAATGCAAACATAAAGCACTGAAGAAAAAAATAGAATCATCCACTCCATAGAAGATTGAAAATGAAACACAAAGCACTGACTGAAATTGAAGGGAAAAACAAAATAATAAATATAAGTCATTACATAAAGAATACGTGTTAAAACTCTAGAGCATCTACAATGTACAAAACTAACCTAAGCCTATTAAACCTTAATCGTTATCCTTTATCGTGGTCCCAGCCGAAGAAGTGGGTAAACTAGTACTGCTGCTTACTTTGACCGTTTCAGTACTGCTGCTTACAGCTTCGTTGAGCTGCTCTCTTTTAAACGTAGTGGCAGCCTTGAAGGCGTCCCCTGGTGACGTTGATTCAAAGGGGTAAAGGTCAATGGATTGTACGTGAGCCCTGTCAACATTAAAAAGTAGTGTCTTACTCAGCCGTCAAATCGGAGATATACCATAATACCTCACAGATACTCCTGGTGGTACGTGAAATGATTTGTCTCCGATATTGGTCACTATAGTGCCACTGCACTTTGGACAAGACTTCTGACCTGCAATTTTTTGATAGAATGAAAAACTGTCTAGAGAACTTTTCTAGAGAAATGTTACCTCCAATTTGTAGAACTCCATTATTTGCGTTTGAACCACCATTTCCAAATGGCCTGCCACTCTCGCTTCCAAAAAGTCCTTTGTCTGATTCGTCAATGTATTCACCTTCATTAAAGTTAGAACCAAAGTCCGGTTTACCAGAAGGATAGCCGGTGAACGATGGAGTTGTACCTAAAATTAGATTCTTAAGCAAATAGAATTTTTTTAAAAATAACACACTACCTGGCTTTGCAGTAGTGGAACTTCCTCCACTTCCAAGAACTGCTCCCGCTACTTCATCAGGCCTATAAGAGCCGTCATCGCCTTCAGGCTTATACGAGCCATCGTCGTATCCTTCCGAAGTCGGCTTAAATGTCGTGATGGTGGGTCTTCCAGTAGGTCGCCCAATCGGTCTAGCAGTCGTGGGTCTGGCGTGGCTCGGTGGCTTGCCTCCTCCGCCCCCCGAGAAGGAAACTCCATTGCCGCCAAACAAATCATCACCAAAGTCTTCTTCATCACCACTGTCATCTTCGTTGTCTAGACCCAGAGTTCCAGGTTTTGATGATGGTGGTCTTGGGGAAGTAGTAGAGAACGAAGATGGTGCGGAGGGCTTTGTTGAAGGCTTTTTGCTTCCAAAACTTCCGAAGCCGCCGTTTTTATCAGACGCAGCATCATCTTGCCTGTCCCCGCCCAGGCGGTCATAGTCCTCATTATCCACATCGATGCCGTTGCTGAGTTCTGAGGTTGGTTTCAAAGGTTTACCTATAGAAAGAGATACGTTTTTATATTACAGAAGGTGTGGTTGCTATTGAAAGTTCAAGTCTTCACCATACCAAAGTAAGTACATGCTTGCTATAAGATAATTAATGGATTCGTCCGACTTACTGATGTATATATTGCACCACACTGATTCCAACCACACTGATATTATTCGAGCCCAAACCTAGTAAAGCACGGCCGCATTTATATCCACGGAGAAATAATGAATTAATAATATATTATACAGGAAGTACTTAATGAAAATGACGCTCATTAAATGCGAGTTGAATATTATACTATATCCAGGACCACGATGCCCTGTTTTCTCAAATATGGTAGGTTATAGGTGCTACAAAGATAATTCACAATTTTAAAATCACGAGTTTTGATGGCTTCGCTGATCGACGGCGCGACGTTTGATGCGTCAGATAGATCACTGTCTAGTCGCCCGTGCATGTTCATCTCAATACTACGAGGGTGGACGGGAAATTACTTCATTTCATGGCTTATTTTAAGCATTTTTCAGTGAAAAGAATATTTTTTAGTGACAAAAGGACACTATAACCTACGTTTGTCTCAATACATCCCAATAGAAGGATAATTACTTGAAACAACCAGTGGTAACTACCGATTTCATGTTTAAGGCAGTTTACTTTTTGAGTTACCAGTTGCTTACGACATGGTTCGTTACCATGACAACCCATTATTCTATTATATATGAAAATTTTTCACAAGTGATTAAAGATTAGCATTAATCTTGAGAATGTACAAGAATAACGTGATTATTATAGTATGGTCGCGGATAAACGGTATTTTCATATTTATTAAACTACTACGAAAACAAAGCGACAACTCCACTAAATAAGAACAAGTCGCAATGGTAAATAAAAGATTCAAAATGAAAATGAAGATCAAAACTGCCGAAACTTACAATGTACGAATGGACTGAATGAGATCCTGACAAATTCAACTCAGAAGAACAATCACGTGTCTATCACACATCTAACACGCGTGTATCATGCTTCAAGCCTTTGTTTTGTTCCTACCTGGCATGAAGTTGAATAGACAGTAACTTGAAAATTGAGTAAAACCAACCTGTGACCTTGAATATTTTTAACATAAATTACTACTGAACGATAAGAGTGGGTTTTACGTAGTACTTCTCTATTGTTCGACCGGTTTTCATGATATTAAAAGTGGTAAGTCTCCAAATAAACGCACTAAAGGTGTATATGTGACAGGGACAAAGATTAACTTACGACTAGGCTTAAAAGGTCTTCCACTAGCAGCCGCATCAAACACCTCACCATCAGGCTGGTATCCATAGAAATCTGAAGGGATGATTCCTGGTGCTTCGAAGGGAAATACCGTAGGTAGATGAGCTCCTTTCACAGTCTTCAAAACTCTGTATCCCGTCTCGGGTCCTGGGTTGACAACATCAGTGAATATTAACCCTTAACACTCACGAAAACCCTTACCAGCAATATAATGCACTGAGTGTTGAACACCTTTAGGATCGAGGTAGGTATACGACCCCCTTACGTGGCCAGTCGCATCACTCACTTCAGTTCGCCTTTGATCTGGACCTGAGGATGCGAACCTAAAATATTCATTAGTTAGGATTATGGTAATTATTACTGTGTTCAAAAACGAACTTGTAACTTCCATCAAGCCCTCTTTGAATGGATGTCCGTCCCCTTGGAAGAGGTTTGCCCCTGCCGTTAAAATAGAGAGGGCCGTAGGATCGTGGATTGCTGTCTGGAAATGGAGTTCTTACATGGAACCCTGTGTTCTTTCCAGCAATGTACTCCACATCGTGACGTTCACCTACGTCGTCCCTGTAAGTGTATCTGCAAAAATGTAGAAATAACTAAGTGTGTAACACGGATAGTTTCCATTATGACTCAGTTGCAATCAGTGATGGTCTAAGCTAAACTTTAAATTCTTACTTGCCGGTGACATCACCAACACGATTGGCGTTTTCTTGTCTGCTGTAGGTGGCAGTTCTGAATCCAAAGCTGTAGCTGGGATCTTCGTATGGGTCGTAGTAAGGATCGTCAGGAGAACCAATAGGTCGAGGCCCGTTTTGGCTTAAGTCGTAGGTTCTGAACACGTTTTTACCCCGTGGACGATAACCGCGAGGCCCTGCTGTGTAGATGGTGCTGTCGATACCCCCTAAATGAAATCTCTGTTACCATAGCTCTTCTGAAGACTTTTTTCATATTTAATTAGTCTTTTTAAATTAATGTTATCATGTGATTAATTGATGAACTTGATTAACTGTTGAACCGACGAATTAATTCAAGTTTTTGGTTTGGGTACAAATATTGGCTTAACCGCGATGGTAATCGTCATTCATATATCATCCGTGTAGATATCTATTTCTGTTAGTTGCTGCCACTCCATTGCTGGGATGGTGCTGAGGAAAATATTTAATGAAATTGACACTCTTCCATTCGACGTACCTGTTTTGGGGTTTCTCCCTCCAAATTCCCCTCGCACCACATTATTTCTTGTACCGTCAGCGAAATGATAAGAGTCAGGATTGGTGTAACCAAAATCAAAAGAACCGTCTGGTCGCACTACGTTGTAGTCATCATCAGCCCCGCTGGTAAAGTGAGCCCAAAGCAATAGACTGGACACCTATTAGTAAGAGTTGCATGAAAATATCAAACCCCGATGACTTAAGATACACTTGCCGGGCAGTTACACCCTGCATACCATATCATACAGCATAATATGATGTTTTCAAGAGATTGTCTTGGATCATAATAATTGAATTAATAAAGCTTTTAAGGTTTGTTTAAATTGTTATTTAATTGTCGATACAGTAAGATGACCTTAACAGAGATATAGATAATGTAGGTAAGGCGTTTTAGCTTAATGATGGAAACAATGGAAATTATCTTCTTAATGGATTACTATTTCGTTCGGGTTGCACAAACTTGCCCAGAGATTTAATTAACAGTTCAATTAATATTTCACCGTAAACTCGATTTGTCCTCTTTCTGAGACTTTTGTACAAAGAGTAGAAATTTTGTTCTTTTATGACAATGAGAAAGGCGGCAGTGATCTCTATATATAAAAGTCGTGGCAGGCAAAAAATGCCATCCTTCGACAGTTTCTTGTTTTTTTTTTCTATATTTCATATAGGGGATACCAATGGTGAATAATTAATTTTTTGAGTGTTATTTTGAGTTTTTCTGTAGTTATGGCAATTATGATTTTACTCGCCTACTGTTAGCATTTTGTCGGGTCTCTAAAACTGTCAGGATTCTTCATGCAGTTAAACAGTGCTGATAAAAGTTGATAAAAACGCACATACACTAATCTAAATTCCACGTTACCCACCTATTTTCTATCAACAAGAGAGGATGTCAGAAGGATGGTTATCACCGTGATGTTGGTAGAGCTGGTAGAGTGATGGTATTTGTAATTAGTGTGTTGTTTAAATATATTTTGCCCTGAAGAAGGCGTCGATTGTACGTCGAAACGTTGGCCTTTTTTCAAACTACAAAGGAAATTTTTTTTTGTTCTCTTTTTGTTCAGATCTTATCAAGGCTGTGAAGCACCAAGGCAAGTTTAATGTAGGAAGAAGTACTAGAATAACTATTTACATATCCTCGAAGCAAAATAAGCCATCATAAGAAAATACCTACAAACACTCTTTGAGGTAAAAGTGAGAACGAAGATACCAAAATCAAGGAACAACTAAATACCTCATCAAAACTTTTGATAAAGTTTCTCACTGACTAAGTACCCTCAACAATGCCAATAACTAATGAACAACAGGGTCATCTATTCCTAGTGAGACAACTAGAACACCTCTATATGCATTTGCTCTTTACATCCATATAACTAGACAGATCGTTCTACTAGAAATAATTGAAATATGCAGTTCTGTGCAGTATTACTATAATGTCCAGTACTACTATGTCTAGTACAACTATAACATTTATAAACAAACTACTATAATATTCAGTCCAATTACTACTCAATATAATTCTAGTACAGAACAATAAAATACCTTAAATCGACGCTATAATGCGGACGTTTCGACCTCTAATGAGATCTTTTTCAATGCTATTTACTAAGTCCAGGCATAGTTACGATTATGTTTGGGTATAGCAAATAACCTTAAAGAAGGAAATAGAGGTTGGGGTATAAGATGTTTTGCTGTCTTGAGACTCAGACTACCCGAGACCTACCTATTGAGATATTATGCAAGGCAAAATGCTACACATTTCCTACAAAATAGACGTTTTCAAATTACAGCCACATTCGAGTGCTTCTTGAATAGGGCAATGCCATTTGGTCTGACTTGCTGTACCACATATTTTCTGCGACTCCAAATAGTAAGTATGTTAATAGTACAAAGTAGGTGGTCACTAATTTGTCAATCAACCCATCTGCATTCGGGGTCTACCCCTCATTAGTAGAGTTTTGGCTGGTCAACAGATTGGAGACCGTGAGGTCGCGTCTTAAAGCCAAAAATCTACGGAATAGCGGTGAGATGTTGTACAGAGCAGGAGCAGGCGACATCCACCAGCGTATTAGAACTCCTACTGCAAGGCAGATGGCTCTCAGTTCGAGAAGCAGCCCATATTGCACTGTAACTCGCAGGTTATCGGAACCAGAACGAATTGTAAAGAGTAGGTCTCAGTAGGTGGTCTGGTTCCGATAACCTGCTAGGTACAGAGCAATATGGGCTGCTTCTGTAACTGAGAGCCATCTGCCATGAAGTATTAGATCTAATACGCTGGTGGATGTCGCCTGCTCCTGCTATGTACAAAATCTCACCGCTCCTCCTTAGATTTTAAGAAAAACTCACGGTATCCAATTTGTCGACCACCCAAAGCTGTACTGATGAGGGATAGACCCCGAAGCTAGTGTGCAGATGGGTTGATTGACAAATTGGTGACCACCTACTCTTTACACTTGGTTCTGGTTCCGATAACCTGCGAGGAACAGAGCAATATGGACTGCTTCTTGAACTGAGAGCCATCTGCCATGCAGTATAAGATCTAATAAGCTGGTGGATGCCGCCTGCTCCTCCTCTGTATATCTCACCGCTTTTACGAAGTATGTTGATGTTATAAAAGTAGAGTTTGGCTTTTTTGTGATGAATCTGTAGTTGCAAAAGCCAAACGAAGTGAACTTTGCAAAAACACACGAAGCCCAAACACTATCTTTCATGTACAGCATGATATTTCTTAATGACTTGTTGTTCCTTCTTTGGTTTGGCCTTTTTCTTCCTCTTATTCAAGTCATCATCAAGAGTGGGAAAGCTTCGCTGACTGGGCGAACTTAACCACATCCTCTTCTTCCTGAGATTTCGTTAGGGCTTTGAGCTTGAATTACCTGAGTAGGTACTTTCTCGAGCCTAGGTTTTTGTTGAGTCTTCTTTGTAAATTCTTTTTCGGTGCCTTCCTCTCGAGACTTTGGTACACCCTTTTTGATTAATATTTCCTCGGTTTAAGATTTCGGTTCTTCTAGTTTTATTGTCTTCCTTCTTGACCAAGTCTCCCTTTTGGTGTATTTATAGGGAAAGTCAAGTGGTTCGAAATCTGCGCTTAACATAGGCCTCTGTTTCCTTTCCGGAAGTATATGTTTTTTAATGGTATAATGGGTTTAGTTTTATTAGTTTCTTCAGGAGTTCTTTGTATTTTCTTTTCTGGAATTCTCTACAATTTGTTTTCTGGAATACGAGCCTACTGGCTTCGTCTCTGGCTCCACGCTTTTGTTTCTGGAATCAGCTGGCTTATCACTTAGGCTTTGGCTGATACCTGAATTCATCATTGAATTTCTCCGGCTTTTTCTTCTGGATGTGTTCGACTTCACCTGAGTTGTTAAAGTTTTCTTGACATTTTAAATTCCTTGGGCATCTTCTTTTTTATTTTCTTAAGCTTTCTCTGTAGGTGTACCTATCATGCCATTTGTTTTAACATCTCCAATAACGGTGACTTGAAGAAATTATACTATTCCATTGATTGGTGGGAAATCCACACAGTTACTCCCGCTTTTCAACTTAAGCTTAGAAAGTTTCAGTTCTGTGGGTTCATTTGTCTCTGGAGCCTTTATCAATTTGATGTCAGCCCATTTGGCTACCTCGAGAGTGAGATCTATCATAGTACATTTTTGAACCTTGACCTCAACTGAAAGGGGTACTAGCTTGGCCTTCTTTGGTTTCTTGGCTCACTGTAGCGCTTGCTAGACTCATTGTATGCACTTACTAGTGACAAGAAACTAAAAGCCTTCATCCAACTTATCTAGATTCTCAATATTGGTCTCTTTTTTTCTTCTTCTTGGGGGAGAGCAGCCTCTTCAATTTTCCTAGACAATATGCCCATTGTCCTTGAAAACTGCTTGTCAGGTACTCAAAAATGGTACTTGCTCGGCTTACCGAAGGGACAAATCTGCTCATGAGCCTCAAACCAGAAGCTTCAGGTTTCTTTGGTACATTTTTCTTCTTAGTTATATTCTCAACAGGTAGGTACTTGTATATCCGCAACAGGGGTCTCTGTGGCTTCAATTGATACTTATTACTTCTTTCTTTTCCTGCTCTCTCTTCCTGAGAGGAAGTTTCAGTTCTTCATGCTTCCTTCTCCTTCCTTTTCAGGCCTCTCCTCCTCAGGCCATTCAAGGTTCTTACATTCTAATTTCTCTCTTCCATTGTTATGTCATAGTTAATAAAGAACTTCTTAGTTTTGCCAACTTTCATTGCCATATTACTTAGGTAATGGCTACGATGTGTGTGAAAACAAAAAATGTTTTCGCTATAGCGCCAGGTTGGATGGACCATAGGCTTAACTGCCGGGATAGATTTGATAGTGGTTTGCGTCCTTATTGGTAGTACTCATCTCCTTTTTGGTAAATAATTTTGCTTTAATGGTGCACAGCCAGGAAAGAAGGAGAAGTAAATAATGATTTTTTTCTACAAACGTCAAATAATGACGCATTTTACGCTTTCATTAGACAAACGAAAACCTAACCTTTTTTGAGGATCAGAATGTAAGTTTACTTTTCCGCGCGTTGCCCCCCGAAAAAGATTTTTTCGCTTGCTGTCAATAGCAACTACCACCACTCAACCAATTATTAAAAACGTCATTGTCACTTTGATTTAAAATTTCAGATTGTCTCTTCAGTTATGCTCAGTTGTGATTCACATTATTTGAAATTGATCGTTTGCAGAAAAAACGTTGTATGCATTACGAGCAAAAAGTAACTTTTTTGCTCTCGAGTGATTGCCGCTCTCCGCTTCGCGTCGAGTGGCAAACTTCACTCTCCGAGCAAAAAAGTTGTACTTTTCACTCTTAATACATAAATAACTATTTTCTACGCCTGCTTATTACCTACCCGTAAGCTTTGTTACAAAACAGACACAACTCGAAGCTTTTATTGCAAGAAAGAACGTTTGCACTCCCTCAAGAAAAGTATAGTACTTTAATGGATTATGCCAGACGCCTTTGGTATGTGTCGCAAACATCATCCTCGTGAATAATAGCTATAATTACTTGCTAGAGTAAGGAACTTTGGATAGTGGGTCTTGAACGACCTGGAAACACGTAAGATGGTTACTTGGTCACAAAATAATATTAAGACATTGGGCGAAGCCAATAAACCCGGTTTAGTCCAGATAGCTGAGTATTTGGATCAGATTAACTAGAGATATGCTTGTAACACTCAGAAATCTCAGTTTTAAATGATATCAAGTTGGCTGGAAATGATTGTATCGACAAAAAACTATAATTGAGCAGCACAAAAATGTCTTCAAATTTTCATGATTGAATGGAGAAAGTTCAGGACATCTGTCACCTCCAAAACCAATGGAGGAAAGTGCTTTTGTTTACCTCCATACACTTGATGAGGCTCAAGTTCCGTTTATACCAATATACGTTTAAATTACATGTGGTATCCAAGATATCTTGAGCGAGTATCTGGTCATAAACTAAAACGAGAACCAAGAATTTGTAATTGGCAGACACAAAAGAGAAAATGATTTGGTGCCAAAGGGCCTGCGATAATCGAAGCCTAACGAATTTACAGCATTAATAGTTATTATTTGACGGTAAGATATGACCTTGAAGTTGAGCCTTAGTTGTCCAAGAAGAGGAAAGCTCTACGACATCATAAATGATTTTTTTTAACATGATCTTGCAGTTTTAGTAAGTTTTACCATTGAGAATGTCTTTGCCTGGATTTTGGATCTTTCTGAGGAAGTTGGGGGGAACATTGTCATATAATGGGTAAGAAGAATTACGTTAAATAGTTTGGCAAAAGGGTCCATCCTGCGAAGCATGGTCATATTAGCTACTTAATAAGGAAAATCACTGATACATTCATCAAGATTCAAAGCAAAAAGGGTTCTAAACCTCTGTCAAATATGTTTCGATTGAACGCGTCTGATATATATATATGTGACAAACCCTTATTTGTTTGAAGCTTTAAACCTGTTATCCAATGCAATGAAATCCCGATCACTAAACATCGTAAACCACACATGAACTTACACTCGTAAAACACCACTTCATGATGACAAACTTAACGGAAGAAAACACCCCAATTCGACGTTTCAACTAAACCCAAGCTTATTAAAAAAAATCTTTTATACCACGTTTGGTGGTGGGGCATATCTCCTTAGCATTGTGCTAATGAAACATATGAATTGGCTAGCCCAAACATAGGAAATTTATTAAAGTAATGAATCCTATTCAAAAAAAGCGATTGTTTTACTGCTAGCGTAAAGATTTTAGATGCCCTTGGTGGTTATAAAGTTTAGAGACGGTCTGTTGGCCACAATTAAGCTTCCCAGTGGTATTAGTCTGGGAGCTTATCTGAAACTCACTTTGCTCTAAGTTGCTAATTGCATTTAATTATTTAAGGACCTATACTCCCTGACTATAATAACATCAATTTTGGATCAACTCATTGTGAAACCAGTGTGATTGATGCTGTACTTAGAGAATTTTTGGAAGTTTTGCAACTCGTCTTTGACACGAACAGGGGCTCATCATTGTGATATAGGAGGATCCATTTCCTCCAAGGATACTCGATAACGATCGACATATTCATTATGCAAATTAACCAGGTTTTAAATCATTTATGATGTTTTTGTGAATCAGTTAACCGATTCATCATAACCCTACGATGATTGCTGGATGAATCCAATTTTTTTCGTTTTTTTATTCCCTGTCGTACTTAGTAGATCAGCAGAAAAGATTGGTTTATTAAGTTGTTGTGCCAATGTTTTGTAATAATTAATACTTGTAGCTGCTCAGATTATAGTCATCGCTATTCGCATGATTCGACGTGGGAAATTTAAATTAGTGTTATGAATAATAAATCAAATGTTATTATTGTTATAAAATGAATAAAATGTGTACCTAATATTCTTATATTGTCGTTAATTATAATAATTAAGTACCCTATTGTTAGTTCCTCCGAAGATGTCTAATATCTACTTATCATGGTAACCATTCATATTTTTATCACCACTTCTTATCCAAATCCAAGGTACTTGTCTATGTTATTTTCGGCTCCATGTAGAACGACAAAAATAAGCATATAACACTACATATTTTTTCTCTAATTGGAATATATGGTCTGTAAAACTGTTAAAGACTTAAATTAGTATTTAATAGGTACTAAATTTGCAACGGTTGACCTCTCTCCCAAATCTGATATCACAATTAACGATTACATACTAATTATACAACAAAATATACTGCAGCAGCTGGTATAGCACAAATATTGGAGTTTATTTGTTCTTGATTTCCCAGACTTACATGTCTACTGGAAGTTTAGTATTATCCTGAAGATGTCTAGGTAACCTGAACTATTTTCACAATAGTTGAAACGATGATTTCCTTCTTGATTCAACGTAAATCTTCCACTTCATCTTGTTTTTCTCATCATCTTGTTCTATTTCATGGTGTATACAGACTGTCCCAACTCTATTTAGACGCTACATGTGAAAGTTTTTGAACATGTTTTGCGAAAATTTGATGGCCAATAACTTTAGAACGAGTGAACCGTTTGAAGACAGTCCAATACTTTTTGGTTCTTCTTGATGTCTTTTTTCATTTCTTAAAAACGGCATTCCCATTAGTTCAATAGTTTCGAATGTCGAAGTGCAGCTAGAATCGACCCTCTGATGCCATGTCCAAGACAAAGACAGTTCGAATTCATACCGAAACCAACGTTTTAAGAGGCTTCTTGTCATTGAAAAAGATTTTAAGTATATTTAAGCAGTGATATCTTATTAGGAAGCTGAAGATGACAAGGGTACATTAGCTTGCTCGGTATACCTTCTTACTTTGGTTAGGCAAATTAAAAGTCACCTACATCCTGAATTCAGTCTGATTATTAACCGTCAGTCTACCCTATTAACCTGTAAAATCATCCCACAAGCTGAGAGAATATACATATACTTGAGTCATCGATACGATAAACTTAGGCACTATGGACTGGAAGTTGATTATATTTAGCTTTGGCCTTGCTATGAGGAGATGGTCACACTGGTGACAACTAATGGTAAATTGACTGTGTAAAACTAATTAAGTTAGTTTTTCTTTATTGCATACAAACAGCACCAGTCTTTCAGAGTCTTTCTTATATCATGAGAATTCATTATTCCTCATGGTTGTTTTTCAGTCAGAGAAACACGTCGCAAGTATATAGAAATCCTCGTGTCACACAAACAACCATCAAAGATTAAGCTGAACTCCACAAAAATCTTTAAAATTTATAATGTATTTTATACACCACCAGGCGTGCACTTAACCAGTCACAGATCAGCTGCCACATATCGAAGAATTCAGATTCATCAAACTAAAGCAGACTAGTCCAAAAAAAAACGAAAAGCTTAAAAAAACTAAATAAAAAATCCTAATTAAAGGTCAGTTTCAAAATCTTCAAATCAAGCATCACAGCCAAGGCCAGCGCTCAATAGTAGATATTTCAATAAATATCTTGAGCTTTACTGAAAAAAAGCTTCTGAGCAAAAGTGTGAGCTTTGCAGCTGCTTAGAACTCAACTAGACTCTTTGTTATAAGTGCTATAGAGTCAACCACATTTCAGATATCAGAGAGGTAAGAATTCAAATAGAAAAGTCGGACTTTACTGGACAAACCACAGCACCCACAAAGAAATAGCTCCAAGGAAGAAGAGTGAGCCTTCAGAAAACAACAATAGAACAAATCCATTAAAATCCTTCAAGTACATAAAGGAAATGGGACCATAGTCATGGATGCTACGAAGACACAAAGAGAAGATTCAGGAAGTGCTGACTATCGGTAAATATAAAAGAATTCATAATTCTCTAAGGAAAAATATTGAAGGATACCATATTGAAGGGAACCATGATATTCTCAGTATCCGTCTATGTAGCCACATTTCCAAGGCTTCTAGACGGTTGATTGTGGCAGCTTTCAGAGCCCAGACTTCATCTCCATACAACAGCACAGACCAAATGTAACACTTAATCATTCTTCGTCTCAGCTTTAGGTTCAGGCTATCATTACAAAACAGTGATCTCATCTTCCGGAACGTTGTACGGGCTGCTTCAATCCTCCATCTAATTTCTCTATCCGGGTCGAGTTGCTCGATGATGTAGCATCCGAGGTGTTCAAAATTGGATACTGTCTCGACGTTCTGTCCATTTATCTGTAGTGACGCGTTGAGGTATGGCTGACAGCTAAAGACCATAAATTTTGTCTTAGCAACATTCATATTCAGTCGCATTTCCTGTCCCACTGCACGAACAGAATTTATGAGACGAAGATCCTGAAGATCATCACATAAAATAGCCGTATCGTCAGCATAGCGAATGGTGTTAATCAGCTCGCCGTTGATTTTGACCCCGAATTCTTTTTCATATAAAGCATCTTTGAAGACTGTCAGAATGTAGGTTGAACAACAGTGGAGAGAGGACACATCCCTGTCGAACGCCTCGTTGAATTTGATGTTCATCTGTAAATCTTCCATTGACTCGAACGACCTGCCTTCTGTCGCCAGTACAGGTTCTTAATTATTTGTAAATCTTTCCCATCAACACCAGCATCTCTCAATGTTTGAGCTCTTCGAGTTGCACTCTATCGAAGGCCTTTTCGTAATCAATAAAACACACGAAAACATTCATACGTTGGTCTCGACATTTCTGGAGAAGAACATTCAGAGCAAACATTGTTTCTCTGGTACCAAGGGCATTTCTAAAGCCGAACTGCGTCGCGTCTAAATCACTTTCGTATTTGTTTCTTATTCGAGCATGTATAATGTTAAGGAACACCTTTAGTGTGTGACTCATCAGGCTTATTAGCCTGTGATCGTTGCACCTCCTGGCTTGTTGTTTTTTGGGAATTATTATGAATACAGATTTCTGGTATGTCTCCCGTGTTGTATATATCATTAAAAAGTTTAACTAAGATATCAATGTTTTTTCGTTGATAATTTGGAGGAGTTCTCCTGGGACGACATCAGGTCCCGTTGCTTCTTTTGTCTTTGCAGATTTTATATTAAATAGGACAGATTTTAAGATTTCAGGTCTTTCGTTGTCGTCGTTTCTTACTCTACACCATATTAATCCACCTCATCTCCATGGGTTTTCAAAGATTCATAAAGCCAGTGTGTTTTTAGGGACCATCACGGACTCTAAGGACTAGGCAACAAATTCTCTAAGCAGGTTTCTGGCTAAAGTCAACCTTTTTTTGACTTGGCAACACTTTTTTTGCACGACGTTTTCACTTTCAATATTCTTAAGATCTCAAAATTAGGCGATAGGGTGGGATAATTTCGTATGTAGAAAGCCTTTACCTCAAACACCAACATACCGTTTGAGGAGTCATTAGACGTTGCCGGAATCAGGCTGAGGGCGTGTGGGACCTTGAAAAGGAGAACCTCTTCCGCCTGTGGAGGCAGTGATGGATTAGACCTATTGCCCTGCTGCTCATACTTTCAGTTTAAGGACCAGTTCTTTGAGCAGGAAAACAGGATTCCGATAGGTTGATCATTGCCTCCCTATAGCCTATAGCTAATAGGTTTACATGAAGTGGTATGAAACCCAAAGTCTCGCTTTCATTTGTCGATGACAGTTATATTGTATAGACGGAAATGACAGAGAGTTAGTTGCAAGATTTTTGTAAACTTTCTGATACTACAAAACTTACAATATGAGAAATTAGTGACTCAAGAGAATCATATAAGTATTTATCATCTTCCTAGACACACAGGTCAATAATTGAACTCCCTTTCAAACCATTGTACATCATAAATCATAACATAAAAATTGAAATTATTACAACTTTATATAGACCACAGCAATATATAAAGTGTTGATTCGAAGTAAAATAGATAGCCTGAAGACTGTTATGAACCCCTTTTGAAGAATGCGAAAGACAACCCCCTCGTCAAAATAACGAGTACCCGCAACACCCTTTTACTATACTTAACTAAATGCAGACCCCACTTGGACTGAATAACTTAATCTTCAGTGGTGAGAAGCCAAAATTTTGCATAGAGAACATCAATGGTGTAAAAAGGCGGTCTTCATTGGAAACCACTTCAATGTCAATCTTCATTGACATTTTCAATGAACTGAGTTGTGACGTCTCTTCAGTATGGCATCTGTTGATACGGCAGTCCGGTGCTGGTCGTCTGAGAATATCAGACAAAGGAAGTGGTAGGCATGGATAGTCTTGTTACATTTATAAACCCCGAAAATCTATAATCCCAGAAAACGTCCAAGTATATAAGAAGTATCAAGTAAGGTATAAGAAAAAAATTGAAAAGCAGAAGCGTTTAGCAAATGACCGAATGATTAGCACAGTCAAGAGCCCCACAAGGTGCATGTGGGATACCATTAATAGAAGGGGGAGATATGGGACCCACGAGGCACCGGCTATAGACCCACTTTACTTCAATGACTTGTCTTTTCTAGCTTTGCCCACGACATAATTAATAAGATACCAAGAAAACGATCTCGACCCCCTTGACAATTTAGAAAATATAACTGGGCCAAATGCTGCCTTTGCTGCGGTTACTTTAGATGTCAGGAACGTGGTAGCTTCTCTGAAGAATAAACTCTGCTGACATATAAGGGATTAATGTTCCCCTTATAAAATCTGCAAAACATCTAATATATTCCCCTTACAAAATGAATCAATCTATGTATGGAAAACAATGTGTTTCCTAACGCACTTAAAAAAGCCATTGCAGTGAATAAAATTCAAAAAGGGCGACAGGGCAGAAGTCATAAACTATAGAGCAATTCCATTATTAGATACCCATCATATCAAAAATGTTTGAAAAATGTATTCCGACACAAATATCGACATACTTTGAAGGGCACAATCACCTTACTGAGGGTCAGTTTGGTTTTAGGAAGGGACGGAGCACTTTGTGTGGCATTTTGGACTTGGTTTCGTGTATTACGGACTCCTATATGAGGGTGGTGAATAATGTGTCTTCCAGTTTTATGACCTCAGCAAGGCCATTGACCCTGTGTCGCACTTCCTATTAGTGGAGAAGATGAAGCACTATAACTTTGACGTGGGTATGCTTTGCTGGTAAGTCTGAGGTCTTGAGGGTTTGGGGGGGGGAGGCGTTGTCGCGAGAGGAAACAATTGATGTCGGTGTACCATAGGGTTCAGTATTAGGACCGTTTCTGTTTAATATCATTGATGATAATGTATTGCGTCCCCTCAGTTAACAGATGTAATGGTTTTGCAGGTTTAGGACAAATAAGACTACCTTGTTTGAATAAAGGCCAACGTTTCGACGTTTAATTTACGCCTTCCTCAGGGCTAGAAGCAAATACAAAAAAACACAATAAACAATTGAAGAGTGGCCAACAACAATTCCAAGATTTTTAATTTAGAGAAACTCTCAGACCCGTCCATTTTGTGTTCGAAGAGCACTTTTGTGACATTTGTTCAAACCCTTACCTGCAGGCAATGGCTTGAACTGTTAGGGGTGGACTTATCTTCCAAAATATTGAATAGCAAGAAAGATAGGTTAATAGGTACGTAGTTTAAAAGGTTTCTCAATTCTCTTTACAACGGTATCATACCAATTCACATTTCACCCCATTTTCATGTCGAGGAATTGCATCGTTCTCACTTTACACTTCTAACCACTTTGAGGGTATAAGATGAACCCCTAAAGCTGAATTGGGATCGGGGTCAAGGGCCATTTTATAGGTCATCTCGTTTCGTCGAATAAAAACCATTGTTGAAAATGTTTAAAACCTATATTCAACTGAAATCCAATAAAACTAATAAGGAATGGCACATTATTAACATTGAGGTAATTTGAAAGAGCCATTATTTCTTAAAATAATGTACTTAATAGTATATTGTGAAACTAGTGTCGAAAATTGCACTTTTCAGACGAGTGTGACGGTTTGGACAATAAACACGAGCTATAAGCGAGTGATATAACGTCACAAGAGTGTGATGAGAGATTTTCGTACGTGTTCCACACTATACTTTTTCTACGACTGCGATTTTACTTCATAAATGATCATTCGTATTATAAAATATATATCTGGTCAAAATTGTCTTCAAAATGAACAATATCAATTGTTGTTTTGAGAGTTAATATTAAGCCGCCTTCACAAAACCTACAGTTTTGTCTTTAACATTGTAGATAGTGTAATATTCAGACAGGAAGGCTCCTCCCAGCACCCAGAAGTTGCTATAATCTTGCGCAACGAAAGCTGAGAGACAGACAGTTACCGAGAGGTAGGACAACTGGAAATAAAAAGGAATGTTAAAATAAACGTAAACAAAAAATTAGTAACACAATAAAGTATAAAGATGAAGAAAATTTCAGCTGATATAATGGCAAAGCTTACTTTCACTGTGTAATCTCGACCTTTTAGGGTAAAGTTCTGTCCTCCAATAGTAAAGGCAATCTCAGGGAGCTTGTTTATCGTTTCGCAGTTGACCTGTAATACGAGCTATCTTAGTTTTGAAAAGTCTTCACAAAAAATATTTGATGTAAACTCTCGAAAAAGTAAGTACGCCGCCCTTTTGATGCCTAATAACATTTAACCTATTATCACATTTTAGTCTTTGTGAGTGTGGCAAGGTGCTATTTAGTTTTAAATAAAATTTTATTGTTAGTACATGGTGAAACAAACATCTGAATTATAAACATGAAATTGCGTCTTAGGAATCCAGTTGGAGCGCTGCACATCAACTTTGAACTCTGCAGAAGTTTAACTGAATTAGACAAAACGTCTGCGTTGCAATCAACTACCCTCATCAGTACAGCTTTGGCTAGTCGACAAATTAGAGACCGTGAGTTCGCGGCTTAAAGACAAAAAATTACGGTCGAGCGGTTGTACAGAGCAGAAGCAGGCGACATCCACCAGCGTATTAGATCTAGTACTGCATGGCAGAATGCTCTCAGTTTGCGAACAAGCCCATAATGCTCTGTACCTCCCAGGTTATAGGAAGAGAACGAAGTGTAAAGAGTAAGTGGTCACCAATTTGTTAATCAACCACCCGCATACTACTTTCGGGGTCTACTCCTCATCAGTGTAACTTTGGATGGTCGACAAATTGGAGAACGTGAGTTCGCGGCTTAAATCCAAAAATCTACCGAAGTCCGGTGAGATGTTGTACAGAGCACGAGCAGAGGACTTCCACCCGCGTATTTTAGATCTAACACTGCATGGCAGATGGCTCTTAGTTCGAGAAGCAGCCCATACCTCGCAGGTTATCGGAACCAGAACGAATTGTAAAGTCGCCTCACCCTGCTCTGTACAACATCTCATCGCTCTTCCCTAGAATTTTGGCTTTAAGCCGCGAACTCGCGGTCTCCAGTTTGTCGACCAGCCAGAGCTGTACTGATGAGGGGTGGACCCCGCAATTAGTACGCAGATGGGTTGATCGACAAATTGGTGACTGCCAACAATTTACACTTTGTTCTGGTTCCGATAACCTGCGTGGTACAGAGCAATATGGGATGTTTCTGAAACCGAGAGCCAGCTACCATGCAGCATTAGCTCGGTAGATGTCGCCTGCTCCTGCTCTGTACAACATCTCACCGCTCTTCGTAGATTTTTGGCTTTAAGGCCGCGAATTAACGTTCTTCAATTTGTCGACCAGCCAGAGCTGTACTGATGAGGGGTAGACCCCGAAACTAGTATGCAGATGGGTTGATCGACAAATTGATGACCGCCTACTCTTTATACTTTGTTGTGGTTCGGATAACCTGCGAGGTACAGAGCAATATGGGTTGTTTCTGGAACTGAGAGCCATCTACCATGCAGTATTAGATCGGTGGATGTCGCCTGCTACTGTTCTTCTGTAGATTCTTGGCTTTAAGCCACCAACGCACGGTTTCTAATTTGATTTGGTTACTGATGAAAGGTAACCTCCGAAACTAGTATGCAGATGATTTGATGGATACATTGGTGACCACCTACTCTTTACACTTCGTTCTGGTTCTGATAACCTGCGAGGTACAGAGCATTTATGGGTTGTATTATATCTAATACGTTAGTGGATGTCGCCTGTTCCTGCTCTGTACAACATCTCAACGCTCTTCAGTAATAATTATGATGATCAGGTAATAAATATCCGTTTTGTGTCTATGAATGGATTACTTACCGTATATCTATCGAGGAAGAATGCTCGGGCGTGTATGATATCATGAATTTTCGCAACCTCTTCCCTGGGGCCAATGATATTGTTGGAACTCGTATCAGTAATAGCAGTGCATCCTGCTCCCTTACAAAACTGAACAGGGGCCTCTTTCTGGTTGTCAATATAGATGCTAGACAAAAAGAATCAATCAAGCACACAACAATTAGAAGACTTAGAACACCTTCTAAGTAGGTAGGTAACAGATTTTATTTTTTTTGAGAAAACAATTTGCATTATAATTACGACATGCAGTTATTTTTAATAGTTAAGGCTGCATAGCTTGATGTTATGCTGGCAGTTTTAACCTGCTAATAGCAGTTTTAATGAAGAGAAAGAGCAATTGTACAATGATTTAAGAAAATATCTTCAAGACACTCTCTCACAGTGTGTTTCTTCACCACAACCTGCCAACCTGTCGTTTCTTCATTAGTAGATGGTCAAAGTTCGTTGCAATGTACTACTTGCCTGTCAAGATCAAATCGCCATAAATATCCCGGCTTCACAGGCATGTACTTAATGGGATCGTAAATAGTATTGTTGTTGGCATCTTTTTTACTATGTACATGCCTCATTTCAAGAAATCCCATTATGATATTGCCACCATGGTTCGACTGCTTGTCTCTAAAATGTATCATTTATATTTAGCCTGATTAGCTTTGCATTTTTAATCACAAATACCTATTCAAATAGACACAGAAAATCGGCTCTTTTATTTTTCCTTGTCGTACCAAAGTGTAGAAAAAGGGTTCGTATGAGTCGTTCTGTAGAGCTAATCCAAATACACCGTCAACTTTGCTAAATAACATACTTCTAGGCACGTTAGTCATTTCGATGAAGGAAAAGTTTGTAACTCTTGAGTGAGATATCTAAAATACCAAATACCTAATTATAAGAAAAATATAATTTACCAAAAGCAAGCACTTACTGATACATTTTCATATGAGAAAAATCCAGTAAGATTAAAATTACCTTCCGGTACTTCTACCGGGCGACCATCAGGTTTGTACTCAGAAGATTTAACATGGTCGTATGTGTGATGAAACCCTGAAGGAAAATGGTGCAAAAATTATAATATGCTACACAAAAAATATACAAACACTTACAACAGCCAATGTGATCCATGCTGAACCCAGGACACTTGGATGACAAAACCCATGAATAGGTCCAGTCAGTATCGAAAGCGACGTTTAGCGTTTGGCCTGGGTGACCAATCCCTATTGTGCCATAAAATTCGTTCTGCAAATGAGTATTAAATGAATTACTTTCCTTTCAACTTTCGATGTAAACATACATCCAGGTATCGGTACAAAGCTATAGAGTCATTCGTTCGTATTCCATGATGTTTCTTGTGATGCTTCTTGTAGAGCCAATCAGTGTTAATCCCATATTTCTTCAGAATATGTGCTTTGTTGAGGTGTTGTTCAAATGAAGTGATTTGCCTTTTTAGACCTATTCTGAAATGTTAAAATCCTCTTCAGAAACTTTTAAAAAATGTTTTCTATACTTTTGTTTTAAAAAATATAGAACCTTCGCAAGCCAAGAGTAAGATTCAATGTGATATTATGCTACTGCACTAGCTATCATCAGTGTTAAAACAAGGCATGAAAAACACTAGTGCAGAATCCCAACACCAGACAGACTATTCCGTAGACTTTCAACAAATCGAGATATACACATAATTTAATTATCATATGATAATATTCCTAGAGAAGGTTGCAATAGCAGCAGGAGGCACAATAACTGCCAATCTCATTATCAAATGTAAAATAAATCAACACCATCACCAATAACCATAACATTACAACGCAATACCTTAATTCACATTCACCAACACATTAAGAAACGACATCAATATGTCCCATTGTCTTATTTTGTTTCTATTTATAACGTGCAATTAATATGCGTATGAAATGCAAATAGCTTTTGTCCCCCAATTTTTCGTTTCAAAAGCGTCTGTCTCCTGTCTCCAAATTATGACGTAGAGAAATATGTTTCTGTCTTCCTTTAGCAGCTCACTTTTCGGTTTAAAAAATTAACGGTACCATTGCCCTATAATGTAGCTCGCATTTATTGTCATTTTCTCAGTTCCGGTGAAGATATCAAACAGTAAACTATCTTGATAGTTTTAGTCCTACCGCCCAAGACCGATAACTCAAGAACTCCTATCTCTTGTCCACTTTACAAAGGCAGACGTAACTTTATCATTCAAACCAAAAAATGTATAAACGAAGAAACTTTTATAAGTAGACGCTTACACAAAATGCGTTAATTGGACGAAATGGAAATAAACAGCTTTACTAGACCTGCAAAAATATTCTCATCATCCTCAGCAGAAACATCAATGTTCTTATCATCAGCGAAATTTGCCATTTCAGCAGTTCCAATAAGGGCATCTGAGGTCTTCAACATCTTGGAGGAGCTCTTCGAAACACCAGAAACTGCAGAACCAGCAGAAAGTCAACGTGCATGCAATCAAGGCAGTGATGCAATCAAGAAGGTGATACTAGATCTGGTTTACAAGAATAGGGCAGATGGATACCAACGTATCTACCACGATGATGATGTTAGATCGACACCATCTAGAGATATCCTTCCTGATGATCCAGTTTTTAATGATGATTACTTGGCAAAATAGTGTCTTGTTAGAGATAATCAAAGGACGTAGTTAGTATTACAAGAAAACTATAATAGTTCAGTATTAGATTAGGTGGATGTTGCCTGCTCTGTGTAACATCTCAATACGCTCTTCAGTAGATTTTTGGCTTTAAGCCGCGAACTCACGGTCTCCAATTTGTCTACCAGCAAAAGCTGTACCTACTGATGACGGGTAGCCCCGAAACTAGTATACAGATGGGTTGATCGACAAACTGGTGTCTACTCTTTACACTTCGTTCGGGTTCGGTTAACCTGAGAGGTACAGAGCAATATGGGCTGCTCCTAGAACTGAGAGCCAACTACCATGCAGTATTAGGTCGGTAGATGTCGCCTACTCCTGCTGTGTACAACATCTCACCGTTCTTCAGTAGCTTTTTGGCTTTAAGCCGCGAACTCACAGTCTGCAATTTGTCAACCAGCCAAAGCTGTACCTACTGATGAGGGGTAGCCCCGAAACTACTACACAGATGGGTTGATCGATAAACTGGTGTCGACTCTTTTTTACACTTCGTTCTGGTTCCGATAACCTGCGAGGTACAAAGCGATATGGACTGAGAACCATCTGCCATGCAGTATTAGGTCGGTGGATGTCGCCTGCTCCGGCTGTGTACAATATCTCACCGTTCTTCAGTAGATTTTTGACTTTAAGCCGCGAACTCACGGTCTCCAATTTGTCGACCAGCCAGAGCTGTACTAATAAGGGGTAGACTACGAAACTAGTATGCAAATATAGGTTGCTCGAAAAATTGGTGACCGCCTACTCTTTACACCTCGTTGTGGTTCCGATAACCTGCGAGGTACAGAGCAATAGGGGCTGTTTCTGGAACTGAGAGCCATATACCAAGCAGTATTAGATCGGTGGATGTCGCCTGCTTCTGCTCTGTATAACATCTCACCGCTCTTCAGTAGATTTTTTGGCTTTAAGCTGCACATAACCCCCAGCCACCAACAACGCAATACGTTAATTCACATTCACCAACACATTAAGAAATGACATCAAGATTGTTTTGCATTGTCCGATTTTCTTCTTTTTTTTCTATTTATAATCACAACGTGCAATTAATATACGTATGAAATACAAATAGCTTTTTTCCCCAATTTTTTCTGTCTCCAAATTATGAAGAACACATTCTTCATATGTTCCTGTTTTTTTTTATTAGAGTACTAGTATTGGCAGTACTATTGCCCTATAATGTAGCTCGCATTCATTGTCATTTTCTCAGTTCTGGTTAAGATATTAAAACAGTACACTATCTTGATAGTTATAGTCCTACCGCCCAAGACCAACAACTGAAGAACTCCTATTTCTTGTCCATTTTACAATGGCAGACGTAACTTTATTCTGGTGTTCCGAAGAGTTCCTCCAAGACGATTAATTCCTCAGATGCCGTTATTATATATGCCTGCGAGGTACAGAGCAATATGGCCTGTTTCTGGAACTGAGAGCCATCTACCATGCAGTATTATAATAGAATAGAAGAAAACTGTAGTAGTCGAGTATATTCAATGCTTTGCAGATTATCTAAATCGTCATGAAAATCGCCTTGGATTATGGACGATTAGGTCCTGAAGTCGCCGATAACCGACCTGCTGTAGTGAATCTGAAATACTGAAGACGTCTTTGATCAACTAGAACTGGACTCGGAAGAAATAGTATTGTGCATAAGATGGTTATGGACAACAGAAGGGCAACCACTCTCCACAAAGATTATTTGATGACTTAGGGTGACTCTTACAACTATCAGTAAAACTTCAGTTTGAAGATAAAACACCAGTAATGACGTAGATTACATTGTTGGTAACAATGCAGTCAACGTCATTACTGGTGTTTTATCTTCAAACTGAAGTTTTACTGATAGTTGTAAAAGTCACCCTTAGGCAGAGCTCGACTAGCTTAATCTGACCGATGTTAGTCAGGGATAAATAATATAGTGCGTGATGATGATGGATAGAAAGCAGTAGAATAAACATTAGTTGAAAACAAATTATGGTCATCCAAAGCTCTTGTATTTTGAGCTATGGATAGAGGAGCTGCTAGGGATTATACCTAGGATTTTTTTCTGGAGTTTAAATGCTGATTACAATAAATATAATTTTGTTATAATTTTGAATTAGAGATTTTTAATATAGATCTAGGTTAGGTACCTACTTACTTGACGGAAAATTTAGGTAGGTACATATTTTTGTCATGTGGCAGTTTTGCAATAACAGATTAGAAAAAAAGACAAATAACCAAGACCATGATCTCTGCGACATTTAACAAACATTTAAAACTAATATTAGCTATCTGAATTTGTGACTAATGCTACAATCATCATTGATGCGAATAATTATACAGCAACGTTATCACAAACCTTGATATAAAAAGCAACTCTAATAATAAACAACATTATCTTGTGCAGAGTATATGAGTCACGGCGTGTCAGTTTTGATTTAATGGAGTTTTAGCCAATGTTTATACTTATAGTTATATACAGGGTGTTCTCTAAGCCCATGATAAAAGGGGTACTGCTACATTCTCTGTTTCAAAAGAAGACGAGTCGATCAAACTTTTATTAGGTTGGACCATCCAACCTCTAATTATGAAATGTCAAACCAAAGTCCATCGTACAGAAATCACATTTTTTTCCAAGAACTTTGACCATCATGAAAATCAGAATGTTTATTAATAAAAGTTTCATCGACTCGTCTTCTTTTGAAACAGAGAATGTTGTTGGAGGACAAAAAGATTTTAAATTTGATTTCTGGTTTGACCTCAAACCTAAGAAAGAGCTGAATTAACCTGAAATAATCTAACTAAGGCACAGTAAAACTGCACTAACTGCGACAGATGCGGCTCATGGGCAAGCCATAAAGGACAAGTAAACCTAAACTAAGCAAACTGATGGAAAAACAACTGAACTAAACTAACCAAAGGAAAAACAGAACTAAACTAACCAAAGGCAAAGTAAAACTTAACTAACCTAACCAGCAGAGCCAACACTTATGTGCAGCTTATTGGGGAGGTCCACTGCGGAGATTCTTGATTGCTGCGGTCCTAAAGGGGAATCAAACCAAGGGCAAATTATAACTAACCAAAGAAAAAAACTGAACTAACTAAAGGCAAAGTAAAACTGAACTAACCTGAACTAACCAAAAGCAAAGTAAATCTTAACTTTTTTTGGGTTTTAAATATTATTTAAACTGGATTTAAAATAATTAAACAAAAACACAAATTTGATGTTATGTCATACCCTAGGTCATCTATTGAGCATGAGCAATGAAAAATGTTTCTTAATTCTTAATGCTTAATTGCTAAAAGTTAAAATATCTGAACTTTTAAGGTTAAGCATTAGGAACAAAAATTAAGAATTAGAAACTTGTATAAACAGTGCCGTTAAATAACATAGTTTGAACACCTTATGCATTAGCAAATAAGAATTCGAAATAAGGAATTAAGAATAGAGAAGTTGGGTAAACCCTGCCTTTATGCAGGAATCAACAGGTCTTTAAAGGGCCGCTGCTACAAGGACCAAAGGCGGTCCTCATTGACAAATAAAACCGAACTAACCAAGCCAAAGGAAAAACCGAGGGGCAAATTACTTCATAAAATGTGTACACCAAAATTCCATACAATTTACTTCAAATTCCACTAAATCCCAAACAAAAATTCGTTAAATTCCACTAAATACCACCAAATTCCATTAAATACCACTAAATTTCCGATGTGCGCACTACAAAAGTCACCAATAATTTTATCTTTAGCTAAAATTATCTAATGAATTTTGAAGTGAAGGAAAAAATATTAAAAAATCCTTAAATATTTCACATTAAATTCCTCTAATTAGCACTAAATTTGCCATGTGTGTTGTGTGTATAACAAAACTCACCACTGATTTCGCTATCGGTTCAATCAAAATATTCAGTTTTTAGATCAAAATGGTTAAAACTGCCTTTATTTTGTTCAAAAAGGAACAAAATCCTCTCAAAATTAAATAACGCATTTTATTAGCAGTAACAAATCAAGTTTTGTACCAACATCATTCTAAACAAAAAATGTTTTTGTAACAAAATAATACTGAACACCACTTGCCCCCCCCCCTGGCTCAAGGAAAAAAATAAAATAATTAATTAAAAAAGAAAAAAAAATGCAAAAAGTGAAATACTTAAGTTTCGTGCAAATCGGTACACATCAAGAACGTTATGTGCGTGGAACAATTTAGCAACTAAACTTATTAGTGCTACTTCACACAGTGTTATAATGGCCACTTTATGCCCCCCCCCCCCTCCCCCCCCTGGAAAAAGTTCTGGCTAGGCCCATGCTGAACACACATTTTCATTGGAAAAACGTTTTAGACATTTAATTTTTAACAAAAAAAAATCACTATTTGGTTCACATTCTTTTGCAATAGAATTATTAAAAAATGTACTTTTCGTGCCCGAGTCGATCAAAATCCTCCAAAAGCATTCAAGCAAAAAATACATTGCCGGTTCAAAATCAAATTACACTTTTTTTAAGTACATAAAGAAACAAAAATCGTTTTGTAAGATTAAAACGCATATTTGATTTTATGAAACTCAATTTGTGAATTAAAATATCAAGTTTTGCTACAAAAAAATCAACTGAATAAATTTTGTTTGTTTAAGAAATATGGTTTGACATAAATTATCTTTTTAGAAAAAATAATTAAAATATTAACTTTTTTGGATCAAAATCGATCCGATATAGTCATAGTTAATTAAAAAATTCACTTTTTGGTTCAAAACTGAAAACACTTTACTACACACTTGATGACGCATTTACTACATACTTGATGACAATAATAACAAAAATCCCGCGAAAGGTAGAAACAAGTTTTTTTTACAATTTTTAAGAAACTCAATTTTTGGTCTTAAATCTCAAGCAACTGCTACAAAATCAATAGGTAAAAAATAATTCATTTTTGTAGCAAAAATCATGTTACAAAAATACTATCTAAAGTGTTTTCCGGACTATAAGGCCGTGGTCCAATGGAATTGCTAGGACCACGGTCTTACAGCCCGGAAAACACTTTAGATAGTATTATGACCGGCCGTGAAAGCCTTCACAGTCTGATAAGTTACAAAAAGTTCTTAGTTTCAGAAAAACTTATCAAGAAATTTGGGTTATGCGCCATAATCGATCAAAACCGTCATATTGCGTTCAATCAAAAGATTCACTTCTTGAGTTCAAAATTGATAAAACGGCTTTTTTGGTTAAAAAGAAAATTGTGTCAAAACGATAAAAAAATTTTTTTACAAAGTAATGCCTATCAAACAATTTTGATCGGGAAAATGTTAAATATAAAATTTGTTGGCGCAAAATCATCGATAACACGTCTAAGAAAAAAAAAATCACTTTTTGGTTCAGGCTCTCTTGTATATAATTCAAAAATTCATTTTTTGGGCCAAAATCGATATAAACCCTCACAAATTATTCAATCAAAAAATAAATTTTTGTAACGATTTGAACAAAATGAACCGTTTTGTAACGATTAAAACGCACTTATTTCGCAAATTTTAATGAAACTAAATCAACAAATCATGTTATGTTTCAGTTAAAACCAGTAGAAATCGACGTAAAACGATTGAAAACTAAAATGCGCTTTTTGGTATTATTAGTGTTTTTTTTTTTGGTGTAATTTTATATTTTCAGCTATAACCAGTAGAAATTGACGAAAAACGACTTAAAACGTCCTAAAATGCTTCTGTGCGTATTATTAGTGGCTGTTTTGTGTAATTTTATGTTTTCAGCTAAAATCAGTAGAAATAGGCGAAAAACGACTTAAACCGTCCTAAAACGGATCTTTGAGTATTATTGGTGTTTTTTTTTTGGTGTAATGTTAAGTTTTTATCTAAAATCAGTAGAAATTGACGTAAAACGTCCCAATATGCGTTTTCACTTTTTCGATAATTGCTTTTTTCGATCATTGCTCAAACAAGACCCAAATTGGCTCAAAACGGCAAAAAAACGTTTGGATAGCAGGTGTAGGACAACAAGCTACTCAACTTGTTTGAAATTGCCAACGTTTCGACCGTTTAATTGAGGTCTTCCTCAGGGCTTTTCGAATCAGCAAAGCTTCATGAAAATTAAAACAAAGTACCATATCAGTACTTACACATCTACGGACTTATAGTACACTTAGACGAGATACCACAGGACCAAGTTGTTGGGTTCCTTTCAAGCCGTTGTGTACCGATATGGTACTTTATTTTGGTATTTTCAGACATGCTTCTCTGATTGAAAAAGCTCTGAACAAGACCTCAATTAAAGGTCTAAACGTTGACAATTTCAAAAAAGTGAAGTAGCTTCTTGTTCTTCTATCCAAACGTTCAGATTAGTAAATAAAGGACGCTAAGCACAGATGAAATCTTTTTTATAATCATTAAAAAGTTTACTTTTTGGGCCAAGTTCGAACAAAACCTTCACAAGGCACCCAATCAAAAGAGTACATATTTAGTACGTACAAAATCAAAGAAAAGTTTCGTTCGTTTAGAAACAAAAATTGTTTTGTAACGATTTTTGAAACGCATTTTTTTTTCACAAATTTTAACGAAACTAAATTTAGGGATTAAAATCTCAATTTGTTCTCCAAAATCAATCGACAAAATCGCGACTTGTAATAAAACCGGTACCAGGGTAAAAACTCACTTAAAAAAAAATAAATTTGTTGGACTCAAATCGATCAAAACAGCCAGTTTTAAAAAAAAAAAAATCAGTTCTTGTTTCAAAACTGGAAAAAAAAAACCTGTATGTTTAATTAAAAAAACAGGAACTATACTTTTTTTGCAATTTTAAAGAAACTCAATTTTAGGTTAAAAATTTCAAGTTTTGCTACAAAATCAATAAGGAAAAGGATCTTTTCTGTAGCAAAAACCAAGTAAAAACTTGAAAAAAAGTGTTTTTTTCCAGAAAAGCTTTCAAGTAAAATCTAGAAATTTGCGCTATGAGCTACAAAAGGTTAAACCCGTCACAACTCGTTCCATCAAATGATACACCTTTTCGATCATTGCTTGTTAGTTCAAACAAGAACAAAATCGCCTCAAAAGGGCAAAAAGGACCTTTTTTTGTGACTTTAAAGATACTTCAATTTTAGTTCTTTCGTTTAGTAGTTAGTTCAAACAAATTGAACTAACCTCACCAACAGACCCCGCACAACGGGCAGCGGCCTTGGGGCCAAAAAGGGCAGCCGTAAAGGACAAATAAAACTGAACTTATCAAGCCAAGGCACAAATATAACTGAACTAACCTAATCAAAAGAAAAACAGAACTGAACTAACCGAAGGCAAAGTGAAACTGAACTAACCAACAGAACCAGCAGTTCTGTGCAGTAATTAACACGCTTTGTAGCGGCCCTAAAAGGCCACTGCGAAGGAGCAGACTCGGCCCTAATGGGTCGCCCTAAAAAACAAGTACAACTGGACTGATCTAATCAAAGGAAAAAAAGAACTGAACCAAGCAAGGGCAAAGTAAAACTGAACTAATCTAGCCAACAGGTCCACAGGCGCCCCTCAGGGGCGCTATAAAGGACAGATTTAACTGAACTAACCAAACGAAAGGAAAACATAACCAAACTAACCTGAACAAACTTAACCAAAGGCAAACCAACTGCTTCTGAAAAAGCTTAGTTTCTGGATATTAAGAGAAGAACTGGCAACCTAGCTGTTTTAATATGTGACAGCGACAGCTAAACTAATAGGAATTAAATAAATTGAACGGAATTATGAATGCGGCGTGGGGCATTCAAAAGTAATAAAATACAACTTTTTACGGGACACCCTGTATTTTGCTACTTCTCTTGATATTTTAGTCAGTCAACTTTTTTATTGGTGATTGAACACCCCTTATAGCAATCAGTTAAAACACGTACTTGCATGTAGAAATGATAACAGGCGATGATATTTGCACTTGTATATGTACCACTGGCATTGACTCTCTGATAAGCTTAGTAAAGCAAACATTTTGATCATCGATACGATGGTGTTTCATGTGTCACAAGTTTAATTTTCTTCAACAATTGAATGTTATTACTTTTTGGGTACATTATTGAATACAAATGTATGTGTATTTGAATGTTCTGTGAACATGCACATCAGTGAGATTGTATTGAAGTAATTCTCTGAATAAAGGTTTGTTATAATAAAATGTGTGTTCCATTATAGACAGGTTTTGTTTGAATTCTTCGATAAAGAATTATAACCTCAAAAGTAACAATATTTTTATATTAAATTGAGGAGGAACATTTACAATTTATTCTAAATACCACATCTTAACCAACCACCAAGGTTGTGGTCTGGTAGCCTATAAAAATTATTTTGCCTTAATTTATCACTGCACAGTTCAAGTGTTAATCTATGTCTGACCACAGTAATCATCAAATTTCACGCCTACAAATGTTTAAATATCTTATTCCAGCTTCCAGCCAAGTAATCACATTATACCTTTTAACAATCCACTCCTTTCTAGTTTTTATGGCAATAGAATCTACTGAAAACACCAAACTTCCATTTCCATGTCCTTTGTCTGAATTTGAAGTAATTTTGAGGCATAAAAAGGGTTTGAGTAATTCAAACAGTTGGTGGTACTAGTCCACAAAATATTGCTGTCCTTACCACTTAGTCAGGCATAAAGGTAATTCTTTTTTGTTTCAATATCCAGAATGATGATTCCAGAAGGCCTACAGCAAAATTTAAGTTTCATTTGATTTAAGAAGATTGAAAAAAAATGTAATTAAATGCAACGATGTCATTACTTTACATATATTTTAAATGTGTGAGGCTCTGTTATCGTACCACACGGTCACACCACCAGGCAGTGTTACCACATCTACTGTTTTCACTACCTAGCTGCTGTTCTACTATTTTCAATATTACGTCTAAGTACTCTTTTTTAATATTTGGTCAAACTTCAGTTATTGCAAAATGTATTGTATTCTAAGTATATAATTCTAAGCAATTTCGGCTTCGTCTGCACTCCCAGATCAACTCTCATGCCTGGCGCCCCCTTGTTGCTCTTACAGGTAAATCACTTGGAAGAAACGACTTTGGCCCTTTTCCCTGATTATTATGAGAGTGTTTTGTGTCACTACTGAGGAAGATGCCAATCCGCATCAAAACGTTTATTGACAAAAAAATTATAACTGATAGGATCAACAGAGGTCGTTTTTGTTTGTCCATCTCTCCTCATCATCATAGGACCGTACCCCAAGAATTTACCACCCCAATGTAACATAAATCCAAGAACGAAGCAACGTATAAACGTAGCCATAAAAATTTAAAAAAAAGTTCTTCGTATGTTATAACTTTTTGTAATTTAGAGTAACTCGAAAAGCAAATAAAAACAAATATTTATATTTATTATCAGTGACAAAGTTAACTCCAGTATCGAAATATCGAAAGCTCTCAGTTCACTCCCATAAGGCATTGGAAATCGCGTGAAGCTATCATGTCAATCCGTGACCTAGGATATATACAGAGCAAATAAATGCCAAATAAATCGTCCCGTTTTTTGGCCGGAAATTCGCCATTTTTAAGGTATTCATGACGTAATTTCATCGACAGAGCACATCAATTGACAAATCAAAATTTCGACATATTTGACGTAGGATGTCAGGTGAAAGAAAAATTCACTTTTTCGTTCGGGATCTTTGGCAAAATCATTCAAAAATTAACTTTTTACTTTTTGGGTCAAAACCCTTACACAGCATTCAATCAAAAAATAAAATTTTGGTTCAAAAGCAAAAAAAACTGCATTGTAGTTTAGTTAAAAAAAAAACACCCAAAAAACGTTTTGTGATGATTAAAGCGCATTTTTTTTCGCAAAATTTAATGAAAGTCGATTTGTAGACTAAAATCTCAAGTTTTGCTCCCAAATCAACTGAGAAAGTTTCGTTTTTTTTTTATAAAATCGTTACAGGGACAAAAATTCACTTTTTGGAAAAAATAATTTTTTGGGCCAAAATCGATCAAAATATAGTCACCCTTAATAAAAAAAAAAAAACAGTTTTTATTCATTTTTTTATCGTTATAATTGGTTAAAACCGTCACAACTCATTCAATCAAAAGATCCAGTTTTTGGTTCAATGCTTTTAGTTCAAAAAAGAACAAAATCATCCCAAAATAACAAAAATCTTTTTTTTGCCATTTTAAAAATTCTTCATTTTTAGACTAAAGTATTAACCTCACAAAGCTTTAATCAAAAGAATCCATTTTTCGTCCAAAGTAAAGAAACTACATTTTCGTTTAGGTAAAAAGGAACAAAAATTGTTTTGTAACATTGTAAATTTTAATGAAACTCAATTTGTAGACTAAAAACCTCAAGTTTTTCTTCAAAATCAATTCACAAAATCTCGTTTTTTTTTGTATAAACGCACTGTTAATTTTTGGCCGAAAATGTCAAGTTTTATTGCTACAAAATCAGTAAGGAAAAAAATCGTTTTTCTAGCAAAATACAAGTAAAAAAAGGGTTTTTTTTTCAGAAAAACTCATCAAGAAGTTTGCGCTATAGACCATATCCAGGACGGAAAGTAACATCATTTTGACGTAATTTTTTGGTAAGAATTGGTCACCAAAGACGTCATGGGATGGCGTCGAAATAACGTCATAATGACAAGCGTAAGTCACAGACCGATAACCTCATTTTGTAACGTCAAAATAACGTTACTTTGTTAGGACAAAATGACATTAGTTTGTGACGTCAAAATGACGTTACTTTGTTACGACAAAATGACATTATTTTGTGACGTCAAAATGACGTTAATTTATAATAACGTCATTATTAAACAAAAATCACTATTCGAATCTCGAGAATTTGGGCCAAAACTTGACCGAAAAAAGTTGCCAGATTTATCAAAAAATTCATTAGCTCAGGTTACTTAAATTTTTTTTACATTGTTAGTTTATACCTTTTTTAAACTAGTTACCTATAGGTACACTTTCTTTAAACCTTTTTTTAGATTTTTACACTTTCTTTTACACTTTTTTTTTATACTTTTTCACTAAAATATCCATATAATTCACCTTAAATTCCTCTAAATACCATTACATTTCACATGTGGGTGCACCAAAATTTTACCAGGGACTTCCCCAATCGGTTCAATAAAATTTTTTACATTTTAGTTCAAAGATCCCCCCTTCAGCAAAACAGATTAATATCCTGGGAACTTACTAAAAGAATGACATTCATCGAAACATGATGGTTTTTAATGTCTACTGTTTATTTTCTTGAATTTACTGTTCTCGATTCCGTTTTTATGTTAAACAATTTCTGCATCTGGCAACACTGCCACCACTCCACCAGGTTCAAATTGTGACGTCACGTGCATGGAACCTATTACAAATTCACGAATTTCTGCCATCTAGTTACCTTTCAAACATTCATTTTTTTATACCCACCTCCTCTTAGCACATGTTGAGAAGATACGATACATGTCAAAGTCAAATTTCCAACGCCTACTTGACGACAAAAATCATTGAATGACTTATAGTGACTTTGTTAAAGCAAAGAAAAATATATATGTCCCCTAGTCCTAGTATAGGTATCACTTATATGAATAACTATAAGTTACATACTTACGTAATTCCTTCAGTACTACTCTTGATATTTTCCAAGTCTATCGCTGCACAAAATCTACTATTGAGGTAGAGTATAAAAAGCAGAAAAAAGTAATTGATGCACAACATTTTCACAGATTTCCTTTAACCAAAATTTCTTTAATTGTTAACTAACTATCTAAGTAATAGAGTAGAAATACAGAGATAGAGAGCTTAAAACGTTTGGTATTAACAAGTCGAGAGCACCGGGCAGACAGACGACAAAACCGGAATTTGGGGAATCTTATAAATGTAATACACTTATCCGGTGATTCCCAATTGCAAAGTGTAAAAAGAACTGAATAGTACTGCCAACGTGATAACATGAAAAGTTGTGGCAAGATGCGCCACCTGTGGACAACTGAGATAAGTACTCATATATATATGTATCTAAAATTGATTTGCTACAAACAAAACCCACTATTTCTCCTATTCAATCAAACCATTCGAAACTGGTATTGACAGCGCCATCTATTTTGTTGTGTTGAACACTCGCCCTTTCAACACGTATTTTCACTTTTATCGACAGTCGCCTTGCTAAATGGTATTACTTAGTCTAACACCATGCCGCTGATATAGATGGAGCCACAATCTTTATTTCAGAAGGCTACGCAATAATGTTGCCAGGTGTGCTAAAGTTTCATCAAATTTGATGATTTTTTGCCCACTTCAGTGAAAACTTTGGAAAAAATAGCCAATTATGATGATTTTTAATAATATTCATAATTCTTTACAGTTTGCTTTCATGTTTCTTTTTATTGATAAATCTTTTTTACAAGTTTTTTTTTATTCTTTCCTTTAGAACTGTGAGCTCGTGTAATTTCTTCCGGTAGTTCTCCATTCTCCAATAGTATACGTTAGTCTTTTTAATTAAATAGGTACTCTCATATCTTAAAAACCTGCTACTGTAGGTACCTACTTACTTCGTGTTAAAAAACGGTTATTTATTGAACATTCTAGAGTATAGTTCTTGAATTTGATATTTTGATTCTTCAGATTTTTCTTCAAGTATTTTTTTCTCGGTAACTATAGTGAGTGACTCTTTTTCAGCCTCTTCTCCTCAACTAACAACTTGGGCTCGTTCTTCATTTATATGAAGAACTACTATAATTGTGTGTTCTTTTGCTACGGCAGTTCTTCAACAAACAATTCCATCGATTTAGGTATTTCTTCCTTCTCTAGAGTCTAGAGAACCAACAATTTTAGTGGTTGAGGTTGATTGCCTTTCTCTTTTAACTCTATCGTTGTCGCCTTTTTTTGCTTTTTTGAAGTCTTTCTTCGGTTTTTTATTTTTGATATTTTTCTATTATTTTTTTCATGTTTCGTTCGACTTTTTGTTGTTTTTTTTCTCAATCTAAATTGAACCATTCATGCGTTTTCACTCGTTTGGTGTAATTTGGGTGAAACTTGAACTTTCCAACCAGTGAACATTTGCCATCTATATTCATTTGTAATGAGACAATTTTGGAATAAAAAAAGAGGGTTTTTCTCACGCTTAATTCCTCCTGATTTTTTAACTTTTTTTTTGCACGGTTTTTGGCTTGACATAGAACTTTTAAAGCTTAAATCAAAAGTCGATTTTTATTGAAAGAAATTTCAATTGGCCCTAAAAGAACCTTTTTTTTTCAAAAGTTTTTACACGATTTTGGCTTATAAACGGAATTATTTCAAATTTATAATTTTACCTACCTGTTTTGGAGGTAGGTAACATCACTCTTCAGAGGTTGGCTTTTTCAGCTTTCTGATTTCTTATCTTTGTAGTTTTCTTGCTTCTCAGTTTTTGTACTTTTGTTTTTTTTTCATGTTCCCTTATTCATCATATTTCTATGTCCCAGTTAACACATTTCGTCTTTAAGACGTCTTTTAGACGACAGCACGTTAGGCCAAAAGACATCATTTACGTGGCCGGTTAGACGTCTTAATGACGAAAATAAGACACATCCAAAAGACGTCAACTTATCATATATCTATATATAAACAAAAAATTTGGACGTTTATTACTGCTGTCATAAGAACGACAGTTACCCAAAAAAGTGCCCTAAAACAGGTTAAAGAAAACCAAATTTTTCTTAAAAAAATGTTTTGGTTTAATTGTTACTGCATCTACTCATAATATTTATTTTAATTCTTTTTTTTTCTGTATTTTGTTTCTCAAAAAAGTGCGCACGCAATAAAAAGACGAAATAGAGTCCCGACACAAAATGGACTGGTTATTGACAACCACAAAAAATTTCCGTGCTCAGTAACACATTTCGTCTTTAAGGCAACAGCACTTTGTCTAAAAAACGTCATTTAGGTAGCCACTTGGACTTCTTAACGACGAAACTAAGAGACATCCAAAAAAGGTTATATTTAAGACGTCGAACAAAATCAGGACACTTATTGACTTAATTCTGCCGTCTTTTGGAGGTAGGTAAAATCACTCTTCAGAGGTTGGCTTTTTCAGCTTTCTGATATTTCCACTTTTCTTATCTTTGCAGTTTTCTTGCTTTTCAGTTTATGTACTTTTGTTTCTTTCTTATTGTTCCCTTATTCATCATATTTCTATGTCCCAGTTAACACATTTCGTTTTTAAGACATCTTTTAGACGACAGCACGTTGGGCCAAAAGACATCATTTACGTGGCCGGTTAGACGTCTTAATGACGAAAACAAGACACATCCAAAAGACGTCATCTTATCATATATCTATATATAAACAAAAAATTTGGACGTTTATTACTGCTGTCATAAGAACGACAGTTACCCAAAAAAGTGCCCTAAAACAGGTTAAAGAAAACCAAATTTTTCTTAAAAAACTGTTTTGGTTTAATTGTTACTGCATCTACTCATAACATTTATTTTAATTCTTTTATTTCTGTATTTTGTTTCTCAAAAAAGTGCGCACGCAATAGAAAAACGAAATAGAGTCCCCACATAAAATGGACTGGTTATTGACAACCACAAAAAATTTCCGTTCTCAGTAACATATTTCGTCTTTAAGGCAACAGCACTTTGTCTAAAAAACGTCATTTAGGTAGCCACTTGGACTTCTTAACGACGAAACTAAGAGACATCCAAAAAATATTATATTTAAGACGTCGAACAAAATCAGGACACTTATTGACTTAATTCTGCCGTCTTTTGGAGGTAGGTAGAGTCACTCTTCAGAGGTTGGCTTTTTCAGCTTTCTGATATTTCCACTTTTCTTATCTTTGTAGTTTTCTTGCTTTTCAGTTTTTGTACTTCTGTTTCTTTCTTATTGTTCCCTTATTCATCATATTTCTATGTCCCAGTTAATACATTTCGTCTTTAAGACGTCTTTTAGACGACAGCACGTTAGGCCAAAAGACATCATTTACGTGGCCGGTTAGACGTCTTAATGACGAAAATAAGACACATCTAAAAGACGTGATCTTATCATATATCTATATATAAACAAAAAATTTGGACATTTATTACTACTGTCATAAGAACGACAGTTACCCAACAAAGTGCCCTAAAACAGTTCAAAGAAAGCCAAATTTGTTTTAAAAAAATGTTTTGGTTTAATTGTTACTGCATCTACTCGCAATAGACGCAATAGAAAAACGAAATAGAGTCCCCACATAAAATGGACTGGTTATTGACAACCACAAAAAATTTCCGTGCTCAGTAACACATTTCGTCTTTAAGGCAACAGCACTTTGTCTAAAAAACGTCATTTAGGTAGCCACTTGGACTTCTTAACGACGAAACTAAGAGACATCCAAAAAAGGTTATATTTAAGACGTCGAACAAAATCAGGACACTTATTGACTTAATTCTGCCGTCTTTTGGAGGTAGGTAGAATCACTCTTCAGAGGTTGGCTTTTTCAGCTTTCTGATAGTTCCACTTTTTTTATCTTTGTAGTTTTCTTGCTTTTCAGTTTTTGTACTTTTGTTTCTTTCTTATTGTTCCCTTGTTCATCATATTTCTATGTCCCAGTTAACACATTTCGTCTTTAAGACGTCTTTTAGACGAATCTTCTTTTAGAAAATCAAGACACTTATTGACTTATTTCTGCCGTCATATGGAGGTCAAAAAAGCTTACATTGAGTTAAACATTTTTATTTAACTGTTGCTGTCTACTTATATATACCGGGTGTCCAGCAGAACCCTGGACATAGGAGATTAACATGGAAAATCGGTTTCTATTTTTTGCGCCTGTATAGTTGATTTGATTGAAAAACTTTTAAGAGTAAAGTTGTAGAGCTTACGGTCAGCTATCATCCTGTAATTTTTTCAATACCTCAGTTTTAGCTGTTTTTTGGAAAAACGCCTCGAAAAGTGCAAGAATTGGAACTTGGCGCGTCACCCCCGCCATGCATGTGCAGTGTCGCCAACATAATAATTTCTTATGTCAGAGTCAGAGCCGATTTTCCTTTCTTATTTATTTTGAGGGACTATCATGTAGTAATTAGCGTGATTATGCAATCAAAATATGTTGGTGACACTGCACATGCATGGTGGGGGTGACGCGCCAAATTAAAATTTTTGCAATTTTCGAGGCGTTTTTCCGAAAAACCAAAACTGAGGTATTGAAAAAATTACAGGATGATAGCTGACCAAACGTTCTACAACTTTACTCTTAAAAGTTTTTAAATCAATTCAACCGTACAGGCGCAAAAAAATAAAAACCGATTTCCCATGTTAATCTCCTATGTCCAGGGTTGTGCTGGACACCCGGTATATATCTCATTTTTTTACTATTTTACTAAATGGAGTTTTTTTTTCACGAAAATTACAATTCACAATACCTTACCGCGTAACTTTAGATAGCCTAAAGAAACCTGAATAAGATCCATAATAACATCACATTTGTGGAACAAAAATGACGTCGATAGGACGTCATATTAGTGACGACTTTTGGACGACATATCTATGACGTTTTTAAGACGTCGCTTTATGGTCAACTGACCAATATGACAAAATGGGTCTGTTCGACAACATATACGTCTGACTAATTACCTGGGGTTTTTTTAAATTTATCGATCTGAATTGAAGTGTTCATTGAAAGTCAATTTTTCTTTAGATGATTTTGACTCAAAATTAAACTTTTCCAACAGGTAAAAACTTTTATTTTTTGTTGATTTCTAACGAGGCAGTTTTGGCCCAAAACAGTGTTTTTAAAACATTCCTGCTTTTTTCAGTTTTTTACACATTTGGCTTGAAATAGAACATTTAAAACAAGAGTCAAAACAAAATTTTTATTGAAAGAATTCTGGTCCGAAACGGGACCATTTTTTGCAACTTCTTACATGATTTTGCTATATAATTAAAACATTATTTAAAATTTAAACTTTTATTAACTGTCTACCTCTTTTGATTTTTTTTGTATAAATTATGCTACTTCCAGATTTTTTCTCGGTGCTTTTCGTCGAAAATTTTCGATTCATATTCTTTGTCACATTTTCTGCAATTTTTTTGTTTTTTTTTTATTGATTTAAATTCCGCTTTTTTTGGGCTTTCATTTAATCGATGTGATTTTCCCAAAATAGAACTTTTCCAAAAAATACGCGCTAATTTTAATGTAATTTAACTTGATTTGCGACAGTTTTGGTAAAAACTAATTTTTAAATTATAAGAATTTGCGATTTTTTTCAAGATTTTATATTAAGAGGTTTTGGTCCTAAACAAAGCTTTTTCAATTAGTCAAAATTCTCCAATGAGCCGTAGAGATGAATCTGATCCAGGATTACCATTTCCAAAACGTCCTACTGTGTCTATATACTAAAGGAATATGAATGATAAAACTTGAGTCACACACTTTGTCACAATAGGACTTTTCAGAAATATTGATCCTGGATAAGAATGATCCTTAGAGGTGATTTTCAGGAAGCGAAATTGATGACGATTTAATAATAATAATAATAATAATAATATGTGTGATTTGAATCTGATATTCACTCGATATGAATGGTAGAAACTCAGCAGATAGTTTTCAACCTGATCCGAATTGCAGTTTTTGAGAAGGGTTTGTGTCTCCTATTGGTATATGGAACATATGGGTTCAATGGTTTAATGTGTTCGATAAGATCTGTAATAAAGATAATCATATTTTGTTCATTTATTTTGACATTTTTATTGAGTTTTGGGAAGTCATGTTTCTATTCACTTATCAACTGTTTAACAAAAAGTTGATCTTAGTTATTAAACATATTTTATAAATGTGTAAAAATAAAAGTAAGTTGAATAAATATTTGATGTATATATTGATATAATTGACAATTAAAAAAAAAAAACTATTTTCTCGAAGTGCTAGCAAAATTCTGTAACTTATGCGGGTACCCAATTGGTATAATTCCGATGAGTCAAATAAATTTTTATTATGTTATTTTATATTATTTTACCGAATTTTGGTAAGAGAAGAACCTTAATTCTTGGACTTCAAAGGTAGGTTTTTCAGCTTTTGGATTTTTCTACTTTTCTTACCATTGTAGTTTTCTAAGTTTTGTAGTTCTTTTATTCTTCATATTTCTTAGATTTTATAATTTGTTATTTTTGATTCAACTAGGTATTTGCTTTTTCAATATTTTTTATCGATCTAAATTGGACTGTTAATTCATTAGGAGCCAAAATTAAAGTTTTCCAACTAGTGAAAAATTGACGATTAATCATTAATGATTACTGGATCCTACTTTTTTATGTTTTTCATGCGGTTTGGCTTAAAATAAAACATTTTAAACACGAGTCAAAACTCGGTTTTTATTGAAAGAATTCTGATCCGAAAAGAGACCATTTTTTTTGCAACTTTCTTACATAATTTTGCTATATAATTAGAATATTATTTAAAATTTAAGCTTGTATTAACTATGTACATTTTTCGATTTTTTTTTGTATAAATTATGCTACTTCCAGATTTTTTCTCGGTGCTTTTCGTCGAAATTTTTTGATTCATATTCTTTGTCACATTTTCTGCAATTTTTTTGTTTTTTTTTATTGATTTTAAAATTTTCGATTCTTATTCTTTCTCACATTTTCTGTATTTTTTTTTTATTGATTTAAATTCGATATTTTTTGGGGTTTAATTTATTCGATATAATTTTGACCCAAAATTGAACTTTTCCAAAAAAACACAAGGCAATTTTAATGTAATTTGACTTGATTTGCGACAATTTTGGACGAAACTAATTTTTAAATTAAGAATTCACGATTTCTTCAAGTTTTTTTTAAAGCGGTTTTGATCATAAACATATAACTTTTCCAACGAATCAAAATTCAATTTTTATTATTTTATTTTATATTATTTTATCGAATTTTGGTTAGAAAAGGAAAGTCTTGGACTTGTTTTTTTTTTTAATTTTTTTTATTCTTTGCCTTTCTATACATATTCTTAGTATTTGTCATTTCCATTACTGTTGATAATTGTTGATATTTTAAGTTTTTTGTTAAAGTTTTGGCCCGAAATAGAAGTTCTACGAGGCAAAAATCTCTGTTTATTAAGAGAACTATGGTCCTAAAAGAAATTTCTTTTTACCACATATTTTTAAAGTTTTTAGATGTTGTTGGCCTCGAATTAGAAATTTCTTAGCTTTGTGCCCCTGTCTGTAACTTTTTGACATTTTTTTTCTCTAATCTTCTAACTCTTCCAGATTTTTTAACTTTCGGTTCTTTTACAGATATTGTACAGAGAATACAGCAAATTGTCAAACATTTCCAGCATACTTTTTACGGTAGCTATACTTAAACCGAGATTTTTGGATAATCTGGGAACGGCACCGGATCTTTTTTTCACCCCAATGTGTTAATGATTAAAAATTTTTGCTGGCAGCAATGATTCAATGTCGATACGCAAGGGGGATTACTTTGCTCATTCATTACCCCATCGTCGTTGATAAAATCCGCCGCAGTTGTGGACAAAACGTCAGAGGAAAAATTCCCTTGAACCACGGCTTCGCAGCCCGGAAATCATTTCAGAATGCAGTTATATTTCTAGCTGTCAAGCAAAGTTTACAACAGTGAATTTATAAACCAGTGAAAAGCCAACGAAATAGCCAATTTCTCTTGATGACAATGAAGCGCAATTTAAAATCAATTTTTTATGGAAAAACCTAATTCTTTCAAACCTAAATCAACACATTTTATCACAGACTCACTATATAACTTTAAATTTATTGATTATACAAATAGTTTTAAGAACACCTAACGCAGCGTCAGCTTTGTCATAGTGTTAAGGCAGATGTAGAGGAGTAAAAGCTCCTGAGTCGAGTTTTATAATGAGCTTTAAGGGGCGTTGTAAAGGTGGGATCGAAAGAGTAGACAGAGCTGCATCAAAGCTAAACTGTCATCTCTGCAAAGGCAAATATGTCTCTCTGCTTCCACTTCCAATACTCCTGGAACGAGAGGCAATGAAGGCGACATACCGGCTGCACCAAGTGACGAACATAGCACCGCAACCATTCGATGGTGGGACCAACTATGCCTAGGCTGGCTTGGAATGGAAACAGTCATGGGACACAGTCATTGGGAAACAGTCATGGGAAACGGTCACACGCAGATCGCCAGCCTCATCCAGCGAGACATCCCAATCGTCCTGTCGCAGGAGGGGCGCCCTTGCGATCCTCTGAGACTAGAACAGTCATTTGGGATAAACATCCCAACAAGAAAAGAATTTAAAGAAGAGCTGCTTCAGCAACCTTTTGAGAATAATCAGGTAGGCGCTTATAGCGCTTATGTCTTTGCGCTGGAATTCCAAAACTGTTTGGAACTGCCACAGGACTCTGAACACCCTATCGCAGGAGAACAGCGTCACACTGGTATAAATCCCGGGCCATCGTGCTCACGAAGGCAAAGAGAGGGCCGACTCTCTAGCTAGGAGGGCGGCGGTCTCTGCATTCGTAAGCCCGGAGCCCGCACTGGGAGATCCATACTCCATTGTCAAGGCTGAACTCCAGAAGTGGAGCAATGCCAAATCCCAGGACTAGTGGGAGGGAGAATCCACCCAGACTATCACACCCCAAAAAATGTATCACCGGAACGAGGGAGGGCAAAAGCCTAAACATTCCTCAGACTAAATAGGAGACAAATCAGAGTGGCCACTGCACTGTGCACGAGGAGGCAGAATATACAAAGCAGGCCATGAAGAGGGAGAGAGCTTTCCCTTGGGAAGCCACACGACGGTTTTTCATGCGGATATGTTTGCAATACTCGAAGTGGCCACACAACCAGAAGTCAAACAAGGAGGTCAGTCAGGCGGCCCTGCGAGGAACAGGATGAGTTCAAAGCTCGATGAGTACTGCAGAGATGCTCTAGAGTCACTGGGAGAAACAGAAATAGTAACTCTGGGATGGGTTCCTGGACATAGAGGCATTGAGGGAAACGAACGCGCCGATGAATCGGCCAAGCGTGGTTCCCAGACGTGCTTTACCTTACCATGTCTGGCAGTAAGAAATAGGTACGTCTCTCACACTTCAAATCAGTGGGCATGGGAGAATACAAAGGCAAACTGGACACAGTCAGGAATATGTATACAGACTAAAGAAATTTACCATAACCCGGAGAGACCGAATGCCTCTTGGCTGCTTGGGAGAAGTCGGAAGTGCCTGGGAGATGTTATAGGAATCCTCACTGGCCACTGCAGACTAAACAGAAACTTGCACCTGCAAGGAATGGTGGACAGTCCACTTTGCAATCACTGTGGAGCAGGGGAAGAGTCGTCATACCACTTTCTGGGAGTGTGCTATAGGTGGGCGCGACTGCGCCTCACTGATGGGAGCCGCGTTGTTCCATAGAGATGAACTTCCAACTCTGACGATATTCTCCTTCATTAAAAAGAGGGTCGACGCGTGGAGGAAATGAGGGCCCAGGTGAAGTAGGGATGGGTGGGTCGGGGGACTGTGAAAAGGGCTTTTAAGGCTTAGCCGCAAGGCTTCGCCGCCCCCCCCCCCTAATGTCTACTACTACTACTAGGGATAGAGTCAAGGTTGAGTGTCAAGGGAGAGTTCAATTTTCGCAGCGGATTCACCAGAGTGTTTTGGGCCATTGAATTGTGTACCCGACACCTTTTAGAGGAGGGAGGACACAATATAGATCAATAAAGATCTGCTCGGATAGTTGGGCAGCGCTTCTAGCGCTTATGTCTTTGCGGTGGAATTCCAAAACTGTTTGGAACTGCCACAGGACTCTGAACACCCCATCGCGGAGAGCAGCGTCACACTGGTATAGATCCCGGGCCATCGTGCTCACGAAGGCAATGAGAGGGCCGACTCTCTAGCTAGGAGGGCGGCGGTCTCTGCATTCGTAAGCCCGGAGCCCGCACTGGGAGATCCATACTCCCTGGTCAAGGCTGGTCACACCCCAAAAAATTTTTCACGGGAACGAGGGAGGGCAAAAGCCTAAACATTCCTCAGACTAAATAGGAGACAAATCAGACTGGCCACTGCACTGTACACAGGACGTAGCCCCCTAAGATCTCAAATGCACAGACTCGGAATGTCTGAAGAGACGTAGTGTCGGCTGTGCTTGGAGGAAGACGAGACAGTTAATGAGCACGTCTTGTGACTGCCCGGCTATTGCCAGATCGAGATACGCACTGTTGACATCAGATTCGTTGAGGGTCTGGGCATAACGGGTGACAACTAGTGGAGGTAGCACATTGAATACAATACAATAGGTACAAGGTGGGATTTTAAGCTCTTAGCAGAGTTTTATCAAGGCTTTAACAGAACCTTATCAATGCTTCTAAAACGTCTCTGTAATATAACCTTTTGTAGCCCTTATAAAACTTAAGTGTTACTTGAGAAGAATCGATTAAAAATTGCTACAATGCATCTGTCTTAAGAAATCATATGATTATTGTGAGATCGAATGTCATCAGTTTTTGTTTTTTGTAAAGTGTTTTTGTTGATATTATATAATCTGTTCACAAAATGTTTAGGATCACGTCGGAATTTACAAGAGGTATTGACATTATGGGCACGTCGCCTGCTTGTTGGAGAACTCATTAAAATAACCAAAATTTTGCTGATTTAAGTCTTTTATATTTATCAAATATAAATGATACACAAAAAAAGTATTAATAACATAGTAATATGGCAAATAGGTATATGAAAAAAAATTAACTTCTAAAAACTTATTTAACAAGTTTTATTGCACCTACCTCTAACGAAATTTTGGACTTAACACAACCCTGAAAAATGAGGCAATATAACAAACATAGTGCCCTGATATTCAGCACTTTTCAGCTTTCTATGCTCAACATATAAAACAAAATCTGAAGAAATGCAAATTACAAAGTTTGTAGGTACATTATTTAGAGTATTGTTACAAATCTCCGCCTATATGTTTTATTACTACAAAATGCAATTGTACCTACAAGTCAGCTCTGCTACTACATTACCAATTTATTACTAGTAGCTTCAATTCCTTAATCGCTATTCTGTGTGAGAAAAATAGTTACAAATGTCAACGGAAGATTCTATTTAAGTCTCTCCAAAAGAGAAGAAAGGGTGGTTTCATAAAAAAAAACAAAATGGTATACAAATCTTGACACAGTCCTACTCACGCAAATCTACTTTCGGGTATTTAAATTTTAATGATTACTCCATTTATAGGTATTTGTAACATTTTACCGTGCTAGGGACATTTTTTTAGGAACTCTTCTCAGCATTTTGCCCTTCGATAAGGCGCAGCTGTTTTTTTTTATTCAGAAGGCACCCGATTCCCCAACAATACTACATAACTGGAAACAATTATTTATGTACAAAAAGAAAGAAACTATTTACATTGATGAGTATTATTCAAGTAGGTACGCGATGTCTATTGTTGGAGAACCGTATTTTTTTAGGAACAAAATATTCCATTTATTTGCATTTCTTATTACTGCTTTTATACTGAGAAATATGTATATTTAAACTAACCGCTATAGGCATATTAAGTTACCATGGAAGTTACTTCTTCTTGTATATTATAGGGAGGTTGTGGTTTATAAAAATATGGCACTACAAACAAAACGAAAACGTTCCTGAGTATGGGATCACTGTTGTGTATTATGGGAGTATTAGTATATATTTTAAAATTATAGGATTAAAAATTATATATAGAGTGCCTTTTTTCACAAGGAGTCACCCTGTATAACAAAAATATACTCTTTCAAGCCGTGCATCTGGTAGATGAGCAAAGAAAGGCGTACACTGTGTAGCAGTTATATTATTTATATGTATGTACTCTTTTTATGTATATAATATGTACTATTTTTGGAATTTGAACAGCTCTCGGGAGGAAAGAGGGGGGGGGGGGGGCGACCTCTAGAAGAACTATAACCAGCTCTTTTTTTTTATTACATAGGGTCTATTTTAACTGCATTTCGACATCGAAATTATTTACAACCTGATTTCGATGTCGAAGTGTAGTTAGTAGTAAACCAGTAGAGAACTCATCTTTACCGAAGATATATAGAATGAAGGTAGTAATTCAAGGAAAGACTTAGAAAGGACTCCTCCTTTTTGCAGAATACATTCAAGTCAATGATGATATAGAGAATAAATTTTCTTAATAATAATAATTTCCTTTAATCTGATAAGATTAAAGCGAACGAATTTTTTAAAAATTACGAAAGTGGGCTTATTTGGATGTAGTCTTAATTTCAAGAAATAGCTGCAAAATATATTAATTGTAGAAATATTGAAGAAACTAAAGTCAGTGTTAGAGGTGGACGAAAAGGAATGAGATAAAACACGTGTGACGTGTAATGTTTTCAAAGGTCGTGAATACCTGGTCAAAAGAGGACAGAAATTCTGAACACTTATTTATTAGGTTCCTTCATTTATCTGCTCTATCTCTTCTTGGTTATGTATTCCGTTGCAGAAATTTCGAAGAAAATAAGTTAAATTGATGAAGGGCAGTCCGTTCTGGTTAAAATGGTGTCAAAACTCATTCAAAGAAATGAAAGGTTCTGGAAAACTAATGATTGGTATCAGGTTTGTCTTTACCTATAAAGCAATAAAGAAGCAAGAGTTAATCTTGCCTCAAACTGCAGCTAAATTTGAGAAGACTGAAGAAAAAATACCTATATGAGCACATGAGTATTAAAAGTGTGTTTAGAAAATCATTAAGCCTAATTTCAGTTACAGTAAACATGTATTTTTTTCAATAGAAGACGTGACATGAGGAATTTTCTTCACTTGGGCTGCCTTACCAAGATGGGGTACTTGAAGGTAAAGTCACATCCTTATTTTTAACTTAGGGAGTGTCGTCTTCCAAATTGCTCATCTTCCCGATTGAAAGTTATTTAGGACTGCAAGTAGGCACTCCATAGTTTACCTTTTGTATTCACTAGAAAATCTGGAACGAAGTATTTTTGATATTGTGTAATTTAGAAAACTATGAGTTTAATAAAGGCTACGATCGAGAATTACAGGTTCAATAGGGCACATTTCTCCTAGATTATTAATGTCTAAAAGTCGTGCTTTTGTAAATTTGAAGTAAAAAAATATCGAATTACTGATTGCATTCAAAAAATCGGTAGAAAAGAGTGTTCTAAACTGGCATCCATACTAGGCCAAAAAGGCAAACCAGCGCTAATACCACTTTAATCAATAAAAAATTCTATAATTAGGTAGAACTAAAGAAGGATCGATAGGCAGCTTTGGATTGAGGAGTTCATCAAATCGTGTTTGGTGACAATTTGGTGCTCCTAAGGCTAAAGATAAAAACTGCAAAATTAAAGATAATAACAGGGGGTTTGGCCGTTCTTTTACAACGTTTCCAATGGTAAAAGAAAACGAACTTATCGAATATAAACAGCAGCCAAGAGAAAACATGGAGCTCATTTTTTTGTTTCCAATTGAAATCGAAAACGAACTTATCGTCAAGAGAAAACATATTTGGACTTTTGCAACCTGTTGAATCTGTTGGAACCCAGGGAACCCTGGAAGGAACAGGGCCTCAACAAAACTAACGTCACTAATTTTAAAGGTGTTTCGGTTACAAAATAATAATATCCAACTTGGATTCGTTAACAAAATACATGGTAAAACCTCTGAGACTTCCATTCTCTTTATTGAGTTTTTTACAAGACGTTTCGAGCAGTGGAATCTCTGCTCGTTTTCAAGTGAAACTGAGCCTTAAGCTCGAGGCTACTTGCTTATGTACTAACACTTCTGGATGTACTGGTTGAAAAGACTATCTTGAGGGCTTTTACGGAATGTAAAAGGCAAAAGCCTCGGCAAAATAGGAGGACCAACCTCGTCTTCTTACTATTCCATACGTAAAAGGAACTTCAGAGAAACTTCGACGCATCGCGAAACAGTACAACATACGAACGGTTTTCAACATTGAAAATACATTAAGAAGGGTACTTTCTCAAACCAAACAAAAAATGCAAATCAGCAAAAATATTGTATATATCAGATCCCGTGTGAGTGTGGCATGTCGTACATAGGAGAAACCAAGCGTCCTTTGCATGTAAGAGTTCAGTAACTCATACGATAACAGGAACATCAAAATCGGGAATTTGGAGAGCACCCTTGGTCCGGATACCACAATATTAAGTGGTCGGAAGCCAAAATTGTGCCTAGGGAACAGCACTGGAAGAAACGAAAGTTTAAGGAAGCAATCTCCATTGGAAGCAATGAGGGCGTCTTTAGTAAACCAAGTTGCGACGTCTCTTTGGTATGGCATGGCATCCGGTGATACGGCGGACGAGTGCTGGTCGCTTGACGCGCGGCGGTGGCGACGATCCGGCCAATAGGAATGGTTGGCGGGATTAGCTGTAGTAGCCTCGAGCTTAATGCTCTGTTACACTTGAAAACGAGCAGAGATTCTACTGCTCGAAACGTCGTGTAAAAACCTCAATAAAGACAATGGAAGTCCAAGATGTTTCGCTTAATTGGTACATCATTGTCTACCACCTTTAAACAAATGTTACAAAACGCTATTTCTGTTTTCAGGATAAGTTGTTTTATTCAAGAATAAAGTTTTTTTTATGGAATTATACTTAACTAGAATTAAGAAACCACTTAGGAAATACTGTGATTTAAATCCAATTTTTTTGCGACTAAAATAGTTTGTGTATGTCATTTTAGAACAGTCTACCCTACAGATTCAGCAATACCAACTTTTCAAGAGTGCTCAGTTTGACCATTTCAGTTGGGTTACCACTTAAATAATAAACAAAAGATTACCAAAAATGATCAATAATTCCAGACTTTCTAATCTACAAAACTTTTATGTAAAAAACAAATTGAAAAAAAATACTCCAACACTATATTATTGTAAAACTGAGAAAAACAAACAACGGATTATCACATTATGTTACCTATTTACTTATATGTATTTGTTGAGGTAGGCAGGAATAAACGTGGGTATCTTTACGATAATAATAATATACTGTATGAAATGCTAAACCAAACCCTGAGAAATTAGCAAGACGGATAAAACTAACAATATACACAAAAAAGTTTGTTAAAAAAATTAATAAATAATGAGAATTTGCTCTCGTCCTTTAGGGCAAATATTTTCGTATAAACACCAAGCAGTGTAACAATTCACAATATTATGAACTAATATCTATATACAAAGTTTCTCTAAACAATAAACTTGTCACTTTTAATAAAAAAACACAAAACTGACCCGTGTTAGGTATTATAAAACAACTTTTAATAAAAGCCCATAAAACTGATCATCCATTAAAAGTATATAAGTATATTATTACTTTAAGTGCAGTTTTCTAATGGCGCTTGGTATATATATATACTTGGTACCTATTGGCGTTAACAATTAATAATAATCATAATAGGTAAGTAAGTCTAACCCTAATAATAATCATCCTTATACAATAATTAACAAACAACCTATTTTTATGTTCATATAGGTAGGTATATGTCGCTATATCTTTAAGTGTAAATCTAACTTAGCTTATTTATAAAAGGTTTTATAAAAACCGGGTATGCGTAGACCAGAAGCAATAACATAAGTACGGTCAGTTAAGTGGCTTCAATTTTTATTGCAATTTTTGAAGCCACTTTTTTAAGTACAAAATTAACAATACACAAATTTGCTTCAGCATGGGTATATAAAAAGAGCAAAAAGTGCAATAATGTATTCCTGGCTACGAGGGGTGTCTAAGCAAAAAAATTTATCGTAACAACACCCTGTATCTATAAGAGCTACAAAATATTGCCTATAAAATAGCAGCTCTATTGTTCACTTATTAGTAATTCGAGTGACATTTGATCTGAGTACAAAAATAAATGTGAGGAATTGTATTGAGATTCTAATGTTAGATATTATATACTTTACTGGCATTGACACATAAAACAAAATGGGGCTTTTGCTTGTCTTTGAGTGATAAGAAGACTTTGTACTTTGGTTATATAAATGATATTATCCGAATACCTGAGTGACAATTAACAATACTAATATAAATACCACTCTTCAGTATAATAATAGTATACTAAATATATTTGATTGTAACATCTACGAATTGCTTTTAACGGAAGCATTATTTTTAAACATGGAAGCTATGTATATGTATTTAATTTTATAGGTTAAAAGACTATCTGGTATGTCGTTCAGGCGTCTTATATAACTTTCTTTTAAAGTTACATATAAAAATATTAATATCGCGAAGGCAAAAAGGATTTGTACCATTTTTACCTGTCATTAAGATGGCAAATATTGTTATGTATACTTTTGCTCCAGTGAAAAAGTTTCTCAATAATGTCCATTTGGCGATATCGTAGATCCATATCACACGATTACGTCGAAATAACTTATTAAACATTCATGTTTAGTTCCAATACAAATTCTTCCATACTTTATTATTGCCATTAAAGGAAAGGTTTCGGTGTTTTTTAAAAAACGGTGGAAATGACTTGAGGTTTCCTCACTTAAATGCGTATTATTTAGTGATGATTATTAAAAACAACTCTGATATATTGGTGTATTTGATATATATTTATTTTTAGAAGAATTCAAAAGGGAAGCTCTAGTTGCTTGGAAGTCCTACAGTCAATCAAGGTGTATAGATTGTTTCCATTGGTATGCCCGTAAGGGGGGTATATCCGTAAGAATTTTACCGTAGGAGCATGATCAAAATAACTTAAAATCAGCTGATACAAAAGAAAACAAAAAAATCTTGTAGAACACATGAAAAAATTGGCTGTAAAGAATTTTTGTATTTGCAACAAATTAGTTCAGCACAGTGGCCTGTAGAAGTACATATTAGGACCTATTCTTGAAGCCTTAACTACCTAATTCAATTTAGAATTGTTTATAAAAACCAAAGTGCAGCCTGAAATTGAAATAAAACTTGAAAATAAGTAAAAATACAGTCTGTTGAGCTTTCGGTATCAATCCTGAGGAGGGCTGGAATGAATATCAAAACTTTCGCCTTTCCGAGATTGCAAAATTCAATTGACAGAACTTTTGAAATAGTAGAACAATGAATAGGTCAATCAATATCGATACAAAAACGCGAATGTAGTATAAAAACTCCTGAGTATATAATATCCTAGTTTGCTATAGTGGAAGCCCTGTGCAACTCCCTTGGCCCTCGAAAAACAGATACTTGCGTCACTTTGCTATAGAAAATAGTGTGAATTGTCGCTTAAAGAGCTAAGAATTCAGACTCCAAGTGACTATACGTTCCAGCGTAAGAGCAGTGAAAGAAAACAGAGATTTTCGAGCTAATCCACCAAAGAGTGGTGTGCTTCAGAGACTTCGGGCAAGAGATTCTGTACCAAAACTGGTAAGAGGAGAGAAAAGCCAACATAAGGGAGGTTTAGAGTAGTGGAAGATGCTGCACTAATCTATAGGAAAGAAATTCGCGCCGAACATGTTTCAGTACCTTCTATCTGATTCTTTCTTGCAAGATAATGAATCACCAATACCTGAAACAATACAAAGGTTTTTGAAGACCATAACACTAAAACACAAACGCTCCAACGTGGAGGAGTACAAACAAATGACACTCCATCACTCACTGATGCCAGCTGCCAAGCCAAAATCTTTCATATCTTCACTTATGACAGAATTGGTACATATCTTGTCCGAAAATTTGAGTCGAAACCCCGGCTGAACCTGTATGCAGCTTTGGGTTGTCCTTGTAGCAACAGCGAGGTAATGCGTCCTGAAAGTTCAGCAATTGCAAAGGCGGAAGCTTCGTCAGAATTTAATAAAGTCGATTTTATTAAGATTTTTGTTGCAACGCACATGTTACTGTTAACACTTCCATGAAATGAACAGAATCAAGTGCATCATGCCACGTTCTGCTGTATTGCCGCACAAAGCAATTCTTCATATGAAAAATTATGTGTCTGCTCACACGGTCAGTTTCCTTTTCCTCAGAAACACTGAACAGTACTCTACAACATCAATCACTGATTTCCAAGATGCTTTTGTGGTTTTATGGATAATGGTCTAACACCGAGATGTACCTGGTTGGAACGGTTTTGTGGAGCTGCTGACATCTGATATTAATACGCCAGTTCTGCTGCACAAGCAATGATTCTTGAAGTTCTTTGCCAGAAATTGAAAAAGACGCTTTTATTTAGGTTTTTGAGCAAACGTAACCTTCCATGAAATGAATAAAATCATGAGCATCATGCCATGTTCTGCTGTACTGTCGCACAAAGCAATTCTTCATGTGAAAAATTATGTGCCTGCTCACACGGTCAGTTCTTTTTCCCTTCAGAAACCCAGAACAGTGCAACACTCTACAACATCAATCATTGATTTTCAAGATGCTTTGTTGCTTTATGGATATTGGTCTATCACCCAGATGTACCTGGTTGGAACGGTTTTGTGGAGCAGCTGACACCTGATATTAATATGGCAGTTCTGCTGTATAGGCAATGGTTCTTGAAGTTCTTTGCCAAAAATTGAAAAAGTAGTTTTAATTTAGGTTTTTGTGACAACGTAACCTTCCACGAAATGAATAAAATCATGAGCATCATGCCATGTTCTGCTGTACTGTCGCACAAAGCAATTCTTCATGTGAAAAATTATGTGTCTGCTCACACGGTCAGTTCTTTTTCCCTTCAGAAACCCAGAACAGTGCAACACTCTACAATATCAATCATTGATTTAGATACTTTTGTGGTTTTATGAATAATGGTCTACCACCCAGATGTACCTGGTTGGAACGGTTTTGTGGAGCTGCAAACATCTGATATTAATATGCCAGTTCTGCTGTACAAGCAATGATTCTTGAAGTTCTTTGCCAGAAATTGAAAAAGACGCTTTTATATATGTTTTTGAGCAAACGTAACCTTCCATGAAATGAATGAAATCATGTGCATCATGGCATTCTCTGTTGTACTGTCAATCAAAGCAATCCTTCATGTGAAGAGTTATATGCCTACTGACACGGTTCTTCCACTGAAACACCGTGGAATATCAATCAATGATTTACAAGGTGTTCTTGTGGTTGTATGGATAATGGTCTAAAACTCAGATGTATCTGGTTGGAGACTAACGAAGGCTAACACATCTGATACTAAATTCCAAATCACGAAAATTACGCCATTTGCGCCCCACGACCAGTAGCCACCTACTAATGAAGTCCATGAAAAGCCAGGATGTTGATGATTCATACCAAGTCCATGTTTCCCACTAATTTAGGTATTCTGGACCTAATTTACGACCGCTGCGTGGAAAAAAAAATCCTGAAAATAAACTACTTTTTGACTCAGACAGCAACATTGTTGCCGCGATATATGCTACACCCGCACATTAAACTCATCATTGTCAATTTCCAATAGTTAACCTGAAATGTTAGTTCCAACTATTTTTAACAATCGTAGGTACTATTTTACTTAATAGCAGTTTTATTACCAAAAGGTCACATTTTACTAATTCGCGATAAATTCCATAAAAGGAGTGAAATTTTTTATCTTCTTTTGTTGCACTCTCAAAGGTGTTTCCTGGTGAAAATGCTAAACGCATCGACACGCATAAACACAACATAAAAAGTTGAACACAATTGAAGATTTAAGCACCCCTCAAGATCATTTTGGTAATAAAATTTGCTTCGTTAATCAAAACGATGTTTGCAAAATTTTACGACAGAATGATGACAACTAATTATATTTAAAAGAAATTATTAAAAAAATTAAGACTACTTTCTGCTTTAGAAAACTAGTTTAATTACGCAAGACTAAAGAACTAATAGAAAAAAAAACTAATAATTAAAATTTTATCATAATTACCTACCATAAATGCTAGTTATATTTTTATACATTTTACGATTATTAACTTAAAATAATGATTTTTTCCAATATTAATGGTCGGTTTTCCAGAGATAGTCATATGCGTTTTTTGATTTTTTTGAATGTTGTAAGATATGGGTGCGCTTTATTTATGCAGCTGCTATCTTTGAAGCTTCATTCTTACTGTATCTCCTACTACAAAATAAAGATTTTGTTCAACAACTCAAAAAAACTGCTACACATTTACATATCAAGTTTAAAATCCATCTACGTCAAATTTAAACGCCGAATTTGTTTTAAATTTGAAAGGTCAAAATGGCACTTAATGTACATTTATTCGGTTTTCGGAAATCAGCAAGCTGGATCATGTTGATCACTGTGAGCAGCCGGATTGAGTCGAGAGCCGCTCTTGAAAGGAACCAGTCGTGAAAAATTTTGTGAATTGAAGAATCGAAATAATGGAGAAAATAATAATCCAGATAAAAGAACATGAAAGCACATAAATTGAACAACCAGCTTACACAAAACCTAAAAAAAAAATCCAGAAACTTTCACATACCTCAAGTCATTTCCATCGCACTCAAACCAAAACCAAAGACCATTAAAGCGATCTTTATAAAAACTTCTGCTAATCTACTGGACGCCTCTAGAAAACATCAATGTTTAATTATTATACTATTTTATAATAATGCACTGTAGAGGTATAAACAAGTTTCAATCTAAATTACCGTATACACTTTTTAACCCTTATTATCTTGCACGTGCTCACTATACTAACGTTTGAGGTAGACGGATGGAATTATATCTCTCTCTGTAAAAGTGTAAATCTTAAGTCTGATTAGCAATAATTGTATCAAAGGGCTCCGGACGAAGTCCCCGCTGGGCATTGTACTACGTTTTAAGTAGATAAACAGGAAACAACAATAAAATGTAAGTCTAACGAGATTGAACTGAGGTAGTTGGGATGGAATTATACACACTATGGCAAGAATAGCGGCGACTGATCACCGAATCTACAAACATTCATCTAACGTCTTTATTCGCCAGCTTTAACTCCTTCAGGTTCCATTTCTTCATCGCTGTAGTCGTCGTCTTCGCCGCCCGAAGAATCGGCCTCTTCATGATCGCCCCGATCATTCAAAACCAACTCACCATCTCCGCGTCTTATTTCGTCGCTCCTTTTGATCATCAAATCGTTGGCGCTTTGCATCTGCTGATGCATCTTCTCCAAGAAGTGCTGCTGAGCCACCTTGTCCATGCCCATTGCGTTCAACTGGGCCAGTTTCGCTGCTTGCATCGCTGCTGCAGCTTGCTCAGGATTCATCATCCCCATCATATTACTGTTTTCTGTAATAAACTGCAGGTATGTGTCCAGGATGGCCGATCCGGTACTATTAGCACCGGATACGGGTGGTGCCAAAGGGGCAGGGTAGGGTTCTTTAGAGAGGTGTTGTAGGGAGTCTATGCTTTTAGCCGCAACTGCTGGGCCGGACACATTAAACCTGTTGGGCTTAAAATTATTTTGGTGGTTCAAAGGGGGCGACATCGCGAAGTCTAAACCGCCATATCTAGACTGAGACATGGTTAGGTCTTCTGGGTCATTATCTCCGCAAATCGAGCTGCCCGCCTCGGAGGCAGCTCCAGAATAGGCACTTTTGGCGTCCAGTTTAACGTCTGAACGCCGCGGGCCTGTTGGCGAAGCCCGGGCTCGTAGTTCAGCAGGACTTATTTTTACTCCAGCCTTAGCCAATAACCTATAAGGAATATACCTAAAAACTAACCTTCCAACACTCGAACAGAAACCGCTTTATTACCTGCTGGCGAGTTCTGGATCAAATGGCGAAGGCATTGGTAGCACTGGAAGGTCCTTCGTGCTGATTCCCCGATGCTGCCTGGACATGTGCGAGTGCAGGGAGTTTCTGGACTTGGCGACGGTTCCGCATAAGACGCATCGATAGCCTGGACATATCGTGTGCTTGTCTTCCAGATGGGTTCGCAGAGTGTGCGCAGATCGGTAGATTTTGCCGCATTTGGGACATGGACGGGGATCTGTGGCTCGAACTCTCATCATGTCTAGGGATCTTCGTGATACTGAAAAGGAAACATTTATTTAGTTATTTGCAGACCACCAAGTTAGTTAGATAAGATTTTTTTGGTATGAAAAATGATAACGAGATGTACTCAGCGCTCTAGCAGCTGTTTAGCGACGTGATCAGTTTTAATTTACATCAAAGTTGCCCCAGTATAATCATTTTCTTTAATCGATGTCACTTGAGATTTGTCGCCTTGATAATGACGTTGTAATGAAGCTATCTGCGAACTCTTGTCTGATTTTCAAATTTCGATTCGGAAATCCAGAGGATCGACTTCCTTCCTCGAGAAAATTGTAAGTAACGATGTCAGCTATCCTGCTATACTATTTATTTTAAGTCTCTAAATTGGAAGGATAATTATTCCAGCCAGGGTTGAAAACAATATGTTGTGGGTCTCTAATTTGGGGAGTGGAAAATTACCCAACTTCATCACGAACTTTTGGAAGCACCACTAGGAACGTGTTTCGCTGAGGGAATAATGCAGTAAACTTAGCAATAAGTTTTGTCAGAAACAACAGTTCAGTTCTGATCAGAGTAGTGAGAAACCAGTTTTCAACTATTAATTATCGCTAATCAGACACTGATTGCTTCAGTACCATTTTAATTAAGATTCTAACCAATCAGAGATTGGTATAGTTTCAAGCTAGTTATAGTGTATAATAGTATTCCGTTAACTGCCCCAACCTCGAAGACTAGTACAAGTCAAGCTCGTTAGCATTACGTAAAATAATTATTGATACTTGACCAATTTCTAAGCAATTTGACATAGAAGAAGTACAATTTCTAGTGAGAAGTACACTTTCTGCGAATATATTGATAAACAAATAAGTGTCTTGTAAGTGCGATTTTTGTGAAGGAATTAATTACTTTTCCTTAGTCTTCAGAAAGAAGTGGTTGGAACATTCTAAAAGAGAGCTGACGTGCTAGTTGATTCAAGTTCAAAAAAGTTACAAATTTTCCAAAACTTCCGACGCAGCTTAGCGGTGTTAACTTATAAAGAGAATTCCTAAGAAAATAAGATTATGATGCTCGAAATATTGAAGTAAAAGGGTAATAGTGAGAAATCCATTTTAACAATAGTTTCTTATGGTTCATCAACTACGCTTAAACCTGCGGATAAAAACACTCTTAAGTTCTGTTAAAGATGCAGGTTGTTTTTGTTTGTTTTACTGCGATTCTGGATCTGGTTGAAACAAAAATGTCAGATAATCGGATTTTCCAACAATCTAATTGGTTGAAGATCAGCTGGTTTACTAATTTTAGGAAAATATTTAAAAGAAGTGCCAGAAACCGCTGAGACTTGAAGACGTAGAGATTGAAGAAGACTGTGTCATATTGTAACAAATAAACTTAAAAAGAAGATCTCCAATAAACTTAAAAAGAAGATCTCCAAACCAATATGAAAATCAAATCTCGGAAGAGGCTGTTAAGGATCTGGAAGCAGCAGATCTAAAAGTAAGGACTGAAGAGACCTCTCCAGAAGAGCTGCCTACGTCCGGAAAGAGGTCTGAACGGGCTACAAAAAAAAACCGGAAGAAAAAATCTTGAAAAACGTGAAGAAACCCAAGTGACCAAAACTAAAAGAATAAGTAAATTTTCTTGAAAACTCACGTGTCCTTTCTACCAAAAGTGACACAATTTAAACCGGCAACACCAGACAATGAAATAGTTTTAAGAAACATTGAAGAAACCGAGAAAATTAAAAATGTGAAACGCAAGAAGATAAAGGATATTAACCGACCAATGACATCTCTCATGATGAGAAGAACCCTGACAAATTGAAGAAAATCGATGAGCTTAAGATAAGAAAAGCAGAAGTTTTTGAACAACTTAAGAAAAAAGTGGGTATGGCTAGAAGTAAGTTACTCAAGGAACCTGAGCAGAAAGAAGAAACAACTCTGGAAGCAAAGAAAGTGGACGCAAAGCTTGTGGACACAAAGAAGAAAAGGATCGCGTATATCGAAGACATGGGTAATTGAAAAATTTGAAAGATTCGAGGCAAGAAAAGAAGAAGCCTGAAGAAGTTGGTAGATCTCTTGGGTGGATGTTACCAGTTTTGTGAAATTCTATTTCGTACAAGCTCAACTTCTGAGGCATTCTAAAAGTTGAAATAAAAGTTTAACGGGATCGCAAGTCCATGGAATCGTTTTTTTCCGGAGCATTTGCATTTAAGGTCTGAGCCTGGTCGGGCAGATACATTTTTATTCCCGTTCAAGTTTCCGTATTATCAAGAACATTTCTATCTAGCGCTGATCCTAATTTAGACATCTTTGGAGGGCAACCCACATTGGTATCAGGAGTATTGTGACTTGCTACTAGCAGAAGAAGAAAGAAAAGTTGTCAAGAAATCCAAAGCTATCTTGGAAAATACCGCAAAAGCTTTCAATGCTAGAGAGAAAACACAGATAGAGGTTGGTAGAGCAATTTAGAAGAAAAATGTACAGCAGTTGTAAGCGTGACAAGAATATTCTGGAGACTTGCGGGAGAGTAGCAGATTATTTGGAGAAAAATACAACGCAGTGAATCCTAATGACGTTGAGCTAACCAAATCAGAAGAGACTAGTATTGTTAAAGACGAGGCCTCGAGTCTGAAAGCTTTAAAAGCTACAGTGACTTCAGAAGCTATTGAGGCATAATTGACAGTAAACTAAAGAGGTTTTTGCAAGAACAAGATATCTTTTTGATTCCAAAGAAACTGAACAAAGCTCAAAGCTTAGATGACAGGAAAGTCGACGAAAAGCCACCTAAAACCTAGAAAAAATGAAGAAATAAAAGACTGCATGGAAGAACTGGCTGTTACTACTTCCTGTGGACCACAATCCCAAAGAACTAGCTAGAAGAGCAAACTCGACTGCAGTCTTCACTGAAAGCGCTGCTGGTGGCTACAACTCAAATGGAGTAGCAGCCTCACGCAACGGCCCCGCAATCTTGTCAATCCTAGCGACGAATTCTGTAAGGATAGAGTCATGGTCGTAGACGAAGAATTTTATTGTATTGTACTGTATTCAATGTGAGTGGACTTATAGAGTCCTCCACCGCAACATGCGGTCTATTGTGGCTTATTTGAAATGTTACCAGCAGCTCCACTAGTTGTCACCCATTATGCCCAGACCCTCAACGAATCTGATGAGTCTCGGGCGACACAGCGTTTGCATCTTAGGTGGCTATGTCCTGTGTACAGTGCAGTGGCCACTCTGATTTGTCTCCTATTTAGTCTGCGAATCTTTGGGCTTTTGCCTTTCCTGTTCCCGTAATAAATCTTTTGGAGTGTCATAGTTCGGGTAGGTTCTCCCACCAGTCCTGGGATTTGGTATTGCTCCATTTCTGGAGTTCAGCCTTGATCAAAGTGTATGGGACTCCCCGTGCCGGCTCCGGGCCTACAATCGCCCGTCGCCCTCCTAGGTACAAAGTCGGCCCTCTCATTGCCTTTGTGACCATGACGGCCCGGGATCCATACCAGTGTGACGCTCTTCTCCTGCGATAGGGTGTTCAGAGTCTTGCGGCAGTTCCAGACTGTTTTGGCATTGCAGCGCAGAGACATAAGCGCTGCCCGACTATTCGAGCAGATCTCTATTGATCTATTATGTCCTCCCTCCTCTAATAGGTGTCGGGTACACAACTCAATGGCATATATCTCTACCTGAAACACTGTGGTGAATCGGCCCAGGCTCTCTGCTATGCAGATGCCATTCGATCGCCCGTACACTCCGGAACTAGCCTTTTCGTCGGTTTCGAATCCGTCCGTGTACCAGGTAATTCCTGCCAGTTGTAGATCTTCGCCTCGTTCATCCCAGTCTGCCCGTGAAGAAACCCGGACGACGTAGTGAGTGTCCAATGTACGTTTTGACGCCATTGGGTTGGAGACCATGTTCAATACCGCAAGGCCTTCCAAGCCAGCCTGGGCATTGTTGGTCCCACCATCGAGTGGTCGCGGTGATCTGTTAGTCACTTGTTGCAGCCGGTATGTCGCTTTCATTTCCTCTCGCTCCAGGAGTATTGGAAGTGGAAGCAGGATGAGCATGCGCTCCATGGCTGCCGTGGGCGTCGTTCTCATTGCCCCCGTGGTGCAGAACCATATTTGTCTTTGCAGAGAGGAGAGTTTAACTTTGATGGAGCTCTGTCTGCTTTTTCGATACCAAACTCTGGCCCCATACGTGATTATCAGTCTTATTACCGTCACATATAGCCACATAGTTTGCCACACAGGTTCTTGCACGACCAAAGGGAGAGGTGTGCCCTCCTAACGGAACGAGTCACATGTGAGTGATTTGCCCAGGATGACTCCTAGTAGCCGAAGAAACTTCATACGAAATTCACAATCCAAAAAGATTCCTAAGGAGGGGCGTATTGAGGGTTTGTGATAAACGAAGAAAGATGTGCGAAGATCTCCGCTAGAAGAGATGCTTTAGAAGAGTTCATGAAGAATGTAGTGAACCTTATGGAAAAGTATCTTTCTCGAAAGGGATATTTCGTATTGATCAAAATGGTAATCGAGACGGTATCCAACGGAAAACTGGCTTAATTGAAGCTCAAAAACTTGAGCAACATCAAAGAAGTTTACGTTACGCTTCTGGAGATCTTGGAAAGAGTTTCTATGAAACAGAGGGCTATCAACTTGTTGCAGCTCAATGAATGTCTGAGTGTTGAGTATTTAGAAGGGTTTTCAAAAAAGCATCGTGCTTCAAATACACACCAACAAGAGTTCAACGTGGGCAATCGGTGCTATCCTTAACCCTCAGCTTAACTCCTTTACGAAGTATTGAAATCAAACTTGTTGATAATGTTCTAGGCTTGATGTCACCCGAAACTCCCTCCGTGGTTCCTTGTAGGCCCTGCCTGCAATATCTTCAAAACTGTATTAGAAATCTGCAGAAATCATTAATGGTTTCTGAGGCTGGCTATGAAGGCATGCCTGGTCAAACGCGAAGGATGGTTATTCTCAAATGAAGTTTGACCATGAGTCGTCTGCAGTTGGTAGACCACTTGGGTGGATATTATCAGTTTTGTCAAATGTCACTTGAAATAAGCTCAACGTCTAAGGTATTTCAAAAGTCATAGTTTATAGAATCACAAATATTTGAAAAAAAAATCCGAAGAAGTGGCATTCAAACCTTGGGTCTGGGTCCTGCACGTCGACTAAATATATTTTTGTTCCAGATCCATTATCCAGAATATTTCTAACCGACGCAGATCCCAATTTAGACAGTGAGTTATAATTTGTAGTTCATGCTGTTTACCAAATATTTGCCACTGTCATACAGTAAAAAAAGTGACAAAACCGAAGTGTGATATTGAGTTGACAGATGTAATAGTGAATACAAAGCCTGGCAAGATGTCAACGGGTGTAAAGCATTTTTTGCATGGCTTGAGAGGTGCTTCATTGTTGTGTGAGAACACTTGTCTTGTGGTTTCTACTGTATTAAGTAAATAAATATTAGAAAAATTGCATGAAGAGTACATTGGGACCGAAAAGACAAAACACTATACGAGGAATATTTCTTCTGGCCCATCAGACATGTGCAATTGCTTGCAACTTCAATTTTTGTTAAAGAAGTTTTTTAGGAAGTTTTGTATTTTTGTAGATAACTAGGTATTACCAGATTTAATACACGCAGTGATCCTATACTGTATTTAACACACCTCCAAATTCAATCCCTTTCGAATTCAATTCCAATATTATCTAATAAGTTCGGTTCCAATAAAACGAATCTTCTGGAAACATTTTAATATAATAATACACGCCCTAGTTATATACCATATTCTCTTTAACTAATGAATAAATGTCATTGTTTTAGCTTTCAGTTAATAATTTCCTGGGTCATTTTTCGTAGCAATCAAAAGTAGAAAAGTTCCAAATGTCTGTAAATTTCGAAATGTGTCCGGTTTATTTTGCTTATCAACAATTAGGTACTGCGTTCCATCCATCAAATTTTTTCAATACAACGTCCGGATCTCATTGGTTATTGCGATGCTTAAGTTGCGAATATTTCAGCTGCCATTAAGTAACATGTTTAAACATACTACATGCTACAGACCAGTCCTTCGGATATTATCAACCATCCTCTCTTCAGACATTCCTTCTTGCAGTAACGTTTTTAATTCTGAACCTTTCTGGCGTGAAAAAGTCGAATGCGTCATGCATTTCAAACTGACACAAAAACTGACAGCAAAAGACAGGAACAAGTCTAAAAATTTTTGTCAAAAACAATAGACTATAAAAAATAATTGTGACAAAGAAGCTTGGTCGTCTTTTATGACCTGAGAGACTCATTTAAAACCAGATATTGTGATCAAGATCTTTCTTGGCAAAATTACTTTTAATTGTCTTTCCAAATTTTAATTGGTTTTGACGAAGAATTTTAAACCGGCGATGCTATCACTGTCTGTTCTTGTAGTGTTAAGTTTTTATTGACTCTTGGCACTGACAATGGTCAGTGGAAAAGGGTCCACTATAAGGTTTTAGACAGGAGACACCGAGTCTGGTGCCATGCCCAAACAAAACGTTGTTGAGAAAAGTAAACAACTAAAAAGTAATTGGTTCATTCTAATACATTAAAATTTATTTTACGAATATATTTACATGTTATTCAAGAGATCTTGCGACAGGAGAATTTTCGAAAAATAGCCGAATCTCAAAGTAATTGTTAGTAGCTACCTTCGATATATCACTAATTGTCACGAACTGTCCATCAGCAATAACTACCACTCTTTATCGGACTACAACTTAATGCTTGCTACATTACTTTTTCACTGCACAGCCAACTTAATGTATACTTGGTTGCCTGCTCGTTGAACTTTAAAGATCAACGAATGCAATAAGGAGGAACTTTATCTGGTTGCTATTTTCGGTACGACTCCGAAAATACATGCATGGGCGTTTAGGTCCTACATTTGCCAATACGATATCTCAATATAAATAAACACATTGTTTTGATTAAAATCTGAATTTTGATTATAGTTATGAATGAATAAAAAGACACTTCGCCCATGCAATAAAACAATTCTTTACAATGTCCACTTGATCTGTTTCATAATAGTCCACTCTTTAAAATGTTTCTGTCTCATGTGGTTCCTCACTGAATTCGGATGCGCGAACCGTCTCCTACAATCGAGCACTGGACAATAGAGACTCTCTCTGGGATAGTGCTCATCCAGATGCATCCTTGCCGTAATCAGGTCTTTGAGTACTCTCTCGCAAAGTGGACATTCGTACTTCATATTATACCGAAGGTCCATCGATGTCTCACTGTACTGCTGATCTGGTAGTACCGCGTGGCCCTGGTAGCTGGAGGTGGCATCTGAAATGCCAAAGGTTTCGCTGCACTTTTAGTTACTTTTAGTTAAACATTTAAGTAATAAATCAGACAACAAACAAGTTCCTATAGTTCCGTTTCGGTCTAGCTATCTCTCTCTCTTACTATAAGGACGCTTGCTTGGCTATATTAGAACAATTCGGGCCGAATCCCTTTGCACGTTCAATCGGAAATAGAAAAAGGGGAGAGATAATGGCAGTGCCGGAATATCGATATACAGGCAAGACGAAAACAGACAATGCGAGCTGTTTATTATAGCTAAGGCTCTGTGCGCAATTTGAGGATAGAACAAAAGAATCACCGCAAGGCGTGAAAAAAAGAATGGGGATGGATCGGCACAGAGGCGGGCCTTTGAAGTTTATTTTGAATTTTGTTTGTAAATAGTTTTTTTGCCACTTGTGCGCGTGTAATATGATGGTTAAATCGAAATTTTCACTTCAACTTTTCTCCAGATATTTTCGAAAGCGATTGCTAGCTAATACAACGGTTAAACAGTAGTGTTGATACCTACAACCCTTCTTAAATCGAGGCTTAAATCGTAATTTTGATATCTATAAAGTTTTTGAGATATTTAGTAAATTTTTTATGAAGCTTCATTCTCTTCAAGTCTCACTCACATGCACTGACAAATTACAAGATGGTAAAATAGTAATTTTGGTAGATACCTCCAATGGTTCTTGTTGAGTTTAACTCATTCCATGGTTAAAGTTTTCGATGTATTGGGAAAAATCTTGTTTTGTTCGAAAAATTTTGTAATAAGGTTGAAGTTGTTTTGAGATTTTTACTAATACAGCTCTTAAATCGTAATTTAGACACTTCTTTAAATTCTCGACATAAAATTTGTTTTGAGAAAATTTTCCGTTAAGTTTAAACCAGTTTACTTGTTAGTTACCAGTTAACTCTAAACGTTGTCGTGATATTTACAAAAATAACTTAAAAAAATTAGTTTTTGAAAATTGTCTTACTAAAAAGGTAACAACTCATTCTTTGACGCATTGGGCAGACGCTTAAATCGAAGTTTTGATACCTTTGACTGTTCTTGAGATATTTACAAAACTTTCTGTATTTTTTTTTTCCTTTTCTATTAAGCTTTAATTAATTTTTCCCATACATTCACTAACTTACGATTAATTAGTAATTTCGCCACCTCTATAAGTTCCCGGGATATTTAGAGAAATTCTTTTTGTAACCTTCAAATTCACTTTTGAAAATTGTTCAATTACGTAGAACTAGCTTTCAGCGATTTTTTTATAACTAATACGATGTTTGAGACAGGGTTTGAATATCTCTAACTTTCTTGATATAGATAGATAGTACAATTGCGTCCGTAGGATTTTTACAAGTGATGTTTGTGGCTTTCTTGATATATTTATTCACAAAACATTTTACATCATAATACTACACATCAATAATTTTAGGATATATATTGAAGGTGTAGGACTTGAAATAACACTTCACACTTTTGAGAAGGACAACGTTTCGATCCTTTATTGGATCCCCCTCAGCGCCAAAAAAATAACAAATTTAGTAAAAGTTACTATTATGGTATAGCTACATCTCAACAATGTTAATTAAACCTGAACAACGTTACTTGACAAAACATAAAACCACACAAAAGACTATAAAATCGTAAAACTATATTTAGGTTAGAGTGTGAAGGCTTTCACGGCCGGTCAAAATACAATCTAAAGTGTTTTCCGGGCTTTGAAGCCGTGGAAATTACGTTTCTAAATTCGGATTGGAAGCAAGTTCTAAGGCATACTTCAAGTGTGACGAAACCCCTCGCCACCAGTCCCCCCACTGCAGCGCGACAGCGGGAAATAAATACCACGGAGCTTACCACAGTCAGACAGAAAAGACAACAGGGCCCCTGACAGTTCCACAGATGCCAGCGACACGGATACTCACAACGTTTCTGCACTGCAGAAGCCAAGTGGGTTAAGTGCGCCAGCAGCCATCACTCGGGAGAACGTAAAAAGACCAAGGAGACACCCGCAAAATGCGCAAAAATGTGGGGGCACGCCCCCAGCAAGCTACAGAGGATGTAGCAAATATCCCCAACAGAAGAAGACAGCAACGGCCAAGCCAACGGAACAGAAACAACCAGGGACTAGCAAGCCAGCAGGCCGGTTTCGGGTGGAACAAGCTATGCTGCTGCCACCAAGGTAGGAAACAGCGCAGCTAAATCCACCCCAGGCATAAGCCAACCAGCTGACCTTCTCAGCGCTTTAGACCGGATGAAGAAAATGTTCTCAGCAATGAGTTCATTAATGGCTAACTTCCCCATGTTTCAGGTTTAAATCGCAACACGGCCCCTACCTTCAGATCTGCCCTCATGGAACATAAATGGCATTAAACTCCGGAAAGCTGAGCTACAAGAAATCCTGGAGAGGCTTGAAGTGGACATTGCAGCCCTGCAAGAACCCACCTCAGAAACACTAAGGACTTCAGTCTACCAGGATACTTAGTTCACAGGAAGGACATGGAAAGGGAACAAGAAAGTGGGAAGGGACAAGGGGGGACAAGGAAACCGAGGTGGAGGTGGAGTTGCGCTGCTTGTCAGGAGACGAGAACTGCACGTGCAACCACCACCAATATAAACAGCTAGGTTGGAAGCACTAGCAATCGTGCTATTGCAAAGTGGAAACCGAAAGTGGGAAACTGAAAATTGCTAGCTGCTACCAGCCGCGCCAAGGCTAAGACGTTGGCATTAGAGAATTCAACGCAGAGTCACCAGACTGAAATAGCAGAGCTACCAACCAGAATGGCAAAGCGATGATAGGTTTCTTGGACAGAAGAGAGGACATTCAGAAGAACCTAATCAGCTAGCCAACAATGGAAGAAACGACGTGCTGGACATAGTTCTCTCCACAGAACTAGAAATGGAAACTGAGCTCGCAGTTGCCCATGAGAGTTCCTCCGACTACAGTCCACTGATGCTTCGTCTAGGAGAGGAAGCACCGGAGGAGGCTACTTTGAACAGCCGACGCACCAACTGGCAACAGTTTGTTGCACTCTTGCAGAGAGACCTTCGGTTGCTTCCTCGAACAGAGGAAGCTCATGGGATTGACCAAGCTGTTGCAGTGCTGGAGAATAGCATTATTAATTCTATTGATGCCAGTGACACAAAACATAAAACAGGCCACTAATTAAAAATTATTTAGCAGGTATCCCGGATGAGACCAAAGCAATCATTCAAGAAAGGAGAAGAGTCAAAAGGAGGTCCATCAGAACCAACCTACCAGAGGACATACACAGCTAAAACTGCCTTAACAGGTAGGTCAAAGCTGCGCTGGAGGTAGTTAGAGCTGGGCAATGGGAGGCACTTGCTGGCACCTTGGTTGGCACTGCACCCGCAAGACCGGAGCCTCTGGAAAATTGCCAATGCAATGCGGCAGAAAAGGCAAACAATCCCGCCGCTACACGGACCAAACGGGATTGTCTACACCAAGCTAGACAAAGCACAGGTTTTTGTTAATCACTCAGTCAGTTTCAGGAAAACATCATTGAAGATGATGATGCCGACAGATGGGAAGGGATGGTGGGAGGACCAGCGAGAAGGATAGACGGGATGCTCGATGAAGAGCACATCCCGCACACCAGCCCCGAAGAAATTCGGGACATTGTTCAGCATCTAGACCTCAAGAAGGCGCCTGGATGTGACCAGATAGGAAACAGACCACTCCGGTTGCTGCCACCCAGGGGGAATGCAGCTTTGATCAACATTGTGAACGCAATGTTAAGACTGAGACACTTTCCAACCAGGTGGAAGCAGGCAGATGTCATTATGTTCTCCAACTCTTTTTCCATAGGGTTACAGGCCCATTAGCCTGCTGCCTACCATGGGAAACGTAGCAGAACGAGTCATCCTGAGACGACTAAAGGACAAAGCAGAGGCGCCACGAGACGAACAGTTTGGCTTTCGGACCCAGCTGTCGAACCGAACTGCAGGTGCTAAGGATGGTGAAATGCATCACCGAGGCATTCAACTGACGAGAAGCAGCAGGAACCATCCTGCTAGACGTAGCCAAAGCCGTTGACAGAGTCTGGCACAAAGGACTGCTACTCAAGCTATTAGACACTGGATTCCATGTATCCTTTGTTAAACTAATCAGATCTTTGCTTTCTAGTAGGTATTTCAGGGTGAAGCTGGACAGACAATACTCTACGTACAGGATGATGGAAGCAGGAGTGGTGCTCTGTCCCTTCCTGTACAAACCGTAGGTAGGAGACCCCCCAGAACAGGACCATACTTGCATTATACGCTGGTGGCACGATCCCTTAACACAAGGTTACTACCACGGTACCTTCAAGAGGAGGTCACAGCTTTGGAAGGATGGTGTGCCAAGTGGAAGATAGACCTGAACGCCAACAAGACGTAGGCCATAATCTTCAGGAAGCGACGCAATCACAGGCCAGACAATCAAGTCGTCATTAATGGCAAAGCGATTCCTTGGCAAGAGACAGTCACATACTTAGGAGTGCGCTGGGGAAAATCCTCACTTGGGAAGCACACGTCACCAGGACCAAAAACAAGGCAAAGATAACAAGGAGCAAGCTCTACCCGACGATCGGAAGACAATCAAAACTGGCTTTGAAGAACAAGGTCACACTGATCAAACAGGTGATCCAGCCACAGGTAACATACGTCTCAACAGCATGGGGATATGGAGCAAAGACACACCTGAAAAGTTTTCAGGCAGTCTAAAATGTGGCCCTCACGAGGGCTGTAGGAACGCTCTGATATAGTAGTAGTAGTATAGCGGCACAGTCGAATCAGTCAACTATTATTCTACACTGCCTAGGCCGAATACCCAAGAACACTCTCAACCGAATCAGTCAACGCCAGGAAACACGGGAGATCACCTCAGCGCCTTTGATAATGTCTGCCGCAGCTGTAGACAAAACGCCACGAAGAAATTCCATTAGACTACGGCTTCAAAGCCCGGAAAACACTTTAGATTATTTTTAGATATTGGAGAGTTTTATTATATTGATATTTGATTTAATCAGGTTATATCTAGATATATATTTTTACGATTTTGTAGTCTTTTGTGTGTTTTTTTGTCATTGATTTGTCAATTGACGTTGTTCAGGTTTGATTTACATTGTTGAGATGTAGTTATACCATAACTTTTACTTAATTTGTTAATTTTTTAGCCCTGAGGAAGATCCAATAAAGGATCGAAACCTTGGCCTGTTCAAAAGTGTGAAGTGTCATTTCAAGTCCTACACCTGCAATATATATCCTATAAAACATATTACTTTTGAAAATGGTCCCATTAAGTTTAAGCATGTGCACGGGGTGGGGTGTTCACTAGAAAAGGTCATATAAAAAAAGGCTATGCATTTTTATCAAAAAAGAATGACATAATCAAAGTAAATGGACTTAAAAGATGATGTTTTCAAATAAACACCCCCTACTTATCTCAATTAACATGAAGGTTAATAGGGAGTTTTGATACCGCCTAGCGTTCTCGAGATATGTACAGGGATATTTGCAACAAATTTAAAAATAAAAATTTGTTATTTTTTTTGTACTAAATTTGAACCTGTTTTCAGCTAACCACGATAGTCAAATAGAAATTTTTAGGCCTCTAACCGTTTCCGAAATATTTACTAACAAAAATATTTTTTGAGAATTATGAAGTAAGAATATAAAGCTTAAGTCAGATTTTTGTTACGTCTTACTGTTCTTGAATTATTCACACAGTAAAAAGTTTTGTAATTTTTCTTTTGAAGACGGTCCTATCCAGTTTGAAATTTAAACTTCTCCAAGTAATTTTCAAATAACATGATGGTTCTCAAGATTATATTGATATGGAAAATTGTTTAAAATAAGCAAATAAGAACTCGTCTTTAGCTAACATTTTTGTAACCAACATGATGGTTAAACGAAATTTTGTTACATCTAACTGTTTTTGAGTTATCTATCAACAACTTTAATACCTCCAACCGTTCAAAAGATATTTATAAACAATTCGTCATTTCTTGAAGAAATTCGTTATTTTTTTGACAAACTTTTTTTTTAATTTGTTATTTGTTGAAAAAAAATTTAATTAAAAAAAAATTCTTCTATCTCAAAACATTTCTATTAAGTTTGAACTACTTTTCAGCTATTCTTGTCCCGAACTAACCCGGTGCTTAAACAGGATTTTTGACCATTAACCGTTCTTGAGATATGAAAAAAATTATATTTTGCACTTTTGCATCATCAACGCCCAAGGTTCGTTACATCAGAGTGAATGCCCCAAAGCTAAATATGTGAATATCTAGTCAAAAATATAGTACTCCAAAGCAGAATACAGTAAAATCCTACATATGAATAACAAACGCCACTTTTTGCTGTCGTGACTTCCCTTAATGGTCATAGGCCATCAAATTTCTCAGATGATTGCGTTACTCAATCCGTATCAGTCAGTAATAGAGGGCGTTGTTATTCGAGTTCGTGCTTGGACGCTATAAACGCACATTTATTACTTTATGTTCGATAAAAGTCCCATTGCTTCGGTATATTTTAAGAAATTACCTCGGAGCCTTTACGGCTCTCCCCTATGGATCGCTTTCCCGTGTCCTTCTTCAGCCGCCTAAACTTGGTGAGGAAGAAAAGAACGGAAACGTTTTTTTTATTTCGTTAATGTCTTGAACGGTTGCATGTCCGCCAAAATTTAATGCAAAAGCGCTCATGTCACGTAAAATTTCTCCTTTCTTCCCGTTTTCATTATTTCTTTTCAGAGCAAGAGTCATATAAAAAAAAAGAATGGAAAATATGTCGATGACGGAGATCTCTGAGTGCCTTAGTACCATCACTGCTTTATGACAAAATTTCAGTCAGTCTTTCCATTAAAATAAATAAGTATGCAATCCCTTGAAGACAATTCCCGATAGGACTGAGACACTATAACGTTTTAGGAAGCGATACAATCAAAATTTATGGTCAATAAACATGGCTAAATAAGCGAAAAAACGAAACTCGAAATGGTGGGAAAAGGGACGTTTAGAGAGGGAATGGCTGGGTTGAAAACACGTCTGGATTTCTTTATGGAAATATTGAGAATGATTTTATAAAGTGGTAGATAACTGGGTTTATGGTGGTAGTCTGAAAGGGGTGTCAATTGCTTTTTTCGGCTACGTGTTTGATTGATTGCGAGGCGACAGACAGTCTTTCTGACGAATTATTTTTGACAGGTACTGTCACTGTTCCAGAGATACTATGAGTTGAAAACTGAATACCCTGAATCGGCCACGATGCCATAGTAGGACGAGTATCAGTCTGTGAAGGCTGTTACGGCCGGTCAAAATGCATTTTTAAGTGTCTTGTGAAGCAGTGGTTCAATGGTATTTTTTCCTGATCATCATTTACAACTGTGGCGGAATTTTTTAAAGGTGATGAAACAATTGGCGAAGCGCCTCCTGATGGTGCAGTGGAAAACCTAAGGTAGAAGTGGGATGGGGTGAGACGTTGAAATCAGTTCAAGTCTGTATTTTTTTCTGTTCATTATGTTCTGGATTCTCCCTAAAGGCGGATGAAACTGCTACAAGTTCAACGGCATGGAGATGCAGAAGGCAACGGGAAACCACTGCATTAAGGATCCTTAGGGATTTTCCAAGACAAACAATAATGGCAACACAAGATAATCAAATGGCCCCTAGTCCGTGGCAGACCTTAGATGGTCAAGGGGTGCGAAGAATCCCCACGTTGAAAAACACTAATCTAGTAAAGACGGAACTTAAAGAAGCACTTCGACTTGGCACTTGAAATGTTAACAGCATGTATATGCCAGAGACAACCCATAATATAGAGCAGGAAATGAAAAGACTGGGAGTGAATATCTTGGGAATATTGTCCTAGTGCTTGAAGACTCAATCGTTTCACAAGCCTTACATAAGTTTATCTGATATAATAACTTTGCGATTAATGTGTGGGTTGCGGTTCTTTGATCGGCCACAATAATTTGTGGACGAAACGTCAGGAAGATTTTCCATTGCACCATGGCTTCAAATGCTCGGGAAACACTTTACAATATCCTATCAACGAGTGTACTAGGGATGTGCTCACTTAATTAAGAAGAATTAAAAACTTCACACAGAGCCCAGTAGTTTTTTCATAGATTTGTTATTATTGTAAAACTTTTGCCACTCGGAGCTTTCCAATATCCACTTTTTCTTTTCCGCCCGATTTTTAAGCTTTGCCCCTTACTGTTATATTCTTGAATCTTGAGTTTTATCTTTGCATAGTCTCCTGCGTTCAATGAATTTTCAATCAAACTTCTCATTCCCGCTTGAATTTCCTTTCACACAGATTTGATTATGAATATTTTCTGATGTATTATTTTCTTCTGAGCAATGTTTGAAACTTTCTAATATTATTATTTGCGTCCTTCGTTCTTCAGCTCTTCTAAGCTTTAGTTCGAAGTTCATGATAAAAGGGTTGTGACCAGAATATGGAGTGACTGCTCGTATATATGCTGTAACCTTTGTGAAGTAATTTTCTGTTTTGAAAACAGACGTTTGGTTATTTATATAGTTCATATTTGTTGAGTCAATGACGTGGTCTTAACAAGATTCCAATATCTGCATTCTCCCATAGTCGTCCAGAAAGTCTGCTCTACGACTTGTTTTCAATCTTTGCGTTCATTCTCAGCTTACCACGAAGTGGGACGTAATAGTATATTATATACCAAGGTTGCAAAGCATATTATTATGAGCCGCACGCTAGGTTTAAAGTCAATCTAAGACGTGGAGGGTCATAAGTAGTTCACAACTGCGGGGTATTTTTGTACGATTTTTTCCACTTCTAGACTACATAAAGGTATGACAGAGATTGTGCATAAATTAGGTAGATACTATAAGGCTGTGAAGACAGCTGCGGCAGACATTATCAAAGGCGATGAGGCAATAGGCGAAGTGATCTCCCGTGCTTCCCGACGTTGACTGATTCGTCTGTGGTGAGCTGGTGGTATTTATTCCCCCGCCGTCGCGTTTGAGTGGAGGGACTGGGGTGGGGGGTAATGGTGGCGCGGGGCCTCGGCATACTTGAAGTATGTCGTAGAATTCACTTCCAGTATGCATTTAGAAACGTAGTTTCCTCTTCCTGTTGAAATTGTTGTCGTGTTTAAATATCTCAATGGCCTCTCGTTCGCCTCGGATAGAAACGCTGCGATTGATATAAGATATCCACCGCGTTGAAAAGGATGTCGTGACCTTCGGAGAGAAGATGCTCTGCTCTTGTGTTTCGTTATCCTGGTGTTTTGTGGTGCCAATGTATACCGAGCCTCAACTGCATGGAACTCGGTAAACTCCGGATGCCGGTAGGGGATCTCTGCGGTCTTTGGCCGATCTCAAGCTCTGTTGTATTGTACGAGTGGGTTTAAAAACAGTTTTAACATTGTGCTTTTCCAGTAGAATGCCGAGTTACTTTGTGGATAGGTAGATTTGGTAGACTACTCCATCCGCGCTTTTCTTCATCTTCTCCCGTTTTTCCTTCATGGCGCTCTAATTTCTTGAGAGAAACGGCCCTATCGAACTCGTGCTTGCTGTATCCATTCCAACTAAAGGCTCTTTCCAGATGCTTCATTTCCCGTTCCAATTCAGCCGGCTCACAAATTCTCTTGGCTGTCACAGACGGAGTCTTTATGACTCGCTCTTTTCTGAATGGAATGATGGTTTGATCCGTTATTGAGGTATCGGTCAGTGTGTGTTGGTTTTCTATAAACGGTGCTTGCAAGCTTCCCATTCGCTCTCCTTGATACCAAAACATCAAAAAATGGTAGGCGTCCTTCTTTTTTATCTCCGTAGTGAATTGAAGTTCGTCCTCGCAATGGCTCCAAATAACAAAGGTGTCATCCACGTGTTACGTTTCTAAATGCACACTGGAAGCGAGTTCACATCAAGTGTGCCGAAACCCTGCGCCACCACGCCGGCCCCTTCACTGCAGCGCGACGGCGCCGGCGGGGGAATAAATGCCATGGAGCTCACCACAGTCGAGTCAGTCAACGTCCGGAAGCACGGGAGATCACTTCGATCATTGCCTCATCGCCTTTGATAATGTCGGCCGCAGCTGTAGACGAAACGTCAGAAAGAAATTCCATTGGAACACGGCTCCAACGTCCGGAAAACACTTTAGATTGTAGGTAGATACTGCTCCGCAGATTTTATTACGTCTTCAATCTACAACTAAGCTTTATTTCCATAGTAACCGACAAACTTAACCACCAGTATGTGGCAACATCACAGAGTTTAATGGATCTGGAAACACGCTGACGTTAGCTTTTGAGCTCACTTAGGTAAATAATTAGCCATATACAAGGTGTCCCAAAACTCATCGTCATCCTTTGGGGAGGTGATATGAGGGGTCTTAGTAAAAAATTGATAGTTTTCCAGATATCGTGACTTTTATCAATTTCGTGAAAATCTACAGTTCAATTTTCAAATCTACAATCAGTTTTTTGACTGTTACAGCTACAAAACTCCATATTATAAGATACTCAATGTTGTGGCGCAACCCTGAATAGTTTTGTTATTGAGGAAGAACCAAAGAAACATTACTCATGCTTTAATTTGGGAAAATAAAACATTTTTTTCTCTATTTATGAGTTATTTTTATTTTATGTCCTAACTTTGACTCTTTATACTTAAAAAAATATTACCAACCTAATTTGGCAAGTTATCCTGAAAAATAGCTCATTTAACATAGTTTTTAAGGTGGTGTGTTATTTTGTATGCTTTTCTTTATAAAAAAAATATTGGGTTTTGAGTGCAAAATGAGCGCATTTATAATTTTTTTTAACAATAAAAAATTCGAGTTCAACATGCATTGAATTACAATTTAGAAAACCTGTAATTTAAGACTGTAGTGACAAGTCTAATTCAAGAGCGGCAACTTCTTAAAAAAGATCTATCTATCCCTCTTGCACTTCCAGCGCCATTTAATTGTGTCCATACACATCCAACAAGGTATTAGTATTTTTATTGAATTATGGAAAAAAATCAAGTAAGTCTGGTAACCTAGGAACGATATAAAAAAACGTGTTGACGTATAAGTCAGAATGCATTTCAAAACGCATTCGTTTTGACAATCGAATTATTTTTGTACCCATCTTAACGGGTATGTGAATAGTCTTTTTGAACTTGTTTGATGTGTAGTAAGTGACTTGGACTTATTTTATTGGACAATAACGAACTGACCTGGCCTTTTGAATGTATGTTTGTGTTACGCGGACTTGACGTCCAATATTACTAATGCCGTACCTGTACAGTTCTCGGGAATACTGTAACACTTATGGCCAATGTAGAGGAAATGGTGCTGCTGCAGCTGCTCTGTATCGCGAAAAAATCCAAATGCTTTGAGACATCCGGATCACCGTGAGTTCATAAACGTTCACCGAGCATATGCGGAAGACAGAATGCCTTATACTCGCTCCGGCACGGGAAGATCACGCATGGATCGCGATGAAGAAGTGTTACAAAATATTGAAAATGATCCGAGTATTTCGACGCGAGCAATTGAACGCCTTACAGGGATACCAAAATCTACAGCAAACAGAATTACACGAATGTTTCAATATAACCCATATCATGTGCAACGTGTAAAAGCTTTGCTACCTGGCGACTACGCACGACGTGTCCAATTTTACCGAGGAATGCTGCGGAAACTTAGGGAAGATCCAGAGTTCAGAAATAACATTTTATGGACAGATGAAAGCACATTTAAAACAGATGGGTTTGTGAACATGCACAATTTTCAATGTTATGCTCTTGAAAGCCCACATTCAATGCGAGAAGAAAGGTCCCAGTATCGCTTCAAGTTAAATATTTGGACCAGCATCTTGAATGGGCAAATATTTGGTCCCTAAAACCTGAAAATCTAGGCGGGGAAAAATATAGGGATTTTTTAGAACACGAACTGCCAAATATTTTGGAAGATGTCCCTTTGGCCAGACGCAGGTCACTGTGGCTTCAAATTTTGACGGCTGTCCAGCTCATTACGCACGAGTAGTGAGAGACTCTCTGAACCAAACTTATCCACATAGATGGACTGGTCGTCTTGGTTCCATTTTGTGGCCTCCCCGGTCTCCGGACTTGAACCCACTAGATTGTTTTTACTGGGGTTGTATTAAAGAGAAAGTCTATTCAACACCAATAAATAACAATCAATAATTTAAATCAACTAAGACGACGTATTATTGAAGCTGAACAAGAAATAAATGTGGCTGGAAGTGCATGACGCATAAACAGATCTTTTTTAAGAAGATGCCGTGCTTGCATTAGAGTTGGTGGCAGGCAATTCGAACATATCATTTAAGATTAATTTGTGATGTGTTTTAATAAATACCTGTCACTTTAATTTAACACCTGTTTTAGTTCTAAATACTTAATATTATCTATTGAAATAATTTTATAACTAGCTCATTTTGCACTCAAATAGCAATATCTTCTTTTCTACACCATTTTAAAAACTATGTTACCACTATGTTACCTGAGCCATTTTTTAGCATAACTTGCGAGGTTAGGTTGGTGATATTTTTTTAAGTATAAAGAGTCAAAATTAGGATAAGAAATAATAATAATTTATGAATGGGGCAAAACTGTTTTTTTTTCCAAAGCTAAAGCATTAGTAATATTTCTTTGGTCTTTCCTCAATAACAAAACTATTCAGGGTTGCGCCACAACATTGGGTATCTTATAATATGGAGTTTTGTAGCTGTAACAGTCAAAAAAATGATCTAAGGTGTGGATTTTCACGAAATTCATAAAAGTCATGATATCTCGAAAACTATCAATTTTTTACTAAGGTCGTGTTATGATATTCTAGTCAGTAATGAGCTGGCCTATCACCTCTCCAAGGGATGACGTTGAGTTTTGGGACACCCTGTATACTGTTTATCATTATTGAACACTTATGTTCAATTATTTCATATAAAAGGCAAGAAACCCTATTTCACAATCATTCAACAGTCTTAAAAATTGTGTATATTAAAAGTAGTATAGAGGATAAATTATTCACTCTTATTATCACATTTATCTCTGTTGTATTATAGAAGTTAGATACATTGAGAGTTTTAACGTTCATGTTTAACAACACCAGCTAGTACCCCTTTTTAAATTACCGACGTCTCGATTATTAATTTACTCTTCATCAGGGCTATTCTCATGGGAATAGGGCCAGTCAAAGAAAAGTTCAGTAAAAACATTCCACATGTAACCTTATATAAAGTGACCATTTTTCCCCTGACCTCTGAAAAAAGTTAAATCAGGACAAAGTGGGGAAAACAGAAGTCTATAAAAACCGCATTTTCAAGTTTCAAAAAATTTTTCTTATTTTAGAAAAATCAGCAAAAAAATGATAGATTTTGAAAAATCGTTTTTTGTTCTTTTTTTAGTATTAATTTTAAGGAATAATTAAAAGTAATTGACATTTCTGCATAGGTCTTTTTTTGCTCTTTTCAGGATGGTATTTTACAAATTTAAAATCTGATATTTCGATTTCCTGCAAACGTCATCGACTTATTTTTTTTTAAATACGGTTCTGGATTTTATTTTCCCTTTTTCTGAATCTTCACACACTACAAAGATTGAGCTGTTTGATTGGTGGTAGGTTGTACTCTCTCTTCTAATACGTATTTTATCATGTCTTCGACTCCCCTTGCACGTTTGTCCTTTAATAAGACTTTAAACTCCCCTAAATTTTACACCAAAACCCATCTCCTCCATCTTTGTTTTTTCTTTAAAATAGAAATATCCAGTTTTGATTGTGAATTTCGATTCCTCTGTCAATCCTAAGGCATTTTTTGCTAAATTATCCGTATTCCTAAGGTAGAGAAAACCCAGTTTAAAAAAAACTAATTTTTCTGACATTTAAAAAGCTCTAAAACTGAAATTGTTAAAGTTATAGCCAAACGGTTTCGCGCTTTCCTCTCTTCACCGTAACAGTTTTGTTTAGTATTGAAGATTTTTTTTTGATTATATGTCAAATTTTGATTGGTTTTTGAAAAATAATATTGAACCCATTAAAGGGTCTACGAAAACAAAAATAAATACACAATTCCAAGTCGTTTTGCTATATCTTCAAGTTGAAATTTTACAGCTTTTCAAAAGTTGAAAAAGCCACTTTTTAGGCTGAATTTGCTAGAAAACGGCTTGGAATTTCTTGACAAAACTGACGTCAAACTGACAATCAAAATTCGCACTCAAAGTGGAGTTGTTCTATTTGAAAAAAAAATATGATGTTGACTTCCAGTATAATTGAACATGCTGCCATATTGGAAATATTTTTGGTAAATTGTCCTGACCGCCATCATAACAAATTTTCAGATTTTTTGTATGATTTGTTTTTCCATAATTGATCGATGAAAATTCCATCTGTATACAGGATGTTTCAAAACCGAGTACAAAGATTTTAGGAGCTAATTCTTCAGGTCTAAATATGATTTTTTCCGCTCTTTATAAGCATTTTAATGGGTTTTTAAGGTCTCTTACAGCTTTTTCCATTCGTTTTAGCTCCAAACCTTGAAATTAACGCAAATTCGTTAAATATTACATTTTTGAGCATTTTGACAAGTTTTCTAACGATTTTACCTCCAAACATTAAACTTAACTGGAAAACCACTAACATTGCATTTTCAAGCATTTTAGGACGTTTTAAAACGTTTTACATCGTTCTCTGCACATCTTGGCCCCAAACGTTGACTTTCACAGGAAAACTACAAATATTGATTAGTTTTGAGCATTTTACGACGTTTTAAGACCTTTAAAATCCCTTTTTCACTGATTGTAGCCTTAAACAATGAATTTTACGCAAAAACGTTAAATATTACATTTTTAAGTATTTTGGCACATTTTAGGACGTTCTACGTTTTCTACCGATCTATATTTCAAACAATGAATTTCAGTGGAAAAATTTTTTGACGCATTTAAGCCGTGACAAAATTCCCTTATTGAAAAAGACCTGAGGAAAACCTCAATAAAGGTCGAAACGTTCGCGATTGCACAAATGGGAAATGTTCCACACTCACCACAATTCGCCTTTAGAGCGAGCCATGCGTGGAACTTTATTACAAACCGCTGGTCCAGGGTGAGGGTCGTCTATATACCAAAGATGGGATGAAGGCGAAAAGATCAAAAAATCGCTCGAAATAATCAGTCTAACTACGTACCCCTTTAAGGAGCGCTAACAACGCACCCCTTTAGTACAGAACACTATGCATACTAGGCTAACAAATCAATAGAACTAGCACTCCACAACCTTGTGGAGAAAATCCAAGATACCCTGGATACAAAGGGTGTCGCAGTTGGTATTTTCATAGACATCGAAGGGGCCTTTAATAATGCACCTACGGACTCCCTCCTCAGCGCCAGTAAAGCAAGAAGGGTCGAACCAGCAATAACCAACTGGATTCGCAACATGTTAGAATCCAGACTTTCACTACATCATTAAACGATGATACTGTCAGATTAGCAACAGCAGGAGCTTGTCCACAGGGCGGAGTTCTTTCACCACTCCTGTGGTCCCTACTAATGGACGACCTTCTGGCTACTTTGGAACTATAGGGAGCCGAGGTCCAGGCATAGGCGGACCACATCGTTATCATTATAAGAAACCACCCAGACCAACAAATCTCCAGCACGTTGCAAGAGTTGCTGGATGTTATACACAGCTGGCGTTCAAAAGAAAACCGTAGGAAAACGGTGATTGTGCCATTTACCCGAAGAAAGAGGCTGGTTCCCTTTTAGCAACAAGGTAAAATTTGGACTCCACATGCGACTGGTACCGTTAGGAGGGCACAGCACTACCTTTGGTCGTGCAGGTTCTTGCACGACCAAATCAAGTGCGGCAAATCATGGGGGATGGGACCCCAACAAACTATATGGCTATACGTGACGGTAATAAAACCGATAGTCACGTATGGGGCCATAGTTTGGTATGTGTGGGCCATAGTGGGATGTACCTGGTACAGGGACTGATGAAGGGGCTGGAGTGTACGGGAGATCGGATGGCATCTGCATAGCAGAGAGCCTGGGCAGATTTACCACAGTGTCTTAGGTATTGGCACATACCATTGAATTGTGTGCCCGACCCCAATTAGAGGGAGGAGTTCACACTAGATCAATAAAGATCTGCTCGAATAGACGGACACATTGTCTTTGCGCTGCAATTCCAAAACTGTTTGGAACTACCGCAGGACTTTAGACACCCTATCGCAGAAGAACAGCTTCACACTGGTATGGATGGCGGGGTGTGAATGAGAGGGCCGACTCTCTAGCCACGAGGGCTGCAAGCTCTGCATTCGTAGGCCCGGAGCCAGCACTGGGAGTCCCATACTCTCTGATCAAGGTTGAACTCCAGAAATGGAGCAATGCCACGTCCCAGGACTGGTGGGAGAACCTACCCGGACTATCACGCTGCAAAAAATTTATCAAGGGAACAGGGAGGGCAAAAGCCCAAACATTCCTCAGACTAAAGAGGAGACGAATCAGAGTGGCCACTGCACTGTACAGAGGACATAGGTCTCACATGCACAGACTCGGACTCTCCGAAGAGACGGAGTGTCGGCTGTGCTTGGAGGACGACGAGACAGTTGAGCACGTCCTATGTGACTGCCCGGCTATTCCAGATCGAAATACTCACTGTTCGGAAACATGATCATTGCACCTCAAGATGCAAACCTAGTGTGACAATTAGTGGAGCAAGCAGGGACAAACCTTATCGGCAGCACTTCGAGTGAGCCACAATAGACTTGCAGGACTGTACAAGTCCACTCACATTGAATACAATACAATACAATACAATACAATTCGCCTCATTCATCTTAGTTAAAAAGGGCTCAAAGCCCGTATGAAGATTTCTAAAATTACTGCTGGAATAGGCATCATTTTTTGATATATTAATATTAGATTAGTCGGATGAATATGATTTTATTAACTTGTAATGACCTGTAAAGCAATAGCGCATTCATGAGCAAATTGAGTACCTAATTCTTTTACTAAACGATAATAAAGTAACTTTATACACAGCGCGGAAACTCTATGAACTACCCATAATCGAAAATATAAGAATCATAAAAAGAGCGAACAATTGAAGAACACTAATGCCTTTTAGGAATATCCACATCTTTGTAAGACTAATTTAATTTATTCATCTAAATACTGAAACTACAGTATTTAGACTTCTAGTACCACATGAACACTTGCAAATCCTAGTAGAAGAAACGCTCAAGTAACACAAATCAGTGCTTAGAGGCAAACTTAAGACTGCTTCCAGTTTAGAATTTCTAGATCGGATCTCGAGAACAGGTCAAACGTAAATGATCTCTCTCAAATAAATGGAGGCGAAATAGGCAGGAAGTGAGGACACATTTGATTAAAAATCGAGAGTGAAGGGTGTTCTGGCGACGACAACCCCAGACCAAATTTTAGGATAATCTGGGCAAATAGTTGCTCTGTCCAAACCTCCTACGTCATTGTAAATGTTTATTTATTAACCCTAAATCTCTGTAATAACTGAGTAGAACAATTGACCGTTATTGACTGTACTATAATGCAATAACGAATTAATGGTAATTGCAGTAATTGCTCCAATTTAAACCAATTACGGATATAAGCCATTGAGGATATAGGCACTAAGCTGCAAAAGCAATATATTTGTTTTTGTTTCGGTAGCTGTGTAACTTGTTTAATTGAAGTAAACACAGCAGCAGTTGAGCTAAATTTTACTGGGCCCCCGACGCGGACAAAGCAGCCACCAAAACGGACACGCAGTATAAATCAATAGACCAATGCTGGATAAGGACGGATTTGGCAATTTCTGACTGTAAGTGCGACAGACACGGACCTACCAGAATATTTGCCCTTTATCCCCAGTTCTTAGTACCTACATGGTGAATAAAACTAAAGCCGGGTCCTGTAGAATAAGTTCAGCTACATTTCCAAGTTTCAGGCAGACATAATATAGTAAATGAAATGATTTTTCAGCTGAGAACACTGTACACAATCCTTTGAAATTAGGTTTGACCCTTTTCAATACAGATTAAAGCCTAACTGCGTGTGATTAACAAGTTCGACCCTGGTAATCATCCACGTCGAATCTACTATCCTATCAAGGCGTCCCTTATCCTTCCCCGAGGGCATTTCTAACAGTTCGATCAATTGCAGAAGCGAACATTTAGGATTATTTACGCACTGCGAGACCTTCTAACGATTTTGAACGGCTCGTGCACTTAGGCTTTACAAACTCACCCTAACGATAGATTAAATTCGTATTTGAGCGGGGATGGATTTTTTGGCAATGCCCTCGAGCACTTAGATTCGATTTTGGCGGAGCATATATGTTTAAAGCAGAGCTGCGGGGAGATACGATAGAGAAATTGAGGTTTAGATGTCAATTTACTCATAATAATATGTATATGCTATAGATACGTACACCAAATTGTTATAAAAAAAGACCACTCGGTATAGTAAGTACGTTGTCATTTACTTCAAGTGGGAAGCTCACACTGACGATGCAGGACTTTGTCGAGCTAAAATATCACGCTGAAAATATCAAATAATATAAATTGTTTGCTTATTTCTTTTGGAAAGATGGCAGATGTCACTTTTGATACACTGCCTCTCTTCTCAGAGCTTAGCTGGGCTTTATTCGGCGCCTTTTCATTTGTAACATTTTAGGTCATACTTTTCTGTACGTGTAAGGGATAAAAGAGTAGGTATTACCGTCGAATTCTTTACCTTTGTGTACCTCCACACCCAGTGTGACAAAGAACTTTTCAACTTGTTTAGAAGCTTTTGAATGATGGGTCACTACTCTAGGTAGGTACACTGTGTCACCGAACGAGTACTATATCAGGTATTTGGTAATACAAAACGTCAACTATTATCGAAAAAGATAAACCATAACTTTCTTAGATTTTACGGCTAATTAGGAATTGACGATTTATCTTTATAGACAACAAATTCTCAGAAAATTTGATGCACTACTCACCGAAATCGTTGGCGTTCCCATGCATTCCTGAGGGACCTGGCATCAGTCCACTGAGACCTGAAATAGAAATTTGATCTTACACTATCATTCCAATGCTACAGAGTACATTTTTTGGTCTTTTATCCAGAATTCAATTCATATATACTTGTACCACAAAATGGCAAGTACGAGCAGTGGGAACTCGAAAACGGTAACGAAGTCATTCCAACTGGAACAAAATTACTATTTTTTCGGGAGATAAAGTAGAGGGGCAAACCAGTAACAATATATTGTAATTTTACCTGACTATTACTCACGTTTCAGACCTTTTTTAAGTTATTTTTCACTTTTGAGCTTCACTTTTGCGATTATTCTTTTTATATTTTTTGTTAGTATATTCTCTATCAACTTCCCGTCTTTTGCCTCAGCGTTTTTAATAATGTCCACTGAAGTTGTGGGCGTAATGCCAGAAAGCAATTGGACCATGTTTGCAATTATTTCTAAGCACATTTTGAGCATGCGCCCTCTGCAACTCTCCATGTCTTCGCTTTCTCCATCTCTCCGCACTCGGCATAATGTCTACAGCTGCCACTCTCGCCATTATCTTTGCCACCAAAGAGGAAAATGAAAGAATTTGAGGTCAATTACTAACCTACGCAATTCAAACTTCGCTGCAATTTCTACATGTACATCCCCCAGTTTGATCTCCGGAGGCTTTAACGCTTTAACTTTTACTTCAGAGAACATGACCTCAGCTTATCATTTTTGTTGACCGTCTTGTTGTCTCCCTCTTTCACTCTCGCTCTCTCTTTTCTTCACCGCCATAACTCACAAACTTCAAGAACAATATAAATTCTGACCATCTGAGTCCTCAAAACCTGAGTTCTCATCTTTGTCACTTCCACATCCTCCTTCATCTCTTCCACCCATCTTTGCAAGCATACCGATCCCTATTGGCAACCCCTTTTGATTTCCAGTATCACATAACAACAAACCTCTAGTGATGATGAGGTTCACCAAATGATTTGCACGTGCTTAGGCTTACTTAAGTACAAGCTTACCACTGACAAATTGACAAACTCTATTTATCATTCCTATTTATCTTTCTCTTGTTTAACATGGATACCTACGTAATCTCTTGGCCGCATCCTCATCTCCATCACATCACCATTTTCTCCATGTTGATTATAAATAATGGACACACCTTTTTTTCCACACATTTTCCACTTCAGCTCTAGAAAAAGACCAGTGGCCAGAAGAAAGAAATATATATGAAAAGGGGAACAGGAAACAGCTGAAGATGAGTGCTGGATTTGGTACACCAATTAACAGAATAACAGCAAACGGAAAGAAGAAATTTGAAGAAAGAAAACCTAAGAAAAAAGCAAATAGCAAAATCTGCATTAAAATGAAAAGAAACGCCTTTTGAATAGAAATAACCTAAAAAAAAATTTTGAAGTTGCATGTCAAAACGAAGAAAACAAAAAGCGAGCGAATTGGAAGAAAAATTATATGTGAAAACGAGAACGGGAAATCACTAAAGAAAAGTGTTGGATTTGGAACACTAATTAATAGAAAAATAACAAAAGAAAAGAAGAAAGTGGAAGGAAGAAAACGTAAAGAAAGGGCAATACCAAAAACTCCATTAAAATGCAGAAGAGGCTTTCTGAAGAAAAATAACCGAAAAACAAAGTAATATTAGTTGCACGTCGAAACGAAGAAAATGAGAAGCAAAAGAATTAGAAGAAAGAAATATATATGATAAAGGGAACAGGAAACAGCTAAAGAAGAGTGCTGGATTCGGTACACCAATTAACAGAATATCAGCAAAAGGAAAGAAGAAATTTGAAGAAAGAAAACCTAAAAAAAAACCAAATAGCAAAATCTGCAATAAAATAAAAAGTGAAGAAAAATAACCTAAAAAAAATTTAAAAGCTACATGTCAAAACAAAGAAAACAAGAAGCGAGCGAATTGGAAGAAAAATTATATGTGAAAACGAGAACGGGAGACCACTAAAGGAAAGTGTTGGATTTGGAACACTAATTAATAGAATAATAACAAAAGAAAAGAGGAAAGTGTAAGGAAGAAAATGTAAAGAAAGGACAATACCAAAAACTCCATTAAAATTCAGAAAAGGCTTTCTGAAGAGAAATAACGGAAAAAATATAATAGTTGCGTCTCGAAGCGAAGAAAACACATATGAAAAGGGGAACACGAAACAGCTGAAGAAAAATGCTAGATTTGGAACACTCATTAACAGAATAACAGCAAACGAAAAGAAGAAAGCTGAAGGAAGAAAACCTAAAAAAAAGCAAGTAGCAAAATCTGCATTAAAATACAAAAAGACGCCTAAGAAAAATAACCTAAAAAAAGAATTTTTTAAAAGCTGCATGTCAAAACGAAGAAAACAAGAAGAGAGCGAAGCGGAAGAAACAATATATATGAAAAACCACTAAAGAAAAGTGTTGGATTGGGAACCCTAATTCATACAATAATAACAAAAGAAAAGAAGAAAGTGGAAGGAAGAAAACGTAAAGACAGGGCGATACCAAAAACTCCATTAAAATGCAGAAGAGGCTCTCTGAAGAAAAATAACCCAAAAAAAATGTAGTAGTTAAATGTCGAAACGAAGAAAACAGGAAGCAAAAGATTTAGAAGAAAAAAATAATATATAAAAAGGGAAAAAGGAAGCAGCTGAAGAAAAGTGCTAGATTTGGAACTAACAGCAAAAGTAAAGAAAAATTCGAAGAAAAAACATAAAGAAAAAGCAAATAGCAAAATCGGCATTAAAATCCAAAAAGACGCCTTTGGAAGAAATATAGCTTAAAAAAAAATGTAACAGCTGCATGCCAAAAACGAAGAAAACAAGAAGCGAGCGAATTGAAAGAAAAGATATATGTGAAAAGGAGAGCAGGGAACCACTAAAGAGAAGTGTTGGATTTGGAACACTAATTAATAGAAAAATAACAAAAAAAAAAGAAGAAAGTGGAAGGAAAAAAACGTAAAGAAAGGGCAATACCAAAAACTCCATTAAAATGCAGAAAAGGCTTTCTGAAGAAAAATGTCCGAAAAAAAAGCAATAGTTGCATGTCGAAACGAAGAAAACAAGAATTAGAAGAAAAAAATATATATGAAAAGGGGAACAGAACACAGCTGAAGAAATGTGCTGGATTTGGAATCCCAATTAACAGAATAGCAGCAAAAGAAAAGACGAAAGTTGAAGGAAGAAAACCTAAAGAAAAAGCATATAACAAAAACTGTATTTAGATGCAAAAAACGCTTTTTGAAGAAAAATAATCTAAAAAAAATTCAATAGCTGAGAATTGGAAGAAAAGGTATATGTGAAAACGAGAACAGGAAACCACTAAAGAAAAGTTTTGGATTTGGTACACTAATTAATAGCAAAAAAGAAAAAAGTGAAAGGAAGAAAAATTAGTTTGGGTAAATAAGAAAGAAACAAACTGTAAAAATGTGATAAAGGACAGAGAAAAAGGGAGAAAAAGACTTGTGTAAGGAAAAGAGAAAAAGACTTGTGTACAAGGTATGCGAACTTTTGTACAAATCTATTTCTCCCCAACTTCAACGGTGTCAAACAAATACACCTTGCAGATTGCCTCAATAATTTCCTATAATAATCGAAATACAAAATAAAAAATGAAAAAAAAAGAAAGAGAAAATACAAGAAAACTCGAGAGTTAAATAGCATAAACGAACAAGTAAAACAGATAAACAGGATAAATCAAGAGAAAAACAAAAAGGCTAAGAAAAAACTTGAAGATTTTTTATTCAAAATTTTAATAAAATGTGTCTTAATTTTTTAATTTTAGTATTTATACCAATTATTTAAGAAAAACGTAACAAAATATACGATGAAATACAAAAAGCCACCAAACAGAAGAAATTGATCTTGGACTGCCAATAAAGAGATTAACAGCGAAAAAAAACTAGAAACTGAATTGTGAATACTCCAAGAAAAAACAACAATTTATCAAATACATATCATAGTGACAAACAAAACACGGGTTTCGAAAAATTGCTCTAAAAAGTTCTATTTTAATAAAAATTTAGAAAAATAACGACTAAACATAATATTTGAAAGGTATATGAAGTATCGCATAGCTTCATGAACATCTGTAAAACACCACTTTATTGACATATTTTGTAATAAATAATTGATCTGGTCCGAATCTATTACCGTTTTCGAGATACCCAGAAATGGACTATAAATTTATATACAAGGTGGTCCATTTAAAAGGCTCATTTCTTTTGAGTATATACATCAAAAATTCCTCAAACTCGTCATATTTGGTTTCAAAGAAGACCAAATTGATCTAAGAAAAGCATTGATCTTGAACTTTTACATAGAAAAAAAGGTCATCTGATACCTCCTTTTGAAGGTCTTATGTCTCTGTTCATATGCCAAAATTAATTTGGTCAAACCAATCCATAATAGAGGCCAAATAGACTTGTTTAGAGGTTTTAATTTAAAATAGTCGAGTTGCAGGGAAATGGTTATTTCTACCCTGTTTGGTTAGGGTAATGTAACTGCTGTTAAGAGGTGAATAGTGGGGTGTGGGACATAAAACAACCCTTAATATTTGAGAACGTTTTGACATTTATTAAGGTCTTCCTTAGGGCTCTTTCAATAAGCCAAGGCTGTCATAGGTCAGGAACAACATTCCACTCAATACAAAATAATTAATAATAAATGCGTCGTCCTGATGTGGTCTTCAATTTGTAGCAACTAACCTGTGACAAACTTCGCTTATCGAAAGAGCCCTGAGGAAGACCTCAATAAAGACCAAAACGTTGGCGAGTTTACAAACGTCCGCTATTCAGTTTCTTCGACATAGTAAAAAGGACGCAAAACATATATAATGTTGAAACTGCTCAAAAGTGTACGCCTACCCCTAAAAAGTAAAGTAACATATTCAAGCGATTTTTCTCGATGAATATAAATACTCAATTAGGAAAAAAACGGGGTGAATCCTTTTCGATGGGCCACCCTGTAGAATAAAACGTTGCGCTCTCAACCTACCTTGCAATCCCAGCAACGCCCCCGGAAACGACGGTTGTCTCGACTGATCCATGAGTCCGCCATTCGTGTGAAAGGGACTGTGTTCATCCATCAAACTGGGATAATCGGAGGGTTCAGTCTTTGGGGTTACCGGCTCACCATCGCCGTGCTCACTGAGGGCAGTATCGCTGCTATTGCTATCTTCACACGTGGATTGGGGGTGGTTGGGGGACCTCGAATTATTGTTCGACTTCTAGAATAAAACCCCATATAAGAAATGCAAAGTTGAAATCACCCTCCCTTCAGCTCAAAGAGAGCCGATGTCCCAATTAGTAGAAACGACTCAATAAATTATGTATCCTCAAAATTAAGATTCACCTCTTTCAAAGAGATATTGGGTCCCCCTTCCAAAGCCTGTCCTAGGAGAGACTCCGCCGTTTCTCCATTATTATTCCTTGAAGGGCTGCGCCCCCTATCTGGAAAACTATCCCCTTCGGAACTTCGGGACCTTTTGGCCGGGGGCGGCGAATCGCCACCCTCCCGTAGAGCTTCTGGACGGTCTGTGGCCCACGGCAAAGAGGAGGAGTTCTGGAACAAATTAAATGAAACTTAGTTAAGTTTCCGGCTATAAACAATTATTATCTATATCTTGTTTATGTACATACCCAAAGAGATTGGTATTTTGCTAATTCTTGGAGTTATCAAAAATAATTAAGATTAAGGGACGCAGTATAAGATCAATTTCCTGACATCTTAATGGCTTTTTCTATCAGTTTCCGCCGATTCTGGTTGTAAGGTGAAGAGAGTTGTAATCTAGCGAATTATGTATGTCCATGTCCATTAAGAAGGAATAATTTTTCTAAGCTCTATTCACACTCTAAACCGATTTCAGTTTTTATTTTAAGGTCTCTCTAATTTTAGCAAAAGTGGTTAAAGATCACATTATTTGTGCCCTGTCGTTCATTTAACTTGAGAAAGTGAATATATGAAAAACACTTAATATATAGAACGAGAAGTTTCGAATGAAATCTGGTTGACATGAAGGAGAAAATAAGGATGAGTTTATGTCCTTATCGCAAATGCAACTCTCGGAGACAACAGCGAGTAATTAGAGCAGCAAATTTAGTTTTGACTCAAAACTTTGGGTATTTATTCAATAACTTCAATATATTCGAAACGTTGGCATTCTATAAAAGATGATAGGGGGTATTTTCATTTTTTTTCTTCTTTTTAATAATAATTTCCTTCAAGAAATCAAGTTTACAGCAGAACGATCATCACTAGATCATCACTATTTTCTCAAAATCCAAATTACTATTTCTAAAACCGAAATACTAAAGCTAACTTCTCAAAAAAGTATTTTCTTTTCTAGGGAGAAATGGAAAACAAGTTCCAAAACAACCCTTTTACCTACTGAACTGCCTATTATTGTTAGTATAATAGGACAGCCCAGGTTGCTACTTACCACTCGAGAGTTCTGTAAGCGAGTTTACTTGACCCAAAACGGTGGAAATTTCTCCCTAGTCTATCTAAAACGCATTGCTAAAGGAATATGAGATTCTCGGTGCTGCCACCTATGCCCATTACCGTGACTCACGGAAAAATCGAACTTCAGCATAGTATTTAATCGATGTCCCGACACTTTTCTTCTGTCGCTGTGCGTTTTCGTTCTGGTTGTGCAGGGATGTCGGATTGTGATGGTTTACCAAAGCCTGCTGCTAGTTTCTCATGAATAGATAACATACAAGGTGTCAAAGAATATGTAGGTGATCTCTCTTAATTTTACAGAACACAAAAAAATAATTTCCTGAAAAAAAATTGACCTATAGCCACCACCTAAGGAGATACCGCCCCTCAAAGACGTTTGTCTTATTCTGTACAGCAATGACGAATCATATGACACATTTTTTAAATCAGAAGAAAATCGCCTATTTTAAAAGGGAAAAATATAGAGGTTTTGGAGGAATTTACAAACATTTGTCATGTTTTTAATGTGTTCTGTACGAATCCGAGAAATTGCTCACCATATCCTTGGAGACCCTGTATGAAAATAGAACTTTAAAAAGAGACCATTAAAAGCCTCTAGTGAACTATTATATCTCAAAAAATCACGAAAACGCAGTTGGAATAAAATTAAATCAAACACAAATTTTGAAGAGTTGTAGGGTATTTTAGAAGCTTTTATTTTTTATTTTATACAGTCATACTCCAAAGTTTGCATAGCAGTTTTTAGTTCATGTTGGAGAACAGCATTAACTTCTCTTTGGAATACCTTCCTCTAGAACTGTGGTCTCCTGCACTTCTTCTGGTAGGTCTTCAATAGTATAAAATGCACTCTATTCAACAGTGACTCTGGTTTGAGGTTTTCCTACCTTCCTTCTTTCTCGACAGTGACAACTTCGGTTTTTTCTACTTGGGTTCTTTGCTTTTTCTTTTTAACAATTAGCCTCCTCTTCACAACCTGCTCCTTAGGTATTTCGTGTTCAAAAACTGTTATCTAACAAAACTCTAGCAAATGGTTATTTACCAGCATTCTTTACTCTAACAACTTGCGACATACAGCCATACTCTATAGTTTGCATAGCTGTTTTTAGTTCAGGCTAGAGAACAGCATCAACCTCTCTTTGAAATACCTTCCTCTAGAACTGTGGTCTCCTGTACTTCTTCTGGTAGCTCTTCAATAGTATAAAATGCACTCTCTTCAACAGTGACTCTGGTTTGAGGTTTTCCTTCCTATTTTCTCTACAGTGACAACTTCGGTTTTTCCTACTTGGTTATCCTTTTTCTTTTTAACAATTAGTCTTCTCTTCACAACCTGCTCCTTAGCTATTTGGTGTTCAAAAACTGTGGTAAATAATTATTTACCAGCATTCTTCACTCTAACAACTTGCGACATACAGCCATACTCTAAAGTTTGCGTAACTGCTTTTAGTTCAGGTTAGAGCACAGCATTAACCTCTCTTTGGAAGACCTCCCTCTAGAACTCTTCAACAGTGACCCTGATGTGAGGTTTTCCTTCCTTCTTTCTGTAGAGTGACAACTTTGGTTTCCTCTACTTGGTTATCATTTTTCTTTTTAATAATCAGCCTTCCAACCCGCTCCTTAGCGTGTTCAAAAACTGTTATTTAACAAAACTGTAGTAAATGATTATTTTCCAGCATTATCTTCTCTTTTATCTTTTTTTTTCTTCTTTAGAATTCCATTCTATGATTCTGGTCTAATCTAATAAGTCGTCTTGGAAACCTCTTCAGCTCTAAATGTTGAGTTTTTACTTTGCCCTTTATAGTAACAATTTAGTTTTATCCTCTTTGTCGCTTTTCTATTTTTTTATTACTAGATTTTTGACAACTTTCTTTTCAGGTACTCCTTTTTGCATTAAAGTTATTGTCTCTTCTTTTCGCTGTGACAGTTCTATAAGAAATATCGGCGATTTAAGTATTTCTTCCTCCTCTCACTAACAAAATACTAAAACCAAATTTACGGTTGTGAGTGGTCATCTGAATTTCTCTCTTACTGTAACTGTTTTCACCTTCTCTTCTTTGCCGCGTTTTTTTTTCTTTTCCCCTCAAGTTTTTCTATCTCTATTTCTATCTAGTTATTCTGACGTATTAGAAACCTCTTCAACTGGCACTGTTGTTTGAGGCTTTTTACTTCTTCCTCTATATTAACAATTTCAGATTCTCCTCGTTGACATAATTTTTTTTAACAATTACTCCTCCTCAAAACCTGCTCCTGGTTACTTCGTGTTCACAAACTGTTATTTCTTAAAAATCCTCACGAAGGACTTGAATTTCATATTTCGATTCTTCTTTAGGACTTTCTTCAACAATAACTGTAGTGAATATATCTTTTCCAGCATCCTTTACTGTAACCACTTGTGCTTCTTCTTTGACGTCTTTTTTCTTTCTTAGAATCCGTTCCCTAATTACTTTTGTACAAAAGGAGCATATGCTAATGTCTTGGGAACATCTTCAACTGTAACTGCAGTGTGAGGCTTTTTACTTTTTTCTTCTATAGTAACAATTTAATTTTTTTCTCGTTTATCGCCTTTTGATCCCCTTATTATTAGTTTGTTGAATCAAGTACGTTTGAAAAAATAAGGAATTATTGAATGGCAAATGTATATCACGAAACAATGAATTTACAGAATAAAAGTGTGACCAAATAAAACAAACACACTGTAGATTATTATAATATGTTATGTCAAAAAATTGGGCATTTAAAGCAGACATCTGCAAATTTCGGTTTCGGGGACCTCTAGGGCAAAAATTTACCAGATATTTAACAGAATTTTTCCATTAAAAGAGTCTATTTAGGGCCGTATAGTGCAATATTTTTTCTAAAAAAAAAAACAAAGGTTTTTTCTTTGTCGACTTCCTTTTCCTTAACAATCACTTTATGCTTCACAACCTGCTCGTTGGTTATTTTGTGTTCAAAAACTGTTATTTCTTGAACACCTTGTAGATCTTTTCCAACATCGTTTACTGTCAAAACTAGTGCTCACCTTTGACCTCATTTTTCTTCATTCTCTAATTACTTTTGTACAAAACACCTCTTTCAGGTGCATATTCTAATGACTTGGGAATCTCTTCAACTGCTTCTCTCGTTGATTTTTTAAATTTTTTCATTTATAGTAACAATTTCAGTTTTTCTCTTCTTTATCGCCTTTCTATTTCTTTATTACTAGTTTTTGGCAATTTTCTTTTTAGATTCTACTTTTTCTATTAGATTGATTGTCGCTTCTATTTGATGAGGCGGTTCTACAAGAAATTGTCAATCTAAGTAACTAACTTAAGAGGAGGAAAAAATAATAACCAAAACTAAATTTACTGTTGTGTGTGTTTATTGTAATTGTTTTCGTCTTCTTTTCTTTGTCGCTTTTTTCAAGTATTTTTCTCCTTGTTCTTGAAGAAGTTCTATAGTTCTTCTAAGAAGAAGAGTATTTATATGAAAATCCCTGTTTACACCAAATGCACTGGTCGCATGACATTAGAAATTCAGTCTCAAAAGGGAACATGAATTATTTTCCTTAAACTAGTGCACTATACAGGGTGGTTCTACTTCGACTGTTGTAAAACTAAGTTCCATTTGTATATATAGATATGCATAACATGTTCAGAGCAACTATGGACCATAAACAAAAATGTTTTTTTTTTCATTAAGTGAATTTTTTTAATTAAAATTAGGTTAATTGAGAACATGTTAGTTAATCAACTTTGCAATACGGATATGTGACATTTTTGCTAAAAACAAATGCCACTCGCACAAATTATAAACAACTGATTATACATTACCGAATTATAGACGTTATATGTTATTTATTCACAAACTGCTAAGGTTCTTCCAGCAGACCATGGCAAAATTCCAGCAAATTGAAAACAAAATGTGCAAAGATTGTCCATTTCAATGAATAAAATTTAGCAAACACTAAATGTTAATTACCTAATCTAAATAATATCTACGCAAATGAGGGATATATTTATAGGAGTGAAACCGCAATAATAAGCGAAAAAAAAACATTCCAATAAACATCTAATAGGAGTTGTTAACCGGGCCACTTAAATTCGGCTCTATAGGAAATTAATGACCATAATGTTATAAATAACTCAGTTTGCCATCTTAATAGTAATGGCGGCTGGATTATCTAGCGTCTGCCATTTTTATGGGCAGGTGTAGAATATGATTGGTAAGTAACACCATTTCAGTGGCACACCATTGTGAAACTCTGTATATTACGTGTGGATACTTATTTATTATAATTGGTGGTGATTAGGACACACCTGCATTTTATGTACGGTTTTCTATTTGATGGGTCTCCTTTCAAATTTTTTCATTATTTATGGAAAAGTTAAAGTCTCGACGATACAATATGTAGTGCGACTCAGCTTTAATAATAATTACCCTAGAACATTGAAATCCTACTCAATTAAATATACATTTTAAGTTCATTTATTAGTATATTGACTGATTGCTTATTGTTGTGGTTAAAACAAACGATTCAAGTGGCCTAAATATGTTCTGATTACATACCATTAGATAGTGAAAAACGTTGGTCATATAGGTGACCATTATATACATTTTATTCCAGCATTGGCTGTTAATAATTAGGTACCCGATTTCTTTGGATCCGTGTTGATAGTAAACCAAACCAGTAATTATCGGCACAGCAATTATTATTAGGTATTATTATTGAAAATTAACATAACTTAGCCAAAAAGCCAAGGTTGCGATCAGGTTTGGCCAGGTAATAACGTATTTAAATTACGTAGTAAAATCAAAATTACTTATCTTAAAACATCATTTACACATACGTTGTTTATTGAATTTATAAAAACCGATTACGTATACAGAACAACTCGTCTAGGTTTCCAAAGTTTACTGGCATACGTGTAGTTAATGATAGGCCAGACAGCTCACCTATTTATTTCGATAATTTCATGGTTTATTTCTTTAACAGGGTCTACTGGAAATTGTTAGAACCGGATTAACTGCATTATTGTTTCATTCTCTTAATATCTACAAGGTTTTATAGATAACTAAAGTTTAAAAGCTCCGACCGTAACGTCTGTATCAAAAAGTAAATAACCTGTATCTCTAACCGTTTTTGAGATATTTCGAAAAATATGACAAAAACACCTAATTTAATAATTTTCGAATTTTTATTAGATTGTAGCATAAGAGTTTACAATAATATTTTTCGACCTCGAAAACTGCTAAAGATACAAATTTTTTTTAATACTTTTTGATACAAAGGTGCCAGGCTACAATGGAGCTAACAGTGGGATATTTGAGAAAAAACCGCACTGAAATTTTTGCAAAACGTTTATTGGGAATTATTAGAACAACCGGATCGCTGGGTAGACTGTAACGTTATATTATTGTCTTACTCCCCCAATATCTCCAAGAGTATATAGATTCTTAAGTTAAAAATTGTGATGCTTTGAGCTCTTCTGTATCATAAGGCAAATCCGAAAAAACCGTTTTCGAGATATTTGGAAAAAATTTTAACAAAAAAACCCCAATTTAATAAGTTTCGAATTTTTTTTAAAATGTAGCCTAAGGTACAACAATTGTAAGTGTTGCACCTTAGGCACCCTCTTTAATATTTTTGCGCATAGATCTCGAGAACTGATAGAGATACGACATTTTTTTGAAGTATAGTTTTTTGATACAAAGAGGTAGCCATATAATGGACTAACAGAGGATATGTGAGATTAAACAGCAATGAGTTTTCAAAACGTTTAATAGATACATTTCAAAAGGCAACAACAAGCAATAAGTGGTATTGAAGCTTCAGAAAGGTTTGTACCAGTAACTTTTTACTTTAAAGATAAGTTGATGATTTCTGACGTATGCAACGTTTTTTTGGAAACATCATTCATTTCGGATTTTAACGCTCGTTCTTGTACTTCATCCAGAGTTAAAGGCTAAAGGGCCCAACCCAGCTATAGCTGGGAGGAATAATTACTAGGAAATTGTTTATCACACCTTATCTTGAATTATTGATCATTGAGTTTGGTAATTGCGACCCTCTGCAATAATTTCATGTTGTATTTTGCTTATCATAGATCTAAATACATTTCTTTTTAAACACTAATTAAGTTCTTCCTCTTCTTCTTCTTCTTGTGGTGCCTTATTCTCTGCGAACGTTAGCGATTATCATGGCTATTCTTATTCTATCAGCTTCCTGTCTAAAAAATTGTAAAGATCTCATCACAAACAACTGGAGTAGGTTTTGCAGTCATGAGTTCCTTCTCCTTCCTGGTCATCTCCTACCGTTGACCTTTCCCTGTAAGGTAAGCTGCAGTAGTCCATATTTATTGTTCCTCATAATATGTCCTCATAATATGTTCCTCATAATTTTTTTATTTTCAAAGGTTGACCCATCGAGTTTGTACTCGTGTTCAGCTACTTTTCTCCAACCAAAACAGCGCCGTTGTCAGATTTATCTTATCTCTCACATAGTTCGAGAAAAACGTAACTATTAGTTTCAAAGACCATTGAGTTTGTTCTTTTTTTCAGCTACTTTTTTTCGAACTAAAACAATGCCGTTGTCAGATTTGACTTATCTCTCACGTAGTTCCATAAAAACGTAACTATTTTATTATTAGAGATTGACCCATGGAGTTTGTATTCGTTTTCAGCAATTTCTTCTCCAACCAAAACATTGTCGTTTTCAGATTTGACTTATCTCTCACATGGTTCGATAAAAACGTAACATTTTTATTTTCAAAGATTAACCCATCGTATTTGTACTCGTTTTCAACTACTTTTTTCCAACTAAAGCAATGCCTTTGTCAGATTTATCTTATCTCTCACGTAGTTTGATAAAAACATTTAACTTTTTTATTTTCAAAGATTGACCCATTGGGTTTGTACTCGTTTTCAGCTACTTTTTCTCCAACTAAAACAATGCCGTTGTCAGATTTGACTTATCTCTCACATAGTTCGATAACAACGTAACTTTCTTGTTTTAAAAAATTGACCTATCGTGTTTGTACTCGTCTTCAGCAAATTTTTCTCCAACTAAAATAATGTCGTTTTCAGATTTGATTTATCTTTCACGTAGTTCGATAAAAACGTAACTTTTTTATTTTCAAAGATTGACCTATCGAGTTTATACTCGTTTTCAGCTACTTTTTTCCAACTAAAACAATGCCGTTGTCAAATTTATCTGATCCCTCGCGTAGTTCGATAAAAACGTAACTTTCTTGTTTTCAAAGATTGACCCATCGAGTTTGTTCTCGTTTTTAACTACTTTTTCCAATTAAGACAATGCTCTTGCCAGATTTGACTTATCTCTCACCTAGTTCAAAAAAAAAAGCTTTAACTCTTATTTTAAAGGAGTTTGTACTAAGAGTTTAAATCCGGGGATCCCAAAAACTCTGATCTCAAGTCTCGAATGAAAACCAAGTCATGAAAAATCCCGGGATTTAAAATTCTGAAATCCCAAAAATTGTTTTATTAGCTTTTTGTCAGGAAATTAATTTATTGATAAATGATAAGAGTCTAGTACGTAATATTTAAAAGGTGTTTGAGATCCTGAGAGATGTTTTCTCCTCAGCAGAAGTTTTATGCAGTAAAATACGATCCACTCTAAATAACGAAACTAGGCGCGTTTTTTTTGCATTATTTTTTAGAACGGCGTATTTTTTTATTTTAGTTGTTGAACATTAGTTGTTGATCAGTTAATTTAAAAACTGTTAATTAATTTAAGAAGTAAATTCGGAATTAATTCCGGGATCCCGATATTTGACATATAAAAACCGAAAATCCCGGTATTATTAAAATGAGCCGAAATTAAAACCCCTAATAGATATCCTTTTTGCTTACTATTTTTCGTAGCCATAGACTTTTTGCTGAAGATTTAAAAACTTAAAATCTTCATTTTACGATTCTACGAAGTACTCCATTTTTCTTCTCTTCACTGTGAATGTCACTTCTTTCGTTTTACTCATTCTTCCAAGTACTTCTTCTTTAGTTACATGCTCGATCCATGCGATGCGCCAAATTATCCGATATATTCCACATTTCGAACGCCTGGAGCTTCCTCATCAAGGCTGCTGTCATGGTCCACGCCTCAACGTCGTACAAAAGGACTGGAAGGATGTAAGATTTGACCATTCCTATTTTCAGTTGTAGGCTAAGGTTGATGTTCTTCATGTTTACGCCGCTTATTTTAATCCATTCAGGAGAATCCTCCAGTGCCTCTTGAAATATCTTTTCAGAGTAGATGTTAAATAAGGTCGGGGAGAGGACACACCCTTGGCGAATGCCTCTTTGAATCTTCACCTCCTCTGATTTGTTGCCGGCTATGTTCAGGTAAGCTGACTGGTGCCAATATAAATTCGCTATAATTCGTATATCCTTGCTGTCTAGGCCTAACTCCCTCATTACTTCCACCAACTTTGTGTGTTTTACTCTGTCAAAAGCCCTTGAAAACTCTATAAAGCATGCGTACACATCTCGGTTCATGTCTCTACACCGTTGTACTAGAACTTATAATGAAAAGATTGCCTCTCTAGTTCACAGGGCATTTCTAAATCCAAATTGAGATTACCAGGGGTATAAGTCACATTTTATATATATTCGGCTGTGAATGATCTTGGTGAACACTTTGACGAAGTAATTTATGAGACTAATGAGCCTGTATTGGTTACAGGTATTGGCTTGACGTTTTTTAGAGGGGTAATGAAGGAAGACATTAACCAGTCAGAAGGTATTTTTCCTGTATCATAGATGAGATTGAAGATTTCTTCCAAAGACTTGAGGAATTCCGTGGTACTGTCACATAATATTTTTATCAGTTCTGGTCTAGGCGATTTATTGTTTGGCATATTCTAGATAGCTCTCTCAATTTCTGCTTTTGTTATTCGTGGGCGTGGTTTAGATTCAACACTGATGTAATGTTCTGGTCTATCATCTGAGAATGTTGTTTTAATACATTGTTTCCACGTCTTTAGTTTATCTGTCCTTTCTCTTGTAAGTTTACCTAGCACCTAGTATGAGTCTACCAGGGTTCCTGTAGTGGTTTTCTTCCGGGTATGTGTCATTTCCTTTATCTTTCTGGCTGTATTTAAATACTCATGTATTCTATCTACAACTCAATCTCGCAACATATCCCTGCCAGCCATTTTTTCTTTGCAGCCATGATTTCCCTCTTTATTGTCTTGTGTACTGATCGATACTCCTCCCTGTTTTTGTTTTTAAGTATTCGTCTCTGGTTGATTACGCTCAGGATCTCGTCTGTCATCCATTCCTTCTTCTCCACACGTGTCTTTTTTAGTTACTTTTCATTGCTGTTTCTAATAACTTAGGCGATTCTGTTCCATTTTTTTCTCTTGAGTGATTAAGTTATATCAACCAATTTTCATTAATATTCGTGATCTGGTTACTGTCATTTTTTTCTTTCCGAAGTTAGCTCTACTGGTCACTGTCTGATCTCTAGAACCCCATATCTTGCATGCATCTCCAGCGGATTGCACCCATTAGCAGCTGATAAAAGCGTAGCCCTTCTATGCCAAAAATAATCTAAATTTTAAATTTGTATATTCTTTTGTTGATTGGTTAATTCTTGGCGTAAATTGCTTTATAATTCAAATAAACACTGACGTCTTTAAATTTTACTTTAATTAACGCAGCCCTTGTTATTGCAATTTGTGAACCAAATTATATTATTTGAGTGCTTTGTTTGCGAGTTCGATAATCTAAATTATATTCATTTCACAGTTTCTTTCGTTTTCTCGCTCATAGTTTCAGATGAAGATCAAGGATTGATAATGTAATCGATATAAAAAAAAAGAATATGGTTGTTTCCAGAATAAAAATACCTTTAATTTGATGTATCATATGGTCCTTCGTCCCATTTAAAGTGTTGCTGACAACCTTTTTTAAGGGTAGAATTTTGTATTACAACCATCCCTACTCAGAGTTTATTTAAAACCATTTTGAAAATGTTCTGAAAAATTTTTATTTTTCGAGGTCGAATAGGTTAGGATTTCGTCTCTGTATATAAAATTTTTTTTATCCACGATCATACTATAATAATCACTCTATTATTGTACATTCTCAAGATTAACGCTAAACTTTATTCACTCTCTAATAATAAACATTATTCACAACTGAATTATGAGTCGTCATGGAAACGAAACATGTCGTAGGCAAGTGGCAACTCAAAAAGTAAACCGCCTTAAACATGAAATCGGTAGCTACGGTTCATTCAAATAATTATCCTTCTATTAGAACGTATTGAAACAAATCTGTATGTCTCTTTTTCATTAAAAAATGTATTTTTCACTAAAAAATACTTAAAATAGGCCACAAAATGAACTAATTTACCGTCCACTCTCGTAGTATTGAAATGAACATGCACGGGTGACTAGTCCGTCATCTATCTGGCGCATCAAAAGTCGCGCCCTCGATTAGGGAAACCAGTCGTAATTTAAAATTTGTGAATTATCTTTGTGGCACCTATAACCTACAATATTTGAGAAAACAGGGAATCTTGGTCGTGGATAAAGTATACTATTCTACTCGCATTTAATGAGCGTTATTTTCTGGGGCAACTTGTGCTCAAATGTTACCCTCGAGAATGATGTCATTAAATGCTTGTTTTATAATATACTAATTTTTCCCTCCTGGATACATAAGTTGCAAACGCTCCATGTCGAATGACGAAGAAAGAGAACTAATGGGCTTAGAGATTGCACATAGAATTCTACCTTAAATTCTTCAAGAATTTAGAATTTGCTTCTCATCAATGTTACAAGAGTTGTCAATATTAAATCTATCTTACTGTAACCATCAAAAACATCAAATAAGCTCTGAACTTTTGACGAAAAAATAGACAACATTCCTTTCCTTCTGGAATTTGGAATAGGCAAGCGATTCATTTGAGATGCATACTGAACACCCATACAAGATCGAAGTTTTCTGTTTCCTTGTACTATGGCAAACATTGAATGTACACCAAAGACTTCAACAAGATAAATACTTACTGGTGAGATCTTTTGTTCAGAGGTAGTAGTAGTGGTCGTGGTTGTGGTAGTGGTCAGTCTTTGCCCTGCTGCCCCTGCGGGTACGTCCGCCAACCCCCTAACTTGGAGCATTTGCGCAGTCTTTAGAAAATCCGTCAGGTGTTCTTGTCCTATGTGAACTTCTCCGTTGTACATAAACCTGAAAGAAAAGTTTTGATATCAACTACGAATTATTATCATCTTGCCAGGAGACGTTTTCAACAAATTGCGCATCTCATTTAGATCAACAAGTGCTGCTCATTGTGTGTGAGAAGGTGAACTCTCCTCTGACCCCATAATGAACTAGCATGGATTGGTAAAACTCCATCCTGTTTTAATGGAGAGAATAATCTCAGACCAATTACCTAAGAATTTCAACACTTGCGTACCTTGGCGGTCAAGATTATTCTCTCCATTTAGATCAACTTCAAGTAGAGAACAAAAGACAGCCGTGGTAGCTAAGACCTCACATTTACATCGCATTGCAGTCGGGGTCCTACTGACTACTAGTTTCACAACTAGAGCAGTAAAATCACTTTACCACTTCCAATTACAAGCAGATCGATATTTGCACTGGTTTATTTGCATAGAGGTTCAAGACTATATAGCCTTGGAAATTCTCGGTTCAGGAGCTCAGTATAGGGTTGCAGGAGCTACATTAAGGTCAATTTTGCTTCACAATAGAGTATCTAGGCTAGAGGTCCCATTACCATAGAAACAGCTAACGATTGTTGAAGTTTGTTCAAGTTAACATCATGGTCTAATCTCGAATCACCCTAGTTCTTCAGTTAATATTAATCGCTGAACATTCCACTACAGAACCTTATTAAGAGTTGACGTTTTAAAAGGAACAAGTATCGTTCTAAAAATTCCACAAAATTAATGGTACTTGGATGATACGCCAGTTCGTAAGTGACCCTATAAAAATTAATCAAGTTCAGTTGACTCAAACCACACCATACGAGGCAGATGATCATTTGTCCTTAAGAGGAGAAGATGAAGAACGCAATCCCACAAAGCAATTGAAAAGACTTAACTCATTTTTATGATTAAACTCACATTTATTTGATTTTACAGTGGTCAGTCTATTCCACAGGCAGTCCACAAGAGCTAAAACAACTTATAGAAAAATCACTTTCTGAAGGCATAATTGAAGAATGTGTCACATTATGCTGTCCCAGTAGTACTCGTCCCAAAAACACATGGTGGTATACGTTTACTAGTTGCTGAATGCTAAAAATTTTTCAGATTGACACACACCTGCAGTTAATGATGATACTCTGATGATACTCTGAAGAAAAGTTTCACAGTTTCTAAAGGATATACAGGGTAAAGAAAAAAGAACTGCAAAATGGTTGCACTTCAACTCACTGCATTTGGTAGGGAGCGTAATTTCAGAACATTCATTGTTATGACGTTTAATAGCGTTAGTTGGTATCTCGGGACATGTTCGGCAGTTTTCGGTTTTTTGGCCTACAAAATAAATTACGAGGTTTTTTTAAAAATTTGACGCTCTTTTGTAAGTCACCCTGTATCGCGAGAATGCCCCAGGCTAAAGGCTAACGCCATTAAATGTCATAACAATGAATGTTCTAAAACTACGTTACCTACCAAATGCAGTGGGTTGAATTGCAACCATTTTGCTGTGCTTTTTTTTTACCCTGTATATCCTTTAGCGAATAACTTATTTAAGATCAATCTCCCTCCGTGATTCTAGAAGAAACGACCCTTCAAAAAAAAATTTTGCTGTATCGATCTTGTCCGTTAGCAGTTTAGTTCTCAAGAATCCTGAACAGAAGTCCTCGTAAAATACCAAATACCATGCTCTAGCTCTAAGTCTGAGTTACATAGTCAGACGACTGCAGGCCCCGTTAGGTCAATCAGAAACAACTTTCCTCTTACTTTTATATAACATTTTAACTTGACGGCTTATAAAAAACTTCGGGAAACCTAAACTATTTAAAGTGTAATTTCAGTAGGGCGGTGAGATGTTGAGGTGACAGAGCAGGAGCGTATTAGATCTAATACGCTGGTGAATGTCGCCTGCTCCTGCTCTGTACAACATCCCACAGCTCTTCCGTAGATATTTGGCTTTAAGCCGCGAACTCACGTTCTCCGATTTGTCGACCAGCCATAGCTGTACTGATGAGAGGTAGACCCCAAAACTAGTATGCAGATGGGTTGGTCGACAAATTGGTGACCACCTACTCTTCGCACTTCCATCTAGTTCCGATAATCTGAGGGGTACAGAACAATATGGGCTGCTTCTCGAACTGAGAGCTATCTGCCATGCAGTATTAGATCTAATACGCTGGTGGATGTCGCCTGCTCCTGCTCTGTACAACATCTCACCGCTCTTCCGTAGATTTTTGCTTTAAGCCGCAAACTCACGGTCTCCAATTTGTAGACCAGCCAAAGCTGCACTGATGATGTGATTGAGACTCCAAAACTAGTATGCAGATGGGTTGATCGACAAATTGGTGACCACCTACTTTGACTTCAGTGTTTAGATACCTGTCTGAAGTCTTCTTCTTGAAACTCCTCACTGAATCATTTATGACGCATTGTTCTGATATTATGATTCTGGCATCCACCTGTATGCTTGAGTAACGAAATCAATAAACGTATATTTTGATACATGTATTGATTTAAAATTACAAAACCTGTATTCCTAGACCGTTCAAATCCAAGCCGGACTCAAAGGAAACTAGGCCTAAAACCACTGGAGAGTCATAAGTCATCTTGATCCACGATTATCACTTCGCAGTAGTCTTCTCGAACATGTCAGAGACCACTTCTATCACTCTCTGTTGACTCTTCAGAGCTTTTTTTGTTCTAGTTTACTTTGCGTCCGGCTTGGACTTGAACAGACTATAGATTATCATCAAATAAATTGCATTGTGAGATCTTGGTCATTGGGCCCAAATGTTAAATATATAAATATGCAAAACTGACAAAATGACACCAAACCTATTTAAAATGTATGAGGAGAAAAATTCATACAAGACGTTTTCTCGGCATTAATCTCTAACGATCCACATCCGTAACATCACCGAGACCTTCCTCGATCATTAAACACTGTATCGTTTATTTTAATTAGGCGAAATATCTAATTCTATAAGGCCAAGTAATATTTTACTGAGTTGACTAAGTCTCATTAATTCCCTAAAAAAGTAGTATCGAAACCCATGTAAGTCCTAAATTATTCTAAACCGCTGAAGTACGAAATGGCCTCTTTATGCTAATATGGTTATTATGTAGTGTATTTGACTTTAAAGTAATATAATTGGACCGTTTTTAGCATATCTGACTCGTAATTTATTAATCTATTTAGTGTGATTATATAAAAGTTATTATCGTTAATGGTAGAACTATACCGAGGCTGATGCCAATACAACAAATCTCTAAATTTCTCCTCATTTATCAGACAGAAAAACCTGTCTCAGTGCTGTCTAATTATCAAAGGTTTTACTCGAAAACATCCACACCTTGTATGCGATTTAAAAAATTTAAACCAGGTCGATAGATCCTTATTTAACAATGACTCGAAGTGAACCCAGTTATTATATCGTATCTAAAGGACTTTCAGATCGAGAGAATATAACACATATGCCCGAATATACACTTGTCACAGAATAGATACAATCTTGAATTAATTAACATTTGAATAAAGAAACTTTGTATGCTTTGTTGATAAATCTAAGAGTTAACATTTATTGCTACAATGCAATCATAATTGCAGAGAGAATGATGCAAAAGTTGAAGAGGTTCTATATTTATGGAAAACTTTTCTTTGTCAACTCATAACTATTTCTGTTCGTTCATTATATTCTATTTTTTCCTGCTGAAATGTTGATGCAATCGAAACACACTCAGACGTCCAAATACCAAAGTAGATTAGTTCTAGTTGAGCGAGTGATCCAAAAACAGGGATTACAGCCGACCGAACGGTTCACATGACAAGTTTTAATTTTAACTATTCTTTGTCTTTAGGAACAGTATACGAAGTGTCTCTCCGACTGGCATTAATACTGAGTAACAAGGTTTATAGTTTATTAATTTAAAATATTAGTTGTTCGGCTTAAGCCCTGGCTTGATTGATAAGACCGGCCGGATTCAATAATTAGGTATAACGGTTTTCTAGCTCGATGGTACTTATAGGTGAACAGCAACATCGACGAAGAAATGATGAATCACAGGCTGGGGCCTTATTCTTAATAATTCATTAAAGACTGGATTGGTAGGGTACAGGACATAAGGTTGCTACTACAGTACAGTGAAGTGGGAGGTCCAACTACTATTGAAAACTTATTTTGGGGACTACCCAGGGGGTAGAATCAGTAGTGCCTATCGACAGTCGTCAAAGAATACAGACCTGTGGACAGCGGTGATTATACAAAAATAATTTTGTTAAAATGTTTAAGGCAGATGTATGCTCTGTGATGACCAGACATACCTTAGGTGAATCCTTGCTCACTCGATTGTAATAGCAGCCAATTCAGTCGTGTCGGTCCTAGCAGCAAAAAAAAGTAAAATTGTGGAAAACAAAACAATGCAACAATTACATGTTTCGTTGATTTTTAGTATTTTATTTGCTGTTAAGTGCGAAAGACTAGTGAATAGACACACCATGAGTTACCAATGAAGAGGGTGAAGATATTGAATCCATCCAAGTCCAAATTTTAAGTGTCACAGGTAAGGAAAAAAACTGAGACAGTTCTAGAGAGGAATGTAACATCTAACACGTGATGATCTAGATTCTGAAGACCAACAATAAAATTTTCTTATAATTTCAAGATAAAGCGCAAACCTAGATGAGCACACAGGTCAGTCAAATTGAGGTTGATGGGGTCCTCACACGCTTCCATACCAAAATTACCATTTTTGATAGTTATAAAAATTTATTTTGATTTTCGCATTGTTCTGGATTTCATACTAAATGAATGATCTATTGCAGTGTTACATTATTGGCAGGTAACTCAGAAACTGACATCCCAAAAGCATTATTACCGTCTTTTTCTAAGACAAGTACCTCAGCATCCACAAAAGAGCGAATTCAGAATTTATCTGCATCAAAATCTGAAACGTTTTTGCAGGAAGCTCCGAATCAAAGGCAAATAGAGTATAAGATGTTGACAACGTAGAATTTATTGAAGAGGCGTCTGAATTTTGAATTGCCTAGTTTCACGATGAACTCTATTGCATTGCCCAATTGCACTAGATCAGTATTTTGCAGTGTACACTACTTCAAGTGCCCAATGAACGTAAACCTAAGTTATTAATGTTAACAGAACAATCAGTCCAGATCTGAAATCAAATTGGGTCATAAGACCCTTGCAGAGTTGTAGAGTTTCGAGGCTAAAGGAGAACTACCAGACTGGCTACTGCTCTTCTGGAAAGAAAAGAACGTTGGCAATTTTTTCTTAGTGTGAAATATATGAAGGTATTATTCGTAGACCCTCTAACCACCGATTCTCGATGAAGCTGGAGGGCTTTGACAAAAAATCCACAAGTACGGGTTACCAGAAACGGAATGAAATGCTGGAATCTCTAGCCATGTGTCTCAATTATGTATGCCATAGATAATTCACCGATATGGTTTTATGATCAAGGTTAGATCCAGCGCCTTTTTGAAGAATCCCATAAGAGTTCAATGACATTGATAGACCATCATAATCAGGAAAATAACAAGGAAGCCACTTATTGCTCATGAACTGAGCACCAGTTTGTACATATAAATAAATCTCATTTCGCAATGTGGCGACGTCTACATTACAACTACAATAGCAACCTGCAGACAGACTACAGATAGGTGCTAATTGGCAAGTGAAGCAGCAATTAATAAAACCTTCTTCTTATTCTGAAACTGATCTGACAATCACAGAATTGTGTTGAAGATTATATAGGATGAAAACTGAGCGATCTCCAGAGACACTCCAAGTAGAAAAATCAACTCAGGAGCCTTGCAGGGGTCCTCAAGTGGTTTCTGAGAACTGCTCGCAAGTCGATACTTGTGTCTCAAAACTTGAAACTCATTAGAGGGTGTTTCTGAAGATGAAGAATTCTAGTTCAAATGAAGAAAACAATAAATAGTGAGCCAAAGAAAGTTGCGAAGAGCTCCTGGGGCAATCTGAGGGCTTTTGCAAGAATGTTAACAACGAAGTGAAAGATCAACCGATAGATACTCATGTCGAAGATTATGAAAACTTTCTGCAAGGTTATTGTCCACATCCTATAAGGAAATGGACGAAATTATTCCCTTAGGCGACAGAGTCGGACAGTGTCAACAACAAAAAACCATGCAAACAGACCACAGAGAGGTAAAAACAATAACAACCTTACAGACAGACCACAGAGAGGTGCTAATTGCCAAGTGAAGCAGCAAATAGCAAAACTTCCTTCTGACTTTGAAGCTGACCCATCTTAGAATTATGTTGAAAGTCATAAGATGAACACTGAGCCATTTTCAGAGAAAATCTAGGGAGAAAGATAAACTCAGGAGCCTTGCAGTAGTGGAGGACCTCAAGTGGTTTTTGAGAACTACTAAAAGTAGATACTTGGGCCTCTAAACTTAAAACTCAGCAGAGACCTTCTGATTCTGATGAAGAAAACATTAAAGATGAAGCTAACGAGAGTAGTGAAAAGCTCCTGCGGCAATCTGAAGGTCTTTACAAGGAAATTAAAAATGAAAAGAAGGGCCAATATACTCATATTGAACATTATGAAAACTTTCTGCTAGAAGCAACTGAAGGTTATTGTTGATTCTATAAAAAGTGGACAAAACTTCTTTCTTGGCCGTCAAAGCCGAACAGTCTTAACAACAAAAGTTAGTACAACTACAAAAACAACACTGAAGACAGACGACAGAGAGGTGCTAATTGCCCAAGTGAATCAACAAATAGTAGTAGTAAACAATGGGCGGGGGGGCTGAAGCGACGAGGCCTTAGAGGCCTTTTCCACAGTCCTCGGGTCCACCCATCCCTAGTCCACCAGGGCCCTCATTCCCTCCACGAGTCGACCCGTCTCTCTAATGACGGAGAGTATCCCGTCCCATTTCGGAGTCGAAAACATCTCTCGATGAAGAAAAGGGTCTCCAAGTATCCTATGGCGCAGTCGCGCTCGTCTCTGGCACACTCCCAGAAACTGGTATGGCGACTCTTCCTCTGCCCCACAGTGAGTGCACAGGGGACTGTCAGCCATTCTTAGGAGGTGCATGTGCCTGTTTATCTGCAGTGTCCAGTAAGGATTTCTATAAGGTCTTCCAGGCACTGCCGGCTTCTTCCAAGAAGCCGCGAGGCCTTGGATCTATCCTGGTTAGGGTGATTTTCCTTGGTCTGTCTACATATTCCTGACTGTGTCCAGTTTGTCTTTGTACTCTCCCATGCCCACTAATTCAGAGTGTGAGAGACGTACCTTTTACTTACTCCTAGACATGGCTCTGATCCGGTAAAGCATGTATGGGAACCACGGTTGGCCGATTCGTCGGCACGCTCCTTCCCCTCGATGCCCCTATGTCCAGGAACCCAACTCAGAATTACTCTTTTTGTTTCTGCCAGTGACTCTTGAGCAACCTTGCAGTCCTGAGCGAGCTTTGAACTCATTCAGGATTGCAGGGCTGCAGGGAAGAACTGCAGATGGCTCGCAGAGCCGCCTGACTGTCGGAGTAGATGTAGATGTCTTGCTCTGCTCCCTGTTTGACTTCTGTTCGAGTGGCTTCCCAAGGCGAAGCCCTCGCCCTCTAGTGCTTTGTATATTCTGGCTCCTGACGACTGTGTATTGACCATTCTTGATCCGTGTATATGCCCTAATGCCCTACCTGGTTATTCTCAGAAGGTTGTTGAAGCAGCTTTTCCTTGAATTCGTCCATTATTGGGATGTTTATCCCAAATGGCTGTTTCAGTCGCAGCTGATCGCGTGGGCGCCCCTCCTGCGACAGGACAATCGGGATGTCTTGATGAATGAGCAAGTGCGACCACTTCCCAAGGCTGTATCCTTCCACTGGCCGCAGCAATCTATCCTCCTGCAGGACGCCCTCACTTCCCCTTAACCCAATTTGAAAGCTCCGGCAGTAAGGCATTGAGTGCTGCTCCCGGTGTTGTTCTAAATGCACCCGTTATGGCTGGGTAGACTAGGCTCTGCAGTCTGGCCAACCTCAGCACATAGCATGCTCTCCATCGCTGGCCACCAGACCACGGACCCATAGGTTTTCCGGTCAGTTTTCCCCCAAGTTTAGACCCCATTTCCTGCCCAATGCCCTGCGTAGTTGTCATGAGCAAATAGTAAAACTTTCTTTTGGTTCTGAAGCTGACTCATCTTAGAAATGTGTTGAAGATTATAAGATGAACGCTGAGCCATCTCAGAGAAAAACTCAGAAGAAAAATCAACTCAGGAGCCCTGCAGCAGCAGACATATTCCGGTTCTGATGAAGAAAACTTTACCGATTAAGCTAAGCAACGTAGTGAAGAGCTCCTGGGGCGATCTGAAGGTTTTTACAAGAAAGCCAACAATGAAGTCAAAGCCAACTCAAAGATACTCATATCGAAGATTATGAAAACTTTCCGCTGGAAGCAACTGAAGATCCTCTAAATAAATGGACGAAATTACTTCCTTGGGCGATAAAGCCGACCAATATCAACAACAACAGTTATAACAACTACAAGAATAACCCTTCAAGCAGACAGCTGCTGCACCTAGAGGTGCTAATTGCCAAGTGAAGCAGCAAAATAGTAAAACTTTCTAAGGAAGCTGATCTATCTGAGCATAGTGTTGAAGATCACACACAAAATGAACGCTGAGCCATCTGCAGAGCAAAAGTAAGAAGAAAAGTCAAGTCAGGAACTCTGTAGCAGCGGACGTTTTCCGATTTTGATGAAGAAAATCTTACAGATTAAGCTAAAGAGTAGTGAAGAGCCCCTGGGGAGTGTTTACAAGAAAGTAAACAAGGAGAATACTCTGCTATACGCAACTAAAAGTTATATGTGCCCTGGATTAATTTAGCATTCTTTTTGCGTTGATTTTTTTTTAGTGTTTTAGATCTGGTTTTAGTATTTTAGACTCTCTTACCTATTGGAACTCGAAGGCGCCTTTTTGAGCCTGTGAGCAACACTTAAATTGTGAAATGTTTATATGCTTAAATCAAACACTAAATAAAGAAAATTAGAACCTTTTTTGAGTTTCTAATTTTCTTTGTTGAGTTGGTGCAGAATGCAACTGTTAATAAGGCAAAAGCAATTGTGCAAGAAAAAGAAGTGGTTCACATTTTACAAAAAATAGATTATATACGTTAAGGGCATTCATGCCTTGTGTATAAGTACAAAAAACGGAGAGAACTCAGAACTTTGGTTGATGCATCAAAAATCCTCAGAACTCAGATCTTTGGTTGTTGATCAAAAATCATTGAATAGAACAAACTAAGCAGAAACGATGGTTAGAAATAAGAACCTCAGATTCGGAGTCACAGTAGTTCTAGAAGAATAAAAAAGCGCCTTTTCTAATGTGACATAAAAAAGGAGGGGGGGGGGGGTTATTGAGTTTTAGCTCTGCTAGTTTTCTAGACATGATTGCGGTTGATCAGTAGTTTTACTTAAGTACATTTCAGATCTGAAGGTTAACAGCTGAACTAAATTATAAGCTCACTGCCATTTTTAAAATATATTTAAAAATGCTGGAATTTTCCATGTAAAACTGCCTTCACAATTATTATCTACTTAAGCATCTGGGACAATAATTCCTTTGCTCGCATTTATCTAACCATAGGAACGTGAAAATATGCGAATGCACTCTCAATTCTTACGTCATGACCCACACACAAGATCGTCGGGACCTACCTTAACAAACTCTCCATGTCTTTTTGTTGCACGTCTCTTAGTATAACTATAGGATGCTGACAAGGATTGGCTTTAAGCAGCTTCCTAAAGTAGGGGCTACACGCTGAGAGTACTACCTTGTGGGCAGTAAACGAACATCCATCACAGGCTAGTGTCACGTCCACGAAATCCTCCTGAAACAAGAAGAAACCGGTGAAAAGAATGTTTCAAAAAAACACGAAATATTTTGACAAGAGTTCATCGACTAAGGTCGCTATTAAGAATCTAAACATAACAGTTCCATTTCTAGTCGAGTGGATTTCTTTAGAATGATCACCGAAACGATAGTTGATCGTGACTAGACGTTTTTTCAACGGCTACTTGAGGATTTGTTTCTTAATCAACGACTCATCTTGTGCAGTCGACAGAGATACCGGTAAATACTTGGAAGCTTCACATTAAAAGTTCTGTTATGAAACGCGAAAGGTATGTTGACAGGATCAAGAATTTTATATTTATTTATTGCAGATTTCTGTACCAAGAATGGAAAGAGGAAGTGAGAATATTTTAATACCACTGACAGTGAAGATGGAAAGTACCAATAGTCATATTATTAGTCATGGATGGTTTATTGGTGTTTGAGTCACATTTAGCACAGAGTTTATAATAATCTGAAAGATTTATTATCAGTAGTTTTAACAAGAGAGTGCTCGGTAAATCAGGAACAATAAGAGGAGTTAAAGTTCGAACTCTGCCATCTTCAAAAACTAGGAAGAAGTAGAACATATGTATAAAGATATTTTACTTAAGTTCAGATAAGAAACTGTCGTTATCATATGGTACCTGCTCACAAATTACTGGTGGATTCTTCTAAAATAATCACTATATTCAGTGTATTTCATATAACTCAAGCACTCAAGTTCCTCTATCTGAATTTTTGCCGGTACTTCTTTCAAAAAATATATAAAAAGTATTATAAACGGTGACCATCAATGGTGTCCCCTATATAACATTACCTGACTAGCTACAAACTATGCAATGAATCTTGGATCCAAAGAGGTAGGAAAGCTTGCACCACCTTCCACTACCAAGTTTACTGGGAATGGTAAGCATTTTTCCTTAGTGTAAATCAAATATATTCAAAGGTGTGTTAAGGCACAATAACCAATCAAGTACTGAAAATATCGCATTTTAACCCAAAAAAATATGGTGACCAACAATTTAAGATACCGCATCAATAAAAGATTGTTGTAAAAATTTAATCATCAAGACAACATTGACTACCAACTGCACCCAATGCCCACTTTTTACCATCTCATTGTCGCCTCCATCACGACCATCATGATTGGCATGGGCCACTAATGCTGATTCAGACCGCCACTTTTCGGACAATCGGGTTTACCTTCCGAACAATGGAACGTTTTAAAATGGGCATGGTTAATGGTTTTTGGGAGCACTTGAACCAGTGCGTTAGACTGTAATTAACGTGACAATGCACTTCTTGGAAGCGTGTTGTTTTTGCGGCCGAAGATAGCCAGTGGACCGCGGAAAATTGAGATTTTGAAGTCGAAAGTGCAGGCTGCTCGAAGATCGGTTTCAAGGTGAGAGAGACCAGTGCACAGATGAATATGGTGGGATAGGTTAGGGCACAGTTTTGTTGAGTCATCACAATGGTACTGGACTGATGAGGAAATTCGAATTTGTGGCGCAATTACTTTTATTTTCAATTGCGTTTCATACCAGAGATTTTTTTTCTCTGTTAATTAGTTTGGCCGTTAAGGGCCGCTATGGGCCCTGTTGATTGACGTCTGCTACACAAGTGTCAGCCCCGTGGCGACCCATTTCTATATTAACCACACATTCATAGCGAAAGGATTGGACTGGTTATTTTTAGATTAACTCAATTAGTTCAGTGTTTCGTTCAAGTTAGCTCTTTCTTTATTCCCTTAGCTTAAGTCATAGCAATTCGCCTGCATATTAGCCAGCCGGAGAAGAAGAGTTTCTGCATGTCACAGTTTGCAATAAAAAAAATCTTAGATATAAAACATCTCTGGTATGAAATGGCCCTTGTCTCAAACGTTTTTGATATAAAATATACATGGTATGGAACATCAACGACTCACCTCAATTCTGCTTTAAAAACAGAATGTTCAAAAGTTAAATAGCTCTGAAGAAGTGGTCAAGAGGGTTGTGATCATGAGTGTGTGTGTGTGTGAGTGTATCATGAGAGATGAATGGAATAACAAAAGTATTTATTTAATTTAGTTACACCATCCCTACTCAGTCAAAAATTCATATCCAGCTCGGCAAGTTTTTCTAATGAAGAAATGGTACATTCCAGAGAATTGTAATTTTTATCGCAGCCAAACGGTCATTTGGGCCTATGGGCACTTTACTTAGAGACGACGTAGTGAAAGATAAAATTTTGGAATTCGGTTGAAGGAATGGAACTAGGTTGAACGTAAGGAAGAGAGATTTTATTATATAGACTTTTTTTTTAATTCCTAAAATTTAAAAAAAAAAGTTTTTCGAGCATATTGTTTAAGCATACACTTACTTACTCTTTCCTCCTACTTACTTACACACATTACTCTTCCTTCGACGATTTAAAAAATTATTTTTTTGGCATAAAAGCAAAACAAAAACCTCAAAAAAAATAATCTAAACCGAAAAATGCAGTACCAAGAACAGGCTAGATGGACCAGAGAATTATGAAATGAAAAAAGCGTAATAAAACATTCAGTATTCAAGAAATGACAGCTCAAGCAAACAAATAAGTAATCAACAGGGCGAATAAAACAACAATTATTATAGTGAAGTTAAACCAAGCCAGTTTTCTGCCAAAGTTAAAGTTGTCGCTTCCCAGAGACAGTAGAGTATCAAATCCATTTCTGTATCAGGCAGAAGAACCACAGACCGGTATCTCTCTTATTGGAGCTCATCAGTATAGTACACCTCAAACCTGACAGAAATACGAGAACGAACGATACTTGGTCTCCCCTCTTGCTCAAGGCACTGTTTAGGTATGCAAGCAGCGCCATCGGACGACGGCAAGTGCTTCCACTATGGCAAGCGAGATAATAGATGCCGTCGTCCGATAGCGCCATTTGCATACATACCCAGCGCGTTGAGCAAGAAAGGAGACCAAGTATCATTCGAACTAGTATTTGTGTCAGGTATACCATGTATACCATGATGAGCTCCAATAAGAGCGAAACCGGTCTATGGTTCCTCTGCCTGATAGAGAAATGAGTTTGACACTCTGCTAAACGTCGTCCCCGGACGGTATAGGTACGAATCTTGGCCATCTGTCCGTGGGAAGCGACAACTTCGGCAGAAAACTGGCTTGGTTTCATTTCACTATTATCTCGCGTGCCCTAGCGGAAGCATCTGCCGTCGTCCGATGGCGCCACTTGCAACAATTAATATGTTGAAGAATGGAGAGAGGAATTACAAAATAGGCACAACAGAGGCAGGAAAAAAAGCAAAAAAAAAAGAGAGAGGATGAATTGAGAAAACAAGTTTGAATGGATTTAGAAAATCAAAAAACTAAAAAAAAATATTAGAATGCCAAATGACGAAAAATAATAAGTTTGAAGGAAATTATCAGACATTAAAAAATAAACTACTATAGGAAGAGAGAGAAAAAATAATGCAGAAGGCAATTGGAGTGTGTGTTTGCTCCAAAAATATTGTGGAAAAATCAAGCCAAAAAAAAAACAGCAAGTATAACAGAAAGAAACGGCAATAATTATTAGATTAAAGTAGCGAAATTATAAAATTGTATCATAAAGGAAGTAAATAAATTTGTTTAAAAGAATTAGTAAGGGCAATGAAGAGGCGTATGTCTTGCATGCAAAAAAAATTATTTGCTTGCATACAAGGAAAAAGCACGAAGAACTAGACAGGAGAAATGACAGCAGAAATAAACAAATATATCGTCTAAAAAACAAACGCAATAAACAATTATTATTTAGTAAAAAAATGGAGAGAGGAATTAGAAAATAGGCTTAACGTAGACCCGAGAGAAAAAAGATGCAAAGAAACAACAGGGTTGCTGGTCAGAATAGCTAGAAAATTTAGCCAAACTATGGCTTGGAAAAAAAGGCTACCACCCTGAGTACATAAAGAAATGAATAACAAAAGGACATATCTTAAAAGAATTAAAAAAGACAGATAAGTCTAAAATAATCTGAAGGGGCGTATAGCTTTCACATTAACCTTATAACTCCTAGAAAGAATAAGTTATGGAATCAATGGAAAACTTGTAGACCGAAAAAAGTCCACCTAAGGTTAGTTTAGGTTACTTCAGGTCAACCCTTAATTACTCCATCTCGCTTAATTACTCTGATCTCATTTCTCGGTCAAAAATTCATAGCTGCATGTTTGGTTATTTTTTTTTGTAATAAAAAACTGATACATTTCACAGAACCTTAATTCTTGTGGCCCTTATTGGGACATTTAGGTATTTGGGACATTTGTACTGAAAGATATAACTTTGTACCACTGTGGAAGGAATTTTGGACTACAAAATGTAAGAAAAAGGTTTTTTTCTTGTTTGAAATATGTATAAACTTTACTTCAAATTCCTCGTTATTTCCTTCAAATTCCTCGTCATTCTAAAAATATTGTTGTTTTAGAACATATTGGTCGACCGTACTTTCTTTTTCATGCACCATTTGAAAAGTTATTATTTGCTGATCTGGCGTAAGAAAAAAATAAATAATTTGCAAAAGAGAGGCTAGAAGAACATCTGAAATGCGGCATGAAAAAAGCATTATTGAACAAAATATTAAGCATTCAAGAAAGAAGTCTGGTCTCTAAAACGAGTGCAAGAAATAATTATTATGTCAAAGAATGCACAGAGGAACAAGAAAATAAGCATAACAGACACGAGAAAATAAGAAACCAAGAGAGATGGGTGATGCCGTTAGAATAGCAGAAAACTATTGCTTGGAGGAAAGACTACCAATTTGAGTATACAGAGAATTAAAAAAGGAAACCAATGATAGAGAAGTTTCACGAATTGAGTAATAAAAGGCCTTAAAACACTTGAAAATGGAAGAATTATTCAAAAAAAACCAATGGGTATATTAAAAAGAAACGGTAATAATGTTAGGATCAAAATCGCGCAAAAACAATAAAATTATGAAGTTTTATCCTAAGGGAATTATTTCAGACAAATTGGTCTCAAAAATGTAGCCAATGAGATGAAAGGGCGAACGTCTTCAACATTGATCTTGTCTCTCCTGATGTAGGAAAGAATAAGTTATCCATAAAAAAAACTTGCAGATCGAAAAAAACTTCGCTGCAGGTAATTTTACGTTTGTTTAGGTTAATTTAGGTTAGTTCCAATTCTTCGTTCTATTCTTGGATAGGGAAAACCCTTTTGTCATACCACACTATATGACATTTCTGCCACACAAAAAGGTGTTTCTCCATCTGTCTGACTACCATCTCTTTTCCTGTCAAGAGCTTCCTAAATCGGATCTCATCTTCACATGACCAGAATCATGATCTCAATCAGTGCACTTCTTCTGTCCTGTTAAAACAGATTAACACAATGAATCAAGAGCCTTAGTGTTTGTTATATCTGTGGCGGAACTTCCACCGACTCACAGGTGGCAGCGCCGAAATTTTACCCACCGTCTCACAGGTGGCAGCATTAGTCAAAATCCTTCATAACGTCACACCGCCTTTCCTGCGCCGAATTTGTCTTCAAATACAAGTTCCAACTATGAACTCTCCGCACGGCGTATAAGACAGGGGTCTACCACACCTTACTGACTAGTCCAAGGTAGACCTCGGGACCAAACATCGACAGCACATACATAGGCTATAACGATCCCAACTCGTCCCAGTCGTGTTTTCCTGGAGAATAAGAATCTTTTCTGGCAATATATTTCCCATCCATGGCACGTCATTAATCGACTCTATATATCTAGCAAGTATTTTAGCCTTTAGTAACAAGTAGTGGGTGGAAAGTCAGTCATTGGTCATTTGACGTGACATTAAGTCTTTTTTTTTTTTATTCCTGAGTGACCCTAAGGGTATTCTTAGCAATTCAGTTCATTCCTCTCACACTTTTAGTCCAATATCTTCTTCGAATGATTACCTAAAAGGCATCTTACTTTCAACTTCAGTAATATTCTAGTTCGTCGATGGTATCAAACGCATAGTCTTCGGCAGTACTAAGTTCCATTGATTCGACTCCACAAAATAGTCTCCACTGCAGGAGAGAGTCTTCACAGTTCCTCACAATAGAACATTTTTTCAGAATAAATGATTGGTATTAGGTTTTATAAAATATTACCAACACATTCCTTCTAACCTTTAACGCACTCATCAGCCAAGAATAAATCCCTCCCACTGGACATTTATGACTTTGTAACATACCCTAATTGCCCTTATAATCAGACAGTCGTTGATTTACATTTCTCCTTAGATTAATAACTACAGCAAACACGTCACTGGCGCGCACGTAGATAAAGGGTAACTTACGGCGGATTGCATGACCATTAACATGAAAACACGCAAGTTGTTCCTGAAATGTTGTTGCACCTATGGGAAACATAAAAGGCAAAATAAAACATTTAAAAATGCATAAATTAATGTTAAATCTGTATGTATTATTCGTAGTCGACATTCTTAGCATGCGATGATATGGGTGTGTACTTAGAGTAAATGTGATATCTCAATAGGTAACTGTCTTAATATGGTTTTCGAACTTATCCCAAAAATGTAAATTAAGTAAAAATAGATCATCGGCGTTGTTAAATTGATATTTCTAGGATATTATTACTGGAATAGAGTTCAGAAGGCTGGAAAACGAGTTAATGGGTGTTACAGTTGGTTGCTTTACACGTGGAGGCCGCGCACGTGGTAAGGGCCCTGGTCACAAGGTTACATTCAAGAACTCACGCAGAAGTTTATCCAAAGTTTATTTTATACTTCATAATAATAAAATGAGTGTCATATGCTTTAAAATAGGTGCAATGATAATTTTTGGAAAAAAAAGTACGAGCGCCTTTTTCAACGTTTGTGTCATCTCAACTTAGAGAACAGGTGTGCCTCAATCGGACAATTCCCTCCTTCAAGGTCCTGATGATGCCCGTAAGGGCAAAACTCAGGTAGTGTCCAACTGAAAACTAAACCCTTGGAGTCTTAGTCTTTATATTACTGTGATACATTTATAAAATAGTACCGTTATGTTACTAAACATAAACTGCTAACGAAAAAGATCGATGCAGCAAATTTTTTTGTCATTTTTTAAGGTCTGTATTTCTGAAATACCTTGGCCGAAATTTAAAACCTAAAGAGATTTTGAAAGGTCGCTTCTTCTAGAATCACGGCGGGAGACTGATCTTAAATAAGTTATTCTCTAAAGGATATACAGGGTAAAGAAAAAAAACCCAGCAAAATGGTTGCACTTCAACCCACTGCATTTGGTAGGTAGCGTAATTTCAGAACATTCATTGTTATGACATTTAATGGCATTAGTTGGTATCTCGGGACGTGTTCGGCAGTTTTCGGTTTTTTGGCCTACAAAATAAATTACAGGGGTTTTTCAAAAAGTTGACGTTTTTTTGTAAATCACCCTGTATCGCGAGAATGCCGCAGCCGATTTTAATAAGATAAATGATCTCTAAAAGATAACTGGTTGCAAAATGAGCGACGTAGGCTCATAGTTAATAAAACAATGTTTATCCATTTTGTACAAAGATGGCAAAAAATGTTATAAAAAATTGATTAAACTTTTGTTTACTACAATGTCATGACGGGTGCCTTAACTTTAAGACTTTTTTTGTAATGACGTTTAAGAGCTATGGTCGATATCTCGGGACGGTTTTGGCCGTTTTTTGGTTTTTTTGCCTACTAAATCAGTTACAGGTCGTTTACAGAAAGTTTCAACTTTCTTGTAAGTTACAATACAAGGTATCCTGAAATTAACTGGGAAATCTGTCTGTCTCTCTCCTCAAACATAAACCGCAAACGCTTCGTCTCCGAGATAGAGGGTGTTGAATTTTATTCTTTTAAATTTTCTGTATAGCTTTTAGAGTTTTTGAGATATTTAACTCAAGTTTTGAATATAGATAACCATTTATTATCTACATCGTTGGATATACTAACCGCTAGCCAAAATCGACAGGGTCTTATTTTTTCTCGGGTTGAATCTCTTTTACCCTCACAAACTTTTTGTAGAACGCCACTGATCGTTTTTTCATAAAAGTCTGATGAATTCATTTATATTCCGAATTCATTTAATTTAGAATTCATTCAATTTAGAAACTTTCTTGTCTCTTGTATCCTTGTCTTATTTCCCACCGTTTTCGAGAAATTTGGAAAAGTGTCTACAAATGCACGTTATTTTTCCAGAAAAAAACGATCAGTGGCGTTCTACAAAAAAGTTTGTGAGGGTAAAAGGAAACAACCCGAGAATAATACAGCATACAAAATAAGACCCTGTCGCTTTTGGCTAGTGGTTGGTATATCCAACGACGTAGATAATAAATGGTTACCCATATTCCAAATTTGAGTTAAATATCTCAAAAACTCTAAGAGCTATAAAGAAAAAGTTAAAGAAATAGAAATCAACACCCTGCATCTCGGAGACGAAGCGTTTGCGAGTTATGTTTGTATGAACATTGTGCCCTATTTTTGCCTAGGAATTTTCCAGTTCATTTCAGGGTACCTTGTATTGTAACTTACAAGAAAGTTGAAACTTTCTGTAAACGCTCTGTAACTGATTTAGTAGGCAAAAAAAAAACAAACAACCGCCAAAACCGTTCCGAGATATCGACCATAGCTCTTAAAGTTAAGGCAGCCGTCATGACATCGTAGTAAACAAAAGTTTAATCAATTTTTTATTAGATTTTTTGCCATCCTTGTACAAAATGGAATAAAATTGTTTTATTAACTATTAGTCTACGTCGCTCATTTTACAACCAGTTATCTTTTGGATATCGTTTATCTTATTAAAGTCGACTGCGGCATTCTCGCGATACAGGGTGATTTACAAAAGAGCGTCAACTTTTTGAAAAACCCCTGTAATTTATTTTGCACGCTAAAAAACGGAAAACTGCCGAACACGTCCCGAGATATCAACTAATTCCATTAAATGCCATAACAGTGACTGTTCTGAAATTACGCTACCTACTAAATGCAGTGGGTTGAAATGCAACCATTTTGCAGTGCTTTTTTCTTTACCCTGTATATCCTTTAGAGAATGACTTATTTAAGATCAATCTCCCGCAGTGATTCTAGAAGAAACGGCCTTTCAAAATCTCTTCCGAGATTTTGAACCCCCAAAAATGACAAAACATTTTGCTGTATCAATCTTTTCCGTTAGCAGTTTATTTAAAATTTACGCAGGGTCTACCTGGTTATGCTATACAGCTGCTATTATATTTGCTCAAGAATTATGGTAGGGCAGAAAGGTTTTGCATACACTCAGACTAAAAATCAGAGCCAAATGGAGTTACTGTCGGCCAGAAAAAATGTGTTTCAAAGGTAAAGATTTTTGAAACGTTGGTAGTAACTTACGTTCACTCTTCAGTGCCTGATACAAGGATAGGAAAAAAGAAAGTTTAGGAAAAAGCGGATTCATCAACAAATACAGAATCTCTTCTTATTCTTGTGGAAAATTCGACAACATTTAGGAAGAGTGATTAGAGCAGTAGCCAGCAAACTGATGAGAACACAACCAGACTATTTGAACACGCTCAGAAAAATGAAAGAGATAGTGTCTAGGACCTGGAAGCACGTACATTAAAAGCAGTCGAAGAAGCGCAACCTCCAGTATAGAAAATCAAACCTGGAGAGGCTTCAAGATCTTCCAGCGCCAAATAGCACTGTTGAGCAAGACAATCCAAGAGACAATCACTATTAAAAATAGCAAATACATACAATTGCATGCAAAGCTGGGGATTATTAACAGCATTTTGCAAAATAACATTGCACAAGTCGAAGCAGAAAAGATAAAGCCAAGTCGAGTACAGAGACGAATAACGAAAGAAAAAAGCCATTTATATTGCAGGAAGAACAACCTAGTCCTCAGACAGAAAGTGATGACTTTCCCATGAACAACATTGCTGAAGATTTTAATATTCGATTGAGGACAATTGACGGATAATAATTGGGTCATAACCAGCAATGCGCCATACACGTACATTAGAACTAAGTCTGCTGAATCAACCAGTATACGTGCGAACAGTAGGAGTTGAGTCGAATTCAATAAAATCTAAATTGGAATGATCTTGTCCATGAGCGAAGTAGCGACATGAACGTAATGATAGGGCCCCCTCCCTCCCCCCCCCCAAAACCCCAATGTTAGGATTTGTAAGGGAGTTAAAGAGCAGTTTGTTTGTCATTGGCTAAAAGCTGCTTACTGCGGACTCTTTCATTGCAGGTGGCACCTATTCGCATACAATCTCCTAATCTCTAGAAAGTCTTGATGTTGAAATGGAGAACTAAGAATTTTTCCTGGACTGCGTTACCATTAGGCAGCGTAGAGGAACGTTCGTTTTGGTTGGGCTGTTGCAATGCTTAATGCATGTTAGAAAAAAACTCAACTGCTATCTGCATGGAAATGTGTATAATTACGACAGTATAGGCAGATAAACGAGCAGAGAAACTTCCCTCAACCTTGGAATTGTAGAATAAAAAAAAAATCATACGCATTTTTGTGCCGCTAATACGTAATAACCAAAGAACAGTTGTTTAAGTAAAAGTTTTGTGATACTCCCATTGATCTATTTACCATTTGATCAGCCTACTTCGAAGTGTCGCCATCTCTTGGTGGCCATCTCTTGACAACTTGAACAAAACTAAAAACTGGTGCTTGAAAGGGCCAAACTCACATGATCCAAAACTCCGTTGGTCCTAGTAGAGTTTAACATATATTCGCCAGTTTCTCATTTTCAAACTCTAAACGATTTTGAAGATCAAACTTGTCATTACAAGCGGTACGGGGCAATGGATTTGAGTGCATTAAAAGGTCAAAAACAAATCTCAGAATAATTTTCTTAGAAGAATATTTCGGAATATAGAGCGTAACCAAAAGTAAAGAGAAGGCTAACAATCAACAAGACCTTGCCTCTATAGACCCATAACTGTTTACTTCAGTGCAAGCAAAGCCAGGTTTTATAGACTCAGGGTGAGTAATCTAATTGCACCAAGAAATATTTAGAAGCTGAGTGGCACCCAAGATTGTTGACAACCGGTACATTTCGTAAATTGGGACAGAAACCCCAAAGATATTAGTCCTACTGCTGATAACGGGCCTTGTTAATGCTACGAGCTCTTGTGTTATAGATACGAATCGATTGCGTTATAGATACGAAAAAGAAATCCTTGACTTGGCTCGAGCTGGGAAGAAAAGTGTTGAAAGTGCATAATAAAAACTTAGAGATGACAGTTTTAACCTTTGGCGCTTGTACAATACTTGTTAAGCATATTCTGGTTTTTACTATGTTGAACGGAAAGGTGACCCAGGCAGTAACGGGAACTACTTCTGCAAGCAACTGCTTTATTTGTAAAACTCGACCATCAGAAATGACCAATTTATTACAAATTCAGTAAAAAAAGTCAAATGAAGAAGCCATTCAACTGGGCTTGTCATCTGTACATGTTGTATTAAATGAATGGAATATATCCTTCAATTGCATATAATTTGAGTTTTAGAAATTGGAAAACCTCAAAAAGGTACTCTTCCAGGAGAAAACCCGGATTCAGCAAAAATTTTTGCAAAAACTAGCAATCCGTGTAGATTTTGTTCGACAGCTCATCCAACACGGGAAATACTTCTAGGCGGGTTGTCGCTAATCCAGAACTGACATCAGAAATTACCAAAGTCAATAACGATTTAATTCATAAATTTGCTATTATTCTTGAAATCATAACCAGTCATTAAGCGGTCAACTCAATAAAATTTTGAACCTTTGGGCGAAATACTGCTGAATTGGCTCTTCAACTTTACCCTTGGTACTACATTCCACAAGATCCTAATTCACGGTGCTGAAATCATAGCAAACGCAGCGCTTCCTATCGGCCAGCTTTCTGAAGAGGCACAGGAGAGTCGAAATAAAGATAACAAGATCTTCAGATTAAACCATGCTAGAAAAAAACTCTCGTGTATCAACGAATGAAAATGTTTTTCACCGTATCTTAGAATCATCGGAGCCATTAATATCGAGTTTGCGACCCGAGCCTAAGAAGAAACATTTTCCAATTAGCGAGGAAGTCTTGGAATTATTGACTTAGTTTTGTTTTTGTACGTTTTGTAAATTTTGTAATTAAGGAAAATAATTTCGTTTTGTGTTTAGTCTACACATACAATAATTTAGCTTTTTTAACTCTAACCGGCAAATGATTGCAATAATTCCAGTAACAGAAAGAAAATTAATTGTAGGAATCTAACAAGTTAAACTTTCCACATTGAGTAAATGGTTGGTGTCCACATTGTGCAGAAATAAGAATTACAGTCAACTATTGTCAAACCAATCAAAAATTTGTTCTTTCAGGTTAGTGATTCAAAGTGATCCAGAACCTTGCAAATTACACTACTATCCTGTATATCTTTTGGCACTTGACCACTTATTTGGGTCGTTAATTAGTTCAGGTTTTTTCAGGTTTATTCGTTTGGTCATTAGTTAAGCGGCTTTGTAGAAAAGTAGAAGAATCATTCTACCTTCTCTTTCTCACGCCCTCCTCCCACTTCCAGGTGCACAAAAGGGGTTTGCATTTGTATACAAACTATCAACGTGTGTTTACATGTTTTACTGAATAAGCAAATATAAGAGGTGGTTTCTGTCGTTTGATTTTTGTTCATTAAATGTAAGGAAAATTCAATATCAACAACAGCCAGTCTCATTCTGTAGTAGAAACTCCAAAAAGATATATAGGACTTATTCAAGCCAATCAAAAATTAGTTCTTTCAGATTAGTGATTCAAAGTGATCCAGAACCTTGCAAACTACACTACTATCCTGTATATCTTTTGGCAGTTGACCACTTATTTGGGTCGTTAATTAGTTCAGGTTAATTCGTTTGGTCATTAATTAAGTGACTTTGATGGTAGTGTGTAGAAAAGTAGAAGAATCATTTTACCTTCTCTTTCTCTCGCCCTCCTCCCACTTCTAGGCGCAGAACCTTCCAAGTAGCACTAGTACACTTAAACAACTTCTCACTACAATTTAAGGTTAAGACCTACAGTCACAAAATACGGGTTACTTATAAGTCAACTGTGGGAATATGGGGAATATTAAATAAAAATGCAGCGTGTTGCTTATTGAACGCTCGACGTATAAAGCCGGGTTTATAAAAAAAAATAATTTTAGTAGTAACATTAGTATTAGCATTTTAGTATTAAGTTTGAGGAGAGAGGGTGTTTATAAAATGTAGTTTTAGAGTTAAAACTGACGTTATTTAAATGTCAACATTGTCAACTGAAGATGTGAATTGTCATTGTTATTTGTCAAAAAGCGATTAAAGGAAGGAAGGAAGGTCTGTTTGTTGCTTTGAAATTTGAATAGGTAGTTTTTGGTTTTGAGTTTTGTGGTTTCACAATATTGCTTATTTATTTGCTTCAGATTCTGAGTCTTGTCGTTTTTTAAACTTGAAAGTTTTTTTTTCGAAATGAGAATAAACAAGAAAATATTGCTTGCTGTCTCGACAGCAGCATTGTTATTTTCAATTATGAGCACGATTGTGGTTAAGCAAAAGCGGCATCGCAGATGGAAAGTCCGCCGTCTAAACAAAAAAAGGGATCAGGAAGGAGTAGTCGCAATCCTTATACCAGACCACCAACAATTTTTTGCCCATACTAGAATGACGCCAAAAATTATTCAAAATACTTCTTGCAAAAATTGGTCCCTTGATTGAAAAGGATAGACGAGGTGGTTCACTTTCTCCTGAACATAGATTGTTTATGACCATACAGTAAGTTCTGATAATAAATAATATAATATAATCATTTTATTTACCGATTTACTTGATTTTTGATTAGCTACCTATCTGAGGGCTGCAGTATGCAAGAAATAGCTTGGAATTATAGAGCTGGAAACGCTAGTAAAGTAATTAAACAAACATGTGAAGCCATTTCGAATATTCTTGCTCCAGAATATTTGCCAGCCCCAACACTAGAAGCTTGGAAGAAACGTATGGCTGAAATGTTCCGAAGATGGAACATACCAAACTGTGTAGGGGCTGTGGATGGAAAGCACATAACCACTCAAGCACCTGAACATTCAGGGAGTGAATTTGTGAATTATAAAAAGACCTTCAGCTTGGTTTTATTGGCAATATGTGATTCATATTATCGCTTCATTGTTGTGGACATTGGGGCAGCAGGGGGAAATCACGATAGTAGTGTTTTCAAGACCAGCAATTTTGGTTCATGTCTTTTGGAGCAAAAATTTGGGTATACCTCAGAAAATGAACATACCAAAAAGTAATATAGAAATACCATGTTTTATAGTAGGGGATGCAGCTTTTCCCCTGCATAAAAACATTATGCGACCATACCCTTGTAGGGAAATAAGTGAGAAAAAAAAGATATTTAATTATCGCCTCTCCAGAGCACGGAGAACAATAGAAAATACTTTTGGTATTTTGGCTGCAAGTATTGTCCCACGGGTTTTGCTGACTATATAGATAATGCGGGAAACTGGCAGAATGGATAATGGAGAGAGGAGGTGGGAAGATTGCCTTCAGTAAGTCGAGTAGGGTGGAACAATCCAACAAGAGCAGCTGTGGCACCTCGTGACATACTTGCAGACTATTTTGTGTCTCAAGAAGGTTGGTTGCCATGGTAAGAGGACTATGTAAACAGGGGAGGTGCACCAAATTTATTTTAGTTTTTAAGTATGTTATGCATAGTTACATATTTGTTTGTTATTTATTCATTAATTCATTTATTTTTATTATTTGTTTATGCAAGCAGCTCTGCTTTACTTTAGTTTTACTTGTTTTGGTTCAGTTTAAGTTCTTATAGGATATTTTTATAATGTAATAAAAACAAGGTTTTCACAGGAAAGAAACTGTATATTTTATAAATATAATGTAAATATGTCTGTAAAAAAAAATCAAAGATTCTTTTTACTTACTGTCTTGAGACTAATATAAGGTACATATCACAGGCTCTTTAAGTAACATATAGAAAAAACTACCTTATATCTATGCAAGGAACAAAGTTTTACATATATAGCAAAAAAAAACAAGTTTGAAAACAACTAACTTATACAGGGTGATTCACGTTACACGGAAGATTATGGCTAAAGTTTTAGATTTTAAAAAAGTTTTGTATATGGAATGGATGGGGGTCTACTGGAAGTACATTTTAAAATTATTGTCATTGTATACAGGTGGTCCCAAAAGTATAAAATTGATTAAAGTTGTATCTTTTTAAATGAGACACCTAGTATATTAATGTGTTTTCGGTACCTACGGACAAAAGTAAAGGTAGTTTTATTGAGGTTTATGGCATCTAAACCGTACCGTTCTTCAGACATTCGTGTTTTTGTGAAAATGCAGCGTCAAATTAAATGTTTAAAATCTCAGCACTTGGTTTCTTTTCAACCACCAAAATTGGCTGGTGGGCTAATAGTACATTGGATTTTTTGCGATGTATATTAAATATTAACTACTGTGCACCGAATGTCAATAAATGAACACCAAATTATTGCAAACTTCAAACAGTAATAACTCGTTTAATTTAAATTAGAGAAATTAGACACCTTGTATTTTATAGTATCATTAGACAGAATTTAGTTTCCTATCAAAACTATTAAACATCCCTATAGCTTGGTCTTTGCGTTTTTTTGGAAAATTGATTTTTCTCTGAATTTGAGCTGACATAAACGAATTAAGTAATCTACTTTACCTGTTACAATACCTGATTTTGAGAAAGCAAAATTTATTATCATTAGTACTGGGTGTTCACAAGAAAACTTCATTTAGGAAGCTCTAAAATTTTGTCAGAAAAGGATGGCATAATGACAGTAAATGGACTTTTGTTCTCCATTCTTTTCCTTTGACATTTCACAACCAACTAGACGAAGTTTTCTAATGAACACCCCGTACATGTCAGATATTAATTTATAAGTTACAAAATTATTATCATGAAGATTATTTAGCAGTCATCTGAATGTTGAAGTGTCTTTATTTAGCATAAAATATCAAAGAAAACAATAAAACATTATATTACAAGAGTTCTTATAAAATTTAGCATCTCTATTACAAAAAAATGAAGTGCACTAATAGTGGCAATTTGAAATACAATAAATAACAAGTCAACATAAGAGTAAAACAAACAAAAACAAACAGTTATAAAATTTGTTCAAAATGACGACCGTTTGATTCTAAACACAAACGTATTCTGTTTTTAAATCATTCACTCACACTGCGTAACATATAGGGAGTTATGCTTCTGAAGGCCTCTCTGATTCGTTCCTTCATATTTTGTTTTGTGGTTGGTGGCGTATTATACACGATTCCTTTCACATATCCCCATAAAAAGAAATCGGGAGGCGTTATGTCAGGGGACCTTGGTGTCCAATGTTGTGCTCTATTGCTTCCAATCCATCGATTTTGGAAACGAACATTTAAGAACTCCCGGACTTCAGGATGATAATGAGCAGGTGCCCCATCCATTTGCAGCCACATGGTTGTTCTTATATCTAGTGGAACTTCTTCCAGTAAAATTGGAAGCTGATTTCTCAAAAAATTTAGAAACGACATTCCGTTTAAATGTTTGTCAAAAAAATAAGGTCCAATCACATACTGTCCCATTGTCCCCCCCCCCCCATACATTTACTGACCACCTATGTTGGTTATTAATAACTCTAAATTCATGGGGGTTAAAATCAGAATAATAATGAAAAGTGTGTAGGTTAAAAGAACCATCGTTATGATAAGTATCACTAAATAGAACTGATTCAAAAAAATCTTCTTGTTCTCCAACTCTTTCTAACACCCACATGCAAAAGTCCACTCATTGGCCAAAATCGCTATCGGAGAGTTCTTGATGTAGTTGTATCTTATAATCGTGATATTTATGGTTTTGAAGAATCCTTGATACGCTTGCTTGGCTAATATTTAAGTTTTGTGCAATTTCTCGTTGTCCGACATAGGGGTTTTCAACTACAGAGCCAATAACGGCTAAATCAGTTTCTTGGTTTTCTGTAACTGGTCTCGTTTTGGCAGTCGTTTCATACTGAACACTACCAGGTTGCTTAAATTGAACCAACAGTCTTTCAAATACGGCTGTATTCGGACGAGTTCGGTTAGGAAACCTTTCAGCATAAACCCTTGATGCTAAAAGACAATTTTGCAAGCATTCTTCTAGAATGAAGATCATGTCGACTCGTTCTTCTGTTGTGTAAACCAGCATTTTGATTAAATAAAAAAGTCCCTGTTAACCAATTATAACAGTAAAAAAATATTTAACTTTAAATTAATATGTGACAATAAGAAACGACAATAAATTTTGCTTTGTCAAAATCAGGTAACACCTGAACAGACCTGAACAGTTAAATTAGATTACTACATTCGTTTATTTCAGCGCAAATTCAGAAAAAAAATAATTTTCCAAGAAAATGCAACGACCAAGCTATAGGAATGTTTAATAGTTTTTGATAAGAAACTAAATTCTGCATCTAATGATACTATAAATACAGGGTGTCTAATTTAAATTAAACGAGTTATTACTGTTTGAAGTCTGCAATAATTTAGTGTTCATTTTTTTTACATTTGGTACACAGTAGTTAATATTTAATTCATACCGCAAAAAATTCAATGTACTAGTAGCCCACCACCCAATTTCGGTGGTTAAAAAGAAACCAAGTGCTGAGATTTTAAACATTAAATGTGATGCTGCATTTTCACAAAATCACGAATATCTGAAGAACGGTACGGTTTAGATGCCATAAACCACCAATAAAACTACCTTTACTTTTGTCCGTAGATACCGAAAATACATTAATATACTAGGTGTTTCATTTAAAAAAATACAACTTTAATCAATTTTATACTTTTGGGACCACCTGTATACAATGACAATAATTTTAAAATGTACTTCCAATAGGCCCTCATCCATTCCATATACAAAACTTTTTTAAAATCTAAAAGTTTAGTCATAATCTTCCGTGTCGAATAACGTGAATCACCCTGTATATAAGCAAGGAACAAAATTTTACACATATCACAAAAAAAACAAACTTGATAACAAATAACAGGCTTCTTTTAAAAAGTAATAACTGATCTTAGCTATCAAATCTATCTTAGTCTATCAAAATGTTGGAAAGCAAAAATACTAATTATGGATTGGATTCTGTTGCAACAAACTCCAATATTTTAGACTGGAGTATAATAATTTTCCTTTTATCTTGAATTCCTTTCAACAAATGACCTAAGGACAGAAGAAAATGCCAAAGGTTGTCAGAGAACTCTGAAGGCTTTTCTTTATCTTGAGTAGCCTCATCCAAGAAATTATTAATGCTTTGGCCCATTTTGGTGCAGGTATTTATTAAATTGGACATGTCTTGCCCTGCACTTTTTTCTTTATTTCTTTAATTTTTTGTTTCTCAACTCTTTCCGCTAATTTAGTGCTGCTAGGTTTATCCAAATTAGAAGGGTTAATTCCGGAAGGGCCAGCTTGACTATTAAGCTGTGAATCAGTCAACTGTTCTGATGTTGCATTGGTCTGATCAAAACTGCTTGAATTTTCATCAACAATGATGTTTCTTAATGTGCCCCACACCTCTGATGTTGTGTTGCAGTTTGTGTTGCAATTTTAGGTTTTTTGCACTTTCTTGGTGCTCTGTCAAGGGTTCTCCACTTTCTTCACCTCCTTTTCTTTTTAATATTAAATTGCTTTTCGTTCTAACAATATAATATAATAATAAGCTAAAAATCAAATCTTAATATAGAGAGTTATTTATACCTTGGAGGAATGATCACATCATTTAAGAAGTGACATAAACTATACAGGGTGATTCAAAATTCAGTACAAAGATTTTAAGTGCATATTTGTGGGGTCAAAATAAGACGTTTTTTTCTTATAAACATTGGTCCTAAAATGAACCCCCTCCCCCCTACCTCTCTCCTCTCTCCTACCCTCTACCTCCCTTTCCTTAACACTTCATCCCTGGGAAACCAAAAAACCGATTTTTTAAGTCCAGTCTTTAAGTTTGTGTTGCACCCCGACACAACACCGGTAAGGCATTTTCACAGTTTTTAAACACTAAAATGCATAGTTCCGAATTTAGCACAAACTCTAATACGTTTCCTAAAGTCCAGTAATGTTCATAAAAACAAAATTCGCATTTAAAAAACAGAATAATCACAGTAAAATCACGGAAAATATACACGAAATCAATTGAAATCCATCAATTTCAAATGGTGACCTTGGACCACGACTGTGACGTCACAAATTCTGCTTCACGGCCTTATAGTCTAGGTGGCAGTGGTGCAGAGCAAGAGGGAATATTTTTTTCTTTTCTACGCTCTTTTGCAAACCACTGTCTGATGTTGATCCACCTTCCAATGCAATCCTCAACTGAAACGTACACATAAAAATTGACACTCTGTTGGTTAGAAAAAGTCACGGAAAACTTTACCAGGCAATCCCACAATTTGGGAAATTGATTTCCAAAAGTTGGCCAGGGCTAATGAATCTTTGTGCATTGGATGCGTTTTGTCCCAAATGTTGGAATACTGCTGAACAAGCTCAATTAATTTGGCGTCCACACTGAAGTTCTCTTCCATGATCGAAATAGCAAACACCAGACCCAAATTCACAGATACAAATATAATTATTATTTTGGAAACTCGATACTCGATTTCATTAACGCAGATTCAAATCAAAAAATAAACAAACGGAAAACGGCCAGTATGACAGCAGACAGTCATGACTTATGACATACATCAGCTGATTGCGTCATCGTATGCGCTTGCGCAGGAGCACTAAGATTTAAATTTAGTATTAGCTTTAAGAAAAAATGTTGAATTTTATGTAAATCCAAGATCACCAGTTACATCTAAATTTAAAGTTAAATTTCGTTTATAAACGTCTTGATGTAAAACCATTAACTTTATTCTTAATGCTAATGCTAAACGGAGATACTATTCTTGACCGCCAAGTTGAGCAAATGTTGGGTTTGACCGACTACCCAAGAAACCCAACATTTGCTAATGCTAAAGTTAACTTTTTTTTTATAAACCCGGCTTTACTCACAATAGCTAGATTCTTAAAAATGAATCCTATCGCATCGCCTTGGAAGCACAAAAAAAGGATTAGCATTTGTATACAAACTACCTACGTATGTTTACACATTTTACTGATTAAGAAAATATTAGAGGAGGTTTCTGTAGTTTAATTTTTCTTCATTAAATATAAGGACTCAATTTCAAAAGAATTTAATATCAGCCAAACAGTGTCATTCTGTAGTAGAAATTCCAAAAAGATATATAGGAGTTACTCTTTAAAATAAATTAGTTTTTTGCAGTTATAATAATAAAAATATCAAAAGAATGTAAGGAGGGGATCCTAAGGAGGGGGGGGGGGGGGAGTTCGCCAAGCCATGATAAGAACTAAATTCCCAACATTAAAAGCCATTTCTAAATTTCTAATTTCAAAACTTCTTCCACGTTTTCGAAAAATTTTATAACTTGATTTGAATTTCTCCAAAAACTCCAAACTGGCATTTGTAGGCGCTTTGACACTATAGACTCTAATCATAACCTGAATTATCCCTCCCATATTTAATTGACCTTGGCCATTATCTTAATTTGAATTTACCCAAACTCTCTAAATTTCAATTTTTAAACCTTTTGACCTAAATTGACCTATAAGTTTTTAATCTCCTTACCTTTGAGTCACTTTTCACCGAGTTTTGCCTTAATTTTAGTTAGACGTTTTTGGACGCTCTGTGTAATTTCTTACTCATTTTGTTTTTTTGACGCTTTGAGTAATTTTTAACTGATCCTGGCCATTTTCATAATTTGAATTTCCCCAAACTCTCTAAATTTGTGTTTTTAAACCCTTTGAGCCACTTTTCGTCGATTTTTACCTTAATCTTAGTGTGACTTTCTCATAAAACATCAAAATATAAATTTTTAGAGAAAGTGGTGTCTTTTTAATCGATTTTAGTCCTAATTCCAATCTGAATTTCTCCAAATTTGCATTTTTTGACGCTCTGTGTAATTTCTTAATCATTTTTAACCCTAATCTTAACCTGAATTGGCCCAGAAAATTTTAATCTGCATTTTTGACGCTTTGTGTAATTTTTAACTGATCCTGGCCATTTTCTTAATTTGAATTTCCCAAACTCTCTAAACTTGTGTTTTTAAGCCCTTTGAGCCACTTTTCATCGATTTTTACCTTAATCTTAGTGTGACTCTCATAAAACATCAAACTATAAATTTTTAGAGAAAGCGGTGTCTTTTTAACAGATTTTAGTCCAAATTCTAATCTGAATTTCTCCAAAGACGCCAAATTTGCATTTCTGGACGCTATGTATAATTTCTTAATCATTTCTAACCCTAATCTTAACCTGAATTGGCCCAGAAAATTTTAATCTGCATTTTTGACGCTTTGAGTAATTTTTAACTGATCCTGGCCATTTTCTTAATTTGAATTTCCCAAAACTCTCTAAATTTGCGTTTTTAAACCCTTTGAGCCACGTTTCATCGATTTATACCTTAATCTTAGTATGACTTTCTCATAAAACATCATAATATAAATTTTTAGAGAAAGTGGTGTCTTTTTAACCGATTTTAGTCTTAATTATAATCTGAATTTCTCCAAAGACTCCAAATTTGCATTTTTGGACGCTCTGTGTAATTTCTTAATCATTTTTAACCCTAATCTTAACCTGAATTCGCCCAGAAAATTTTAATCTGCGTTTTTGACGCTTTGAGTAATTTTCAACTGATCCTGGCCATTTTCTTAATTTGCACTTTTTGGAAATGGTGATCCTGGATTGGAGTGCTCTCTACAGGTAGTTTTCAGGCAACCGGATTATTGACTGATGACATGCTAGTTAATGCGATTGGTTGGAAATGAGCAGTTAGTGATCAACCCAATCCGGGTAGCAATTTCCAAGTGCTAATGTGCCCTTACCCCACATAACAGCAAAACTATTGAGTACGTACAGTGTGGCACATTCTTAACTCAGGTTTCGTGATATCTCAAAATATTGATTTGAGACAAAGGTGGTGTCATGTAGTACGGTTAGAGCTTCATTTAGAAAATAGTGATCTTTAAAAAGGATGATTCAAAAAGTATCTAATGCCGATTCAAACATACGTTTTTTTTTTAAGTAAGACACTACTGCAGTAGTACATTTTTTCATGTAACAAATCCTATGACGATCCCTAATAGTTTTAGATATAATTGCGTCTTTAAAATTGTATTTTTTTGCTTCAGGAATGTGTAGTTCCTAAGCGGCTTGAGGTAGAGCCAAACGCAATGCACTTTCGAAATTTAGTTTTGAAAGATCTATCAATCAACACAATTTTTTTAAATTAAGAAAGTAGTACAAACTGAGAGATCCTTATTTAAAATTTGTAATCTAAGATATGAAACTGTAATCCGCTTGGTTCTACTTCAAGCCTGTTTTAAGGGCTACAGATTTTTAAAATATAAAAAATTACAATTTTTAGATTTAATTATCTCCACGTCAAAAACTATTTCTCGTTTCAAATGCAAAAACACCATAATAGCTTATGATATATCGTTTATAAAATACATGTTTGAATCGTAAATACTTTTTGGTACACCCTGTATAATGGTCACTATTTTTAAAATGTTGTTCTAACTGCTCTACATGATACAGATTTTGTCCCAACTTAGTTTCTTTATTAGCTTTGATGCTATCGAATCCTGCGTTAAGTTTGTACCACCCTATATAGTAATAAATAATAATAATGAGATAAACCCAACTCCGACTCGGCGAATTTATTTTATTTTATTATAGTTAATGTTATATATCTAAGAAACGTGCAGTTATAAAGTTTGTAAAGGTACAACTCTACCAACTGAATTTATTGATTAAATGCTATACCTCAATCCTCAATAAATACTAAATTGTCCTTTAAATGAATCGAAATGAATCGAACGAAACAAACGGCAAATTTATATCATCATTAACCAAAAAGTTATTAAGTTATTTCCGAATTTTTGGCATTTGGCCCCACTATGCGGCGGGATAATAATTACCAGGGAGTTCACTAAAGTCGAATTAGTCAACGTCTCTCATCGCTTTTGATAATGTCTGCCGCAGTTGTACGGCTTCAAAGCCCGGGAAAACACTTTAGATTGTAGTTAGAACATTGACGCTTACCTCTATTTCATAAGTAATGGTAATAAAGATCTGTATGTAATCTTTACATAATGTGTTTCACAAAAAAAAACTCAAATTGGCTTACTATAATGCAAAAGTATGGGATATCTAAACTGAAGTACCCTACAAAACCACAAAACTAGCTTCGAACTACTACTACAGGGCTTTCATTTCAAGATAAACCATTCTAAATATCTTTTTTCTCTGTATAAATATTGATTCAACAAAATTCCACTTAAATTTGGATGGGAAAGTTTGATTATGCATGTGAAAAAGTGTTTTCCTGCAGCTTACGTCACTTTAAAATGACAAGTGGACACCAAAATTCTCAGCGAAAAAGGACCTCTGAAGGACAAATTTTATCAGTTTTTGAAAAAAAAATAAAAGAGCAAATAACTTTGTTATAAAATGCTTAGATTGAGCCCATCAGTGGCACGACAGTGATAAAGACTGTTTTCAATTTCCATGTGAACTTTAGAAAAGGTGATATTCGGTTTGCAGGGCTTCAATGTGTTCAGGAGGGATCTTGTATCCAGCAGATTTCAAATCGCCCCCAACCGGAAAAAGTCAAGGGGCGTAAAGTCAGGAGATCTCAATGGCCACTCGCTAACATGTAAAGCATAATACGGGGGAGCACCAACTTTCTGGAAACGGCGCTGGTATTCCTCCTTAAGTAAAATAATACCATTTTCATCAATTTGAATTTCTAGAGCCTTAACGATAAGCAATGATGACACTTTCTAAATAAAGTCACCAGCTATTAACCAAAACGTTTCTTCTAGGAAAACAGGTCCTATAATTAAATTGTCTAAAATTCCTGCCCAGACGTTTATTTTTGTGGGATTTGGGTGTGATCGGCCATGCATATAAGCGGATGTCTATTATCCCTTTATCTGCAATTGTGTTTATTTACGAAACCAATCAAAAAATGATTGATTTGTTACTGAAGTAAACAGCTTTCGCGAATTTGTCTTCAATTCGTTGGCACAGTAGTTTGCAAAATTCCATCTTTCGATCATAATCGTCTTCGTTAAGGGCGTGTATCGTATGAGTTTTATAATTTTTAAAACTCCCTTCATGGAACCAGTAGAAATTCCGGTAAAACCTAGCAACTTTTGAAAGAGATAAATGTAATAACCTCAAGCGTCCAATATTCTTTAATGTTTGGCTTATTTGTATTCCAACTCCATCATGTATTAATGTTCTGTAAACTGCTGTACCTACAGAATACCTTGTGACGATCGTGGCAAATGTTACGTGGGACAGACTTGACGTCTCAACTTTCTTTGTCACTGTCATTGGAATTATATTTAGTGTCTTTCAAGGCGGCTTAAAAGTAGAGAGACTCTTGACAAGAATTTTTAAATTTCTGATTTTCACTAATCACCATTGCAATCACAATTATTGATGAAGGTGCAGAGCACAGAACGATAGGCAACAAAGCTGGTAGGAACTCTAACCGCCTTCCGAAATTACTATTGAAAAGTTGCCAAATCAGAAGATTGCAGACATGCATCTTCATTTTGACATCTTGTAGAGCGTCAGCAACTCACCAAAACAAGAATATGAGTGCAGAAGAAATTTGTGATTCTTAAGGTTTTAAATTCGATCCTTTCTCTCATTGGTCACTCCAATGTACTTAAAACTGGGTGCAACTTAAATTTTCAAAAATTTAAGGCTTTTATGACTAAAGGCGTTTTGCCCAGAATTGTTAAACAATAGTTTTCAGTGTGATGACTGTAACATTCCATGTGGAATTCCAAAGTGGAACATTCTACTTTGTTAAGAACGTTCTTGTACCACCACCTACTTTGCCTACTTTGCTATTCCTTTGCCAATTAAGATAAGTAAAACAACTCGTTGTGCAAGTGTGGTAATCTATGTTAAAAAAAAAAAGGAAAACTTACCTCGTCTCGTAGATGCCGAAAGGAGGAGAGGATCGAGGAGTGGAAATCGTTCCATCGCAACGAGTACTGCTGCTCGGGGGAGGTCTCGGCCCCCATTGGGCACAGAGAAGGGGCAATCTCTACGCCAATGATTGTGCCGTTTTTCACAGTGTGGCCTCAAAAGCACAGTGCACTGTGCTTTAAACCAAACGGAAAGTTACTAGGGCCTCATGTGGCCAACACGGGTACCTTCTGGGTCTCTGGAGGTACAGCATTACTGAAACAGAAAAGAACAAAAATTGAAACAAATGCCCGTAGAACAACTGTGTAGAAAAGAAGAAATTAAAACAGTGAATACTGCTTCTATTTTTTAAAGCACTTATACGATGAGCTGAACAACTATGACTTCAACTGTGGTTACTATTATTAACACCATTGCTGACGGCGGTATTGAATAAATATTTCTTTTCTAATAAAACAATTTACACTTAAATTGTAGTGTGTTTAACGGTATATCTGTAGCGTCAAATTAATTTTGCCAAGGAGTATATTGAACTGGCAATGTTTGATCATTGGAAATTCTCGATATGAGATTTAGGATTGCTCGATGAGTCGTTCAGAAGTGCTTAATTGGTGGTTACCACGCTAATTACACCTTTCGGGTTCTCACAGGAAGCTAGTATTTAATACCCGCGGCCAACTAAATTAAAAACAAGAACATTACCTACGTAAAAACCTCATTGTAGCCAACAGCAAAATACCACGATTTAAGCAAGTTCCCATCATACCAAACGACCAAAAATCTAAATAATAACCAACATGATAATTAGAAATCTTCCGAAATAATAAATATATCAGCCATAATTAAGCATAACGTGTTTTACGAGGTATTTAAGTTTCTAAGTGCGCGTATGGTTACCACGGCTTAAGCCTAATTATAAGTCCCGGCTAGGAGGTTTATTGCCCAGAAATTTCGACATTTTTCTTAATTTATTCGGGCCGCAGAAAAAATAATCGTAATAATGGGAAAAAAATTATAATTTTATATGAATAGAAAACACCCAAAAGAGTATTGTTTTACATAAAAGTCACTTTCAGCGGATTCAATGAGTATTATTATTATTAAAGGCCTGAAGCAAGCTCTCGCAGACTTAGCCAAAGCATTCCACCTGATGTTTTACCAATTACGAATTAAAAAAATTAGTTATAGCTGCGATAGCATGGGTGAACACGTATTTAGTACCTTGATGCTAAACACAAATCCATTAGTGCCAACAGCATCAAATAGGTTGCCCAAAAATTCAAACTTTAAACAAAAATATACCGATATGTGCAAAAAAGTGCTTTTCAATGCGCTATTTGTTAGATAAAAGGGTATATTTGTTCGAGTTGCTTGAAACAAATTCCTTCCCATGTCCTAGATGACATTTTTAAATGAACACCCCGAATTTTATAGATTTTCAGTTTTGGTTGTTGTCAGATTTAGGCAAAATAAAACATTCTCTGGATAGAAGAACGGCCGACGTTTCGACGTTTAACACCACATTCCTCGTGGATCTGTAATGAGAATCCTTTGCGTCTGCTGGCTAAGTTTATTTGTCGAGAGTAGGTGGTCACCAATTTGTCGATCAACGCATCTGCATACTAGTTTCGGGGTCTACCCCTCATCAGTACAGCTTTGCCCGGTCGACAAATTGGAGACCGTGAGTTTGCTTCTTAAAGCCAAAAATCTACGGAAAAGCGGTGGGATGTTGTACAAAGCAGGAGCAGTCGACATCCACCACTCACTAGCGTATTAGATCTAATACTGCATGGCAGATGGCTCTCAGTTCGAGAAGCAGTCTACATTGCTCTGTACTTCGCAGGTTATCGGAGCCAGTACGTGGCCACCAATTTATCGATCAACCCATTTGCATGCTATTTTCGGGGACTACTCCTCTTCAGTACAGCTTTGGCTTGTCGACAAATTGGAGACCGTGAGTTGGCGGCCTAAACCAAAAATCTACGGAAGAGCGGTGTCTACGGATCAAATTGGTGATCACCTACTTCGTTCTGGTTCCAATAAACTGCGAAGTACAGATGGGCTACTTCTCGAACTGAGAAGCATCTGCCATGCGGTATTAGATCTAATACGTTGGTGGCTATCGCCTGCTCCTGCTCTGTACGACATCTCACCGCTCTTCCGTAGATTTTTGGCCTTAAGCCGCGAACTCATGTCTCCAATTTGTCGACCAACAAAAGCTTTACTGATGATGGGTAGATCCCGAAACTAGTATGCTAAATTGGTGATCACCTATTCTTTACACTTCGTTCTGGTTCGAATAACCTGCAAGATACAGAGCAATATAGGCTGCTTCTCGAACTGAAAGCCATCTGCCATGCGGTATTAGAGCTAATACACTGGTGGATGTCGCCTGCTCCTGCTCTGTATAACAGCTCACCGCTCTTCCGTAGATTTTTGGCTTTAAGCCGCGAACTGACGGTTTCCAATTTGTCGACAAGCCAAAGTGGTACTGATGAGGGGTAGACCCCAAAAATTAGTATGCAGATGGGTTGATCGATAAAGTGGTGACCACCTACTCTTTACACGTCGTTCTGGTTCGAATAACCTGCAAGATACAGAGCAATATAGGATGCTTCTCGAACTGAGAGCCATCTACCACGCGGTATTAGATCTAATACGCTGGTGGATATCGCCTGCTCCTGCTCTATGTAACAGCTCACCGCTCTCCCGTAGATTTTTGGCTTTAAGCCGCAAACTGACGGTCTCCAATTTGTCGACCAGCCAAAGCTGTACTGATGAGGGGTAGACCCCGAAACTAGTATGCAGATGGGTTGATCGACAAATTGGTGACCACCTACTCTTTACACTTCGTTATGGTTTCGATAACCTACAAGATACAGAGCAATATTGGCTGGTTCTCGAATTGAGAGCCATCTGCCATGCAGTATTGGATCTAATGCCCTGGTGGACATCGCCTGCTCCTGCTCTGTACAACATCTCACCGCTCTTCTTTAGTTATATGTAGATTAAAGCACGAGTAAGTGTTCTGCAGAATTGATATAGGAGTACTGTTACTGCAGGATTAATGAAGCGAAGTTTCTAACAATGACATTTAAATTAAAACTAGTTTGGAAGCTTAACGTAACCTTAATTATAGAACTAGTTAAGTTAATTAGTACATTAACAAAACGGCTGCAGAATCAAAAATGTTTATTTATTTTTCCTCGTGTTACTAGAATTCCACTCCTTCATTGGACTTCATCAGACCCCCGTAATAAATGTAAAACACTTAATTAAACATAAAATGGCAAAAATAACTACTTATCTACCTCGGAGACTATAATTTTTGTCAATAGGAGAGTCACATTTGAATACTTAATTTTATTTGTAAACACCGAGGTTTTGTTCTTCACTTGAAGAGCTAATTGTTGTTCTGCAAATTACAAAAAATTGAGCCTTTAGTCTTCTTAAACATGTCACTGGTACAGGTAACTCTCGAACTCCTTTTTAAAATAATGTAGTGAGTCACAACAGAAGGACCACTAGCGTCAGTTCAATTTGAGTTTAAAGAGCACGGTGACTACCAATTTGTCGTTCAAACCACCTTCGTATTGGTTTCGGAATCTGCCCCTCATCTGTGCAGCTTTGGTTGGTCAGTTTCGCTTTGGCTTAAGGTTTAGGTCTTCTAAATGTGATTCAAAAGTGGAAGAGATCATTATCAGGTCATCAAAATACACTAACACAAGAATGTGAGATAATTTAGACCTAAACTTGATCAGCTGCTTGAAGCTAACTGTGGTTACCTTCCACCACCAAATGGGGTAACAAATGATGTTTTGTCTCTATCCGATTTGGTGATACCACTTTTTAAGTCAACCGCGGGCTCATAAATTCTGTCTTCATAATGAAGGTCATAGATTCTTGGTAACTCCTAACGGTCAGCTTCGGTGATTGCATTCAGCTCTCTGTACTGATTTATGAGCTATCAGTTGCCAGCAACTACTGCTACTGGAGCAGTAATTGTTTCTTAAACTTAGGTAGCACTTTAATTGCTAACTCGGAAGGTCACTTCGTCTTCCTTTGGAAATCAATAAAGTTGTATTGGATTGTCAGTAGAGTAATAAGCATGCATTCAGCATATATCCAGCATGCCAGGAACGCATGGAACCCATCCCAGAGTTACCTTTTTTCCTTCTGCCAGTAACTCTAGAGCATCCCTGAACGAGTTTTGAACTCGTTCCGTTCCTGCAGATTGCTTGCAGAGCCGCCTAACTGTCGTAGTAGATGTATATGTGCTGCTTTGCTCCCTGTCTGACTTCTGTTCGATGCAAACACCTCCGCCTGGAAAACCGTCGTGAGGCTTCCCAAGGCGAAGCTCTCGCCCTCTACATCCTGACGACTATTAGCCATTCTTGATCCGTCTCTGTACCTTTCCTGATTATTCTCAGACGGTTGCTGAAGCAGCTCTTCCTTGAATTCGTCCCTTTCAGTCTCAACTGATCGCGCGTAGGCGACTCCTCCTGCGACAGGATAATCGGGATGTCCCGCTGAATGAGGCTGGCGATCTGCGTGTGACCACTACCCGTAGCTATGTCCTTCCACTGGCCGCAGCAATCCATCCTCCTGCAGGACGCCATCGCCTCCCTCTTAACCCAGATTGGAAGCTCCGGGAGACCCAGTAACACATTGAGTGCTGCTTCTGGTGTTGTTCTGAATGCACCCGGTATGGCTAGGCAGTCTGTTCTCTGCAGTCTGGCCAACCGCAGCACCCGTTGCTTTATTGCATGCCTTTTCCACGTGTTTTCCAGGTCAGCCTGCTGTCGATTGTCATCCCCAGGTATTTAGCCTCAGGCTTTAGAAGGAGAGGTTCACCGTACACCGTGTGTGAGCGGAATCTTGTAGTTTTCCTTCTTCTGTTGTAGAGCACAAGCTCTGTCTTGCCAGGGTTGACTGACAGTTTCGTCTCGATACACCATTGTTGTATTATTCTACATGCCCTTTGCATTCGATCACAAACGCTGCCAACAAACTTTCTTGGTATCATGACCAGTGCGTCGTCCGCATACGTTTGCGCACTGAATCCCTCGGCTTGTAGCCTCCCCAAAAGACCTTCCATTAAGAGACACTATAGACGAGGTAATAAGCAGCAGGGAGTGTCGATCTGACTCAGCTTACCAGCTGTGTTGGGGTTCTCCGGGCCCTAAGGGCCTCGCAGATGTTGTTTGTTACTTTGCCAAATGCTCCCTCAAAGTCGAAAAAGAGTGTCATTAGCACTTTCTTATTCTAGTATTCCTTTTTCCAGTACATTTCTGCTAAATCCAATACCTCCTTTGCTAAGCGAGCCTGCTTAAGCAATTTTGTAAGAAACGTGCTGAGGAAAGGTCTGAATTTTGCAGTTGGTCCAAAATCCCCTCCAAATTTGATATAATAAGTGCTGTGGTGGAAACGAGATTTCCGGCATCAGAAAGAAAAAGAAAGAGAAAACAAGGAGTGAAAGGAGAAATGCCAACAAGCAATTATGAAAAAATTTGCAGGACAAATCCATCAAAATTCTTCTAGCTGATAAAGGAAATACCACCGGTCGTGCGATGAACTACCTCACCAGAAGAAATAATAGATTCTGAGACCAAAATGCCTAAAGGGGAATTCTGTAAAGCTTTGTTAAGCAATATTAAAGAAATCTACCTCGCACATTCTCTCGAATCCTGCAAAGCAATATACCATGTCCAGATGGGTGACACCAGGTCTAGTTGGGTGACCCCTGGCAATAAGCCCTAACAGTCTTACAAATCAACTGATACGTATCGGTTTATAAAGACTTGCTCATGGCTGAAGCGCAGTGTCTTTAATACCAAGAAAGACCTTAAGAAGGCTTTTAAAGGCATCAGACACCTGTGATGATGACTGGGTTCTATGAAGGCTTTTACATCTTTTCGTATAGTTTCACATCTATCAAACCTACGCGTAAACTTTAAAAAGTTTTCACACACGTGTGCTTGTGGAGAGAATTGCTATTTACTCAATTGATTACACGTGCCAACAAATCCTGGAATTCTTCATTAGTAAATTTTATATGTCAGTTTTTGTTTTTTTTAAAGCTTACAAAATACGGGCTTCTCAAGTTTGAAACACAGAAATGTGTTCGATTTATAAGCAAACTGAGGTTGAAAACACGTGTACTAGGCCACCTTTAATTTCTTAAAGATCATCATATTTTCAATGGGTAATTCCAATAGATTCTCTGGAGGTTTTGCCTTCCGCACCAATTCTGTCTTTAATGGTGTTAGACCCCTCCACTGGGTAATTCCAACAGATTCTCTACAGATCTTACCTTCATCGGCAATTCTGTCGTTAATGGTGTGAGACCGCACCAAGTCTCCAATGGGTAATTCCAGTAGAATATTCAGATGTTTTGCCTGTAACAGTAATTATTTGGTTTTTTATGTGAAACCGCATCATATTTCCAACTGGTAATTCCAATAAATTCTCTAGAGGTTTTGTCCTCATCACCAATTCTGTCTTTATTGTTGAGAGACCACACCAAGTCTCCAGTGGGTAATTCCAATAGATTATCCAGATGTTTTGCCATCGTCAGTAATTCTGTCGTTTATGGTGTGTATACCATGTCTCCAATGGGTAATTCCAATAAATTATCTGAAGGTTTTGCCCTCATCACCAATTCTGTCTTTATTGGTGTGAAATCGCACCAAGTCTCCAATGGGTAATTCTTAATGGTGATGGTAGCAAAATTGGACGGTCACTAGTTTAAGACGAGGTCGGTTTAAGACATCGAGTTTGCTTTCTCCAATTGAAGGGCAGCAGCAGAAGGGCAGCGAGATAAAGTTTTATTTCATATCATAGAATTGAACATCTGCAAGAATTTTGCTAAAAACATAGTTTTAGGTTAATACTCGTACCTAACAAGGATATCTAAGCTTTGTCCTTAAAGAGGGAACAATTTATTTCCATCCTTCTTAATTAATGTGCCATATAAGTTGACGCCCTTAGGGCACCCTGGGGCTTTTACACAGTTTACTTTCATGGTGTCTACGGATTGCTAACTTTAGAGTCTTTAGACTAAATTAGGTAAAACTTTATACAATCCAGCCACTTCGTATCGACGTCGGTATCCACTTCATTCCAAGTTGGCTGGCCTGAACCGTATACAAGATTCATTCATTCTTACGTTTATATTTTTTGACTGATTCAATCTTGGATTCAATCTTTCTTGAACTCTTTAATTGTGTCAAAGGCAGCTACAAACGTTTTCTATTGACTGAATGCGAAGTTTGTGTACAGCACGAATGATTTAAAATCAGATTTCCTGCGTATTATAATTCTCCAGAAATAGCTGCTCCAGGGAGATATTTTATATCAGTAATGGCAGAAAGAATTGGTAAATTGACTTGTACGTTTCACGCTAATTTTTCTGTTACATAAAAATTTATAATTCAATCGCCTTCCGGAAACAGTTTTGTGTATAAATAATATGAAAAATGAACGATTCAGGAGGTGTGTTCCACCAACGCACTATATAGAACTGCATTTCTTACCTACATATAAAAGGTAATTTTTTTTTAAACAATAATTACTTAGTCGTTATTTAATTTAACAAAATATACACCAAAAAACAAGTTAAGCCAATCACCAGTAAAATATTGGTTAAGCCTGAACTTACTCTCTTCCAAGTAACAGATGTTCGCAATTTATTTAGACCTGCATTTAGACCCCGAGTCTTCTTTGAAATAAATAGTATACCCCATGTGGTTTACAAACTTTACAGGCAAAAATAAATACGGTACCTACCTATAATAGGTATGTCTACCTTGCGGCCCGCATATCACCAAGAATGTTGGCAAAAAAATGCATTTTAAACGTACCCACTACACTATTCGAAGCAGGTCCTGACTAAATTTAAGATTAGTATTGGTTAGACTTTTTTTTCTCATTCACACTGACATCGTAAATAAACTGCTCGAGCGGAATTTGAATCTCTGCCTGACAAGCACACTTTCGTACAATTTATTTCAATGAAACGACATACATACGCCTAAAAATAAAAATAGAAAAATTAATTCAAATAATTTATCGCTCTGTTTACACTTTTTTTAAAACACTTGCACAATCACGCAAGTGTATTTTCAGATGCTGCCTATACAGCAATGGTGCCCTGCTTTTATTTTCAGGTTTTTCGTAAGTTTTTATTGGATATTAAATATGTCATTCCCCCATATCCTTTATAATTATATATCGCATAGAGCCAAAGACATATTTTATAAGCTATTTTCGTACTTCAAACACGAGTTAAACACGTTTTTTCTAATGGTAAAGTTTCAAAATTGCTAGGCCGCAATAATTTTTCCTGATTTAAAGTATTCGAATAGAGTGGTGCCAGGAATAGTGGATACGGTAATTAATTGGCTAAGACAGAAATAATTTGTACAAACAAAGATGTAACATACACCTACATGGTTGTAAGGAAAGGAAACATTATGTTTAAAAGCTTCTAGTTGGTAGTTTTGCCACAGAAAGCTTATTTTATTAAACTCTTTATATGTCTTAGTACCTACTTTAAATTGGTTGCCACTTTCAGGTTATTCATCTCTTTCCAAAACTAACACTAAACATATCTGCGGCCTCGTTTTAGACAAATTTCTATAACCAATATTCACGTTATATTAGATCAGTTTTAATACACCTGAAGACATTTACTAATGAGTCATTAACATTTCCAACCAAACCTCGTTACATTACGCACATACGTAAACCACCACTAATTGCCAAACAAATTACATTTTGGTTACTTTGATATATCTTTTGGCTGCCTAATTAAGAAATTCTTCCTACACGAAAATACCCAATACCGATAAACTATTGCGTTATTTTCTTGTATCGGACCATTATAAAATTGTTAGGAACCGTTAAATTCTTACCTACACATCCATTATGCTCAAGAAGTATTCAAGAAATCGGTAATAAAATAAATAAACATAAATTTTGGTGAATTAATATTCCGTGTACCATCACATCAGTGGGTGTCGTCGTATATCGCAATTATTATAAAACTTTTTAATATGTATTGTACTTACGAATACGGCTATTTTTAAGGCTTACTTCATGTCGTCTATGCATGTACTCTGTTCATTTGCTTACAGTCTGACTTGAAGTACCATCGACACCATCAGTATTCCTTTGAAGAGCACGTTGTATGCTGGAGACTATTGTCGAGAGCCTGCTAATGATATTTAATGAACAAATACCATGATTTATTACGATTTGTGCTCAGGATGCCTGCTGGTTCTTTAATCGAATTTCTTTGTTTGCAGTCACCATTTGCATAATTTTGGACGTAATTAGTTTAAACGATTTTTTTTATTTCGTAGAAAACTGTTATTAATTATTCTTTTACTGGCAATAAGAAAATATTACGGGTTTTCTGCCCAATGTGTGGTATCCAATGGAATATGTTTTCATTAATACTCATAGTACCACCATAATGCCATAATGCCTAATCTAAATGGGAAGCACCTGACTCGCCTAACCTGAATATTTGTGAACGAAATATCGTCTTTCGCAGTGTAACAGAACCTATTGTATTGGATCCAAAAGACAGCGAGCTTGGTCTATATATTTGTTCAACGACTGAAAGTATCTTGGTTGAACCTAGATTGTGCCTCTAAGGATCCAGAGCTACCCTCTCACAATGGTATTTAAAATTCTGGACTGAAAGTGATAAGTATGGTCGAGCTTTGGGCATGGTCTATAAACTGCTGAAAAACTATCATAGCACTTGACCCTCCTATCGACAGCGGTGTAACGAGCAAAAAATTCTTAATTTCTCAATTTTTTTTTTACTTTTTTATGTTTTCAAGAAGTTTGAAATAAAAAATATTGTAATAGCAACATTTTACAGTGCTCATATCAAATTTCCAGACTCGGATTGCGTCTTGTCCGTCAACATCTTACTCATACCGTAAAGACATATTTACCGGGCGTATAGGATAAATAGCTATTACAGCACTCACCAAGTGATGAACTTTCATTACAATACGGCAATAAATCGGATTTTTCAAAAATATTTGCCTCGCTTATAATTAACACTTAATTTCATATGTTTCATTAATTGTTCTTGTTTTTAAAAAGTAATAAAGTGCACGTCATAGACCGGTAGTTTTACCGGTCTACGACGTTCGTTTCAAAATTCCCAACAATACTCGTCTCGAAACATCTTACTCATTATAACGTAAATAACTAGTAAGTATATATACATCTAATCACACAAATACACAAAAGTACAAATTTTACTGAGAGTCTTTTATGAATAATTTACTGAGCAGTGCAAGTTTTATAAAGATCTTTTACTTTTTGTTATAAAACCGAAACGTTTAGGTTAGTTCAGGTTAGTTAGCAAGGGTAGTTATAGCAAAGGTAGAGCAAACGATAGAAAATGTGTGTGCTTCTTATGTTTTGAGACATAAAACCACGCATAAAACGTTTTAAGGGAGTAAAAGTTTTATAAAACTTTTTTAACTTTCATATTATAACCAAAATATTCCGGTTAAATTAAACAAAGATGGAAAATCCTTTTATATATGTATATCATGTTGTTCACTTTAATCACATAAATTGACAAAATTACAAATTTCACTGATATGAGTTTTATGAAACACTTACCCAGTACCTACAGGTTTTATGAGAGTGAAACTAAAGCAACGATAAAAAATTATTTATGCTTAACACGTTTTGGGTCATCGTTCAGGAAGCTCACCAAGAGGAACGTTTTCAGGGAGTGAAAGTTTTATAAGAGTTTTTTAACTTTCATCATAAAACCAAAAGGTTCCGGTTAAATTAGAATGGGCGCTAGAAAATCCTTTTAGATATGCACTCGGGTATGCACATCATGTTAACTTTAATCCTAGCTATAATCACAGAAATTGGCAAAATCACAAATTTCACTGATAAAAGTTTTATGAAACATTTACAGGTTTTATAAGCGTCAAACTAAAGCGACGATAGAAAATTATATAGGCTTATCACTTTTTGGGTGGTACATCAATCGACCAAATTACAAATTTGACTAAGGGACTTTTATGGAACGTTTTCAGGCAGTAAAAGTTTCATAAGAGTGTTTTAACATTTATCATAAAAACAAAAATTATCGGTGAAATTAGAACGAATGCTAGAAAATCCTTGTAAGTATGTACCTATATTATGTTGTTTACTTTAATGACATTAATTGATAAAAGTACAAGTTTCCCTAAGCGACTTTTATAAATCGCTTTCAGAGAGTACAAGCTTCATAAGAGGTTTTTAACTTTCATCATAAATTCAAAATGTCCCGGTTACATTAGAATGAGCGCTAAAAAATCCTTGTAATTTTTTAATCTTTTAATCACATCAATTGACAAAATTAAAAATTTTACAGATAAAAGTTTTATGAAACATTTACAGGGCGATACAGGTTTTATAAGGGCCCAACTAGAGCGAATGCTAGTAAATTATTTATACTTATCACGTTTTGGGTCGTACTTTAATCATATAAATCGCCAAAATTACAAATTTTACTGAAAGACTGTTCTTAGGGAACTTTTTTCAGGGTGTGAAGGTTTCTATAAAAGTTTTATAACTTTTATCATAAAACCAAAATGTCCCTGTTAAATCAGAGTGAGCACTAAAAAATACTTTTATGCTTTTAAGTTTACTTTAATCACATAAATCAACAAAATTATAAATCGCAATGATAAGAGTTTTAAAAACATTTACAGGGTGCATCTGGTTTTATAAAGGCTAGATTAAAGCAAAAGATGGAAAATTATTTATGTTTATCATGGTTTGAGTTTTACTTTATGCACAGAATTTATCCAAATGACGAATTTCACTAAGATATGGAACCTATTCAAGGAGTGAAAGTTTCATAAGAAGTTTTTTCATTTTCGTCATAAAACCAAAGTCTCTCGCCTGAAAGCTAGAAAATCCCTTGATATATGTCAGGTTTTAAGTTTACGTTAATCAAATAAATCGCCAAAAGTGACAAATTTTACTGGCAAAACAGTTTTATGAAACATTTATAGAGCGGTACAAGTTTTATAAGGGTCAACCTAAAGCGAATGATAGAAAATTATTTAGGCTTAACACGTTTTGGGTCGTAGGTGCTTTAATCCCATAAATCAAAAAAATTTACAAATTTCACTAAGGGACTTTTATCTCGACATTTATAGAACGTTTTCAGGGAGCAAAAGTTTCATAAGAGTTTTTTAACTTTCATCATAAACAGATCGGAGTAAAGTAAATGTTTACTTCAATCCGAGCTTTAATCACATAATTTGGCAAAATTACAAATTTCACTGATAAGAGTTTTATGAAATATTTGCACACTACAAGTTGTATAAGCGTCAAACTAAAGCGACGATAGAAAATTATATAGGCTTATCACGGTTTTGGTCGTACTTTAAACACATCAATCGACAAAATTACCAATTTGACTAAGAGACTTTTATGGAATCTTTCAGGTAGTAAGAGTTTCATAGGAGTTTTTTAACTTCTATCATAAAACTAGAAAGTCCCGGATAAATTAGAATGAGTGCTAAAAAATCGTTGTAAGTAGGTTATATATGTTGTTTACTTTAATCACATCAATTGACAAAAGTACAAGTTTCACTAAGGGACTTTTGTGGAAGGCTTCCAGAGAGTAAAAGCTTCATAAGAGTTTTTTTACTTTCATAATAAAACCAAAATGTCCCGGTTAAATTAGAATGAGCGCTAGAAAATCCTTGCAAGTATGTATATCGTGTTATTTACATTAATCACATCAATTGATAAAATTATAAATTTTACTGATATAAGTTTTATGAAACATTTACAGGGCGGTACAGGTTTTATAACAGTCTATCTAGAGCGAATCGTAGAAAATTATTTATACTTATCATGTTTTGAGTCGCACTTCAATCATATAAATCGCCAAAATTACAGATTTTACTAAAAGACTGTTATGAAACGTTTTCAGGGAGTAATGGATTCATATAAGTGGTTTATAACTTTTATCATAAAACCAAAATGTCCCTGTTAAATTAGAATGAACGCTGGAAAATACTTTTATGGTTTTAAGTTTTCTTTTATCACATAAATCTACAAAATTACATATCTCAATGATAAGACTTTTATAAAACATTTATAGGGCAACTGGTTGTATCTTTATACAACCAGCTGCTAACCTTTGTTAGATTAAAGCAAAAGTTGGAAAACTATTTATGCTTATCATGATTTGAGTCGTAATTTATGCACAGATCACCAATTTCACTAAAGGACTGTTATGGAACCTATTCAAGGAGTGGACGTTTTATAAGATTTGTTTCAATTTCATCCTAAAACCAAAGTGTCTCGGCTAAGAGTGAGCGCCAGAAAATTTTTTGATGTATATCAGGCTTTAAGTTTACTTTAATCACATAAATCGACAAAATTATAAATTTCACTAACAAAAGAGGTTTATGAAACATTTACAGGTTTTATAAGAGTTAAAATAAACCGAACGTTAGAAAATTATTTATACTTATAGCGTTTTGAGTCGGTTTAATCACATAAATGCATAAAACAGCAAATTTCACCCACGGGATTGTTATGAGTCGCTTCCAGTAAGTTAGAGTTTAATAAGAGTTTTCTTGTTAAAATCAAAATGTCCGAATTAAACCTTCGATTAAACCAGAGTGGGGGCTAGAAAATTCTTTGATGTAGATCATGTTTTAGGTTTACTAAATTCAAACAAATCGACAAAATTAAAAATTTTACTAAGGGAACTTTTAAGGAAGTAAAACTTTCATAAGAGTTTTTTAAATTTTAGAATAAAACCAAAATGTCCCGGTTGAATTAGAGTGAGCGTTACAAAATTCTTTTATATATATCAGGTTTTCAAGTACACTTTAATCACATAAATCGGCAGAATTACAAATTTCACTGAGGGACTTTTATGAAACCTTTACCAGTTACAAGTTTTATAGGGGTCTTTCAACTTTTCATTATAAAATCAAAATGTCCAGATTAAACTAAAGCGAACGATAGAAAATTATTTATGGTTATCACGTTTTGAGTCGTTTTAATGACATAAATGCACAAAACTGCAAATTTCACCTAAGAGCTCGTTTTTAGTAAGCTAAAGTTTCATAAGAGTTTTTAAGTTCTTTCTTAAAATCAAAATGTCCGAATTAAACCCGATTGAGGGCTAGAAAATCCTAGGTATGTATATTATGTTTTAGGTTTGCTATAAACCATAAATCGAAAAAATTACAATTTTCACTAAAGGACCTTTTCAAGAAGAACAAGTTTTACAAGAGTTTTTTAACTTTTAACATAAAATTAAAATGTCCCGGTTAAATTACTGTCAGCGTTAGAAAATTCTTTTATGTACATCATGTTTTCAAGTACACCTTCACTTATATCGACAGAATTACAAATTTCACTGAGGGACTTTTATGAAACATTTCCAGGGTAAGTTTTATAAGAGTCTTTCAAGTTTTCGTTACATAATCAAAATGTCCAGGTTAAACTAACGTGAACGATTTTAAGCTTATCACATTTCGAGACGCACTAGAATCACTAAATCGTCAAAATTATAAATTTCACTAGGGGTGTGTTATGGAACATGCAGAGGGAGTAAAAGTTTCATTAGAGTTTCTTAACATTCATTACAAAACCAAAATGTCCCGGCTATACGAGAGTTTATGTATATCATGTTTTATGTTTAATCACATAAATCGACAAAATTACGAATTTTATTGATAAGAGTTTTATAAAACATTTAGAGGGCGGTATAGGTTTTAAAAGAGTTAAACTAAAGCGAACGTTAGAAAATTATTTGTAGTTATCAACGATCGGTTTAACCACACAAATCCACAAAACTGCAAATGTCACCAAGGGATTGATATGGGCCGTTTTCAGTAAGTTAAACTTTCATAAAAGTTTTTTAACTTTTTTCACAAAATCAAAATGTCCGGATTAAAACGGAGAGATGGCTAGAAAATCCTTTGATGTAGATCATGTTTTAGGTTTACTATGTTTACATAAATCGACAAAATTACAAATTTCACTAAGGGACCTTTTCAGGAAGTACAAGTTTCATAAGAGTTTTGTTAAGTTTTAACATAAAACCAAATTATCCCGGGTAATTTAGAGTGAGCGTTAGAAAATTATTTTATATATATATCATGTTTTCAAGTACACTTTAATCGCCAAAACTGACAGAATTACAAATTTCACTGAGAGACTTTTATGAAACACTTAGAGGGTAAGTTTTATAAGGGTCTGTCAAGTTTTCTTTACAAAATCAAATTGTCCAAGTTAAATTAAAGTGGACGATTTTATGGTTATTACATTTCGAGACGTAGTTGAATTACTAAATCGTCAAAATTACAAATTTCACTAAGCAAAAATTTTATTAAACTTTTTAACCTTCATTATAAAACCAAAACGTCCGGTTTAAACTAGAGTCAGTACGAGAAAAATCTTTTACTCTCACCCACTAAAGATTACAGATTTCCAAGCAGATTTCACTGATGAGTATCTTTTTAATAAAGGCTTTATAAGAGTTTTTTAACTTGCATAAGAAAAACATGTTCAGGTTCAAATGAGAGTGAACGCTAGAAAATCATTTTATGTATATCATGTTTCGTGTTTATCGCATAAATCGACAAAATTACGAATTTTACTGATAAAAGTTTTAAGATAGGTTTTATAAGAGTCAAACTAAAGCGAAGGATAAAAAATTATTTATACTTACTTATCACGTTTTGAGTCTACTTCAAACACATATATTGAAAATCAAACAAATCATAACAGTTTTTTAATGTTCATCATAAAACCAAAATGTCCCGGATAAACTAGAGTGAGCGCTAGAAAATTCTTTAATACCTAAACGCCAAATTACTAATTTAATTGATAACAGTTTTATGAAACATTTACAGAGCTATACCAGTTTTATAAGGCTATTTTAACTTTTTGTCATAAAACCAAAATATCCGGGTTAAACTGAACGCGAACGATGGAAAATTATTTTAAATTATCAAGTTTTGAAGACTATTATGGAAACGTTTTCAGGGAGTAAATCGAGGAGTAAATGTTTTATAAGAGTTTTTTACCTTTCATCATAAAATTGTCGCAGTTAAGTCAGAGTGAGCGCTAGAAAATCCTTTTGAGAATGTATATCACGTTGTACGTTGTAGAAATTTTATAAAACATTTACAGTGAGGAACTAGTTTTATAAAAAGTGTTTTACGTTTTCAAGGTTAAATGTGTCTAGGTTAAATTATTAAAGTGAGCGATAGAAAATTCTTTTATTTTTCATGTTTGGGGTTCCACTTTAATAACATAAATTGATGAGATTTCACATTTCATACAAAGAGATGAAACTTTTAGAAGGCTGTACAAATGGCATACGAGCCTTTTTAAGTTTTTATCATAAAACTAAAATTTCCAGGTTAAATCAACGTGAGCGCTCGAAAAATGTATTATGTCCTACCAGTTTATAATTGTGTTTTTATTGCTTAGTTGCCAGATACAAAAATTTTATATATTTATTTTTTGACCGCGCTGGCATAAAGTGCACCAAATAACCCGCGCGGGCATAAAGAAAAAATTTTAGATATAATTTAATAATAATTTATCGTTGAATATCGTTGAAACATGAACTGTTAGAGCCTCGGGTGGAGCTCCAACGGGAGTCTCCAACGGGAGCTTCCTCGGGAGTCACTAAAGTTTTACTTTAGTGACAAATTACAAATTTCACTGAAATATCTTTATGAAACCTTTAAGGGGATGCTTAATAGTGTAATAAGAGTTTTTTAACTTTTTAACTCGCTTTTTAACTAACTTAAATTAAGAGCTAGAAATTTTATTTATGCATATTACCTTTGAATTTTACTTTAATCACATAAATCGACAAAATTACAAATTTCGCAGCGGTACTTTTATGAAACATTTGCGCGGTGTAAGTGCTTCATAAGAGAGGTTTAGCTTTTCATAAAAGAAAATTAGGTTAAACTGAAGTAGCATCCAGAGAATCCTTTTATGTAGGTATATCACATTCGGAGCTTGACATACTCGGAAATATGAGAAAATTTGAAAATGTAAATAAACGTAAAAAATGATGGTGATATTTAATTCTTTCGTTCATCTTATATTTTTGTCAAATACATTAAAAAAATATCGGTGGGTTAACAGAATTCTGTTGTAATATAAAAATCTATAAGTTTTTTGTCGTTCAATAATTGTAAATTTTTTTATAATATTTGAACGTTTTTTTTTTAAACCTATTGGTTATTGATCCTTCCTGATTTCAACTTCTTTTTAAGTGATTTTTAATTTAGTTTGTTGGAATTCACAAATTGACATTTACTTATAAGATTATGTATACAATGGCTGTTGTAGAGTTAGTTATAATACTTGTCAACAGAACTTACCTATTATTTTTTTTATTAAAAAATCACAGAAAGCAGCTGGCATAGGGAAAAAGAATTAATTACTAATCTGGTCTGAACCAAATAAACTACCACTAAATACTCACCAATTTGCGGTCATTTTTATACTTTGAGTGTGTCTTGAATATTTTTTTTATCACTAGATTTTGGCTAAATCTATAGCTATAAAAATTAATTAATGAGTTAATTAGAAAAAACCAAAACCGACGACTGACTTTGTAGTAGCGAACGGATTAGAGCGAAACTTTCGCACCTCTCCCGGTATACGACCGGCCGCTTTTCCGATCCGAAGAAACGCGGAAATCTCGAGGGTTTTCCTTTCCATTGCGTTTCGTTCGAGCTAGCAACGTTAAAATAAATAAAATCAATACAGCACTAAAAATTAGTAAGTGGACAATGGCGCGCAATGGCAAAAATTCGGGATATGCGCAAAAATAGAGCGGCCGAGAGAAAAAGCCCCATTTAAAAACTACGTTTGAGCCGCGCAAGAAAAATTCTCTCTGTGATTGGTTACCAATAATTGCAAAATCAATACGCCGTTTAATGCAGTTTAATTGATGGCGAATGACAGACACGGAGAGCGTTTTCGTTCTCTTTTTTTTATTGAAGCACAATTTTTTTTCCAGTAGTTTTATTGCGTGAGTCAGTTTATAACTTTGCTTGCAACCTAATGCATGCAAAAGATTATTGATGCACTTTTGCATTGCCTTTTAAAGGATATAACCATGCACCGAACCCTCGTAAATGTTCTTATATGTACAACTATTTAGTTTTTTTTTATGATAAAAAAATAAATTTTTAATTTATGTAGTTGATAAACAAAATAAACAAACATCCTTAACATTGAGGTAGGTCGAAACAAAAAAAAACCCTCAATGCAAAGATTAAAAAAATACTTACACATGGAGCTCCCCTAATCGGCAAAGATCCGAACTTCGAAGTAAAAAAACTAAAAACAAAAACTAATCACAGACACAATCGCGGTAAACAACGCACACTACGTCCGAGAATAGAGTGCAAGGGGCCGATTGCAATTGTTGAAACAATCGCTATCGCAACTCGGAGTCCTTACCGCGTACACTTGCGCGTGAACCTGCCGCGTTTACCGCCTACTAGGATTTGAGCGTACTTGCTCTCGGTCTCGGTGGCACTTACTCTAACCTACAACCATCATGGCTGCTGCTCTCGATCGGGCAAGACAAGATTCGGCAAAAGAGAATGAGAGAAAAGCTAGCTAGTGGACAACAGCGCCGCACCGCCCGCGTGCATGAGGCCACGAAGTTGCATTGCCTCGATCGTCGCTTGTTTCGCACCTTCGGATGTCTTTCAGCGGGCGCTTGTTTATGAGGCGCTTTTCGCCGAAAGAGAGCTTTATGAGTTTTTACACTAACCCAGTTTTGGGGTTCGGTGCTGTCTGGAAGCTCAAATGGGTATAGTCTTGGAATGCACTCTGTCTGTTCCAGAATGCGTTTTGTTTTCGGCAAGGTGATTTTCGTTCAAGGCGTTGTTTTATAAATGATACTGTGATCATTTGAAGACTACGTCATATTGAGTCCACCATTTTTCTTTTTAGCATTTGAGGTGGCAAGTCTTTGAGCTAGTGTCGCTAGGTCTGGTGGAATATCACCAAATTTGGTGATTTTTTGTCCACTTTGGTGATTTGGTCACATTTTTTAAGGAAAAAACAAACTCTGATCATTTTAACAAATGTGCATAAGTTCCTTTTCAATTTCTTTTAGAGTTACAGTAGTTTCTGGAAACTTACAGTCTTTCATAACAGTATAAAGTTCAGTTTTTTCTTTTCCGTTTTTCTCTTTCTTGATCGCCGGTTTTTCACGTCACTTATTTATACTATCTTTTTTTTTTCAAATTTTTCTTTCTCGTTTTTATTGCTTTTTTCTATTATTCTTTGTCACGTTTTGTTCAAATTTTTGTTTAGTCACATTTATTTTATCGATCTCAATTGGATTTTCATTGCTTCATCCAAAATGGAAACTTTCCCACAAGTGAACAATTGCAATGCAATGTGATAAATATATATTGAGATAATTTTGGACCACAATCTATTCGAAATCTATCGTTTCTTAAAATAATGATACTTAATTTTCAATTTTTTATACAGGTTTAACCCGAAATGAAACTTTTCCAACGACCAAAAATCGGTTTTTATTGTGAAAATTTTGATACTAAAAGAGAACTTTTTATCAAAGTTTTTAAAGCTTTTGGCTATTTTGACCCAAAATTAGAATAAATGTTCCGCTACCCACGTCTTTTGGACTTATTATTTCTATATTTTCCTCATTTTCCCAGTCTTTTACTCGGCGTTTTTGTGGATTTAAATTAATTTTTTACTTTTTGTTGTTCTTTTATTCTTCATATTTTTGTATCATTAACCTTTGACATGTTTTGTCGAATTTTTTTGTGCCACCATTTTTTTTTATACATAGATTGATTTTTATTGGGTTTTCTATTTCTCAACTTTTTTCACCTAAAATTAAACTCTTTCAAATAGTAAACCATTGGAAAATAACGTGATTTCCATTGCAGCATTTGTGTGTTTTTTTTAACGATTCATTTCTGATTTTTTAAGTTTTTTTTATACAATTTTGGCCCAATTTATAAATTCTGCATCGAGCCAAACTCGACGTTTGTTGAGAGCATTATTATGATTAAAAAAAAACATATTTTGGCAAATTTTTAAATGCTTTTGGTTCACAACTAGAACTATTCATCCGCTCACGATTTGCCACTTTTGGACATAAATTATTTATTTCCTATTGTTCCTCTTTGGCCTTTCTCTAATTTTTTTTGTCTTATAAAAATAAAAATAATTAATGAAAGTAAACCTACTATAGACCAATACATTTTCTTATGTACCTATTACTAATATTTATATATTTTTTATCGTTTTATTGCAGAGGATGACAATAGTACTAATAATTATAAGACTGTGAAGGTTTTCAGGGCCAGTTAAAATACAATCTAAAGTGTTTTCCGGGCTTTGAGGCCGTGGTCCAATAGAGTTTCTTCCTGACGTTTCGTCTACAGCTGCGGCAGACGACAGATCGACAATCATCGGCGTTGACTGATTCGGCTGTGGTGAGCTCCCTAGTATTGATTCCCCCGCCTTCGCGCTGCACTGGAAGGACTGGGGTGTCTGCAGTCCCACCACTGCAGCGCAAAGGCGGGGCCACCCCAGTGCCTCAACTGCAGCGCGACGGCGGGGGAATAAATACCACGGACTCGAATTACTACGACACACTCGAATCAGTCAACGTCGGAAAGCACGGGATATCACTTCGCCCATTGCTTTTGATAATGTCTGCTACAGCTGTAGACGAAAAGTTCGGAAAGAATTCCATTGGACCATGGCCTCAAAGCCCGGAAAGCACTACAAATAGTATCAAGAATTGGTCTAATTTTAAGGCCACGAGTAGTTTAGTTACGAAAACAAGATAACAGCACGTACCTATAATCCGTTTTTCTTTATTTTATTGAACGTAGTTCCGGCACTTTACTTTAATTCTGGAAATTTAGATATTTTTTTCTTTCTTTAAATAACCAAAAAAATTTCGCAAGCAAATTGACTGTTGTTGGGAGTTGTTTCTCTTTCTCTTCTACTTTCTCCTTTTTTTTTGTGATTTTTTTTTATTTTTTTTATTTTTATCATTCTTTGTCATGTTTAGTTCAAATCGATCTAAATTGGATTTTTCATTGAGTGCTCATTCTGTGTTAATTTTGCCCATAAATCCATCATGACAAATATCACTTTTTAATGTGAAAATTTTAAATCAAAACAAAAACTCATTTAACAAAGATTTTAAAGCTTTTGGATAATTGGGTCCCAAAAGCATGTCTTTTTATCTACTTCTTTTAGATTTAATTTTTCAAAATTTTCTGGTTTTTCCAGATTTTTTAACTCGCGGTTTTTATAGCCCTTAATTTATTTTTTCTTTCTTATTGTTCTTTTATTCTTTATTTTTCTTTTTTCTTATTCTTTGTCATGTTTCGCTGAATTTTTCATTATTTTAATTTTGTGGATATAAATTAGAGTTTTCTTTTGTGATTTTTTTATTTTTTATATTTTTATCATTTTTTGTCATGTTTAGTTCAAATCGATCTAAATTGGATTTTTCATTGAGTGCTCATTCTATGTTAATTTTGCCCATAAATCCATCATGACAAATATCACTTTTTCTTGTGAAAATTTTAATTCAAAACAAAAACTCATTTAACAAAGATTTTAAAGCTTTTGGATAATTGGGCCCGAAAAGCATGTCTTTTTATCTACTTCTTTTAGATTTAATTTTTCAAAATTTTCTGATTTTTCCCGATTTTTTAACTCGCTGTTTTTATAGCCCTTAATTTTTTTTTCTTTCTTATTGTTCTTTTATTCTTTATTTTTCTTTTTTCTTATTCATTGTCATGTTTCGCTGAATTCTTCATTCCTTTAATTTTGTGGATATAAATTAGGGTTTTCTTTTTGATTTAATTTTTTATATAGTTAATATAAACTGATTTCCAGTGTTTGAATTTTGGTACAAAACTGTGTTTTTAACATTAAGTGATTCCTGATTTTTCAAGCTTTTTTTATACAGTCTTGGCCCAACTTAGAAGTTTAACAACGAGGCAAAACTCGATGTTTATGGAGAGAATTATTGGGTTGCGATGGAGTGTAAAAAGTAGCATCTTTTTATCAAAATTTTGAAGGTTTTTAGATTATTTTGGCTCACAATTAAAACTATTTTAAATTTGCAAGTGGCGCCATCCGACGACGGCTGGTTCTTCCAAAAGGGGCATTTGAGACAAATCGTAAAGTGAACCAAAGCATTTTAAGTTTGGTTGCTCACTATTTGCCACTTTTGGACATATTTTTTTCTATAATTTACTGACTATTCCAGCTCTTTTAACATTCGATTCTTTTCGTCGATTTTCATCTAAATTGGTTATTTCCTATTTAATGTGCGTTATAAAACTGAAAATAATAAGTAACTACCTTTCCTTATGTACTGGTAGTGTTAATATTTTTTTTTGCTTCACTTATTGCAGAGGGTGATAACAGTACTAATAATTTCCTTAATTTCAATGTCATAAGTTGTTATTCAGTTTTGGACCGAATTAAAACTTCTCAAAAAAGACAAAAATTGATTTTTCTTAAAAAAAATTTGGGCCTAATGAGAAAATTCTCGCAAAAACTCTTATCAAAACTTTTAGAGTTTTTGGAAAATTTTGGCATAAAATAGAAAGATTTTAAATTTGTGTCTCTACCTACATATTTTGGACTTATTTTTACCAAAATATCCTGGTGTTGCAGGCTTTTTTTTTCACGCTCTTTTTGTAGTTTTTAATTCATTTCTTATTGTACTTTTATTCTTCATACTTATCTATTCTTTTTCTTTGCTATGTTTCGTTGAATTTACTGTTCCTCCATTTTTTATGAATCTAAATTCAACATTTCATTGTGTTGTAATTTAATTCTTTTTTTAACTAAAATTGAACTTTTTTCAAAGAGTAAACAATTTTAATATGAAGCGAATTCCAGTTAGTGAATGTTAACACAAAACTGTGTTTTTAACGATTCGTGATTTTTCAAGTTTTTTTTCTTATACAGTTGTAACCTAATTTAAAAATTCTAAAACGAGGAAAAACTCGGCATTTTTTGGTACCCAGAAGAACCTCTTTTTAGCAAATTTTTGAAAATTTCCTTACTACTCTAATGTGTTTTACAATTCAGTTTTTTTCGTCGTTTACCGTCATTTTCAAAACTTTAATAAAAAATTAAGGACATGGTGATTTTTTAATAAATTCGGCTACTTTTTCATCCAACTTCTGGTGACTTTAAAAACATTTACTTTCAATTTAAAGTGATAAGATGAAATAGAAGATATAGAAAAAATTCTTAACACTTTCAAGCGCAGTGGTTAACGCCGTGTGCACCGAGAAATACAAATATACTGCCCGTCAAAAATAAGACACTTAAATTTCTTTTTGCTCATCACAGTCACAGTCCGCACAGTCGCATCAGTCGAAGTCGGGAAGCTTCGGCCATTACCTCATCGCCTTTAATAATGTCTACCGCAGCTGTAGACGAAACGTCAGGAGGAAATTCCATTGAATCACGGCTTCAAAGCCCGGAAAGGACGTTGGATAGTATTAATAATTGCTCTAATTTCAATGTCACGACTAGTTTAGTTACGAAAACAAGATAACAATAAGTACCTATAATCAGTTTTTCTTTATAGGTATTATTGAAATTAGTCCCGGCACTTTTCTTTAATACTGGCAATTTAGATAGTTTTTTCTGCTCCAACTAACCAAAAAAAAGTAACAAAAACTACATTGACTGTAGTTGGGGGTAGTTTTTATTATTCTTTGTCATGTTTAGATCAAATCGATCTATATTGGATTTTTCACTGAGTTTTCAATATTTTATGTCAATTTTGACCCAAACTTGAGAAGAACCTTGAAGAATGTTGGCCTAAAACAACTCTTTATACAATTTTGGGCCGAAATAGAATTTACCCATCAAGTCAAAAATCTATTTTTCTTATAAAAATTTTGGTTCAAAAAGAAAACGTTTTTAGCAAGGGTTTTCAAGGTTTTGGATAATTGGTGCCAAAATTAGAAGTATTTTAAGCATGTTTCTCTATTTACCCTTTTTGGACTTATTTTTTTCAAAATTCCCTGATTCCATCAGATTTTTTAATTCGCTCGTTTCGTAATTTTAAATTAATTTTTTATTTCTTATTGTTCTTTATTCTTCATTTTTCTTTTTTCTTATTCTTTGTCATGTTTCGCTGAATTTTTCATTCCTTTATTTTTGTGGATATAAATTAGAGTTTTCTTTGCGTTTTCATTTTTTCAAAGTTTTTTTGACCTAAAATCAAACTTTTCCAACAAATAAACAATTTTAATATAAACTGATTTCCAGTGTTTGAATTTTGGTACAAAACCATGTTTTACATTACGTTGATTATTAACGTTGTTGAATTGTCGTTGAACATTAAATTAGTCCTGATTTTTCAAGTTTTTTTTTACACAGTTTTGCCCAATTTAGAAGTTTCACAACCTGATAAAACTCGATGTTTATAGATATAATTATTGAGTTACGACAGATGTTCGAAAAGGAACTTCCTATTAGCAAAATTAGTTAAGTTTTTAGAATATTTAGCCTCACAATTAGAACTATTTTTAATTCGTGTGCTCACTATTTGCCACGTTTTTTTTTTATAATTTACCGACTAATCCAGCTTTTTTATCTTTCGATTCTTTTCGACGTTTTTCATTTAAATTCGCTATTTCTTTTGTTCCTATTTAACGTGCCTTATAAAACTAAAAACACTTTTTTTATGTACTGGTAGTGTTAATTTTTTTTTGTTTTACTCGTTGCAGAGGGTGACAACAATACCAATAATTCCTTTAACTTCAATGTCACAAGTTTTTATTCAGTTTTGGACCGAATTAAAACTTCTCCAAGAAGACAAAAACCGATTTGTTTTTAAAAAATTATAGTCGGAAAAGAAAATTCTCGCAAAAACTCTTAGCAAAACTTTTTGAGTTTTTGGATGATTTTAGCCCAATATAGAAAGATTTTAAATTTGTGTCTCTACCTACATCTTTTGGACTTATTTTTACCAAAATATCCTGGTGTTGTAGGCTTTTTTTTCACGCTCTTTTTGTAGTTTTTAATTTATTTCTTATTGTTTCTTTATTCTTCATACTTCTCTATTCTTTTTCTTTGCTATGTTTCGTTGAATTTACTGTTCCTCCATTTTTTATGAATCTAAATTCAACATTTCATTCTGTTGTAATTTCATTTTTTTTTAACGGAAAATTTAACTCTTTTTAACGAGTAAACAATTTTAATATGAAGCGAATTCCAGTGAGTGGATGTTAACCCAAAACTGTGTTTTTAACGATTCGTGATTTTTCAAGTTATTTTTCTTATACAGTTGTAACCTAATTTAAAAATTCTAAAACGAGGAAAAACTCGGAATTTTTTGGTACTCAGAAGAACCTCTTTTTAGCAAATTTTTGAAAATTTCCTGACTACTCTAATGTGTTTTACAATTCAGTTTTTTTCGTCGTATACCGTCATTTTCAAAACTCTAATTAGGTGATTTTTTAATAAATTTGGCTACTTTTTCATCCAACTTCTGGTGACTTTAAAAACATTTACTTTCAATCCAAAGTGATATGATGAAATAGAAGATATAGAAAAAAGTCTTAACACTTTCAAGCATAGTGGTTCATGCCATGTGCACAGAGAAATACAAATATACTGTCCGTCAAAAATAAAACTCTTAAATTTCTTTTTGTGCGGCTGTTTATTCGAAAACGTCCATCAGGTCTTAACTAGTCCTTTAACATTTTAACGGACTTTTTTCGTTATTATTTTTCTTCTATTCATATTTATTTTACCGTTTTCTGAAAACTTTTATTTTTTATGGGTTTTTTCATTGATAAAGCTCTACATTGTGAGCTTTTGGGAGGAATTGTGAGGAATGGGACCTATTTAGCAAATTTTAAAAACTTTCAAACGATTTTTTTCTAAAATTAGATATATTTAAAAATTATGCCTTTTTAATATAATTTCCTAACGGTTTTTATTTTTCATTTTATAATTTCCTAATGGTAATTTTTTTATTGTCAATGCTTTCTATAAATTTAATTTAATTTTTTTAATTATTATTATAATTCCTGGTTATATTCATTATTTGGCCTTATTTGGGCTTTGGCAAAAGAAGTCATGATTGCTCTTCAAAGTGGCCATTCCACCGTTCTAACCTAAAATTCAATGGCGTAACGAGTATTTGGGGGTAATTTCAGACCATATATTTTGATCGGTGGTTCAAGAGCAAAATAGTTGCTACGCCACTGCTAAAATTGACCCTATTGTTTATTAATATATTTTCAAATCTCCTATACACATAAACATTGAAAAAATTGTCTAATCGTCTTTACCAAATATCTTCAAACTATCAAAAACGCGTAATTTTTTTTCCAACGGGTCAACAGACAATACAAAAGCCTGATAATGACGTATATTGAACGAACGAAACGTCGTATCTCACCATGTAGCCGTAGTAACCCACCTACCAGATTTCAGCTTTCTAACTTTAATCGTTTCAAAGATATCAGTGATATGTTTAATTGCTTACGTCACGGCCGGTATGTCAATGAAAGGCATATTTAGTCTACATTTTTACATTCGAGTTGAAACTCTACATCTGAAAAAGAAGGTCATTGATTTAGGTGAATTTTTTGTCATAAATCCGGACCCGAAATTTTCAAATCGACCAGTATTTGTGAAAACGTTCTCGAGGACCAGGCATTTTTCCAATAGTCTTCATAGAAATGTTAAAATTTTCTTCTGCCACACAATTTTCCACGCTTTTCGGCCAATTTTCCTTTGTCTAAGGCTTTAAAGTTAATGCTTACATTGCGGAAAATCTTAGCTGTCAGGTGACGTTCAGAGGGAGGAGCTTAATTCCGAATGCTTTCGATACCCTAGTAAGCGGCGATCTTCGGAAGCATTCGGAATTTTGGGGCCCAAGTTTGCAAAAATCTGCATGTGTCGCTTCGAAATTCAATTAAGACCATTTCACGACGTCCCAACGAAAAGTCTTTTCCAAGACCCAAAAAGAAAATATTCCAAGGTATCCCTCGGGATAGAAAGCCATTCGATTAGATGCACCGACTCGGCACAAATATAACTCAAAGTGGCAGTTTGAAATTCAAAGTTTAAAAATTTGTTAAAATTTCAAATTCAAAACTAGGTCCTTGATTTTTGGTCGAGTGCGAGGTCCATATGTGTACTATCCCTCTGAAATATTTCAAGCAAAAATGTGGAATCTACAGGGTAAAATGTGGCAAAAGTACACCAAAGTTCGCAAAAAAATGCGGCACAGAAAAACTTCTGTAGCTCGCCCAGTATAAGAGCTAGAACAAAACTAACAACTGATTTCTGTTTTCTCCCCACGTCTTCTAGTTACCCATATACAGCCGAAGCTCGACTGCTCGATATTTTTCCTAAAAATCGCAAAAAAACTACCTTACTATTTTGGAAACTTTTTCTTAACTGTGTTTGGACATTTTTTTAGCCACTCTGTAGTAAAATGACACCTTTGGCGGGATATGCCCTTTCTCTTGGTATCATCCTTGGGCCAGTCCCGTCGTCTAACTAAGGGGGTCCAGAAAGCCAAGAAGTTGAGTGTTACAAAATTTTTTAAAAAAAAACCGTCCCAACTTTGCGAATTTTTGTACATTTTCCTATTTAACCTATCGGAATTGGATTTTAAAATTTATCATCTACACATGTGAGAAATTCTACTCATGGTGAGCACTATACCCCACATAGCCCCGAATCTACCGTAAAACCGTCGTAAATTGGGGTACCTAAAAAACGCATTTTTGACTTTGGTACGCCACTGGTCGGTCCCCCCTGCACATACCCCCAAACCGACCACATTTTTGGAAAGAGCATGTATTTCTGTACCTACACTCTTCGCGGCAAAATCTCGTCAAATTAATAGTTTAAGAGTTATAAGCGTCAGAACCAAAAAAATACCAAAAATCTGCAACCAAAATTGCAAAAACATGAGATTCTTATAATCCTCACTGGCGTTCGAATAACAAAAATATTTTTATAGGAACTTTTCTAGTTAAAATTAAATGTATAATAACATATTTAATTATAAACATATTTTCATGAAACACCTTGTATATCAAAAACGCACCTTATACAGGGTGTTTGGAAATAAAATACAAATGGTTTTCTTTTTAGACGCCTCTTTTCCCAAATTTTGTCTCACTTTTTCTTGAAACTTTCTGAATTACATTCTGAATTACACCTGGTGTTTTCTCAATTACAATGAACTATTCTGAATTACAACTGACAGTTTCTGAATTACATTTGACTATTCCGAATTACCACTATTTGATTTATTCTGAATTTATTACACTTTATACTTTCTAAATTACGATCGGAAATAATGTACTTTCTATTCTCTTCTAACTGCTAAAGTAGCTTATTTAAAAGATAAGTTTCTACGTAAAAATAATGCCTTTTTACTTTCAGTTTGGACCAATATGTCTTGATTCAGATGTCACTAAGCTCTAATAGGCAAATTAACAAAAAAAATGTAGAACGTGATAATGTTATTATAAACGCCCCTAGCCACGTGCTATGTGAAATGTTGAAATTCTGCACAAATCATGCTGATAATAAAATATTTTTGGAAATGTGGCTTAAAGCTTTAACGAACCTTTTATGCAAATTATTAACAAAGTAACATTTTTACCCTCTTTAAAACCCACAGCTTCTCAGAATTTAGGGATCTGTGCCGGATATTCTAATTAGCTGGGCTCTTGTCGCCTTCAGGTTTATAAATTTCAAGGTCAACATTTACTACCCATAAGCCCAAGATCATGTGTGAGTTTTTAAGAGTAAAAGTAGCATCATAAAATATGACATTTTTTTAAGTTGAACATATAATTTTAACAGTTAGTGCTTCAATAAACAGAAAGAGGAAATGAGGCTAAAAGAGATAGGTTATTAAATAAACTATTAAAAAAGGAAAACATCAATGCACTAACAGACACACTTCCTACTGTACTTACACGTGAAACAACACCACTGACAGGAAACTAACCCCGAATACGGAATCACATCAAACTCGCGTACATGCCGGTAGTGGAGCGCGTATTGACAAAACCGTAAGACCGGTCGTGAGTTTCTTGCAATGTTCATGTGTAAAATGTTTTTTGTGCGGTTGAAATCGTAACATGGCGTACCATACGCAATCCTTCCCCCTGACCCCCGACCTCGCTCCCACTCTGTACGCGTGAATATCGCTCTCTTCCGCCCTTATTGCAGTCCTTCGCCCTGCCGAAAACAAACCATATCGATTTTGGGTCCCTGTACTCCGATAGTCACTTGCAATCTAGTTGCTAGAGTTTATGTACGAGGGTTGGATGATTATATAACAGGTCTCTCAATTTCGCGAGAAACATGTTCAAACTAATTTTTTTGTTAATTTGTAACGTAGAAGATATTTTATTGGAATTCATTTATGGCTTTGCTCTTAAGTCATTCGGGCAAATGAAAGCGACACATATAGCTGAATTCAGTTGTTTCGCTTTAACTCAGAAACTGAAAATATTAGAGCGGCAAGACATCTCTCAAGCCTCTCTTATCATTTGGCATCCTTGCCAGTAGAGGAAAAGTTCATTGACAACCATTTCTATGCTCTATTAAAAATACAGAGTCCATAGTAAAAGCCACAATTTGTCTTCACAATTACTTAAGAACAGTAATCTGCAATAGCTACTCACCACCAAGCTTAACAGACTGTGTGCTTGATGATGGAAATATAGCTGAGGGACAATGGCGAATAGTAACAAGATGAGAATCTTTTGCCAATTGGAAGAACAGGCTCGAACATAGCCCCTGCAGCTCTCGCAAGACAACTCTCACAAGAGGGGTCGGATCACCATTTAGTTGAACACTCACTATGATGGGCTATTATAATTCCCCTTAAGTCCGTCATCCCTTTGCAACCCAAAATTTTCATTGACCAACGTCTTCATGTCATGCAGCTTCTATGAATGCTATCAGAACTTTCAACAATGCAATAATAGACAAGTTAAGGTCGGTGCACAATTGACGGGAACGCTGACGGCAACGAAAACGTAAACGTTAAGGCTAAAAAAATGTCCAGATTCACAATTCAACTCCACGTTGGCGAAAATTCGGCACTTTTGGCAGTGATGTTTCATTTTATTTGGCATGTTGTTAAATGAAGTGTTTATAGTTTATTTGGTACTTGCGTAGCAATTCCTTAAGGAGTTGTTTATCTAATTGTAAATATGTACGAAGGAGATGATGCTAGTGAAGATAATGAAGTATCTTTTTATAAAGCAATGGCTCTCATTTTGTGTTTCTGTCTGTATGTTAGTATTTATTATATTGAAAAATCCGGAAGGTTACATTATGATACAATTGAGTTTACATCTCACACTAATAGGTAGTTTTAGTAGTAATTATATATTAGGTGGTGGGTGCATCCCTACAATGCCAAATGCCTTTCAAATATTTCAAAGAACATGACTCCAAGAAATTGTATGTTGTTTCTTCATATGCAAGGATGTATCCTGAACAATTTGATCAAATATTGCAGTGGACAAACCCCTACTTATTGAAGCAAAGTTGAAGAGAGCATTTGACTATTTATGTTTTGAGTTTAGAGTTGGCCACTCAACTGTCTCACAAGTTATTGCTCAAACTTGTGAAGCTTTATTCAAGGTGTTGCAAACCAGATATTTAAAAAAACCATCGTCACAAGAATAGAGAAGCATAAGTTAAAAGTTCAGCAATAAGTGGAATTTACCGAACACTCTTGGGCAATTGATGGTAAACATTTTGCAATGCAGTGCCCGATCAACTACGGGTCAAATTTTTGTAACTACAAGCACTTTTTCAGTATGGTCTTACTAGCATGTTGCGATGCAGATTACAAATTCCCGTGGGCTGATATTGGAGCATATGGATCTGAAAATGATGCTGGTATATTTAGAAGATCTGTCATTTCAAAGAACATGGCAGTAGTTTCATCTGAATTTGGTATACAAGACCTACCAAATACAAAAATAGAGATGCCACTTTTTTTTGTTTGGAGATGAAAACTTTTCTCTAAAAACTTACGTAATGCGCTCATATCCTGGAAAATATCTCTCAGATACAAAGAATCTTATCTCTCTCAAGATTCTATGTATCTCTCAGATACAAAGAATCTTTCAGATACAAAGATTACAATTACGTTTGTCAAGAGCACGAAGGACAATTGAGAATTCATTTGGCATCCTTGCCAGTAGAGGGAGAGTTGATTGACTACCATACTACTATGCTCTATTAAAAATACAAAGTCCATAGTAAAAGCGACAATTTGTCTTCACAATTACTTAAGAACAGTAATCTGCAATAGCTACTCACCACCAAGCTTAACAGACTGTGTGCTTGATGATGGAAATATAGCTGAGGGACAATGGCGAATAGTAACAAGATGAGAATCTTTTGCCAATTGGAAGAACAGGCTCGAACATAGCCCCTGCAGCAAAATGCATATAGTTAGCGAGACACCTTAGCTGAATATCTGATGTCACTAAATGGATCAGTACCATGGCAAATAAAATACATTAATCGGGGAAAATGATGTTTTAATTTATTTAATTCCATTCTGGCGCTTTATGACAGAATATTGATTGTCGAATCCCAATGACTGATTAATAACAAATAATTTTTGGCTATCTATAAGGTAACAAGGAAAGCACCTGTGCAAACGTAAACGGAAAACATAAAAGTTGGTAGCTTTGCGTTTCGCGTTCAGGGGTGGCGTTCAGGTTGCCGTTGTTGTGAATTGCACATCATAAATACAATGTTTTAACAATTTTGACGTTCGCGTTCGCGGTCGCGTTTACGTTGTCGTTCGCGTTCCCGTTAATTGTGCACCCTCCTTTAGTCATCAGATTTAAGCAAGAAGAACTCACCAATTTGGTCTATGCTTCTTTCAGGCAGCAACTATTTCATGTTCCTGTGCGATGTTGCAGATGTTCAAGAATATAACTGAATTTTGTGCGAATATACTGTTTTTCCTTGCATCAAGGAACATGCCACACTACATTTTGCAAAGAAGAATACCGGAGACTTCCACCGTGAATAACCCAAGGGGAGTTGGATAGCCATTTAATTGAATAATCACGATGAGCAGCTACTCGTTTCAAGTTCATGCACACATTGCAAAACAAAACTTTCGTTGCCATGTTAGTAGACTATCTAACGTTGCCAAGTCTGAAGAAAATGCAGCTTCTATGAAGATTGTTTCCAATATTGGATATATGGTCCGACAATAGTACACAAGTAAATCATGAGATTTGAGCAAGAAGAAGTTACCAATTTGGCTCATGCTTCTTTGAGGCAACAACTACTTCATTTTCCTCTGCAATATTTCTAGCTTATGGTGAGTACTGAGTACTGTGTGAAGAACAAATCAGCCGTACACAATTTGGATTTCGATATAACCTAGGAACAAAAGAAGCCCTCTTCAGTATACAGGTGCTCATTCGGAGATGCAGATATGTAAATTGCGATGTCTAGCCTGTTTCATTGACTAACAAAAGGCATTCGACCCAATAAAACATGACAAGCATATGGAAGAATTAGTAGATATTGGGCTGCATACCTGCGATTTGAGGATTGTTGGCAACCTGTGCTGGAATCAAACGGCTTCTATACATATCCAAGCAAGAGATTCGGATGAAATCTAAATTAAACGTGGGGTCAGACAAGGATGTGTATTGTCCTCTCTGCTGTTCAACGTGTATTCAGAGAGAATTTTTAAGTATGATCTGGAAGACGTTGGTGCCGGAATCAAAGTAAACGGAGAACGTATCAATTATTAAGATACGCAGACGATACGGTGGTTTTTGCACACAGTTATTAAACAAAATACATGATAATTTCCAAAAATAGGATCAAAACGGAAGGACTGGTTGTAAACAATCAACGAATAGAGACAGTGAAGACATATACCTGTCTTGGAGCAACTGTTAATGAAGACTGGGATTACACGCTGAAAATTAGATGCATGATAGAGAAAGCAAAAGCTGCATTTCCGAGGATGGCTAGACTCATCACATGTCATGATTTATCTATACCATTAAAAATCAGATTATTGAGGTGTTATGTTTTTCCTGCTCATATAATTAATCAACACGTACTGACAAAGATGAGGAAGGATAAAACACACTATTAAAGATCAAAACGTCTAAAATTGAATACTTTGGAGACATAATGAGGAATAGCCAAAGATATGGCATGTTACAGTTGATTCTAAAGGGAAATAAAAATGGTAAGTGGGGTCCTGGAAGACGAAGAATTTCGTGGCTAAGAAATCTACGCACATGGTTCAACACAACAACTGTGGGCCTGTTCAGAGCAGCTGCGAACAAGGTCCGAAACGGAAAGGCACTGTAAGAAGAAGATGGTGAGTACCATTGTCCAAGAATAGAGCCACATTTCGTCTGAATATAGTTTCTCCTTGTTGCAAAATACCGGAGGCGTCCTGCAAGACATGATTAACGCAAGCGAGGTTAGATGACCATTTAGTTAAATACTCACGATTCATGCTGATCAGCTATTCCCCTCAAGTCCATTTACCCATTGCAACACAAAATTTTCGTTGCCATGTACGAGGACCATCATTGCTCAAGAATAAAGCTGCATTTTGTCTGAATGTACAGTTTCTCCGTCTCCTCAAGGAATGGATGATACCAAATTTTGCAAAAAGAAATACTGGAGTATAGGAATAGTTAAGACCAAAATTGCTACCCATTCGCTACATTTTGTAGAATGTTGAACGGCGTGACAGTAATAGATAACTTAATCATAAGATTTAAGCAAGAAGAACTCGCCAATCTGGCTCATGCTTCTTTGAGGCAGCAACTACTTCATTTTCCTCTGTGTCATACCAATAAACATCTTTGTTCAAGGATAGAGCTGCATTTTGTCGGAATGTACAGTTTTTGCGTCTCATCAGGGAATGGCTGATACCAAATTTTGCAAACAAAGACAATAACTGGAGTACAGGAATAGTTAAAACCAAAATAACTAACCACATCCTACACTTTGTATACCTAATGTTGGTTAAAAACTTTATTTGACCAACGCGTGTAAACAAGGACAGAAGACAATTTTACTAAACATTACTTACAAGCCCTATATTTGGTAGAAAGGTTGAAGAGAAGTTGAAAGAATGTCCAGCACTCCTTGCTATGTCTATCTTTGGTTTTTACTGGATTAGAACATTTGACACAACTAACTTTCTACCGTTTTTTCCTAACTTTAGAAACTTCTTAATTTTTGAAACCATTTTTACAAAAGCAATGAAATTATCTTCTTTTTGTACCTTCTCTCTGGGATTAGATTCGACCTTTCAGCTCTTGTTGTACTTATACCAATAGGGATATTATTGGTAAGTTTACAATGGTTCCTTTCAATTCCTACTACCCACTTAGAATTATGTAAAACCCACAAATAACTATATTTATTAAATGAAATCCTAACTTTCTAATAGTTGCAACATTTTAAGGTGAGTATAGGAAGCTTTTTCAACTTCTTATTGTGCCCTGTCAGGTCCCCCTGACGTTGGCAATCACGATGACGAGCTGATCCCTGTCTTCAGCCACTCTAAACAATTGTTCGACACTATCTGCCTGTCCATTCCCAGATGTTCTTTAACTAGGATATTTGTTTTCTTCCTACGCCCCTGCAGCCTTCTATTTTGCCCTTCATTATAAGCTGTAGCGATTTCCTCTGAGAACATGGCCGAGGTATGCCAGTTTTCGGCATCTGTTGTCAAAAGCTCACGAACTGTATTTGCCCTGTCTAAGACTGCTTCATTTCTTTGCAAAGCCACCCACGGTATTCTTAGCATCCGTCTATGTAACTAGATTTCAAATACTTCTAGACGGTTGATTGTGGCGGCTTTCAGTTTCTGGACTTCAGCTCCGTACAACGGCACAGATCAAATGTAACATTTAATCATTCTTTGTCTCAGTTTTAGGTTCAGGCTGTCATTACAAAACAGTGATCTTATCTTCCGGAACGTTGTACGGGCTGTTTCAATCCTACATCTAATTTCCCTATCCGGGTCGAGTTGCTCGGTGATCCGGGGTATTTAAAAATGGACACTCTCTCAACGTTCCGTCCATTTATCTGTAGTGACGCATTGAGGTATGGCTGACCGCTAAAGACCATAAACTTTGTCTTAGCAACATTTATAGTCAGTCCCATTTTCTGTCCCACTGTACTAACAGAATTAATGAGACTTTGGAGACCCTGAAGATCATCACATAAAATAGCCGTATCGTCAGCTAGCGAATGGTGTTAATCAGCTCGCCGTTGATTTTGACCCCGAATTTTTTTCATATAAAGCCTCTTGGAATACTTTGTCAGAATATAGGTTGAACAACAGTGGAGATAGGACACATCCCTGTCGAACGCCTCGTTAGATTTGATGTTCATCTGTAAATCTTCCATTGACTCGAACGACTACCTTCAGTCGCCAGTACAGGTTCTTAATTATACGTAAATCTTTTCCATCAACACCTGTATCTCTCAATATATTTATGAGCTTTTCGTGTTGCACTCTGTTGAAGGCCTTTCAATAATCCATAAAACACACGAAAACATCCTTACGTTGGTCTTTTTCAACTACAGTGACCAAAAGGAAGAAGAAGAATGAGAATGAAGAAAGAGAGAAGAGAGTGAAGAACTAAAATACATAGTCCAAGAGATAGAATAAACCGTATAAATATACCGTATTACCACAGTCTCTTCCATGCCATGCACATCCCCTTGAGATCATGTAGTAGTAGTAGTCATCTGCAAAGGAAATGCATCATGAAATGGCATAATCGATCATTGATAGATGGTCATTGTCATATGTGGGAATATATATGCCAATGAGAAGAATTTATAGGTCTGAGCCCGGGAGACGCCCGCACTGATTCTCCCCTCTTCCTACAAAACTTGACCACTTGTATCTTCCGTGAATTGTAGGACCTAAGCCACTCCAATATGTTCACATTCACAGGGCTCAAGCTTCAGCAACAGGGTATCGTGACGAACACAGTGAAAATCGCAGAACACGAAAGCGACCATCTCTCTGTGATTGAGACCTACATAGAGCTGCTCCTGAAGATCGAACACAGCATTCGAAGTACTCATTCCCTCCTTAAAACCAAACTGCCGAAAAGAGAATTAACCACAAGAAAACTGAAGACTGGCTTCTTGATGACTGTTTCCATAATATTGCTCAATATTGGCAGCAATGAAAATTGGAAAGTGGAAAAAGACTATTTGAGAAGCTTTTTCAACTACAGTGACCGAAAGGAAGAAGAAGAATAAGAATAAAGTTAAAAGCGAGGAGGCTGAAACAGGTTGTAGAAGAGAGTGAAGAACCACAATACGTAGTCCAAGAGATAGAATAGATATACTGTACCATTTGTCACAGTCTCTACCATTATATGCACATCCGTGTTGTGACCATGTAGTAGTAGTCATCTGTAAAGGAAATGCATCATGAAATGGCATAATCGATCTTTGATGGATGGTCATTGACATATGAAATGTGAAGGTTTGGATAGCAGGTATAGGACAAGAAAGCTACTCCACTTTTAAGAAATCGCCAACGTTTCGAACTTTAATTGAGGTCTTCCTCAGGGCTAAAATACAATAAATTGTAGGTAAATTGGCAGCAAAAAGCACGAATTACAAAAAAAGAGTAACGACGAACAAAAGTATACAATTTAAAACACAATATTGTGTTAGATGATATATAGGAATACATATGCCAATGAGAAGAATATAGAGGTCAGGGCCCTGGAGACTCCCGCACTGAGTCTCCCTTCTGCCTACAAAACTTTACCACTAGTATCTTCTCTGAATTGTAGGACCTAAGCCACTCCAATCTGTTCACATTCTTAGGGCTCAAGCTTCAGCAACAGAATATCGTGACGAACACAGCCAAAGGTTTAGTCAAATCGCAGAACACGAAAGCGATCATCTTTCTGTGATTGAGGTCCACATGGAGCTGTTCCAGAAGATCGACCACAGCATCCGAAGTACGTATTCCTTTCTTAAAACCAATCTGCCGAAAATAGTTATTTACCTAACAAGTGCGGGAAATGATGCTTTACCGCACGCTGATTGCAATGACGGAACGACGCGTAGCACACGTGCGGTAAAGTGCCACTTCCTGCATGTAAATTCGTGCGGTAAAGCGACTTTACCGCACGCTTGTAGGAAAAAAAATATAGACAAGAAAACTGAAGACGTCGTTTGTCGTGTGGTGTCTTTGAATGTGCTGTGCTCTACAGTAGCAGGAATAATAACCGTTGGTCTTTGTTCAAGTTCCAAAGAACAAGAACCCAACAAGGAAGTCGGTCATTCACTTAAAAGCAGGCGAAATAGCACGGCAATTTTAGTTTTAATCCCAGTTTAATTTAGTCTTTTGGGTATTGATCACGATTCTCATCAATTTTAAATTGCCGCACGAAATAAGCAAGGATGCAAACAGGATGATCATAGTGTGGAAACCGTAGCAGAGGTTTTTCGAAGCATGGAAAAGCTCCGTGACACGCCCATTTCTGTCCACACTGCGCGAAACTCTGTTGCTATGTTTGTATCAGAAGATGGCTTACGGAGCAAAGATCCCAGTGTCCACATTGTAGAGCCTCTTTACACCTCCACGAATTGGTAAACTGCCGGTGGGTGTAGGAGGTCACCCAACAGCTTGACACTTTGCAGGCTGTGTGTTTAAACAGCAGTAGGAGTAATGATAATGAAAAGGATAAATGTCCTACTCACTTAGAAAAATTGTCTGTATACTGTTGGAGAGGTTGATGCTGCATCTGCCGTCAGTGTTCTTTATGGAGTGGCACTCAATCCGGACATACCTTCAAACCTCTTGTTGAGGTCTATGCACAGCATGTCACGCAAATTAAAGACGAAGTAGCCCAGCTGAAGAGGAGATTAATGGAATAGCATTGTTCAAGAAGTAGAAAGGAATGCGGAATCTATAAGATCTGCCAAAGAGGAGAGGGTAAAGGAAATAAGAAACGCTGTCGAACTGATGATAGCTCGCCTGGATTTCAGTTGAACAAAACTTTTTAGTTTAATGAGACAAAAAAACACTTTACCTCAGGAAACTCAACAGTTGGAACACTTACTACATGAAATCGAACATAATTTACACGTGCACCCGTTCGGACTTGATCTCAAAATGTTCAGAGCTCTCTCGAATGATCCATAACATTCGAAAAAAGCCCATGACTAGCTTTGTTTTCGCACCAGTTCCTGCTGATTTTCTGATTTTGATAGTTAAATTTTGCCAGCATACCATGGCAGTACTTTCGTAATGCATGGCTTTAGTCAACTCCAACGCAAGGCGGACCCTGTATATTCTACGCCACTGAATTGCAATGGTCTCTGTTGAAGACTGAAGGTATATCCCGATGGAAACGGTGTCGTTCGAGGAAATTATTTGTCGGTGTTTTCCGGAACCTTTCAAATATGATGATTATTTCTATAACTTTGCTGAATATTGGCAGCAAAGAAAATTTGAAAGTGAAAAAAGACTTTTTAAAAAACTCACCCTGCTTGCATAAAGGGATGATTATTGTTCTCTTCAGAAAGTTGCTGACTGCGCTAGCTAAGGCACCGAGAGCGGCACCTGGAAGATGTTGGAAGATTTATCTCATCCCACCCTACAACATACTGGTTTTACATCTCAAGAAAGATGTCCATCAACCATCAACATCAACTAACCTGAGTAAAGTACTGATGGTGTAGCTATGGCCAGCTCCCTTAGTCCAGTAATAGCCAACTATTTTATGGAAAGTTTCGAGGCCAAGGCGTTGGCAACGGCAAATAAGAGGCCAAAGTGATGGTTCTGATACGTGGACGACACTTTTGTTATTTGGACCCATGGCGAGAGCGAACTTCAAAACTTCCTCTTACACCTCAACTCCATCAATCCAAAAATTCAATTCACTTTGGAGATAGAAAACAAGACCGTTTTTGGATGTTTTACTATCAAGGAGGCTGAATGGAAAGCTTGCGCACACCATTTATATAAAACCAACACACACTGACTGATACCTCAATAACGAATCAAATCATCATCCCAGATAGAAAAGGGGAGGCATAAAGATTTGTCTGTGAGAACCAAGAGAATTTGTGAGCCGGCTGATTTGGAACGAGAAATTAGGCATCTGGAAGGGCCCTTGGTTGGAATTAATACAAAAAGCACGAGTTCAATAGGGCCGTCCATCTAGGGAATGTAGAGCGACAGGAAGGAACAACGGGAAAAGATGAAGAAAAGCGCGAATGAACTAGTCTACTATACATACAGAATGTAACGGACTGGGTCGGCAGTCTACTGGAAAAGCAGAGTGTTAAAAATGTCTTTAAACCCACTCATACAATAAAACAGAGCTTGAGATCGGCCAAAAATCGCAGAGTTCCATGCAGCAATGGCTCGGTATACATTGTTACCACAAAACGAAGGGTCAACACGAGGATTACGGAACATAAGAGGAGTTGCAGGCTGGGACGAAGTCAAAAGTCAGCGGTAGCAGAGCACGCTCTCTCTGAAGGTCACCACATCCTTTTCAACGAGGTGGATATCTTATATCAATCGCAACGTTTCTATCCGAGACTAACGAGAGAGGCCATGGAGATCTTTAAACACGATAACAATTTCAACGGAAAGTAGGAAATTACGTTTCTAAATGCATACTGAAGCGAGTTCTACGACATACTTCATGTACGCCGAAACCCCGCGCTACCACTACCCCCACCCCAGAGCCTCTACTGCAGCACGGGGGAATAAATACCACGGAGCACACCACAGTCGAATCAGTCAACGCCAGGAACCATGAGAGACGACTTCGCCCATTGCCTCATCGCCTTTGATAATATCAGCCTCAGCTGTAGATGAAGCGTCACTAAGAAAGTCCATTGGACCACGCCTTCAAAGCCCGGAAAACACTTTAGAAAGTAAAAGCTGTTGAGAACGACAAATTTGTCAGCTACCAGAATATCCCACACTATGTCCACGACATCCCCTGTGAGCTAGAACGAAATAGAACTCTAAAATGAGCTCATATATTATCATTTCTGTGTGATAAGAATTTTGTTTTTTCTTTAATATTCGGTTGTAGTAGTAGGACTTGGTATATTCTGAACCAATTGCATCCACTGATGGCCACTTTCGAAAACCTGTGTATGAACAGGAATGAATACAATTAAGGTCTAGCTCCTTAACTGCTAGAAGGAAGCTGAAAGTTTTATATTTTAAACTAACATTTCTAGATCTTTGTATTGTTCTTGTCTATTGTGTATGAGGTTAAATTATATTTGCTGCTCCAAGTATATCTTATTGTCCTCTTGCAATTCACTGTCTTACTGCAAGGTGTTAAGTCCCATTGACCTTGAGACTGAAGACGCCCATTGAACTACAGTAGACCAAACTCCTGTTTACGTTCAAGGTCATCAGATTACACTTTGACCTCAGTCTGAGTGAATCATCATGAGGTGCCCGACTATCTGACATATGCCAGGGACATTCATTTTTAATTCAGAGAACTGATACACACATTTGATGACTCGATTTGATGATGAAATAATTCTCGAATCACTCTTCACCGGAAATATTTTCCTCGACTGAGATGATCTTGGCACGCTATCTACAGATGTCCAAGCAAAGTCCCAATAGATCTTTTCCCAAGGGAATCCCAGGGAAAAGATTTATTGGTAGACGTCAGAACTCCTGGCTGAAAGACCTCAGAGGATGGTTTTGGTGCACTTTCATTGAAATCTTTCGAGCTGCTGTATCCAGAACAATGTTAGCTCTGGGGATCGCCAACCTTCGAAAGAAGAGGGCGCCATAGAAAGAAGATGCAAATGACCACAATATCCTTGTCTGAAAATTCTGCTAAAGTCTGAACCCGATTCAGCATTGTAACTTTACATAAAATATTAGATATTCAATAGCCATCCCGCTTGCTTGTGGGTAAGTTGCCACATATCAACACCTTGTTCTGGGATGGCCTGCACAGCTGAGACCATCTTCATCATAAGAATACCCTCACGACGATCGCGCTTCAGGCACCCACAATCCCTTCGGCATATTTGAGTTCACGTGTTTTTGTAGATTGAATAAAGGGACCTAATAACCTTTAGTGTCTCTATTTTATCCTCATCCATATCCATGAATGTGGTGGTTATTGGACGCTGAGCCCTTATCACAGTTTTATTCCTCTTCTGTTCTTCTTTAGGCTTCAAAATTTGCATGCAATCCCTGGGACGTTATAGTCTCTTCAACATCATTTTTAGCTCGTCGCCCAATTCACTAACTTCCTTAAATTCAACCCTAAACTCCTATCTTTCAGATTCGAGACGTATGCATGTCCTGTTTAGCTCTGCAAACTGAAAGTTGAACTACTCCCTTTTCTTGTGCTTGATTCTTATGCTTTAGGGTAGTAACCTCCTCGTTAAGTTCCTTTTCCCTCCCAGTCACCTCGTCAACATATAACTGAGGTTTTCTTCACTCTAACAGTTTCTATCAATCTATTCTTCTTGCGTAGTTCTTTGTTTAAACTCTCGACTTTCTGAACAAGATTCTTATCCAAGTTTCTTCTTTGCTGTTTTGTTATTTCTCTCGTTGCTGTTTTTCGTCCTTGTGCTTTACCTGACATGCGACAGAGCAAAATATTTAATACTCGCCCATCTTACGAGCTTTTGATCTTAAACTACCTGAGTAAAGATGATAGACCGAACCACACGAAATGTAATATAATCTTCTGCAATACTTAAGAATCTCTAAACAACAGCAACAAAGTGTTGAATAGAACAAGCGCACATTTACAGGTTAAGAGATAATTCCAGAACAATTACATCTTAATATATGTTAAAACGTATTAATGTCAGTTTTAGCGAGAACTATTTTTACCAAGCATCTTCAGCTTCTTCACTAAATTTGATGTTTGGTATTCGATTGAACTTTCATAGGATTTTGCGATCCATACGGAAAAGGGAAAGTCAGAGAAGCAGGCCAAAAGAATAATTTAATGCTTATTCCTCCTACAAAAAGGGCACCAAGTTTAGACAAAAACAGCCGCATAAGCGTAAAATACAAGTTTCCCTTCTCTTGCTCGAACGAAAACAAGAGAGCAATTCATTTTCCCGCTCGAACCTAATGGCTTCCTCGGCAAATAACGAAAAATTTCTTTTCCTTACTTTGGCTAAAACTCACTCGTAAATTTTAAGTTTTCTTTTGCTTCATATAACTCGAACATAAATCAGGGCAAATTTTGTTTTTTTCCAATTTCATTACCAATTCAAATCGAGTAACTCTACGATAACTCATGTGGTTCACTTGGCATTCACAGGAAGCGTTTTCTTTCCTCCAACCCTCTAAATGCCTTTTATTGATCTTTGATAGTTTACCTTTGTATTCCTGCTTCCACGTCCCAATTCACCATTGCGGAATACTAATATATCTAACCTGGCGCAATTATTCTATGGAAATCTGGTGAGCTTAATACTTATCCAGCGTTTCGTCATCGATCAAATCCAATTACGTCACTCATTCAGAGCTAATCCGTGGCAAATTTAATTTGTCGATTAAGGACACTAAATAATAGATATCTACCCAGAGCCTTATTACCTGTACCCGCAGATCTTCCAGGTCAAATGTCAGTATTTCGTATCCCCAAAAGGTATCTCAGGATTATATATAATCGATTGGTTAATAAATAAAATCCATGATCCCATTATCGCCGAGCCAAAGACCAAATAAATTTTCCGGCCCGCTTATCCATTGCCCGAAAACCGACAAAGGCCCTTTTCCAGAGAAAGGTGGGAGGCCCATGTATACGCACGTCGATATTGCGAAGTGTTTTCTATTATTAAAAGGTTCGATACAAAGGGAAAGTAAAAATAGGATTTCTTGCGAAATGCCGGCGTATTGTTCCATAAAGATGTATGGCTTATATATTCGACGTTATAAATGCGAGAAAGGCTTTTTAAATTTGAATGGCAGGTGGTTATAATCAGAAAGGAAAAACGTTTATACGTTTAGATAGGGATGTATAAAAAAAAGTGGGAAAGGATGAATTAAATGAAAGTAAAGTAAAGACAAAAGGGCGGGATAAGAACTTGTTATTGGTGATTGGAAGTTGGATGAAGTGAAGAGCTATTTGCAATATTTTGCAAGTTTACTACCGTCAGCCCAAATTTGTATGGTCCTTATGGACGTCACTTCTTCTTCTTCTGAAAGATACTGAAAGAACTAAAACAACAATTTTCTGAAAATAATATCTCCCTTTTTGAACCTTGAAATTGTATGTAATGTGTGAGAAATGTGAAAAAAACAACTATGGTTCTCATTTATCAAAATGGTCGATTTCTGCAACAAAGTGACTATCAAACCGCATACGGTTATATCTTTTCATAAAAAGATGTAACATTTTTACATTTTTTGAATACTGTTACGGGATACGGGTTCCAAATAATTTATCGTCAATTAGCTACACTGCACTACCTATTCCATCCCATCTCTCGCGGCTCGCTGGTTTATATACACGGCCTAAAAACACTATCGTACTTTCGAGAACGGAGGCGACTGTTCCAGGTTCTCGTTTATTCTAAATGGGTTTCCGGGGTCGCGGTAGGCGCTCGGCGTTGCCGCTTCGACCCGAATCTATGTAAACCGACGGTCAGGCGTAACAATATCATAGGAGAAGAACCAACAATTATAATTTATCTACTAAAATCAAGATACCAAATAGCTATACCTGGAGTCCTGCCATTCCCAGATCATGTTCTCTGTTGACTAGAGACCTACCACTGCATGGCTCTAACATAATATATGGGGCCCTACTACTGATAGTTCCAGTGATATATCTTATGGACCTCCTTGCTATTAACTAAGAGCAATAGAAAAAAATTGGCAATTTAGTAATTTATACTTTTCCATAAGTAATAGCATTTTTTTCTTTCTCTACGTCACTTGTTTTTGCAGTTCTAATAGACTTAATTCCAAGCCTTGATCCTCAAACGTATTTAAATCAATACACAGCCATTAAATTTAGGTAATACATTACTTCAGTTTAGATCAGATGTTTTAAGTTTAACACTTCTTTTTATATATATTGGACAGGGCCTCATCTCTACTAAATTTAAAATGTCTTGGAACGTAGCTTCATGATGAAGTTTTGGGGTATTTCAGCTAGGGATCCATAGAAAGCTTAACTTGATTTTAAGCTACTAATGAGACCCTAATTTCAGCAGCAAAACAGTCACTGCAGACTTGAAGTAGTGTCATCTCTGAAGATTTTCGTGATAGGTAAATATCTGATCTTTGGTTCATCACAGAGTACACTTACTTATAACTAAATAAGACATGGAAAAGAGACGCCATTTTGCAAAACAACCTCACACATTCAAGTTTCAACATACTGTTTCTCATAACACTAACATACATTTTCAAACGCTCGCAGTAACAATCCATGACATCTAATTATCTGTAATTTTCCCAAAAGTAAAAATAACACCCATTCAGGTCTCTAATCTGGCCCATTTGATCAACCCAGTGAACGTGACAGACATTACACCTCTTTGTTTTCGTGCATCTTGATCAGGGGAAACAATTTGATTATGTCCGGTGTGAATTGTGAAACATGTAATTTGAAATTGAAACATCTATTCTAAATATAAATGCCTGAAACAATACATTAGAAACTTTAATTACATCTCCTTTGGGATTGCAGTAAAAATATTTATTAAAAAAACGAACAAGGGATAAAGCTATTTTAAATGTTAGTTTCTCCGACACGAATGTACTTTATGACTCCAAAACCCCCCAAAGGAATAAATCTGATGGTTGGTTGGCCACTTAAATATATGTCTTTGAGACGCGCATTACCATCCTCCAGGTACGCTGAAAAGGGGATTCGTTTCCTAATGGTGATAAAAAAGCACTGAACGCCATTTTGAAATGATTTTTTATGGCTCCATAAAATAATAAAAATCTCATCTAGCCGTAATCAATATCCTTTTTATTGTAATGTAAAGTAAAAGGTAAATTTGGTTTTTATGTTAGCAGGCGTCGGTTTTGTTACAGCCATTTTAATATTCGGTGTGAACTGTCCTTTAGGTCTAAGCTCTTTCAAAGCATGAGATGTGGGATTGAGAGTGACACGTATTATTACCATGGAAGGATTTCTATTAGAATCAAATACTGTATAAAAATACTTCTTGGATTAGACCACTGTCAGATTAGACCACTGTCAGATAGTCAGAAGTTCCCAGAAGAGGAAAATATGTGTTTGAAGTGCAGAAGTTAATTAAAAGGAAAAGGAAACATGTCTTGTTGAAAATTTCAGTTTTTCGTTTTTTTAATGTCCTTTTTCATTTCCCAACAACGAACATCCAATTGGTTCGATAGTTTCGGAGAAGGACGCATCCAGTGGTCATTTTTCAGGCAATTTTAGAATCGACTTTTTAACCACTTTTAAAACCACACTTTCGGGACTATTCTGACTCGTATTAAGTTTGTTACATTCTTCAGGAATTCAAATAGTTTCATTTTGATCAAAAACAGCACAATAATATAAAATTTTTGTTTAAGCTAGCCCAAGGGGGTAATATGCCTTCTTTTTTTCTCAATTTATAAATTTTAACCCCCTAAAACTTTAGGACGAGTGGACAGATTGGGGTGAATCCAACAGTTTTTCGTCCTCTTTTATTTCGCGACAACAGAAGTTACATTGGCTCAATAATTTCGGAGAAAGACCTCTTCAGTGGTAAGTTTTTTCGACTTTTTAAACACTTTAAAAAAACCCACTTACGGAACTACTCTAACTCGTACTAAGTTTGTTACGTTCAAAGGAAAATGAAATCGTCTCATTTCGATTAAAAAGAGCCCAAACAGGTTGAAAAAGTTTTTTAAAAATTACCAAAAAAAGGTAACCCGCTATAAGTTTAGAACGGGAGTGTTTCCAGTCCAACAGTTTTTCGTTTTCCTTAATGTCCTCTTTTATTTCCCAGCAACGGAGGTTTCATTGGTTCAATAGTTTATGGAAACAGACCCCTTCAGTAGCAAAATTCAGGGTACTTTTGGAATCGGTCTTTTAACCACTTTAAAAAAAACTCAAAAACTCATTTCTGGACAACACGTATTAAGTTTTGTTACGTTCATAGGGAATTAAAATCATCTCATTTCGATCCAAAAGGGCGCAAACAAAAATTCTAACATTTTTTAAAAAGAACCAAAAAGATGTGCTTTCTTTTTTCGCACTTTTTAGATTTTTCGGCCTATAACTTTAGAACGAGTGGACCGATTGGAGTAAATCCAACATTTTTCTATTCTTCTTAATGTGGTGAAAACAAATGATACAAATTTCTTGTCGAAGGCTGTAGCTACAAAAGTTTTCTTAGCGGGAATGGTGGTGTTACAGAAGCAATCGAAGAAATGACTAAAACGAAGGAAAATAATGTCTGGCTAACCCGGCAGCAGATTATAATGCAATAAGAAAAGTTTCCAAGGAAGAAGGAATGAATTGTCAAGAACTGAAAATGTCAACAATGTGGTTTTTGCAAGGCCAAAAGCTTTACAAGGAGGAAGTATGATGTTAAATATATGTATTATCAAGTAGTTAACTGAAGGATAGGATATAGATGGTGGTGTAGATTTCAGTAGGAAAGAAGGATGTATGATCCTCAATAAAAAGTCAAGGATTTAAGCTATACAAACAAGAGAAAAACTTCTTTTTGAAGACTGTAGTAGGAAAGATTTTCCGGTTCAATACCTAGTAGAATATATATAAATAGAAAGATTTTCGAAAGAAGAAGGAATATGTTCAATAAGCAGTCAAAATGTTTATTATAATTGACAACGGGGTAGTTTTCCCTTAACGCATTTAAAGGAAAGTTGGGTCTTTTACCACTCTGCTGAACAGAGTTATTCTTCAGTTTCTTGTAAAGGTCCGCCACATGTGAAGCACGTTCGAATGGTAAGTTTGCATGTTTCTACTGGTGGGTATCTATTTTTTCTCCACTTGTAAGAACAGCAAGTTGCGATGACAAGGAATATACATCTATAGAAAATTTGCAAAAAGTGATGAGGAATATAACAGCCCTGGTAGAGCGGAAGCCATGATCAACAGACACCTGGGGTAAAGTATTTTAATTGCAGCAAACTGGAATAGGCCAAGTCTGGGACTGGGATCAAAAACTTTCCCAAGAAAACTTGGTTCCGATCAATGCAGGATGGCAATTCACCAGACCCATTAAGTTCCTAGAGACTGTCAAAGTCAAGAATTTGGGAGGTAATTATTGGTTATTATTCGGTAATTGTTCAACCCTCACCCCCACACACACGCATAAGACTTGAGGTTCAGCATAAAGTGTTGGTTGCCAAGATCACGGACATCATATTTGATATTTGGAAGTGAGAAGTTTGCATCAACCTTACTGAGGTACACAACATGGAAATATAGTTCAAATGGTAAGCATTTCTAGTGGTGGGTATCTATTTCTTCTCCACTTGTAGGAACAGCAACTTGCGATTACAAGGAAGATACATCTATAGAACATTTACAAAAATTGATGAGGAATATAGCAGCCAGTATCTATGCCCTGGTAGAGAAAAAGCCATGATCAACAGACAACTGTAGCATAAGGTGTTTTAATTGCAGCAAACTGGAATAGGCCAAGTCTGCGACTGGGATCTAAATATTTCCCAGGAACACCTGGTTCCGATCAATGCAAGATGGCAATTGACCAGAATCATTAAGTTCCTTGGGACTGTCAAAGTAAAAAATTTGAGTGGTATCATACGGTCATTGTTTAACCCTCACCCCTACACATATCTATAAGACTTGTGGTTCAGCATAAAGTGTTGGTTGCCAAGATCACGGATATCATGTTTGACATTTGGACGTAGGAAGTTTGGATCAACCTTACTGATGTAAACAACATGGAAATATAGTTCTAATGGTAAGCATTTCTAGTGTGGGTATCGATTTCTTCTCCACTTGTAAGAACAGCAAGTGTCGATGACAAGGGAGATATATCTATAGAAAATTTTCAAAAATTAATGAGGAATATAGCAGCCAGTATTTATGCCCTGGTAGAGAAAAAGCCATGATCAACAGACAACTGGAACATAAAGTGTTTTAATTGCAGCAAACTGGGACTGGGATTAAAACATTTCCCAGGAAAATCTGATTCCCGTCAATGCAAGATGGCAATTGACCAGACCCATTAAGTTCCTTGGGATGGTGAAAGTAAAAAATTTGAGAGGTGTTATACGCTCATTGCTTAACCCTCATCCCCCACACATACCACTAAGACTTGAGGTTCAGCATAAAGTGTTGATTGCCAAGATTACCGACATCCTATTTGATATTTGGAGAAAAAGTTTTGCATCAACCTTGCTGATGCAAACAACATGGAAACATGGGTACGAGCATACAGATAATGGTGGCAGAAAATGTGAAAATTTTACTCAATTCCAGAGTAGGTTATCCTAGTGACTTCTGAAATTGAGCCTCGCTGGTCAATTGAACCTGTAGAACTAGACTACTGAAATCATGGTAGCGACGAAGCACCAACGAACACTATCTTAAAAAAGAAAGGTTATGACAAATGAAAGGAACATCAAACTCAAAGAAGGAACCGTTCTCCTGCTAACTACGAGCATGTGCAATGAGTAAGCAAGCTCTCTCTCCCTCTCTCTCTCTCTCTCTCTCTCTCTCTCTCTCTCTCTCTCTTTCTCTCTAAGTGATGTATCTGCTCTGACACAAGAGTACTAACCTGAACTAACTAAGCTTGTCCAAGAACTGTTGATCCTTTCAGGAGGCATTCGAGTCGCCCATCGAAGGAGCAGCTTGAACCTGCCATTAAATTTGTTAGGGTTGAATCTGATATTTTCAACCTCAAGGGCAACGAGACTCAAACTGATTTAGTTGCTTATAAAATCAACCCAGAAGATGTTCAGTCATTAACATGCCCGAAGAAGTCTTCTGGTTAAACAACAACAAGTCAACACTTTACTGAATTTTGTCCGTGGGCGTGGCCTGTAGCTCTTGTTGAGGAGAAAGATAGTTTAACAACACTCTGTGTCGTCTATAGGAAACTTAATGACTCTTTTTCCTTGAAAGAAAGACATCTATCCACGGCCGTATATATTACCCATTCAGTTATTTTTGTCATCTAGTTGCCTTTGAAACCTCCATTTTTTGGTACCCATCTACTTTTAGCACATGTTGAGAAGATACGATAAAAATGTCAAAGTCAAATTTTCAGCGCCTACTTAACGACGGTAATAACTGAATGGCTTATAGATAACACTTTAAACAAAATGACGACAGAAGAAAATACATTAAAAACAACTGACACATGGCGTGACCAGTTAGTCATCACCTTTACATACCAGCTTTCTGGCCTCGTTAGGGTTTTATTGATACACGTGTTGCTTTATTGATTTATTGCATATTCTCTAATCCCTTCCCCCCCCCCCCTTCGCCCCGTTTACGGCAGTACTTTGCTTGAATACGCCGATGAGGTTAAAACACAACCCTAAAACAAGAAATACAAACGCATACTATCTCTAAACCAAAGTGCATTTGAGAAGGTGATGCCTGGTTGGAGCTACATATCAGTTCCAACTGCTGCGACGTTGAGTACCGAAGGAGAAGTTCAGTTTATCGATTTGCTAGAAAACCTGGTTCAGATCAATAGAATAGAAGATTGGGCGGAACAAATATCAGTTTATTCCTCTCGACAGAACAGTGAATAAAAATTGAGATTGAGCCATAAAGAGTACTATTGAGACAACCGGTATAAGGAAAGCGAAAGATCTTTTCATCGGTCAGTTTAACTATCTGATTTGTTTTCGTATCAGCTTATCAATCTGATACAGTGGCGAAAATAGCAAGTATGAGTTGTTTCAACTGATGATATTTGATAACGAAGAATATTAGTTTAGCAATCTGTCAAGACAGTGACAAGAAAGAAGAAAAAACTCAGTATACCATGAATGTGTGGATTCAGTGTTGATGATTGTACAGATGATGGTTGTACTGGAATGATGTAAACTCCATTGGTGAGCTCAACAGGTCTCATTGTTCTCACGTAGTCTGAGAATTAGGCATATGGTCTAGTTACTAAAAGTATTTCGACTAAAAAACTTTAATGGGTTCTGCAATTACAACAATGTCATCCGCATACTTCTTGCTATTATTCAGGGAAGACCACTTCTCTTCACTCTAGTCTCCCAACTCTCAAGAAATAGTTATATATGTCGTTAAGTCATTTCAAATACTAGATACTTGTGTGAGTTTATCTCATTAAGCGCCTGTTCTTCAATCTGCTGCTAAAGTTGCTGGTAACTAACTAACAAACTCAGTTTTTCATTGTTAAGATAATATGTGGTCTAGCTTTCTTAGAGCCGCTTTTTGTGACTGACAGTTAGACCTTGATTTAGTTCATTACTCATATAGTTTTGCATGTCCTTGTTACATTTTAACGCCGCTGACCCACTAAGAACTAGAACCAAACGTTACCATACCCCATTTTTTGTCACCATGCTAACGAGTTGAAATAACAGCGAAACCAGTCTATGGTTTTTCTGCCTAATTGAGAATGTAGCTTGGGTACTCCCCCATACCCACTGTTCTATGTGAGAATATTGTAGAAAACTTTTGTGGATGGACTAGCTGTCGTTAGAAGGCGCCACATACACGTTCACGCCACTACCGAGGCCAGAAACAAAACCGAAAACTATTAAATACTTATGGCGTGGAATAATGACGTGATGGGAAATATATTTCCAGAAAAGATTTTTGTTATTCAGGGAAACACCACTGGGACGATCTGAGATCGTTGTAGCCTATGTACGTGGCGTTGGCGTTTCGTCCCGGGGTCTACCTTAGACTCGTTAGTAAGGCATGGTAGACCCCCGCTTTATACGCCACCGCCGGGGTGAGAGTTCGTAGTTGGAACTTGTATTTGAAGACAAATTCGGCGCAGGAAAGGCTGTGTGATATTATGAAGAATTTCGACTAATGCTGCCACCTGTGAGTCGGTGGGCGAAATTCCGCCACAATACTCCCCTCCCAGTGACAACGAGAACGGAGGTTGTATGATGGGAAAGAAGCGAAGCTCATTTTGCGAACTGAGGAAGCGAAGTTGTGTTGCTGTTGCTTGAGCAAGGTGAGTGACGGAGGATGTGCCAGTGTTGCCGAAAATGGTACCAGGGAGTGATGTGTGTGAGATAATTCCGCGATGTGGTGAGCAAAGAGAGAGTTTTGCTGGATGCTGCGTGCAGTGGGTGTGAGAGAGGTGCTGCTCTGGTAATCTCGTGGCGTTGAAGCGATCCTTGTTGCGGCCTTTTGCTCGGAAGATTGCGTGTTGCTTTAGTCGAGCGTCACCAATTATGGCGTGGAATAACGACGTTCCATAGCTGGGAAATGTATTCCCAGAAAAGATTTTTGTTATTCCGGGAAACCCCACTGGGACGATCTGAGATCGTTGTAGCTTATTTATGTGGCGTTAGCTTTTCGTCCCGGGGTCTACCTTAGACTCGTCAGTAAGAGGTGGTAGACCTCTGTCTTATACGCCGAGGTGAGAGTTGATAGTTGGAAGAATTTCTACTAATACTGCCACCTGTGAGTCGGTGGGTGATTTTCGGCGCTGCCACCTGTGGGTCGGTGGATGAAGTTCCGTCACACACCATTTTTTGTGTGGTATGAGATATACCATACACAGACGATTTGAAATAACAGCAGTAACTTTTCTATGGTTTTTTTACCTGACAGAGAATGTAGTTTGGATAATCCCCTATACGTCCCCACTAGATAGTGTAGGTCGAAATCTTGGCCACTTGTCTCGGCGCAAAGTCTAAATTTGATAGAAAATTGATTCATTGCACTAAAAAATTTGAAAGAAAATTTCAATGCCCAAAGAATTAAGATTAAGGATTGAAATCGACAAATTCCTACTCCAACCGAAGCGCTAGCAAAAGTGCAGGAAGGTAAAGTGGAATTCAGAATTAAAATGGAGAGCTTTGAAGTAAATAAGCCAAGTCCAATAAAAGGAAATTGCTCTTAGCTGAATTGGGGTATTAAATAGCCTATTATTGATGGATTGAGGACACTCTCAATGGAAGGCATAAATGAGTCGCCAGTCAAAGCAATGGATTTGTCTTAGAATACTCTGAGGGGACCTTTTTTGATGGAACATATACTCAAATGTCTCACAAATATTGGTAACTTTGGTTGTCAAAGTTGTGTTAAGTATCTATCTAGGTGACTCTATCGAAGAGGTCAACAACAAAACCATTTGTCCTCATCGTAACAATCTCAAAGTTTAATCAGATATATCCCCTTCGAGCAAAGGAAAAGAAATATTTTCCTCGCCGGCAAACTTCCAAGGAATTGAACAAATAAAGCAACGTATACAAAAAGCCCCCCCTAAAATACAACCAAAGCAAATTCGCCATGTCATGTCCTATTGGCTGAATGGAAAAAATGTTTCCATTGCCGAGCACCGCCAGCTTATGTGGCGCCTGAATAGAGCCATAGCTCATTCCGCAAAAATAAACTGACTTCTATCTTCTAGATGTAGGCCGAAAAAACACACTTTTAACAAGGTCATCTAGAGTTTCATCTCGCTCGCAAGTGCCGTCGACGCCTATTTTGCATCCCTTTTTGTTATACAGGAAAACTGGGCTAGCTTGACTTGTTCCCTAAGATCGATATTTAGACGCCTCTGACGTCAGTCGACGCGACGTCCTGCGGAATTTTGCGAAAAAGGGCGAACGTCCAGGTGGTGCTTCTGATTGACGTTTGTTCATATGTGAACAGTGTTTATTCTGGCTTAAATAAATATATTAATAATCGTATTAAGACAGGGCTAAAACCACACGTACTTTGATCGAATTAAGTGATTATTTGTGCCGCTTATCGATGTGTGCGTTTGCTCCAGTTTCGCGTGAACGCGATGTAAACCGTAAAGTGTTTGTGCCCGGTGTTTCGTGTACATAAAAAGTTATGATGCGGATTTACTGCTTAAGAAATGACACTGCAACTATTTAGGTAATAATAGTAGTAGAGGCCAGTTACTAAGATGACCTAGCCACTAGAATATTGGACAACTGCATCTACAAAACACCACACACATTGCTCGTTTTGCGTTATAGAATGTGAACTGATCTAGATGTGCGATAAAAGACACCGTTTGTCATAGATAAAAGTTTCGGGACCAATATGAGGTGTCATGGTCTGAACGGACCATGACATCAAGATTACCCTCTGCTACCATCAACGAGCAGGACACTTACTCCCCACGTTTCGGGGTACAGGTGAGTTTACAGTTTTTTTTTCTTAAAGCCACTCTTATGTAAGTTCTTGTAAATGTAGGTCAGGACGGAGGGGTGTATCGGCCTTGGGTTTTAAATATTAAAATCTTTAAGGTAGTGGCTTTTAACAAAAAATTAAGGATTAGTCATTTTACTGCCTTAGACTATGAGGTTGAGTTGACTATGAGTTAAGTTGACTATGGTTTTTAGAAGTTGGCACTTTCGTGTGAACAATCATCTGCACTAACTGGTAATGACTAGTGTCATTACCAGTTAGTGATATCATGTATCACTGACTGGTAATGACACTAGTGTCATGATGATATCACATAGTCACAGTTTACTTATTATTTTTTCTATATATTCTTAACACACAGACTCATGGCTAATTCCAGAGAATATCCAAATAAAATAACAGCAAAAGTTGGGGTATTTACACATATACTTTTCTTCATAAATACTTGATTACGTTTTGATAATTTATTCATAATTAAAAATTATTCACAGAAAATACTTAAATTTAAAAAATTATTTCAGGTGAAATTATGCTTTGAACTACCTTCTAAACCAACCAACCCTCAATCGTCTAGTCCCTGTCAGTGCGTATGGCATCTTATACAAAAAGTCATGCCAAGTTAATCCCTAAGGGTAATACAAGAAAAGGGCCTTACACAATCTGACGTAATATTTAAATCCGCTCAAATGCACCTTTTGTGTTAGAGAACCGATTTAGGAACAGGGTGCCACATATTTTATGGGGGTGCTCGGCTATTGAAGGTACCTGCACGTCAAATATAACTCGAATGGGTTCTTTTCCTTCAATATACAGCGGCGTAGTTAATTTTGTCGTACATATTGAGCATTTGTGAGCTAAGCAGATCTAAAGTAAATAAGAAAAATGATTACTGTTTAGTGCTGTGGCCACAAACACCAAATTTTAAACATGGAATATTGAGTTACCGTAATATTCGTTTTGGTTGACATTGAAATTCATACATATGAGTTATAAACAAAGACGTTTCTATAATGAGCACCACAAGTGGTCATGTGTACCAGGAAAGTATATTCAGCAAAAAATTAATTGATGCTTTGTCAATCTATTGAAAATCTTAGTTCGGACTTAAGTATGGCAAAAAATAGCACTCTGTTTACCATTTGGAGGGAAAACAATTTTGAGTCTTGCAGTGAGTGCTGACGTCAGCAAGACCAACGATCAGAAATGTCAAATGATGTTAACGCTTTGAACCATTTTTAGATCTTATGATCTCACATTTATTATCAGAGCCTGCGGTTACCATCCGATTAACCCACTTTTTGTAATCCCCAATCAATATTCCTGAACTTGCTAAAAAAATGTCTATTTTCGGATCATAATTCACTAAAAAAACTTTTATGCATAGTTGCAGACATTTTATTTTGGGCCAAATCTGTATAAAAAAAAACTTAAAAAATCAAAAAAACATTGTTTGTTAAAAAACAACCAGTTTTGTGACCCAAAATTGTCTCAGGAGATCGATTTACATAACAGTTATTTACTTGCTGGAAAAAGTCAAATTTTGGTTCAAAATCACCTCGAAGAAATTAAAACTCAAAAAAACTCTAATCCATTGAAAAAGCAAAAAATTGCAGAAAATGTGACAAAAGATAAGAATAGAAATTTATGAGCAAAAAAAACATTAAAAATAGAAATTTTAAATAAAAAACAACAAAAGATAAAAGTCTAAAAAAAGCAGAATTTAGAAAAAAAAATAAATTGAGAAAAAGTCCATTTTTCGGATCCAAATTCTTTCACTAAAAATCGATTTTGATTTGTGTTGTAAAAGTTCTATTTCAGGAAATCTTCGGATCAATAATGGTTAAACAACACACTTTTGAATAGAAAACAAAATAAAACAACAATTTGAGAGCACAACTTAAAAAAAGCGACAAGGAAGAAGAGACCGAAACAGTGACAGTAGAAGAGGAAGGCAGACAGCCCTAAACAATAGTAATTTTTGTTTTGGTATTTTGTTGGTTACTTAGAGGAAGAAGCATTACTTAGTAATAAAGCAATAGAAAGGGAATAAAGAAAAAAAACTGAAATTTTTTCCGTAGAGGAAAAAGACTCAAACAAAGATTACAGTTCAAGAATCTGGAATAGTGAGAATATTATAGAAAAAAAATATATTAAAAAGCGGTAGATATCTAGAGGTATAAAGTTAAAATATTCCTAAATGTGGGCCACAATCATATACAAACTTCAGAATTTGCCAAAAAACAGGCCACTTTTCGGACCACCATTCTCTCAAAAAACACCGAATTTTGCCTCGCCTTAGAATTTATATTTGGAGACAAATCTGTATGAAAAAAAATTAGTCAAAAAGATTATTTGGTGAAAAACGCAGTTTTATGCCAAAATTATCTCAGAAGTTCAATTTACATTACAATTATTTACTCGTTCGAAAAGTTTGCTTTTGGGACAAAATTATTTACTATAGGAAAAAAAGTCTCTGAAAAAAAGAAGAAACTTGCAGAAAACTTTGCAAAGAAAAAGAATAGAAAATTTTGAAAAATAAAAGCACATTAAAAAATAAAAAGTTTAAATGAAAAGCACCGAAAGAAAATATTCTGAAATAGAAAAAAATATGTCGAAAAGAAATAGTTAGTTAAAGGCAAATGCTTAAAACATCTTTCATTTTAGACCAAAATTGTGTAAAAACTTTCAAAAATTTGCAAAATAAGCCGTTTTTTGCTACAAAAGTTATTTTAATAAAAATCGAGCTTTGAGTCGAGTTGTAGAAGTTCTTTTTAAGGCCAAAACGGTATTAAAAAAAAAGATCAAGAATTATTAATCGTTAAAACCACAATTTGAAATTGAAAAAATATAAAATTATTATTATAAAATTGAGTCCTGCAATGAGTGGTGACGTCATCAAGACCAACGATCAGAGATGTCAAATGTTGTTAACGCTTTGAACCTTTTTTAGATCTTATAATAGAACAATTTTTATTAATATTAACATAATACAAACCACATTTATTATCAGAGCCTTCGGTTACTATTCGATCAACCCTACTTTTTGTAAAAACTTCGATTTATGCATGGTTTTAGACATTCTATTTTGGGCCAAGTCTATATAAAAAAAACGTTAAAAATCAAAAAATATTAATTGTAAAGAAAATCCAGTTTTCTGACCCAAGGAGATCAATTTACAAAACAGTTATTTACTTGCTGGAAAAAGACAAGTTTTGTATGTTAAATGTTATATAAATACAATAAAAAATGTATGAAAAAGCAAGAGATTGCAGAAAACATGACAATGAATAAGAATAGAAAATTATAAATAACAAAAGAACATTAAAAATAGAAATTTCAAATAAAAAACACCAAAAGGAAAAAGTCTCGAATAAGCAGAATTTAGGAAAAAATATGTTCAAGAGAAGAGGAAGCAAATATTTCTAGTTTTAAGCCAAAATCGTGTAAACTCTCTCCAAAAATTGCAAAAATCATTTTTCGGACAAAATTTGTTTAAAAAAATCGACTTTTTATTTGTTTTAAAAGTCCTTCAGGCAAAAGCCTTATAGAAAAAGTTAAAAATTAAAGATCAATAATGGTTAAAAAACACACTTTTGAATTGAAAACAAAATAAAATATCAATTTGAGAGCGCAACTTAAAAAAAGCGATAAGGAAGAAGAGACCGAAACAGTGACAGTAGAAGAGCAAGGCAGACAGCCCTAAACAATAGTAATTTTTGTTTTGGTATTTTGTTGGTTTCTTAAAGAAGAAGCAATATGTAGTAATAAAGCAATAGAAAGGGATTAAAGAAAAAGAACTGAAATTCTTACCATAGAGGAAAAAGACTCGAACAAAGGTTTAAGAATCTGGAATAGTGAGAAAAATATAAAAAAAAGTATATCAAAAAGCGGTAGATATCTAGAGGTATAAATTTAAAATATTTCTAAATGTGGACCATAATAATCTACAAACTTCAGAATTTGCCCAAAAACAGGCCACTTTTCGGACCATAATTCTCTAAAAAAAAACCGAATTTTGCCTCGTTATAGAATTTATATTTGGAGACAAATCTGTATGAAAAAAAATTGGATTGTCAAAAAGATTATTTGGTTAAAAACGCAGTTTTGTGCCAAAATTGTCTCAGAAGATCAATTTACATTACAATTATTTACTCGTTCGAAAAGTTTAATTTTGGGACAAAATTACTTACTATAGGAAAAAAAATATCTGAAAAAAAAAAGAAACTTGCAGAAAACGTTGCAAAGAAAAAAATAGAAAATTCTGAAAAATAAAAGCACATTAAAAAATAAAAAGTTTAAATGAAAAGCACCAAAAGAAATCATTCTGAAATAGAAAAAAATATATCCGAAAGAAATAGTTAGTTAAAAGCAAATGCTTAAAACATCTTTCATTTTAAACCAAAATTGTGTAAAAACTTTACAAAATTTGCAAAATGAGCCGTTTTTTGCTATCAAAGTTATTTCAATAAAAATCGAGCTTTGAGTCGAGTTGTAAAAGTTCTTTTAAGGCCAAAACGGTATTAAAAAAAAAGATCAAGAATCATTAATCGTTAAAACCACAATTTGAAATGGAAAAAATATCAATATATTATTATAAAATTGAGTCTTGCAATGAGTGGTGACGTCAGCAAGACCAACGATCAGAGATGTCAAATGATGTTAACGCTTTGAACCTTTTTGTAGATCTTATAATAGAACAATTTTTATTAACACTAACACAATACAAACCACATTTATTATCAGAGCCTTCGGTTACTATTCGATCAACCCTACTTTTTGTAAAAACTTCTATTTATGCATGGTTGTAGACATTCTATTTCGGGCCAAATCTGTAAAAAAAAATATTTAAAAATAAAAAAAAAAATAGTTATAAAGAAAATCCAGTTTTCTGACCCAAGATTGTCTCAGGAGATCAATGTACATAACAGTTATTTACTTGCTCGAAAAAGTCAAGTTTTGGGTTCAAATCCACCTTGAAAAAATGAAAACTCAATAAAAAGTCCAATTATTTCAATCAATAAAAAAAGTTATGAAAAAGCAAGAGATTGTAGAAAATATGACAAGGAATAAGAATAGAAAATTATAAATAACAAGAGAACATTAAACATAGAAATTTCAAATGAAAAACACCAAAAGGAAAAAGTCTGGAATAAGCAGAATTTAGGAAAAAAATATGTTCAAGAGAAGAGGAAGCGAATATTTCTAGTTTTAAGCCAAAATTTAAGCCAAAATAGTGTAAACTCTCTCCAAAAATTGCAAAAAATAATTTTTCGGACGAAATTTGTTTTAATAAAAATCGACATTTTATTTGTTTTAAAAGTTCTTCAGGCAAAAGCCTTATAGAAAATGTTAAAAAAGTAGGGATCAATAATGGTTAAAAAACACACTTTTGAATTGAAAACAAAATAAAATAACAATTTGAGAGCACAACTTAAAAAAAGCGACAAGGAAGAAGAGACCGAAACAGCGACAGTAGAAAAGGAAGGCAGACAACAGTAAACAATAGTAATTTTTGTTTTGGTATTTTGTTGGTTCCTTCGAGGAAGAAGCAATACGTAGTAATAAAGCAATAGAAAGGGATTAACGAAAAAGAACTTAAATTCTTACCTTAGAGGAAAAAGACTCAAACAAAGGTTACAGTTTAAGAATCTGGAATAGTGAGAAAATTGTAGAAAAAAATATATCAAAAAGCGGTACATATCTAGAGGTATAAATTTAAAATATTTCTAAATGTGGACCATTATCATCTACAAACTTCAGAATTTGCCAAAAAATAGGCCACTTTTCGGACCATAATTCTCTAAAAAAAAAACACCGAATTTTGCCTCGTTATAGGATTTATATTTGGAAGACAAATCTGTATGAAAAAAAATTGGATTGTCAAACAGATTATTTGGTAAAAAACGCAGTTTTGTGCCAAAATTGTCTCAGAACATCAATTTACATTACAATTATTTACTCGTTCGAAAAGTTTGATTTTGGGCCAATATTACTTATTACAGGAAAAATAATGTATGAAAAAAAAGAAGAAACTTGCAGAAAACGTTGCAAAGAAAAAAATATAAAATTGTGAAAAATAAAAGCGCATTAAAAAATAAAAAGTTTAAATGAAAAGCACCAAAAGAAAACATTCTGAAATAGAAAAAAATATATCCAAAAGAAATAGTTAGTTAAAGGCAAATGCTTAAAACATCTTTCATTTTAAACCAAAATTGTGTAAAAACTAAAAAACTTGCAAAATGAGCCGTTTTTTGCTATCAAAGTTATTTCAATAAAAATCGAGCTTTGAGTCGAGTTGTAAAAGTTCTTTTAAGGCCAAAACGGTATTAAAAAAAAAATCAAGAATCATTAATCGTTAAAACCACAATTTGAAATAAAAAAATATAAAATTATTATTATAAAATTGAGTCTTGCAATGAGTGGTGACATCAGCTAGACCAACGATCAGAGATGTCAAATGATGTTAACGCTTTGAACCATTTTTAGATTTTATAATAGAAAAATTTTTATTAACACTAACACAATACAAACCACATTTATTATCAGAGCCTTCAGGTACTATGCGATCAACCCTACTTTTTGTAAAAACTTCGATTTATGCATGGTTGTAGACATTCTATTTTGGGTCAAATCTGTATAAAAAAATCTTTAAAAATAAAAAAAAAACATTAGTTGTAAAGAAAATCCAGTTTTCTGGCCCAAGATTGTCTCAGGAGATCAATTTACATAACCGTTATTTACTTGCTCGAAAAAGGCAAGTTTTGGGTTCAAAACCACCTTGAAAAAATGAAAACTCAATAAAAATTTCCAATTATTTCAATCAATAAAAAAATGTATGAAAATGCAAGAGATTGCAGAAAACATGACAAGGAATAAGAATAGAAAATTATAAATAATAAAAGAACATTAATAATAGAAATTTCAAATTAAAAACACCAAAAAGAAAGCCTGGAATGAGCAGAATTTAGGAAAAAAATATGTTCAAAAGAAGTGGAAGCAAATATTTCTAGTATTAAGCCAAAATCAAAAAGCACATTAAAAAATAAAAAGTTTAAATGAAAAGCACCAAAAGAAAACATTCTGAAATAGAAAAAAATATGTCGAAAAAAAATAGTTAGTTAAAGGCAAATGTTTAAAACATCTATCATTTTAGACCAAAATTGTGTAAAAACTTTCAAAAATTTGCAAAATGAGCCGTTTTTTGCTATCAAAGTTATTTCAATAAAAATCGAGCTTTGAGTCGAGTTGTAAAAGTTCTTTTAAGGCCAAAACGGTATTAAAAAAAAAGATCAAGAATCATTAATCGTTAAAACCACAATTTGAAATTGAAAAAATATGAGTGGTGACGTCAGCTAGACCAACGATCAGAGATGTCAAATGATGTTAACGCTTTGAACCATTTTTAGATTATATAATAGAAAAATTTTTATTAACACTAACACAATACAAACCCCATTTATTATCAGAGCCTTCAGTTACTATTCGATCAACCCTACTTTTTGTAAAAACTTCGATTTATGCATGGTTGTAGACATTATATTTTGGGTCAAATCTGTATAAAAAAATCTTTAAAAATAAAAAAAAAACATTAGTTGTAAAGAAAATCCAGTTTTCTGACCCAAGATTATCTCAGGAGATCAATTTACATAACAGTTATTTACTTGCTCGAAAAAGTCAAGTTTTGGGTTCAAAACCACCTTGAAAAAATGAAAACTCAATAAAAAGTCCAATTATTTCAATCAATAAAAAAATGTATGAAAAAGCAAGAGATTGTAGAAAACATGACAAGGAATAAGAATAGAAAATTATAAATAACAAAATTACATTAAACATAGAAATTTCAAATGAAAAACACCAAAAGGAAAAAGTCTGGAATAAGCAGAATTTAGGAAAAAAAAATGTTCAAAAGAAGAGGAAGCAAATATTTCTACTTTTAAGCCAAAATTTAAGCCAAATTCGTGTAAACTCTCTTAAAAAATTGCAAAAAATCATTTTTCGGGCGAAAATTGTTTCAATAAAAATCGACTTTTTATTTGTTTTAAAAGTTTTTCAGGCAAAAGCCTTATAGAAAATGTTAAAAAAGTAAGGATCAATAATGGTTAAAAAACACACTTTTGAATTGAAAACAAAATAAAATAACAATTTGAGAGCACAACTTAAAAAAAGCGACAAGGAAGAAGAGACCGAAACAGTGACAGTAGAAGAGGAAGGCAGACAACCCTAAACAATAGTAATTTTTGTTGTGGTATTTTGTTGGTTTCTTAGAGGAAGAAGCAATACGTAGTAATAAAGCAATAGAAAGGGAATAAAGAAAAAAACTGAAATTGATACCATAGAGGAAAAAGACAAACAAAGGTTACAGTTCAAGAATCTGGAATAGTGAGAAAATTATAGAAAAAAATATATCAAAAAGCGGTAGATATCTAGAGGTATAAATTTAAGATATTTCTAAATGTGGACCATAGTCATCTACAAACTTCAGAATTTGCCAAAAAACAGGCCACTTTTCGGACCATAATTCTCTAAAAAAAAAACACCGTATTTTGCCTCGTTATAGAATTTATTTTGGAGACAAATCTGTATGAAAAAAAAATGGATTGTCAAAAAGATTATTTGGTAAAAAACGCAGTTTTGTGCCAAAATTGTCGCAGAAGATCAATTTACATTACAATTATTTACTCGTTCGAAAAGTTTGATTTTGGGACAAAATTATTTACTATAGGAAAAAAATCTCTGAAAAAAAGAAGAAACTTGCAGAAAACGTTGCAAAGAGAAAAATAGAAAATTGTGAAAAATAAAAGCACATTAAAAAATAAAGAGTTTAAATGAAAAGCACCAAAAGAAAACATTCTGAAATAGAAAAAAATATGTCGAAAAAGAATAGTTAGTTAAAGGCAAATGCTTAAAACATCTTTCATTTTAGACCAAAATTGCGTAAAAAAATTTGCAAAATGAGCCGTTTTTTGCTATCAAAGTTATTTCAATAAAAATTGACCTTTGAGTCGAGTTGTAAGTGTTCTTATTAGGGCCAAAACGGTATTAAAAAACTTAAAAGATCAGGAATCAATAATCGTTAAAAAATATAATGTTGAATTAAAAAAATATATATAAAATGACAATGGGAGACCAAAATTTGAAAAAGAAGTGACAAGGAAGGGAATACCGAAAGAGTTAACAATTGTGTTGCTTACTACTAATAAAAGAAGGCAATAAAGAGAAAAAAACTGAAATTATTATCATTGAGGACAAAGCCTTAAACAACGGTTACAGTAGATGAAGTTCCAAAGGCATCAGAATGCTCCTGAGAAAGTCTCTGAGCAAATACAAGAGACCGTTATTATCAAGAAAGGTGGTCATCATATAAATAATAATTGACATATAATTATAACGTAACATTAAAAAGTTCAGCACGAAAAAGTCCGGCTCAGTGGCAACAAAAGCGCATGCGCGGCTGCCAAGCTCCGCCCCTTAATTTTGAAAAATCAGCGATGCCAAGCTTTACGTTTTATTAAGTTTTCGCCGAAATATAAAATATCTAATAATGTATTATATCAATATAAAAAATACTAAGAACTATCATTAGTTTCTAAAATGCTTGAGCTGTTACTTAGCTTAGCAAATTAGCATGGTGTGGTGTAAGAAAAAACTAAAAACTCATAATTTATTTAAAATAAGCGTCTGTTCTATTCCTGAATGCCCTCAGTTCACGAAGTGAGCCTCGCTTCTTTTTCCTGAAACAATCCCGGTTCTCTTTGTCACTGGGAGGGGAGTATTGCGGCGAAACTTCATCTACCGACTCACAGGTAGCAGCGCTGAAACTTCACCCACCGACTGACAGGTGGCAGCATTAGTCGAAATTCTTCATAACATCACACCGCCTTTCCTGCGCCGAATTTGTCTTCACATACATGTCCCAACTATGAACTTTCTCAGCGGCATATAAGGCAGGAAGAACTCGGGACGATGTATCACCCCATACAATATTCTCAGATCGTCCCAGTGGTGTTTCCCTGAATAACAAAAATCTTTTCTAGGAATACGTTTCCCATTTATGGCACGTCATTATTCCACGCCATAAAAATAACAATTTTTAAACACGAAGTGCCTAAGAAGTTGTTTATAAAGAGGAGAGGAATTCTTAAAAAAAGGGCGACAGTGATGAAAGGACCTAAATTGTGAGTGTAAAAGCAAGGTCACTGTGGAAGAGAATCTATCTTCTACTATTGAAGGTCCAGAAGAAGTGCAGTTCTGGGGGAATATGTACCAGAAAAAATCGTGAAAAGTCCACTCATAAAAAAAAAATCGGAAAAATATTTACAAGAGTTGGTAACACTGCGTATCAGGAAATCACCATTATAAATTAAATACTGAACGACCGAAATAATGTGCTAGAGAAGTACATTGAATTTTGAGGCTCTAATACGCTCTCCTTTTTTATGTACAACATACGACACAATCTAAGTTTTGCCTTCATAACACCACTGTATAGTGGCTACACACGATGCATCGTGCTGTTGGTGGATCGAATCGTATCGCGAGAGGAAGTTAAAGCCTCAGTTTTTGTTAGTTCATTAGGTACCTCAATAACTAGGCCTAAAAGAAATATGGTTCTTAGTATGGGTCTAAAGGGAGCTTTGAGTATATCCTTACCCTTAAATTGTTGTTAAGAACTTTCACGGTCGGTCAAAATATAATCTAAAGTGTTTTCCGGGTTTAGAATCCGTGGTCCAATGGAATTTCTTCCTGACGTTTGGTCTAAAGCTGCGGCAGACATTATCAAAAGCGATGAGGCGATGGGCGAAGTGATCTCCCATGCTTCCCGACGTTGACTGATTCTACTCTATTGAGCTCCGTGGTATTTATCCTCCCGTCGACGTGCTGCAGTGGAGGTACTGGGGTGGGGGCAGTGGCGACGCGCGATTTCGGCGCACTTGAAGTATGTCTTAGAGGAAGATTTCTACGAACAAACTGATGGTGCAGCTATAGGCAGATCCGCTAGCCATAGCTGTGTAGCTGCACCTTCAGTCGGTTCGTAGAAATAGGTAGTGATTGGGCAGTGTTCGAACAGCTTGGCAATATCTTGTGGAAATTCCTGGTTAATGTGTTCCATGGCTTCCTTAATGGGTACCATTGTGAACAGAGAAACAGCATCAAAGCTAACAAGAATTTCTCCTGGAGAAGGAGTCGAAGAATGCAGTTTTCGACAAAATGGGTGGTCTTTCATAAGGCTGTCGGACTTCCTATGGTGCTCACACTGGGTCTCGATGGCGCATCCGGTTTGTGGATCTTTGGCAAACTGTACAGCCTTAGAGGCAGGGCTTCTGATTTTTTGATCTTAGTTATTTCATCCATTGCCGCGTATTGATTGGATTGTTGGTGGCCAACAGATGGGACATGTTGTAACAGTGTCCTGATTTTTCCATCGTAATCCGATGTTGACATTACTACTGTTGCGTATTCTTTATCTGCTGGTAAAATGAGAATATCCTTGTCTTCGTTCAAGGCTTTCAGAGCTTTCCTTTCTGCAAAGCCGCCGATAACAGAAATTATTATGTTTTTGAATGCAGACTGGAAGCAAGTTCTACGACCTACTTCAAGTGTCACCATCGGGAAGCACGGGAGATCACTTCGCCTCATCGCCTTTGATAATGTCTTCCCCACATTAGACCAAATGTCAGGAAGAAATTCCATTGGACAACGGCTTCAAAGCTTTAGATTTTACAAGTGTGGTTGATTTGATCTCCTTTGGTTCTCCAAAAATGTCATGTTGTTAGCAACATATTGAGCGTGAGCACATTGGAGGAAGTGACTCTCTAAGCTAAAGAGGATTATATGGCTGTTGTAAAAGAAATGGATTGAGTTGAGATGGGGGATTAAGGCTTGGTGGAGAACGCAGACATGGAACATGGGCAGAAACAAGAACAAGAAATCAGAAATTTGTAAGTCTAGATATTTGGCCTCAATTGACTTCCGATAACAAACTTTTTTACTACTTATGTTTCGCTAAGGTTGCAGCTTTAAACTACAGCAAGAGTCGAAAAACCATATCTTCACCAAACGTCCCACAGCCAACTTTTAAATAAAACATCGTAATAAATCTGAGAAAAGAATCGGCGGATTCGGCGGCGTATACTTGGAGGACTTTTCCCATTTCCAGAAGCCTTTTTTATGCATGAAACGTTTGGAGACGGAAAAGTTACGCATTAAAACAAAAACGACGGGATTTCATAAAAAAGGAAATACGCAAGATCCACGTCTTGACCAATAAAGGGCATTCCCAAATATCGCTTTATGGCGATCGCTTTCTCGTATTTCTCCCAGTAACAGCCAAAGATTTCGGTTTATAGCAAAGCAACTTTTCTATTAAATTATGGAGAATTGGGTTGCGTATATGGAAAACGATATTGTGATTGGCATACAAATGACATCATTGATAGTCAATGTTTGAAAACAAAATACAAATTGAGATTTTGGTTATATAGCTCGATTTTTGTGTAAATAATAAAATTTTTTCTTCAGGATAAAATACCTGTTTTTTTAATAATTCCATCTTCGGTTCGATTTTGAAGACAACCACAACTGACTCTTTGTTACCTGTTGTCTTCAAGTCACCGCCCCGCTGTGATGCAATGAACAAAGTTCGGGTCCAATTTCCATGGGAGTGGTCGATTCATTTCAACCACCTTGCATCTGAAATGTTAAATCTGCTTACAATACCCTCTAACACCCTCTGTCCAGGCCTGCATCCCTTATTAAATCAGGGGCGGCTTAAGATATTCAAGTGTCCATCGGTCTTGTTTGGTTTAGTTAGGACTTAAATTGAGGATTCTTTGTTAATATTTTTCTTAAATGTAGGCTTTTGTTGTAGGTTGAGGTTGATTAAAAACCATTTAAAAATTTGTCAAAGATAATAAAAATGCACCTCAGTCCGCCTCTGCAACAATGTTCGTTATCCCCGGTCTATGAAATCTGCTATATAATTGTAGCCCTTGTCCCAAAATCATGATAAATGTGAGCAGTTTATTTTCCAATGGAACGTTCTTACATTAAATTAATGAAGCTAAAAAAGTTTTTACTTCGCGCAGGTAGAAAAAGATTTCATTTTAGATATTTTAGTGACCTTTTTGTTGTTGCATTGTCTATTGGATCGAATTTTGGGAGTTGAAATATGTTCTGTATTCCTCTCGAGGGCGAGCGGCATTTTTGAAATGCTTAATCAATTGAACGTGCATTCTGCCAAAGAAGCCATCCATTAAGATGTAATCGGCCACATTGGTAACTCGAAAAACGTACTCCTGTTGCCCTATTCTTACATTTTTTTTACCAGACTTAAGAAAAGTTGCTAGTTCTAAACCATGCCAATTTTCAGACTGACTTTTTTGGTCAAACTGGTTTACAATTCTATCTTTATCTTCATTTTGAATATTTATTTATAATGATTTGTATATTCTATCTTTATCTAGAGAATTGAACATTCACCTCATATTCATCAAGTTACTAATTAGACTCCAAAACATAAAAGTATGCTCTATCTTCCTTTCCAATAATCGTTAATAATTTTATTACGAGCTGACCATCTTGACGAGGAGACAGGTACCAATTTGTCGACATTTCGACCAAATTCCATATGTTGTTTTCGAAATTTAATAACATTCGTGCTTCTTTGGTTGCCGATTAGATCGATCGCAGACGACGAAAGCTCATCCACTACATTTGCTGCCATTATTTAATTTTATAGACGAAAAGTTGTTCCGCCTGTTTCTGTCTGATGTAATTTGGTATACAAGATGACACTTTCCGTTAGTTTGCGACGGTTTGACGTAATTCTTGGAACAAGTTTCCGATATAGGGCAGCCTCACATATTTGTTATTAATGAAAGAAAATGAAAAATGTTTTTATTGTTATTATTAATGGACAACTCAAACATTATAAACTGTGTGGTATTGCGTCCTTCTCGAAGTAGTTGGTTGCGTTGTAGCAGGTGTAGGACAAAAAATAAAAAACTTCTACGTGTAAGCATTTTTTGTGGTTTTCAAATTTACCACTAGAGTGCCTGTAATGAGAGTGTGGCCATAAGGACTTGTTCGCCATGTTTTTTCCAAGATTAACATTGTTCTTATGAGCGAAAGCTTTCAAATGATTTTTTTTCAGACAAACGAATTATAATTCTTCCTTCCTACTAATAAGTAAACGCTTTAGTTAAAGATACATTATGAGCAGTTGAGTCACAAATTCCCACAACAACCCTTTGAAGTACAGGTAATTTTTGAATATCCCGCCACTTTTAGATGACGTTTATCCATCATCGAGTTGACGTGCTGAGTACTGACAGCCGACGGAATTCCAAATTGCTCTTAGAGTATTCTTGTGCTTAAATTCATATTGAGGAAACCAAAGGACGGGTATATTCCCAGGGCGTACTAGGGCCATAACCCAAAAATGCATCAAAATGCCATATACCATATATGTCAATCTGACCATTGACTTCTGACTTTAGAAAAAACATGGCGGCACCAATAGAAAACGATACCACCTTATGGCCACACTCTCATTACAGGACAGGGAAGTTAGTTTTAATTCATTGACTTAGTGTGGTACTGTCATTTGTCATACTTGTCATTGTCGTTGTTGGGGGGGGGGGGGAAACGGGTTTAGGGGATTTTTCTATTTGTATTCATTGCTTTTACACTTTATGGATTGTAATAAAACGTGTTACTTATTTGAATTGTTTTTTGTCGGCCAGTTCCCCATTTTAAAACTTCAGAAGTGGGATTGAGCTTGGATTAGTGGGATTCGAATGGAAGTGATAATGGAGCGATGTAGATAAAATTTCAGAACGAGGTTTGAAACACGTGGTTCGGTTTCCTGCTAAAACCCAAGATGAACTTTATTCATGAAGAATTTGAAGCCTTTTGTAACAGCCAGTTGTCAAGAAGATCTACACCCGGATCAGTCTTTGAATTCCAATCAATGTGGACCTGATAATCCTCAACAAACACATCGCAGGTGCCTCCTGTAAATCCTGTGGCACAATTGGGTACAACACAACTAGATATAGGCCAATTTATGTGCACCATTACGGCCCTAATGCAGCAAAATACGGAACTGTTAGGAATGATGCAGTTGCAATAACAAAACCTGAGACAGAACCATCAAGGTAACAGTAGTCTTCTTCAGCAAGCAAACTTACATGTTGCTTATGAGCAATTTTCCCACATTAAATTATCTCTTCTCTTTTGTCTCTTGTACCTAATGTTGTAGTTTGCTTTAGCAACTTATGATTTAAAACTAGAAATTATTGATTGATTATTTACTGCCCACTTGATCGCTAAATTATGTCAGTAGGTTACAGGTGTAATGTAAACTTGAATAAGAATAACTTTTTGACAATTAGATTGATCCAACTTTAGAAGCCATGTATAACTAAATGTTATACAGATTTTTTGTGAATTGAAATATATTGATTACTTTGTGACACATTTATGAATGTATTGATTACTTTGTGACACATTTGTGAATGTATTGAATGCTTTGTGACAAATTTTTCAACGTCTTTGTGATATGAAAATTACTCTACTTAGTGCTTTGTGAATTATGATAATTTTAGTTTCTACTTCTTATAGTGGTTTAAGAGGATTTTGTTACATATACTTTGTGAGCAAGGTCACTCTAATGTCAGAATGGCCGAGTTGTAAGTATTTTTGTGTTTTTTTTGTGGTTTTCAAATTTACCACCAGCAAGCAACGCCATCTAGGGAAGTTAGTTTTAACTCATTGATTTAGAGTGGTACTGTCATTTGTTATACTTGTCGTTGTTGGGAGGAAAAATGGAAAAACAGGTTGAAGGGGATTTTTTTTCATTGCATTTACACTTTGTGGATTGTAATAAAACGTGTTTTTTTTTTGAATTGTTTAATGTCGGCCAGTTCCCCATTTTACATACATTTTTGTAGAAATTATGCCGACGTTTCGACGTTTGAGGAAGACGTCAAATAAACGTCGAAAAATTAGAAGTTTTTTATTTTTTGCCCTACACATGCTACAACGCAACTATTACACACTATTACCAGAAAAGAAAATATTGAGACTACAAGTTTTTTTGTAAGACACTGACCAAGAATATAAATACACAAAATATTTTGTTATGTGAGAGATCAGATTAGTTCAATTTAGTATAAATACCAAGTACTTATCGGAAAATATCTAGACTTCATAACCGTCAAATAAATCATACAACTGTCATATAAATGGAACTGCTATATAAATCATTGGTTCCCAATAAACTAGATAAAATAAGTAGCCATCATGAAAATGTGAAACGGACTATGGTTGGAACATCACTTGAAGTCACATGATTTGTTAATTTATTGTTATATTACTGAGCTTCGTATCGGGAGTCCCTCGAGACACAACTGAATACGATGAACATCTCTTTTGACTGTCTTATCAACATAGAGACGACGCTGGCAAATGCTGCTCTTCAGGCTTATGAAGACAACTGTCCAACGAAAACAAAAAAAGACAACCGACAAACATCACGGTGGAATAACCGCCTGGAACGTCAGAGGAAAAACGTCCAACGATTCTTTAATAAAGCAAAATTAACCAGCGACTGGGTTATTTAGGCCCTAGCTAACGACAACAAAAAGATCCGGGCTGCTAAAATAGAGTCTTGGAGAAGGTTCTGTGGCGGGATTGAAGACCTGCCAACAGGAGCCCGAATCCATAGGATTCTCTCCAGGGAGCCTTGTCAGGAGCTTGGATCGATAAAACTGTCCGATAGAATCCTCTACTGTTAGTAAAACTTTAGAGATACTGGCAAGCTGTCACTTACCGGGTAGCCTGCTGACAAATTTGGAGACTAACACAAGCCCCTTGGGACGATTTAAACTACCCAACAGGGCAGATTGGCAGCTCTCTCCCTGGGAAACATGGAGGGTTCCCGGCACTATTACAGCAGGGCCTGGATCATCTCGCATCTCTATTAACAAAGCTCTTTAGAGCGAGCTTTGCTTGGAACTTTATTCCAAACTGCTGGTCCAGGGTGAAGGTTGTCAACATACCAAAGATGGAATGTAGGGGAAAAGACCCTAAATCGCTCAGGCTAATCAGTCTAACCTCGTTTCTTGTGAAAAACTTGGAAAAGCTGCTAGACCTAAACATATAGGAGGGAGCGCTCACAACATACCCCCTTATTACGGAACAATATGCATACCAGAGCCGCTATCCAGTGGCCTACTTGGGTTACTCCGGAGCAACTCGCACTGCTCCCGAGTTACTTTTTGCATTTCCAGTGCATTGGAGCAACAAACACTTGACTTGCTCATTTTTTCTCTCCCCTGCCCCCCCTTGTACTCGGTTTTAATCTGGTGTTTTATGTTCCCAAACTACTCCAAGGTGGTGGGGACGGGGGATTCACACAGTTGAAAGAATTCGAAATTCGCTATTCTCATGTCATTTTTCGTCAAACAATTTTTTTGAAACTTTTCAAGAGGGGTATATGCCTTCTTTCCCCAATTTTTAGCTTTGACCGCCTATAGCTTTAAAATGAGTGGACTGATTGGACTGAATTGAACAGTTTGTTATTTTTCTCGATATCTTCTTTACCAGCGGAAGTTCTATTAGTTGAATACTTTTGGAGATAGAGCTCTTCAATGGTCAGTTTTTAGATACTTTTAGAACGGACTGTTTAACCACTTTTAAAAAACTTACTTAAGGGACTACTATGATTTGTATTAAGTTTATTAAGTTCATATGGGATTAAAATCGTCCTATCTCGATCAAAAACTGCACAAAAAAATCAATATTTTTTTGAAATTACCACAAGAGTTGTCTGGATAATTGTTTTGTGACTGGGTATCGTTCCAGGTGAATTTTTTATTATTTGCTTCAACCTTGTTGTTACGTCTATAGGGGAATGAAATCGTCTCATTTCGATCAAAAACAGCAAACAAAGAGTTCAATTTTGTGTGTGGTTTCAAAAAAACAATTTTTTTGGAACTTTTCAAAAAGGGCTATATGCCTTCTTCATTCCCCAATTTTTAGCTTTGACCGCCTATAGCTTTAAAATGAGTGGACTGATTGGACTGAATTGAACAGTTTTTTATTTTTCTCGATGTCTTCTTTACCAGCGGAAGTTCTATTAGTTGAATACTTTTAGAGATAGAGCTCTTCAGTGGTTAGGTTTTAGATACTTTTAGAACCGACTGTTTAACCACTTTTAAAGAACTTACTTACGGGACTACTATGATTTGTATTAAGTTTATTAAGGTAATATGGGATTGAAATCGTCCTATTTCGATCAAAAACAGCACAAAAAAATCATTTTTTTTTGCAATTACCGCAAGAGATGTCTGGTTAATTATTTTGTGACTGGGTATCATTCCAGGTGAATTTTTTATTATTTGCTTCAACCTTGTTGTTACGTCCATAGGGGAATGAAATCGTCACATTTCGATCAAAAACAGCAAACAAAGAGTTCAATTTCGTGTGTGGTTTCAAAAAAATTGTTTTTTGAAACTATTCAAAGAGGGATATATGCCTTCTTCTTTCTACTATGTACCATATGATTTGTATTAAGTTTATTAAGTTCATATGGGATTGAAATCGTCCTATTTCGATCAAAAACTGCGCAAAAAAATCTTTTTTTTTTAAATTACCACAAGAGATGTCTGGTTAATTGTTTTGTGTTTGTTTAGTGAATTTTGCGAAGATTGGATTGAATTGAACAGTGTTTTATTTTTCTAGATGTCTTCTTTACCAGCGGAAGTTCTATTAGTTGAATACTTTTGGAGATAGAGCTCTTCAGTGGTCAGTTTTTAGATACTTTTAGAACCGACTGTTTAACCACTTTTAAAAAACTTACTTACGGGACTACTATGATTTGTCTTAAGTTTATAAAGTTCATATGGGATTGAAATCGTTCTATTTCGATCAAAATCTGCACAAAAAAAATCAATTTTTTTTTTAAATTACCACAAGAGATGTCTGGTTATTTGTTTTGTGACTGGGTATCATTCCAGGTGAATTTTTTATTATTTGCTTCAACCTTATTGTTACGTCCATAGGGGAATAAAATCGTCTCATTTCGATCAAAAACAGCAAACAAAGAGTTCAATTTTGTGTGTGGTTTCAAAAAAACAATTTTTTTGAAACTTTTCAAAGAGGGGTATATGCCTTCTTCTTTCCCCAATTTTTAGCTTTGACCGCCTATAGCTTTAAAATGAGTGGACTGATTGGACTGAATTGAACAGTTTTTTTATTTTTCTCGATGTCTTCTTTACCAGCGGAATTTCTATTGGTTGAATACTTTTGGAGATAGAGCTCTTCAGTGGTCAGTTTTTAGATACTTTTAGAACCGACTGTTTAACCACTTTTAAAAAACTTACTTACGGGACTACTATGATTTGTATTAAGTTTATTATGTTCATATGGGATTGAAATCGTCCTATTTCGATCAAAATCTTCACAAAAAAAATATATATTTTTTTTAAATTGCCACAAGAGATGTCTGGTTATTTGTTTTGTGACTGGGTATCATTCCAGGTGAATTTTTTATTATTTGCTTCAACCTTGTTGTTACGTCCATAGGGGAATGAAATCGTCGCATTTCGATCAAAAACAGCAAACAAAGACTTCATTTTTGTGAGTGGTTTCAAAAAACAATTTTTTTGAAACTTTTCAAACCGGGGTATATGCCTTCTTCTTTCCCCAATTTTTAGCTTTGACCGCCTATAGCTTTAAAATGAGTGGACTGATTGGACTGAATTGAACATTTTGTATTTTTCTCGATGTCTTCTTTACCAGCGGAAGTTCTATTAGTTGAATACTTTTGGAGATAGAGCTCTTCAGTGGTCAGTTTTTAGATACTTTTAGAACCGACTGTTTAACCACTTTTAAAAAACTTACTTACGGGACTACTATGATTTGTATTAAGTTTATTAAGTTCATATGGGATTGAAATCGTCCTATTTCGATCAAAAACTGCACAAAAAAAAATCAATTTTTTTTTAATTACCACAAGAGATGTCTGGTTAATTGTTTTGTGACTGGGTATCGTTCCAGGTGAATTTTTTATTATTTGCTTCAACCTTGTTGTTACGTCCATAGGGGAATGAAATCGTCTCATTTCGATCAAAAACAGCAAACAAAGAGTTCAATTTTGTGTGCTGTTTCAAAAAAACAATTTTTTTTAAACTTTTCAAAGAGGAGTATATGCCTTCTTCTTTCCCCAATTTTTAGCTTTGACCGCTTATAGCTTTAAAATGAGTGGACTGATTGGACTGAATTGAACATTTTGTATTTTTCTCGATGTCTTCTTTACCAGCGGAGGTTCTATTAGTTGAATACTTTTGGAGATAGAGCTCTTCAGTGGTCAGTTTTTAGATACTTTTAGAACGGACTATTTAACCACTTTTAAAAAACTTACTTACGCGACTACTATGATTTGTCTTAAGTTTATAAAGTTCATATGGGATTGAAATCGTTCTATTTCGATCAAAATCTGCACAAAAAAAATCATTTTTTTTTTAATTACCACAAGAGATGTCTGGTTAATTGTTTTGTGACTGGGTATCGTTCCAGGTGAATTTTTTATTATTTGCTTCAGCCTTGTTGTTACGTCCATAGGGGAATGAAATCGTCGCATTTCGATCAAAAACAGCAAACAAAGACTTCATTTTTGTGAGTGGTTTCAAAAAACAATTTTTTTGAAACTTTTCAAACCGGGGTATATGCCTTCTTCTTTCCCCAATTTTTAGCTTTGACCGCCTATAGCTTTAAAATGAGTGGACTGATTGGACTGAATTGAACATTTTGTATTTTTCTCGATGTCTTCTTTACCAGCGGAAGTTCTATTAGTTGAATACTTTTGGAGATAGAGTTCTTCAGTGGTCAGTTTTTAGATACTTTTAGAACCAACTGTTTAACCACTTTTAAAAAACTTACTTACGGGACTACTATGATTTGTATTAAGTTTATTAAGTTCATATGGGATTGAAATCGTCCTATTTCGATCAAAAAGTGCACAAAAAAAATCATTTTTTTTTAATTACCACAAGAGATGTCTGGTTAATTGTTTTGTGACTGGGTATCGTTCCGGGTGAATTTTTTATTATTTGCTTCAACCTCGTTGTTACGTCCATAGGGGAATGTAATCGTCACATTTCGATCAAAAACAGCAAACAAAGAGTTCAATTTCGTGTGTGGTTTCAAAAAAATTGTTTTTTGAAACTTTTCAAAGAGGGATATATGCCTTCTTCTTTCTACTATGATACGATATGATTTGTATTAAGTTTATTAAGTTCATATGGGATTGAAATCGTCCTATTTCGATCAAAAACTGCGCAAAAAAAATCTTTTTTTTTTAAATTACCACAAGAGATGTCTGGTTAATTGTTTTGTGTTTGTTTAGTGAATTTTGTGAAGATTGGATTGAATTGAACAGTGTTTTATTTTTCTAGATGTCTTCTTTACCAGCGGAAGTTCTATTAGTTGAATACTTTTGGAGATAGAGCTCTTCAGTGGTCAGTTTTAAGATACTTTTAGAACCGACTGTTTAACCACTTTTAAAAAACTTACTTACGGGACTACTATGATTTGTATTAAGTTTATTATGTTCATATGGGATTGAAATCGTCCTATTTCGATCAAAAACTTCACAAAAAAAAATTTTTTTTTTTTAGATTGCCACAAGAGATGTCTGGTTATTTGTTTTGTGACTGGGTATCATTCCAGGTGACTTTTTTATTATTTGCTTCAACCTTGTTGTTACGTCCATAAGGGAATGAAATCGTCTCATTTCGATCAAAAACAGCAAACAAAGAGTTCAATTTTGTGTGCTGTTTCAAAAAAACAATTTTTTTGAAACTTCAAGAGGAGTATATGCCTTCTTCTTTCCCCAATTTTTGGCCTTGACCGCCTATATGTTTAAAATGAGTGAACTGATTGGATTGAATTGAACAGTTTTTTATTTTTCTCGATGTCTTCTTTACCAGCGGAAGTTTTATTAGTTGAATACTTTTGGAGATAGAGCTCTTCAGTGGTCAGTTTTAAGATACTTTTAGAACCGACTGTTTAACCACTTTTAAAAAACTTACTTACGGGACTACTATGATTTGTATTAAGTTTATTATGTTCATATGGGATTAAAATCGTCCTATTTCGATCAAAAACTTCACAAAAAAAATATTTTTTTTTTATTGCCACAAGAGATGTCTGGTTATTTGTTTTGTGACTTGGTATCGTTCCAGGTAAATTTTTTATTATTTGCTTCAACCTTGTTGTCATGTCCATAGGGGAACGAAATCGTCTCATTTCGATCGAAAACAGCAAACAAAGAGTTCAAATTTGTGTGTGGTTTTAAAAAAACAATTTTTTTGAAACTTTTCAAGAGGGGTATATGCCTTCTTCTTTCCCCAATTTTTAGCTTTGACCGCCTATAGCTTTAAAATGAGTGGACTGATTGGACTGAATTGAACAGTTTGTTATTTTTCTCGATATCTTCTTTACCAGCGGAAATTCTATTAGTTGAATACTTTTGGAGATAGAGCTCTTCAATGGTCAGTTTTAAGATACTTTTAGAACCGACTGTTTAACCACTTTTAAAAAACTTACTTACGGGACTACTATGATTTGTATTAAGTTTATTAAGTTCATATGGGATTAAAATCGTCCTATTTCGATCAAAAATTGCACAAAAAAATCAATATTTTTTTGAAATTACCACAAGAGATGTCTGGTTATTTGTTTTGTGACTTGGTATCGTTCCAGGTGAATTTTTTATTATTTGCTTCAACCTTGTTGTTACGTCCATAGGGGAATGAAGTTTCAAAAAAACAATTTTTTTGAAACTTTTCAAAGAGGGGTATATGCCTTCTTCTTTCCCCAATTTTTAGCTTTCACCGCCTATAGCTTTAAAATGAGTGGACTGATTGGACTGGATTGAACAGTTTATTATTTTTCTCGATGTCTTCTTTACCAGCGGAAGTTCTATTAGTTGAATACTTTTGGAGATAGAGCTCTTCCGTGGTCAGGTTTTAGATACTTCTAGAACCGACTGTTTAACCACTTTTAAAAAACTTACTTACGGGACTACTATGATTTGTATTAAGTTTATTAAGTTCATATGGGATTGAAATCGTCCTATTTCGATCAAAAACGGCACAAAAAAAATTAATTTTTTTTTTTAATTACGACAAGAGAAGGTTAATTGTTTTGTGACTGGGTATCGTTCCTGGTGAATTTTTTATTATTTGCTTCAACCTTGTTGTTACGTCCATAGGGGAATGAAATCGTCTCATTTCGATCAAAGACAGCAAACAAAGAGTTCATTATTGTGTGTGGTTTCAAAAAAACAATTTTTTTTAAACTTTTTGAGAGGGGTATATACCTTCTTCTTTCCCCAATTTTTAGCTTTGACCGCCTATAGCTTTAAAATGAGTGGACTGATTGGATTGAATTGAACAGTTTTTTATTTTTCTCGATGTCTTCTTTACCAGCGGAAGTTCTATTAGTTGAATACTTTTGGAGATAGAGCTCTTCAGTGGTCAGTTTTTAGATACTTTTAGAACGGACTATTTAACCACTTTTAAAAAACTTACTTACGCGACTACTATGATTTGTCTTAAGTTTATAAAGTTCATATGGGATTGAAATCGTTCTATTTCGATCAAAATCTGCCCAAAAAAATCAATTTTTTTTTTAAATTACCACAAGAGATGTCTGGTTAATTGCTTTGTGACTGGGTATCGTTCCAGGTGAATTTTTTATTATTTGCTTCAACCTTGTTGTTACGTCCATAGGGGAATGAAATCGTCTCATTTCGAGCAAAAACAGCAAACAAAGAGTTCAATTTTGTGTGTGGTTTCAAAAAAACTATTTTTTTTGAAATTTTTCAAGAAGGGTATATGCCTTCTTCTTTCCCCAATTTTTAGCTTTGACCGCCTATAGCTTTAAAATGTGTGGACTGATTGGACTGAATTGAACAGTTTGTTATTTTTCTCGATGTCTTCTTTACCAGCGGAAATTATATTAGTTGAACACTTTTGGAGATAGAGCTCTTCAATGGTCAGTTTTAAGATACTTTTAGAACCGACTGTTTAACCACTTTTAAAAACCTTACTTACGGGACTACTATGATTTGTATTAAGTTTATTAAGTTCATATGGGATTGAAATCGTGATATTTCGATCAACAACTGCACAAAAAAAATATTTTTTTTTAAATTACCACAAGAGATGTCTGGTTAATTGTTTTGTGACTGGGTATCGTTCCAGGTGAATTTTTGATTATTTGCTTCAACCTTGTTGTTACGTCCATAGGGGAATGAAATCGTCTCATTTCGATCAAAAACAGCAAACAAAGAGTTCAATTTTGTGTGTGCGTTTCAAAAAAACATGTTTTTTTAAAACTTTTTAAAGAGGGGTATATGCCTTTTTCTTTCCCCAATTTTTAGCTTTGACCGCCCATAGCTTTAAAATGAGTGGACTGATTGGACTGAATTGAACATTTTGTATTTTTCTCGATGTCTTCTTTACCAGCGGAAGTTCTATTAGTTGAATACTTTTGAAGATAGAGCTCTTCAGTGGTCAGTTTTTAGATACTTTTAGAACGGACTATTTAACCACTTTTAAAAAACTTACTTACGCGACTACTATGATTTGTCTTAAGTTTATAAAGTTCATATGGGATTGAAATCGTTCTATTTCGATCAAAATCTGCACAAAAAAAAATCAATTTTTTTTTTAATTACCACAAGAGATGTTTGGTTAATTGCTTTGTGACTGGGTATCGTTCGAGGTGAATTTTTTATTATTTGCTTCAACCTTGTTGTTACGTCCATAGGGGAATGAAATCGTCTCATTTCGAGCAAAAACAGCAAACAAAGAGTTCAATTTTGTGTGCTGTTTCAAAAAAACAATTTTTTTGAAATTTTTCAAGAAGGGTATATGCCTTCTTCTTTCCCCAATTTTTAGCTTTGACCGCCTATAGCTTTAAAATGAGTGGACTGATTGGACTAAATTGAACAGTTTGTTATTTTTCTCGATGTCTTCTTTACCAGCGGAAATTATATTAGCTGAATACTTTTGGAGATAGAGCTCTTCAATGGTCAGTTTTAAGATACTTTTAGAACCGACTGTTTAACCACTTTTAAAAACCTTACTTACGGGACTACTATGATTTGTATTAAGTTTATTAAGTTCATATGGGATTGAAATCGTCCTATTTCGATCAACAACTGCACAAAAAAATAATTTTTTTTTAAATTACCACCAGAGATGTCTGGTTAATTGTTTTGTGACTGGGTATCGTTCCAGGTGAATTTTTGATTATTTGCTTCAACCTTGTTGTTACGTCCATAGGGGAATGAAATCGTCTCATTTCGATCAAAAACAGCAAACAAAGAGTTCAATTTTGTGTGTGCGTTTCAAAAAAACAATTTTTTTTAAAACCTTTAAAATAGGGGTATATGCCTTCTTCTTTCCCCAATTTTTAGCTTTGACCGCCTATAGCTTTAAAATGAGTGGACTGATTGGACTGAATTGAACAGTTTGTTATTTTTCTCGATGTCTTCTTTACCAGCGGAATTTCTATTAGTTGAATACTTTTGGAGATAGAGCTCTTCAGTGGTCAGTTTTTAGATACTTTTAGAACCGACTGTTTAACCACTTTTAAAAGACTTACCTACGGGACTACTATGATGTGTATTAAGTTTATTAAGATCATATGGAATTGTAATCGTCCTATTTCGATCAAAAACTGCACAAAAAAAATAATTTTTTTTTTAAATTACCACCAGAGATGTCTGGTTAATTGTTTTGTGACTGGGTATCGTTCCAGGTAAGTTTTTTATTATTTGCTTCAACCTTGTTGTTACTGTAAAAACAGCAAAAAAAAACCATAAAAGCAATTTTTTAAATTGACAAAATATGGGATTCCCAAATTGGAAGGCCTCTAACTTTAGAGTGAGAGGACCGATTGGAGTGGATCAAACATGTTTTTGTTCTTCTTGGGGTCCTCTTCGATCTCCCTTAAACTGAAGTACCATTGGTTTAATAGTTTCGAAGATAGACTCTTTAGTGGTCAATTTTAAGCAATTCTAAAATTGACTTTTTAACCACTTTTAAAACACTCAAGAGAATACTCTGACTCTTATTAAATTTTTTGTGCTCATAGGGGATTGAAATCATCTCATTTCGATCAAAAACGGCAAAAAAAATTGGATTTTTTTTTTAATTTGTACAAACAGTACACACAAACTTACCGAAAAAAAACAACGCTGTTTTTTTTATTGAGTAGGAAATTGACTAATAATTATTTATTTTTAGACAAATCAGTGGTGTATCTTAATATTTTTTTTTAATAATAAACCACCATTTTTATGCGCACCACTGGTAAATCGCACACAACATTCCTATAAAAATGATGCATATTAGGAACCCAATAAATCTAAAGTAAAAGCAGCCATTTCCAATTGAAAAAAACAACGAATAAACAATTTTTTTTTACCTCAAATGGCCGACTTCATAGGAATCCGAATGTGGAATGTACCTTTTATAAAGGAACAAAGAGATGAAGCCTTGAGTCTGCCCAAAAAATATTCTCGGTACCTGGACTAATTCGCCTAAAAATATGTTAATGCGACGTTAACCGTAGGAATAATTCAACAATCCCAAGTAGAATTCAAGGAAGGAATGGTTATTTAGTGCCTCTGATTCAGCGGTCCTCCATTTTGATGTTTATTGCGAAATTCTTCAGATAACAAAATTAAATACCCATGCATTTAAATAACTTACGCAAAGCTTTATTTGAATATCTAAAAACTAATTACTACTTGCTTATAATTACAATAGTAATAAGAGTTTTTTTTTCATGGTTATAAGCAATTTAGATTTCAAGTAAACAATGTTGATTATAGGTTTGGGGTTCAGACCCGTCTGCTTTACTAAAGTCAGACGTTTCGTGCTCACCTAAACTGTTTCCAAACAAATTTTTATTGCCTTTAATGCTAGACACCCAGTTCTTCGTCATCTATGATTATAGCCGAAATTCAAATTAAGCGGTCTTGTAACAAGTGGTGTAATTATTGAAATTAAAGCCTTTTTCTGGGAACCAGAAGTTACCTATTCTATGTGCTTGCGTAATTTCAATTTCCTCTGTTGTCTGTCTTGTCTGTGTATTAGCACGTTTCTTTAATGGTTGATAATGATGGCAAAATCATTCAGTAATGAGTCCTATTAATGCATTACTTGTCAACTGCTTTACTTTAATAAGCGATTTTACAGGCACCTAAATATTCACGAAATCCAGAAAATTGTACTGTTGTCGTCTCAATAGAAACCATTGGAAAACGGTGGTACTCAAGCTAAATGTGGGTATTGGTTACCCTTGGCTCGATTTTGAAAAGTGGGTTTGGTGTAGACGGGATTTGATGATGGTTAAAGTCAACTTAAAAATTCGTAATAAATACCTATCTAATTGTTTATATTTGCCGATTTTTGATTATGGACTGTAGATTAGTAAAACTGGTAGAATCTTGTCCCGTTATTGCTGTTTTGCGGTAGAATAAATAGCAAATCAGGAAATAAACTGTAGTCTAACGGAGTCGATTCTGGTAAATAAGGTGGATGTGACAGCAATTTAACTTTCTCAATAATTTTTTCTATGGTAGCTTTTTCTATGGTTTTCTTTTCTGAACGTGATGAAACATTTTTGCTGGTTCTACTACGCTTGAAGTCTGCACCCCATAACTAATTGGTGCAAAATGATGTGGATGAACTCCCTAATGTGGAACCTAACTGTCCGCCTGCAACGTTTATTCCCGTTGGCAAAAACCATTATAAAATTATAATAGCAGTAGTATTATGCAAGTTTCACTTGGAAGGAAATATTTTATCCAGATCGTGCAAAACATACCTAAATGTAGGCATTTTCACGGTTCTCTGCGTCCTTCAAAGCAGTAAACTTAAATCCGGTGGCCCTCCACCAGGCCACTGCATAACGCCTCCATCATGCCACATGCTCATATTGGTTAATCTCCCCGCACGCTCGATTCTTCTCTTTTTAGAACTGAACCTGATCAACTCAGCCGATAATATTAGAGAATCTGTGGCACAGCTTAGGAAAAAGGAAATGATGCAGTAGTTGTGAATTGTGCCTTGTTACCTGATCCTTCAAAATCTGCCTTATTCTTACTTACAATCATTGTTAATCATCTTTAATAAAATCCTTGAACGTTCTGTTAATTTTCCTCAGATATAGAAAAAAAAATTACCTGACTCTATAGGTAGATTCTTGGAGAGCGTTTTGGAGAAGAATTCTATAAACTTGAACTGCAGATTGGTAAAGGCATAATATGTTTCCCTCCTCGACCATCCTCCTCTTTAATATCCCTAATACTTTGATCAACCAAGAGAAAATCTCTGTAGTATGTTTGGGTGTGATTGGAGCATATGACAATGTTAATATCGAAATTCTACACCGGAAAATGTTTGGCTATGTTAATCTAGAGTCCACAGTCTTCTATGAAGACACTAGATTTTCTTTAGGATCAGTTGATTGACGTGAAAGATGTGGATCATAAAAAAATAATGGATCTTAGACCAGAAAGTAAAGGTTTAACATAGGGTTCTCCATTGGCTCCACCAATTCTTTGGACATTCTTTGGCCCCAATTTTTCAATATCTACATGTTTCCGTCTAACTTCCAGAAAGAAAACGACATTCCTCTTTTCACCTATATGCTGATGGTATGGTCACCTTTTTGAAGAGGTTCAACATATTGTGTCGAAAGAATGAATACTATGCAACTTTCGAATTAGGCTGATGAACCCTAAAAATGTTGTTTTCTCCAGAAAAGTCAAGAGCCATAGTATTTTCCAATCCCCTATTGAGATACAACCCCAAAATTGTGGAAAAAATCACAGCAAGTATGTAACTGATGAAGACTCTATAACGTCACACTACCATGAGTCTCTTTTACAGAGCAATAATTCAGTCTCACCTCATATTTGGAACCTTTCTCCCAAGTGTGCAAAAAAATCTAATAAATGATCTATCTGGTAGCATGTAAATGTAGTTAGATGGTTAATAGTTAGAGGACCATAAAACTCCCAATCTTCTATTGAAGACGATTGAGTTTGGTTTAAGTTTGGTTTTTTTCAGAGGCTTTCTTTTACTAAGGGAAATAGTCAAATTGTGACATGTTGCAACAATCCATCGAGATCCGAGTAGACACATATTTTATTCGGTCAAGTGAACAAGGTACCGCTTCAGTAGAAGGTTAACTTTTTGCAAAAATCGAAATCGAAACGTTGGTACTCTTTAAAAGAAAACTGTTTTTTTTTGTGCTCTATCTGGTAACTATGTAACCAAATCTTATAAAACTCGAATAAGTTCAGTATCTATAACTAAGGGTTTGCCCAAGAGTGATGAAATCCACACCCCGCAGTCATTTTGATTCTTGTTTAGATAATACTATTTTTTAAACAAACTGTGACACTATGCAAAATATAATGCGAATAATGAATATACAGGGTGTTACAGGACGAAATGTACATACCAATATGGGAGATAGGTTTTGACCAATCCAACACATATTCATTATTAAAAAAGTTCGGAACTCATTTCTTACTGATATACAGGGTTTTGTATAAATTTTCCCCAAAACAAAAATCAATGATATTTCCCAGAATTTTTGCAGAAATGAATTCAAATTGCATGTTTGTGCATGAGACAATGGCGGAGAAGAACCCAGGAAGGTAACAAAAAGTTCTAAATTTCCAGAGTCGGAATAATGAAGTTGCTTTTTTCACGATGCCGCAAAACAAACATTCAGTATACGATTTTTTTTTAACTTTTGCAATAGGTGTGAAGTTCACAAACTTCAGAAAATAAGAAATCGAAACAATTTAAGTTGTCGCACTTTTGTTTTTTTTTACAATGTTTGAATGTTGTAATCAACTCCATTTTGTGTTACCAATGACATGTTTTTATCGTACAATTTCTTGATATTTATGACAAAAAAAATTACAGAAAACAAATAATAGAGATGAGAATAATAACAAAAAACCATAATTAGATGAATAATTTCAAATACAAATAAATCTTACGATTTTGTTTACTTATTGGTGACCATTACCCCAAGAATATTAGATATTTATCTAGTTGCCTGATGTAGTAGTTGTCTTGGTTACATGTAACAGTCTTTGTCAAAATTAGTGTGAAATGCAGGGAGAATGAAGACCTTCATTTTGAAAATGTTTTATATCTTGATTTTTATTTGTCATTATTTCTAAGATTTAAAGTTGTTTTAAATTTGAAATAAATAATCTAGAAATAATAATTACGAATTTTAGTTTTCTCGTTCACTCCTTAAACCCCTTTAAATTGTAAAAAAAATCACATGGAAATGATTAAAAATTCGATAGGAATATCATTGAAAACAAGGAATTTATAAAGTCCTTATCCTGTCTTATAAAGTCTCTAACCTGAAATGTAGAGAGGATGCAGATAATATAAAAAAAAAGAATAAAAATGCTGACTCTTCACAGAGTTCAAATGGTACAAAATCCTCTTATTACATACAAGAAGATGACCTGGAAATTGGGACATACTGTGTAGAATTTTCGTCGAGAAAGTAGGGCAAAATAGGAATTTTTAATTAAATAACATTTCAAAAAAAACAACAAATAGATAGAAACTAGATAGGAATATCTGTAGAAACAAGGAATTTACAGAGCCTTTCAAGGTAGAGAACGTAGATAATACTAAAAAAAGTAAAAACTGTGACTTCTTACTGATTTTAAATTTTACAAAATGAACTTTAGTTGTAATTTTTGTCAAAAAGATGACCTGCAAGTTGGACGATAGTGAGTAAGATGTTTTCTTTGTTGAGACAAAGAAAACTTTTTTTTTATTAGGCAACAGTTAGGTGAGATTTAAGGATCTCATAGGTTTTATTGGAAAAAATCAGCTGAAAATGAATACACAATCGATAGGAATACCTGCGAAAACAAGAAATATATAAAGTCTTTCAAACTAGAGCTGAGATGTGGAGAGGATGTAAAGAATGCAAATAAATTAAAAACTATGAGTTTTCATACATTTCAAACATTACAAAATTTAATTTAGATCTGGTTTTTGTTAAGGAGATGACCTGAAAGTTGGACGATACGGTGTAAGGTTTTTCTTTGTCGAGAAAATAAAGCAAATAAAGCAAATAAAGCTTTTTTAATTAAGAAACAGTTTGGATAGGTATACCTGTGAAAAAGGAAAATTTATAGGGTCATTCAAATTAGAGTTGAGATGTAGAGAATACAAAAAAAAAATAAAAACTCTTTTTCACAGATTTTAACTGTCACAAAATCTACTTTATATGTGGTTTTTGTCAGACCAGGAAATTGGGAGATACTCTGTATTATAATTCGATAGAAATACCTGAGAAAACAAGGAATTTATACAGTAAGACTGTGAAGGCTTTCATGGCCGGTCAAAATACAATCTAAAGTATTTTCCGGGCTTTGACGCCGTGGTCCAATGGAATTTCTTCCTGATGTATCGTCTACAGCTGCGGCAGACATTATCAAAGGCGATGAGGCAATGGGCGAAGTGATCTCCAGTACTTCCCCACCTTGCCTGATGCGATTGCAGTGAAGGAACTGGGGTGGAAATAGTGATGGCGCGGGGTTTTGGCGCACTTGGGATATACCGTAGAACTCGCTTCCAGTCTGCATTTAGAAACGTAATTTCCTCCTTTCTGTTGAAATTGTTGTAGTGTTTAAAGATCTCAATGGTCTCTCTCGTTAGTCTCCAATAGAAACGCTGCGATTGATATAAGATATTCACCTCATTGAAAAGGATTTCGTGACCTTTGGAGAGAGAGCGCTCTGCTCTGTTGACTTTTGTGTTTGTCCCAGGCCGCAACTCCTCTTGTGTTCCGTAATCCTCGCGTTGACACTGCGCTTTGTGGTACCAATGTATACCCAGCCACAGCTGCATGGAACTCGGTAAACTTCGGGTGCCGATAGGAGATCTCTGCGATCTATGACCGATCTCAAGCTCTGTGTTAAGGGTCTAAAAACATTTTAACCCTGTGCTTTTCCAGTAGCCTGCCGATTCTGTCGGTCACTTTGTGGATGTACGGTAGACTAGTCCATCCTCGCTTTTCTTCATCTTCTCCTGTTGTTCCTTCCTGGCTTTCTCCATTCCTTGGACAGACGGCTATATCGAACTCCTGCTTCTTCTTCTTGTTCTTTACGTGCCCTGTCCTCTTCGGACGTTGGAAATCATCAGCGCTATTTGAACCTTGTCTACAGCTCGGCGAAACAATGTGGTAGGGTTCACTCCATACCATTGCCTTAAATTTTTTAGCCAGGATATCCTTCTTCTACACGGGCTTCTTCATCATCCGATCTTACCTTGAACTCGTTCTTGCTATATCCATTCCAACTAAAGGCTCTTTCCAGGTGCTTCAGCCAAATCAGCCGGCTCGCAAATTCTCTTGACTCTCACGGACAGAGTTTTCATGACTCCCCTTTTCTGTCTGGGTTTTCCATAAATGGTGTGTGCAAGCTTGCCATTCGGCCTCGTTGATACTTCTTCTTCTTATGACGCCGTCTCTTTCCGAAGGTTGGCGATCCAACTGCCTATGGTGGTGCGCGAAACTGCACTACCATAGGCACTAACCTGAATTTCTCAATAGACCTTCGACTAAACCATTTTCTCAGATCTTTGAGCCACGAATTCTGCCCTCTGCCCACAGATATTTTTGTCCTCGATGCTTCTTCTCTGGATTTATTTTATTGTTGTTAATAGTTCTTTATCTTTAATCATCCGCCTGAGTACCTCTTCGTTGGTTATTCGATCTATCCAGGATACACCCAGAATACGTCGATATAAGTACATCATCTCGAGTGCGTTGATACGACGCTCCAGTGCTTCATTAAAGGTTCTTTTTTATCATCCTTGCAAGAATTTCGACTTTAGGGTCATTGGATTCGCAGAAGAGCGCGCCAAGGTATTTTAGAGCCGAGACTTGTTATGCAATCGTATTGTTAATTCTGAGGGTTGATAGTTTTGGTGTTTTGGAGAATATAACAATCTTGGTCTTGGCAATGTTTATTCGTAGTCCGTGCTGCATGCTATGTTTGACAATACGGTTCGTTATGCTCTGTAGATGCGGCAGGCTGTCAGCAAGCACGACCGTGTCATCAGCAAAACGTATGTTGTTAACATACGCCATGACTCCAAATAAGACGGATGTCGTCCACGTATCGGAACCAGCACTTTGGCCTCTTATTTGCGGTTGCCAACGCCTTGGCCTCGAAAATTTTCATAAAGTAGTTGGCTGGAGTGCTCACGCTTTAGATTGTAATTTATAGAGTCTTTCAAACTAGAGCTGAGTTTCAAGGATGTCAAAAATTACAAAAAAAAACTGTGACTTTTTGCAGATCTCAAATGTTACAAAATCGATTTTATATGTGATTTTGGTCGAAAAGGCAACCTGGAAGTTGGGCGATTCTGCGTAAGATTTTTCCTTGTCGAGAAAATAAAGCAAAGAGAGTCATTTTTCATTCAGTTAGGTCAAACTCAGGAACAGCATCGTTTTTATTGAGAATCTTTAATGAGATCTCGTTCCCTTAAGGGGAAGAGAAAGTGTCGCTTCGATAGTAAGAATGAATATTCTAGGAATTGACAGAAATAGGGCACATATTGAGTTTGCTTAGATCCCTAGTCATACGACGAGAATCTAGAGCAATGATAAGGCTCCAAATCTGAGGACACCTTTGACATCTCTTTGCCTTCAATTGAATTCCTTCAAAAATTTAACCATGATCTGTGGCATAAATTTACAGAGATGGACATGCTCTAGAGGAAAAAAGTATGCAAACTTGATTAGTTCATTAGCTTTAAGTAATAAGAAGGTTGGATGGTATAAACATGTCTTTTGTAATAGATTGTGTAATGTAGGAATACCATCCCCTCAGTTGAATCCTTGCCCACTTGAGTGTTACGCAGCCACCACTTTGGCTGCACAGTCCTGGCACATAAAGGCCCTCAAACTAAAAAAAAGAAGTAAAAGTGTGGAAGGAAGAGTGCGTTAAATCTTACTAAAAGTTTATTTACTATAAATAAAACGTAGAATAAATTGTTGATAATGCAGATACTCTCAGATTATTGTTAATGTAATTATTTGTTATTGATTGCAGATTTTTCCAGTGGTCGAAGAAAACGAATTGTTGGTAGCTTCCGGAGGGCCTGCACCAGTGCCGCGTAACACTGGACGAGAGAGGAATCGCACCAGGAAGTCGGGAACATCTGCAGGTAGTCTCAGCGATAGCTCGTCCAGTGTCAAAAGACAGGTAAATATCTATCGACCTTCAAACTAGATAGACTCACTGAGTGAATCACAAATTGTCGGGTTTGTTAACTTCCAACATGCATATGGACAACAGCGGGCGCGCGTCGCGAGGGGAATGAAAAAATGGCCGCCGAGTCGGGTAATCGGTGAAAACATGATACATGCACTTACCTGTGATACGAAAGGTTTCTGTCCCACTTTTATTACATCTTACATATGCCCCAATATTTCACCATAATGATAAAATCTTTAATAAAATGTCCCACACCTACCTACTTCCTTAATAAATCGTTTTGACGTTTTCAGTTCAATGAGGTTGACACACAAATTGAATTGACAGCACTGTTGCCAATTCGTCAATTAAGAAGATTTTCTACCTATGTTTTGATCGTGCTGTACGGCTACATTCGGCTATACAACATATAAATACGGGGTGTTCATTATAAAATTTCATCTAGCCAGCTATGATTTTTTGATAGAAAGAGAGATATAAAAGCACGTCGTAACTTGACTCGCCATCAAAACACATTAGCGGCCATCTTGTCTTTTTCGTTGTTGGTAAACTTTCCCCTTTTACACATTTTTATTGAAGTTTTCTAGCTTTATCAAGACAATTTTTGCTAAAAACAGTAATTTTTATTGCTATTAAATCTGTTTTGTGTTTGGACAACATAAAGTTTTTATGCTGAAGAGCTATTATCGAACTGGAATCAAAGTGGATGGCGAATGGGTTTATTCCATTCGAAACTGCAAGCACTCCCAGGCCGAACTGCAGCATTTCCAGGCCGAATTTCCAAACTTTCCTGTGGTCTATATGCAGTTCAAGAAAACTTTGGAGCATGCTCTAGAACTGTTTACAGAAACAGGTAGTTTACAAAGAAGACCAGGCACTGGATCTCACAAGAAACGTACTGATAATGTGGTTGCACAGGCACAAGAAACAATGCAAAATGCACCTGGTATTTCTAGGTACGACAGTTACACCATCAAATAGGCCTTTCTGTAGGTGCCACCCATGCAATTTTGCTTAAAGATCTGCAAGTGTACCCATATCGCTTCACAGTAGTGCAAGAATTGCATGAAGCTGACTTTCCCCAAAAACCCAAAACCAAAAAAAATTGGTATATTAATATGGATAATAACCAGAACATTTCCCAAAAATCCATATTTAGTGATGAGGCATGGTTTTAGTTAAGTGGTTATGTGAATTCACAAAACATGAGAACTTGGAGTAGTGAAAACCCCCATCAAATAATTGAGAAAGGAAATTGGTGTTTGGGCAGGCATCATACCTCGCCGACTGATTGGTCCAATTTTCTTTGAAGGTGGCAGATCACTAGGCCACTTCAAGTACCTAACATCATTTTGATTATTTATTTTTGTAAATACATTAACAGCAGAAGGATAACGAACGGACATTTTAGAACCATTTATCGAGCAATTGCATGATACTGAACTTACGGAGTTTCATTTCCAACAAGATGGAGCACCTCCCCATTGTACACAACAAACAATTAATTATTTGCAGACATTTTTTGTTGGCAGGCTTATTAGTCGAAGAACTGAAGTAGTGTGGCCTGCAAGGTCTTGTGATTTAACACCCTGTGATTTCTTTTTGTGGCCTTACATAAAAAACAATATATTTAAAACTCCTGTTGAGAATTTGGATGATCTTCGTCAACGAATACAACAGAAATTTATTGAAATTAACAATAACCCAGTCATGTTACAAAATGTTTTTTGCAAGCATTAGAAACAGGAGTTTAAAGTGTTTTGAACAAGGAAGCCAACATTCTGAACACCTTTTATAAATGTGGAGTATTTTTCGAGCTACTTTTACCAATAATTATTGTTTTTGTTAAGTTAGTACGACAGTTTGTAATAATTATTTTGTTTAAGTTTTCTTGATGTTATGTTGTGATGTTGAAGTTATGTCGTTAGTTGCCTATGTGAACAAGGCCCCAACTATTTTTGTTACCCATTTCAGTTGCATTTGATCCTCATCATACTTGTCTCTGACAAACAGCCATTTGGTACTGGGTTGAGTTACTAATGATTGAAGCACAAGAACCGTCTCAAGAATGAAGGGGCAGGAGGCCTGGTAGGTGGTTCAGTTGCTGTTTTCATTTTCAGTGCAGTAATTTTATTTACTTTTTTTATGTCTTCCTATTGTGAGTTATTACCAACTGGACACCTTCATGATTGGCCAAAGCTAAAAAAGGACTAGTCAAGGATGTAGCTCCGGTAAGGAACTTTGTGTTTTCTTCATCTTCAGTGCAGTAATCTTATTCATTTTTTATGTCTTCCTAATGTGGGTTATTACCAACCGGATACCTGTATAAGCTACTGGATTTTGCTAGAACTCGGAGAAAGTATTTTACATAAAATTGTTCATTACTTTCATTTAATTTTTTTCTATTTGACTTGTCAATTATATACATCAATTATTTATAACTAAGATCAATTTATTGTTAAACAGTAGATAAGTGAATAGAATCATGAAATCCCAAAAGTCAATAAAAATGTCAAAATATATTAACAAAATATGATTAGCTTTATTACAAGTCTTATCGAACACATTAAACATATGTACCATTGAAACCATATGGCAATTTTTCATATACCAATAGGAGATACAAGCCCTTTTCAAAAACTGCAATTTGGATCAGGTTGATAACTATCAGCCGAGTTTCTACCATTCATATTGAGTGAAAATCAGATTCAAACTGTCATCAATCTGGTTTCCTGAAAATTACCTGTAAGGATCAGTCCGATCCAGGATTAATATTTCCAAAAAGTCCTATTGTGATAAAGTGTGTGAATCAAAATTTATCATTCATATTCCTATTAGTATAGACACAGTATGACTTTTTGGAAATGCTAAACCTGGATCAAATTGATCTCTACAGCTGATTTTCATCCAACCTGATTGTCCAACCCGAAACGTGGTGGACAGCAACCCTTTAAACTACAGATCTGATCATTGACCAAGATTATCCATTCTAACACTATTAATTAATTATCATTGTAAACTTAATTTCTGTCTCTCACATTTTTAAACAAATTCAGTTTATAACTATAAATTAGGAATATGAAGCTGGATGATCCTGCATTATTTAGTAGCTATTGATGCAATTTAACACACATTAAACTACTTTGTCTTTATGAAAAAAACGTTAGCATTTATTAGGGAACGAAAATACCATATACCAATACCAATAGAGATGTTTTCCCTGCATTCTTGCTCGTAAACTCAGGTCCACCCTGATCTGTTCCAAGATTATATTTAAGAAATCTTGGAACAGATCTGGCCTTAAGATTCCAGCCTATAATAGGTATTATTATTAAGGTATTTTTGTCTATACTGCTAATATTTTAATTATTATTTACTTTTAAAATCAACACACCACAATTTCTGACTTCATAGTGATGCTGACAAAACATCTCAGTTATTTATACATTTGAATCTCATTCAAACTATTCAATCTGGCTTTCTAATCCAAAATGGTTTATGAATGTACACATGTGCCTTGCAAACTGCTAATAGTACGATTGTATATAGCTTTCCAGACTGGGGAGGTAAGAGAACTATTACACTTGTACACAAATTTAAACCTCGAGAGTATCTACTGACACATAGATTTTTGGAAACATCTTTTCTTCTAGGTCACAATGGTAGCAGTCTATACCGGTTTTGGTGCAAAATTTCCAGGTTTAGTTTCAGGAATTGAGCCTACAATATGTTTTTAAACTTGTTTTGGTCTTCAGCTATAATGTTTTAATTTTACATACCTTTGAAAACCCACTCCATTTCCGATTCTACAGAGATAAAACATTAGAATCATACACTTGTTTTAATGATTTTAAAACTAATTTTCAGCTTGGTTCAAACACAAAATTGTTTGTAGGTACTTTTGGTTACAGTTGCAGTTAGTAGGGCCAAGCCTTAAAAGCTCCTTTCCCCACAGACTACACCGTGCAGGGGCTGGGTATTAGGGTGCTTTGTCGTCGTCAGAAGTTAAAAGATCATTATGAAAATCGCCACCTTTAAGTGCGAAAGGCCTGTTCAGGCGTTCAGAATCGCAAAACCCTCCCAAGGTCCACCTATCTTCGTCTACGTACACACAATTTGGCACAAAGAGTGGGGTGTCTTTCTAAGTTCCCTATGGTAAATGTTAGCTCGGGAATACCTCAAGTAAATTTTAAAGTCTATAGAATCTTAAAAATCTTTAAATAATTAAAAAATCAAACAAATTAAGACCGACTTATTTATTTATCAACATTCTGAATGATTCTGGATTGTTTTGAATGTCATGTCAATTGCTATTTATTATCATTTTGTTACATTTAAGAATTCTAATTTGAGTATTCCCGTCCTCACATTCTTATTGAGAAAAAAAAGGATGGAGACACTATCGGAGCACGTAATGGTATGCAACCAGTAAAACTTTCGCAAAGTGTGAACGTGCCTAAATTTGAATGTTTGACGGACAAATAACGAACAAATAACGGACAAATAACGAAGTAATTTACGACGTGCTTCAAAATAACAAATGCATTTCATAGGTGGCTAGATGGAATTTTGTAATGCACACCCCGTATATGGGTTGTGTAGTTGGACCGTGAGAGCGGGCAACATCGTACCGAACCTTTAGAAATGACTCTAGACAAAGTTTTGTAAATAAAGGACTCAAGTTAACTCTTCCTCTGTGTGAATATCCCTGTCATATAACTCGTTAATGGCTTATCATTAATGTAGTTTTAACCCAAGCAATATCAATTAAATTTCTATTTGAACTTCGCCCCTGAGGTACCCACCACAAGATTTACGCAAAATCCAAATATTGATTTATTTGGTACCATAAACATATACAGCAATCACATTACTCATTAACGACTCATCAGCAATAACCGGCTGTACTTTTCACCCAAATAAAACTAATTTAAATTTTATTTGAACTACGCCCCTGGTGGTACCTACCTCACGATATTCGCAAAATTCAAATATTGATTTATTTGGTACCATAAACATATACAGCAATCACATTACTCGTTAATGATTCATCAGCAATAACCGGCTGTACTTTTCACCCAACTAAAACTAATTTAAATTTTATTTGAACTACGCCCCTGGTGGTATCCACCTCACCATACTCGCAAAATCCAAATATTGATTTATTTCGTACCATAAACATATACAGTAATCGAGTACCTACTAAACGACAATTGTGCGGGTCATTTTAAGATAAGATCGGAAATATGAATAACATTAGCGTCAGTTTTATGTCAATAAAAAATAAAATAATAGAAAATGAATTAAGTGCTTCTGACTTGGACTTGGATGTGTTGGTAAGTTTACTTTAAACACTTTTTAGTGTCTTAATGTCAATCAGCTTGTGAGCTTAGATAAAACCACAAACAATTGGTTAGAATGTCGCCGTATGCATCGAACCAATAGTTGTGTACCTACATATACAGGTGTCTCCCTTTTTTTTTTGGCTTTTGTGAAGGAGGTGGTGGGGGGGTTTGCGGAAAAGTACAACATGGTTTTCTTGTCAGTATATTTTTGTGATTTTTGTTATTCGGTTCATTCATATCAATTAGGAGGGATAGTTTAGATTTGGAAGAAGTAAAAAAATATATATATAAAAAAAACTCGGGGTGCTCAAAAACTAAGGCTCGACGACTTTTCTTCCTCCAGAGAGCGTTGCTTACAGGCACCTTATTATTGATATCTCCTTTTCCTCGAATTGCCTAGCGCAGGGTCGATTTTCATGAACTATGTCACAACCAATTCTCAACTTCTTAACGGTCGTTTCTGCTCGTTTTGCTCTGCTCTAGGCCTCGTTTGCTCGACAATATTATTTCTGAAAACAGGATATTAGTTTAGCATGTGCACAAAATATCGTATGTCATTCAAAGCGAAAAGGCTCCTTGTACGATGGATATTAACTTCGGCAGGTCACTTTTCAAAACGCTATTCAGAATAAATGTCCGGGGTGACCTATTATAGCAACAATAGACCGGACTGCAATGCAGATGCGTTATAATACAACTATTTTACATATATTTTTTTGTGATCTGGCATTATGGAATACTCTGCATATAGGAACTATATCCAAGACTTAGAAATGTTTCAAGTGAAAAACTGTTAGTTCAGGTTAGGTTTTAAAAAAAAAAACTTTATGGCTCATAAATAGGTAGTTTTGGCCTCACTATTCGTCGAATGCCCATCCATTTCCGCCAAAGACAAAATTTATGCTCATCTGCTCTCGTTTACCGTCAACTGTCCGAAGTCATGTAATGGGTCCATGCATATCATTAGTTTTTATTATTTAAAGGAAATATCGTCTTAAATGTGAGAGCAGAAGAACTCGAAGTTTATTTTAAAAGCTCTCATTAAATGGCCTGCATATGTTAACATCTTTAATGCTATTTTTACTGGACGGTCGGATTTGAAGCTTAAATTTTAATACACACTGAAAGAAATATCTATTTACTTGCCATGCAGATAACTTCAGTTTTTACTAAAGAGACAAAAGTCGATTGTTCAGTGAAACTATTACAAGCTAATAAAATTTACAAACAATCATCTAAGGCACTCACACAATTTTGTCAGGAAAGTTTCTCAACAAAAATCATTGTCAGGAAAGTTTCTCAGTGTATTCCATATACGTGAGACGGGCAATAACCATATCTAAATGACCGGTAAAAGAATTTATAACAAACAAGTTTTGGTACTTGTGTGAGCCTAATGTTGTTTTATGATCCGGTGAGGTAAGAGATTTTATTTCAGATATACCTACCTGTATATACAATTACAAATAATTTGAATTAAAAATTACCGATGGAATGTTGAGTAGTTTTCCTTGTCTTTTTTTTTCTCGGGTCGCCGTCTAATATTTCAAATCAATTGTCAGTCGAAATTAGGGTACTTAAACCTCTTCTTAAGTTACTGTGTCATTAAGACTGCGCTGCTCGTGAACGTGTTATTATTATTTAGGCTTCTTTCAACTTGTTTCAATACGTGGTCTTACTTGTAGGACAGAGGCGGAGGATCGAAAGATCGAGCGATTGCTAATTTATTAATCATAATTATTCGATTGACTTACAGTTACTGCCGTTATTGCACATTTTTATTTAAAAGTCCTCTTTAGCTCTCGAAAATTGTCCTTTTTTGAAAATGTATGAATTACATTATATTTATAGCATATGGAATACCACGAGACAGGGTTTCAAAGAAAAATAACTTAAAGATGAAATGTCTAGATTTTTTGTTTTTTTTTTCATTTTATCATTATTTTGTTCAATGTATATTCCTTTGTAGTCACTGAATTATATTTCGAAAATTACAGTGTTTCTAAGACTTTGAAGGCTTTCACGGCCGGTGAAAATATAGTAGAATTCATTATGGAAACAAATCCAAATCGCGATTACTTAAATTAGGTGCTTATATCTTTAGGCCTATATATTGACGGCCTGTATCTTTAGAAGGAGTGGACAGATTTGAGTGAATCCAGTTGTCTGTTCTTTTTGACGCCTTTTTTCATTACCAAACAACAGAAGGCCCTCTGGTGTAATAGTTTTGGATGCTTTTAGACTTTTTAGGCACTTTTTAACTACTTTTAAAAAACTCACTTACGGTTCTACTTGAATCGTTTGTTGGGTTCATAGGGGATTCAAATCGTCTCATTTCGTTTAAGAAAAAAAAAAAAGATTTTTTTTGAAAATTACCTTAGAGGATATTCTTCTTTTTCTTCAATTTTTAAATTTGACGTAACATTAGAAGGGGTGGACAGATTGGAGTAAATCCAACAGTTTCTTTATCTTCTTATTGTCCTTTTTATTCCCAATACGAAAGTCCTATTTTGCGCAACATTTTAGCCCTTATCAATAGATGTTTTCTAGACGTTACTATAGAATTTAAAGTCTCTCTGAATTTTTGGAACTTTACCTTTGAAGGAATTAGTAAGTAATTAGGTACGCGCTGTTAGAGAAAATTTCTTCAACTTTTATTGTCTCAAAATTTGCTCTGATATGATTAAATGATTTGAAGGATTTTTTCCAATCGTTTTGCTATTGTCAACAACTGTTTTCTAGGTGTTACTGATGCCCTAAAGAAATCTAATAACTTTCTGTCCTTTCTGATAAATTTTCTTTTTTACCCCGTTGAGATGTTTTATTATTAATTTTATTTTTCTTCTTGTTGTTCTTTTTGGGTGGTGTCACTTGTTTTTGTCCTTTTTATCCGACATAACAACGTTGTTGATTTTGAAAGCCGATCTTTATTTTCTTTTGTAAAATCGTCCAAATAAATGTACGAGTGAATAAGCCCCAATCACTAAAAGAATCTTATAATAAACGTTGCACTGTTTTCAGTGTTTTCTCTTTCTTGCATAGCTAACCTTTGGATCTTGTCTTACTGCACTTATTTTCCTAGTTTTCACCAATTAATCTTATAAAAATTAACTTTTTGTTACCATTTCATCTGGTTTTGATTCAATTCATTTGGTGCAATACGTGTGTTGCTTTGGAACTTTTAATAGACAAATTTTGTTTGAGAATTTATGGGTACGACTTAAAAACTTGCTAGTCTTGGACTGCTTTTTTAATCCAACAGAAACATAATATATTGTGCTTTCTCGATAAGTTCACTTAATTTGGCATTCTCGTTCTACTTAAGTAACTCCTTACGAATGTTTAACGTTGAAATTTTGATAGATATAATTTCAAACTATCCCTAGATGAGATCTCAGCGTGCATAATATTTTTGCGACGATATGAAATAAAGCAGAGCAAGCACATTTTCTTATTTCAAAAGATTCACTTATTTTTGCCCATTCGTGTTACTTAAGTAACTCCCTATTAATGTTCAACGTTGAAATTGGGATAGATGGAACTTCAAGATATCCCTAGATGGAATTTCAAGCTACTCAGAATTTCTGCGAAGATATGAAATAAAGCCCAAGCAATCATTATTTTTTTATTTCAAAATATTCACTTATTTTTGCCTTTCCGTGCTGCTTAAGTAACTCCCTATGAATCTTCAGCATTGAAATTGGGATAGATGGAACTTCAAGATATCCATAGATGGGATCTCAAGCAAAGCGAAGATATGAAATCTAGCCCAGCAAGCATATTTTCTATTTTAAAAGGTTAGCTTATTTTTGCCTTTCCGTGCTGCTTAAGTCACTCCGTATGAACCTTCAGCATTGAAATTGGGATAGATGGAACTTCAAGATATCCATAGATGGGATCTCAAGCAAAGCGAAGATATGAAATCTAGCCCAGCAAGCATATTTTATTATTTTAAAAGGTTAGCTTATTTTTGCCTTTTCCTGCTGAAGTAACTCCCTATGAATCTTCAACGTTGAAATTAGGATAGATGGAATTTGAAGATTATCTCAAGCTGCTCATCATTTCTGCGAAGATATGAAATAAAGCTCAGCAAGCATATTTTCTTACTTTAAAAGGTTAGCTTGTTTTTGCCCTTCCGTACTGCTTAAGCACCTCCCTCGGAATGTTCAACGTTGAAATTGGGATAGATTGAACTTCAAGATATCTCTAGATGAGATCTCAAGCTGCTCAACATTTCTGCGAAGACCTGAAATAAAGCTGAGCAAGCATATTTTCTTATTTTAAAAGGTTAGCTTGTTTTTTGTCCTTCCGCGCTGCTTAAGTAACTCTTCAAAGTAGAAATTGGGATAGGTTAGCTTCAAGATATTTCTAGATGTGATCTCAAGCTGCTCAACATTTCTGCGAAGATATGTAATAAGGCCCAGCAACCATATTTTCTTATTTTAAAAGGTTCACTTATTTTTGCCCATCCGTGCTGCTTAAGTAACTCCCTATGAATCTTCAACTTTCAATTTTCCTATTTCAAGAAGAACATAGATGGGACTTAAGCTGCTGAACATTTCTGCGAAGATGTGATATAAAGCATAGCAAGCATAATTTCTTATGCCAGATGGTGTCTACATACTACTAATTAAACAAAGGAATTTTTCCTCTAATTTACAAAAAAATAACAAGTTAGTGCAATAAAGATATATCTCCGGTAATAATTACCAAAAATACGTTTGACCATCATCATCACCAGCGTGTGGGAATTAACGTTTCCTTTTTATAAGTCGTATTTCAGGTAATAAGAATTTCGGCAATAAATTAACAATTCAAAGACCTCATAAACGGGTTTTAAGTTTATGTGAAATATAAAAAGGCTTGCATTAAAGATGGTACGGTAATTGGTATTTCCTTTCGTGATCTACGCCATTTGGAATTTCGACGTTCAGTAGGCAAGCTCCGTTTAGTAATAAATTATGCTGATCAATGAACATATGTCTTGTGAGTACGTGACTATAAATTCCGATAAAAGTTTATCCATGCAAACTGCTCACTACCCACTCTGTCTTGAGAAACTCAGGTAGACGTACTAAGCATTTCTAATAATATTGCCCATCTTGGTGGTCTAAAAATTACGCAAACTCTTAGCGGGTATAGGTACTACCTTTGATGCTTGCCATAGCAATGTGTCTTGGTCCTTTTGCGGCAAATTTTATGGCTGTAAATAATAAGACCGGATTTCCAAGAATACGAAAACTTTACGACTTTGGTAATTTCGAATAATTAATGCACAGTGATTTACTAATCATGCGAATTTTTTTTCCTAATGAATAAGTTTATTGGTAGGTTGGTGGGTTAATAATAATTATTTGGCGAATGAATATTATGCTGATTAGTTCACATAAATATTTTCCTACTGACTTTTGAATAGAGGAGAATAAACCGGGTAATAAATCTCGCTTTGGAACGCCTTCGGATCCTGAAACATGTTTCCATGGTTTTTGGCAATAATTATTGATGCTGCTAAACGAGTGAGGTTCCGACTATTAATTAATAGACACACCCTAATAGAAATAACTATTGGAAATATTATGCTTTCACCAGAAAAAATTGTAGTTGTAACTTAAATTTATGGCACTTTTATAGCAGATAAGTAGGTTCCAGCTTTTCGAGTCCTCTCTAAAGCGATGCAAAAATGACAGTAATTCTTAGATTTGTTCTATAATTTGTTTTCTAAACGACTTTTTGAGAAAAAGCAACCGTGTAGGTGTGTTTGACTAGGGATTGTAGGGTGCTCCCAATGTCCTCTGTTTTCTAGATAAGTGGGCTCTATAGAGTCGGTTATCGATAACACTGTTAACTATATTTTTCTATTCTTTAAGTTGCTCTTCCAGGAATAATTTTTTCATAAATTCAATATATTTTTTTTTTGTATGGCACACAATTTACGTTTTAAAACATTTTTATTTTCATCGACAAAAAGTCACAAAAGGCCATAAATAAATACCCGAAAGTCCCTTATCAAACACCCCCAACCCACCCCTTACCCATTGAAGCTTATTCTTAATATAAAGGTACCTGCTCGGCACAACAACAGAGGTATTCGATTTGTTATTTTTTAATATCCATGTGGAGAATGGCATCAATTTTACCTGAGTGGTGCGTTGTTACATTTCATGAATAGTCATGCTGAAATTCTTATGCTCGAATCACAAAAAGGGATATATGCTAAGTACTTTTGTTTTGTACCTACGTCTCTAGTCAACTGTAAGATCTGATCAGGTAACAAGAGTTCTTCAAGATTTTTTTTTTTCGAAAAGGAAATGGGAGAGAAGTTTCCAAAAAGGTCGTTATTAGGGGTTGCAGAGCAATCGGTAAATAACTTTAAAATCAAGGGTAAAAAATATCGACAAGATGCGATTGTGGAAAAACGGAAAAGCAGAATATCAAAAAATTTAATTAAAATGTTGAAAAGTTATTTGGATGATGTTGCAAATACTTTTGTGTTTCAAAAGAAAAACAAACTTTCATTTTTGTAAAAAATTTTACTAGGTGAATTATTGGGTGAGCAAGATCTTTTCCATGTTCTAGTTTAAGCTAAAAGAAATCCGAAAAGAACTTGGAAGGAAATGAAAGTGTAAGTGTAGGTATGAAAACAATATCCCAATCAGCTACTTGTATTTTAGCTTTAGAAAAGTTTCGACCAGTGGCGGATCCAGGAAGGGGACGGGGGGAGGGGCCCTTTTTTCCGACTCTTTTCAGATTTCTTTGGGATTTTTGTTTGACTGATAAACGCAAAAGCACAACTAAAAAGTTTCATTTTCACGTCTTTTGAAATCGACCTCGAAAGGGATCTATCTCCGAAAATATTGCACCCACAGGATTTGCGATGGTGGGAGGTGAAAGAGGACACTAAAACAAGAAAAAAAAAACAGTTGGATTCACTTCGATCGTTAGAGGCGTTCTTAAGTTACAGGCTGTCAAAGTTGAGAATTGAGAAAAGAGTGGTCATACCCCCCCTTTGGATACTTCCGGAAATTTTTTTTTGCTGTTTTTGATCGGAATAGTACCCTTGCATTCTCCTAAGAATATAACAATCTCAATTCGAATGAATTAATTTTTTTTTAAAAATTTTCAGAAAACGCGATTCTAAAAGTGCTTAAAAATCGCCTTCTAAAGCGGTCTATCTCCGAAAATGTTGTACCTACAGAACTTCCAATGGCGGGAGGTAAAGGATATCAAGAAGAGAAAAAAACAGTTGGACTCACTCCGATCGGTCAAGGCGTAAGTTGCAAAAGGTCAAAATTAAGGAGCAACCCCCCCCCCCCCGCTTTGAAAAGTTTTTTTGCTCCCTTTGAACGGAATCAGTAAAAAACTCAATTCGAATGAATTTAGCATCTACAGAGGTTTTTAAAAACGGTTTTTGAAAAAAACGCGATTCTAAAAGGGCTTTAAAATCGACCTCCGAGGGATGTATCTCGGAAAATATTGCACTTACGCAACTTCCGATGGTAGACGGTGAAAGAGGAAGTCAACAAGAGGAAAAACAGTTGTACTAACTCCGATCAGTCAAGGCGCTCTCAAGTGACAGGCGGTCAAAGTTAAAAGTTGAGAAAAAAGTCGTAACACCCCCACCAGCTTTGGACATTTTCGAAACATTTTCGGAAAAATTTGTTTGCTATTTTTGATCGGAATGGTTCGCTGGCAATCCCCTAAAAACGTAACAAACTCAATTCGAATGAATTTAACCTCTAAAGAGGTTTAAAAAAAAAACGCGATTCTAAAAGTGCTTAAAAATCCACTTCTGAAGGGGTGTATCTCTGAAATTATTGCTCCTACGCAACTTTCGATGGTAGAAGGTGAAAGAGGAAGTCAAAAAGAGGAAAAAACAGTTGTACTAACTCCGATCGGTAAAGGCGTTCTCAAGTTACAGGCGGTCAAAGTTAAGAATTGAGAAAAAACTTTTTAACACCCATCCGCTTTGGACATTTTCGAAAAATTTTCGGAACAATTTTTTTGCTGTTTTTTATCGGAATGGTACGCGTGCAATCCCCTAAGAACGTAACAAGCTCAATTCGATTAAATTTAACCTCTAAAGAGGTTTTTTAAAAATGGTCAAAAAACGCGATTCTAAAAGTGCTTAAAAATCGACCTCCGAAGGGGTCGATCACTGAAAATATTGAATCTACGCAACTTCCTATGGTAGGCAGTGAAAGAGGACATCAAGAGGAGGAATTTTATAAACACTCATTGCTTGAACTTGCAATGAGTCGTTTATCCTTTTTCTTTGCTCCAGCGAAAATAGCATGCCTAAGTTGCAGCTGCACTTTTGAGAAAACGCCTAAAGAAATTCATTATACCCAAGAATCTTCTTAGGTCTGAAATAGTTTTGGGTTTGCTGAAGTTCTGATTGCTGCAGCTCGCTCTGGAAATTGTTGGGTTCCCATGTCATTAAACAAGTAGCCTAAGTAGACGATTTATTTCTTACAAAACTGTTAGTTCAGGTTAGTTGATGTTGACGTTCAAGTTAATGCGTTCCCATCAATGGTCCCGCAAGCGTTGAAAAACTTATCTCAGATGGTGGAAATGTTTTTTTCACTTGTTGATGCTATCAATATATCGTCAATGTAACAAAATACAAAACCCAAACCGGTAAATTTTCGTCGATCAATCGGTAGAAGGTTTGAGCAGTGTGGCGGAACTTCATCCACTGACTCACAGGTGGCGGCATTAGTCGAAATGCTTCCTAATATCACACGGCCTGTCCTGCGCCGAATTTGTCTTCAAATACAAGTTCCACCTATGCACTCTCACCCCGGCGGGGTGACCACGTCGTACTGACGAGTGCAAGGTAGACCCCCAAACGAAACGCCGACACCAGATACTTAAGCTATAACGATCCCAGGTCGTCCCAGTAGTGTCCCCGAATAAAAAAAACTTTCCCGGGAATACATTTTCCATCTATAGCATGTCAATACGTTGAAAAAAAAGTCCAAGTGATGAAGTAATATCAGTTTTTGGACGATCCTTAGGAGCTAAAGGAGTTTGATGATAGGCCCTCACAAGGTTCAATGTTGGGAATACTTTTCAGCCATCCAATCTGTGGGCAAAATATTGTGCCTGAGATTGAATACTTATCTAGTACTGTGATGCTGTTAAGTCTGGAGTAGTGTTTACTTGGTCTCGAAACACTCATCTTTCTATGTAACAGATGTAATGGACTCGACCATAAACTACTGAAAAGACCTTGCTCTACCATGACTTCGAATTCTGGTTTGGCAATTTTGAGCTTCTCTGATATTAATCTCCAGGAACGTTATGCGATTGGTGGACCTTTGATTAGAATGTGAGGTTGGACATTCTGTTTGGGAGCTGAGTCTATCGATGAAGTTGTTGTTTTATCTACAAATTCGTTTAGTAAATTTTAAGCGACAAAATCTCTGCCAACAGTTTAGATGCATTAAATTTGCTTCTTGGATCTAATTTTAGATAATAATAAATAAGTTTGGTGGAGCTGTCAATGAATCTCTTAAATATCTGAAGTCTACTAACAGCCCAAAGTTTTCAAGAAAATCACCTCCTATTATTACTTGGGTAAGGTTATCTATGATGAATTCACACTGGATTAGACGTCGAGAGAGGCCCAACATTAAAAACTTCACACGTATCTACGACTGTGTTCTTCTCTGACATCATTATAAGTCAATTAAAAATGGTACACCAGAATTTTGATCAATAAGCACAAGACGATTTAGTTGATGCGCATCGGAGTGACGAACGTCTTACCATGGGGCGATTCTAGATTTTCTGCGTTCTAACTTTCTTCCAGAACACACCACCTGATCATGAATATGGTTTTGGGAAGTAGCTTCGTGTCTGCCACTTGAGAACGGGTTTCTTGTGAACTCTTCGGCAAAGTTGCCCGATTGATGTCGTAAGATCCGCCGGTTTGATCCACCTTTTGTTGAACCTGTTCCTGTGGGAAACACTGAAGTTCACTGCTGCCTTAAATCCATTAACCCTTCTGCCATTAATGCTAACTTTTCTAGCTCTGTCTCTGAGCTAGCCACTTAATTTTCATAGACCTTTGGTTTAAAAATAAACACTTTAAGTTTTAGGGTCTGCCAGATTCGTTAATTGCTGCGGATATTGTGATGGTCGTTGATGGCCAAGAAGTTGTTCTTTTAATGCACGCTGTAGCTTTAATTCCTTTAATTGGATTTACTCAGATCGGTCGAGGCATTCTCAAGTGACAGATGGTCAAAGTTAAGCATTGAGAAAAAAGTCGTAAACCCCTCCCCCCTTCGACGCTTTGGACATTTTCGAAAAATTTGCGTAAAAATGTTTTTGTTATTTTTAATGGGAATGGTACGCTTGCAATCTCCTAAGAACGTAACAAGCTCAACTGGAATGAATTTAACCTCCAAAGAGGTTTTTTTTAAAAATGGTCAAAAAACGCGATTCTGAAAGTGCTTAAAAATCGGCCTCCGAAGGGGTCTATCTTTCTTAATATTTAATTTCTTATAAATACTTAATTTCTCAAAATTTACAATGTCGTCAAAGAAATGATAAGATTAGACGTTAAAATCATGGGAATCAGCGAAACACACTGCCGAAATACAGGGTCATGCCAAATCCACTAGCACATGGTTTATTACTCTGGAAACGAAAATCCAACTCACAGAAACGGCGTAGGAATGAAGGGAAGGATTGGTTGACAGACGAGATCCTGACCCTAATGGATCAGAGACGAATACTAAAAAACAAAACAGGGAGGAGTATCAATCAATACACAAGACAGTAAAGAGCTGATGTTGCTCATAATTTGCTGAGTGTATAGTCAGAATTTGATTTCAAAACTGCCCACAATAAGTTAATGCAGTAGAAATTGAATTTAATCTATAGATATTGTAAGGGGAACAGGGGGTTCTTTCTTTGAAGGAATACTATGAGGATTTTGGGTTATTTTAATTACCTAAAAAGAAGTGTCTCGGGCGCCACCCTCTATGGGTTTTATGTGGTAGAGGGGCCACCGAAGAAATGCCTAACGGGTAAGCCTTTAAACAGTGGAAAATGACTCCCAGGATATGTTGCTTTATTCTTAGAGGTGAAAGTAACACAACACGCATTCGGTCCACCAACAGATCCGAAGATTCAGTAATCAAGATCGATAATTTATTATCACAGTATTTCCAACTAGACAGATAAGAAACTCTTGAACTTTATAATAAATCTACAGAAAGTCTAATTCGGAAAGAGAAGGGTATGGGTGAGGAAATCGGAGGAGAATATGGATGATAACGGTACGGAATGGGGCCCTACTATCAAATGGCTAAACTACTAATTTGTAATAATCGTATAACCAGTAAATGCTTCGCTACTTTTAGTTCCGACGGTGAGAGTTTCAGGAGCCCTACTAATGCCAGGCACCCGTGTAATGATTGTATGTGGGGCCCTACTACTGCCAGACACCCGTTTAATGATTGAATGTGTATATGGGGCCCTACTACTGCCAGGCACCCGTATAGTGAATGTTTTAGGAGCCCTACTAATGCCAGGCAGCTGTGTAATGTTTGTATGTGGGGCCCTACTACTGCCAGGCCCCTGTGTAGTGAATGTTTGAGGAGTCCTACTAACGCCAGACCCCCCGTGTAGTGATTGTGTGTGTGTGTGTGTGTGTGGGGTTCTACTACTGCCAGGCGCCCGTGTAGTGAATGTTTGAGGAGTCCTACTAATGCCAGACCCCCGTGTAGTAATTGCGTTTGAATGTCGGTTAAACGGTTTTCCTTACTTTTAACTCTTTCGAGAGCTCTTTATTCTTCGACTGCTAGCAATGGAATCCCCATTCCGGCTGTCATGCTCCCGTCTTTTATATCCTTTCAACAATCCTAACAAGCCTACTGCCTAATTTATAGAAACCGGTCTGATGGATGAAAATTACTGAAATTTAAAACTGACAACATTGAAATACTAAATAACCAAAAACTATTAACCTTCTAATCTAAATTTGACACCAAATAGGTTACATGTAAACTGAACTAATTAGGCCGCCGTCACATACATTTCCTTATTAAAACCATTCCTCGGTCTCCTCTTAAGGATAAATTTTAGTAACTTCGTTACAATATATAATTGTCTTCAGTTAGAACCGAGCTAACCTGAAGCTCTCAAATAAATCTCTAAAAATAAAGGCCCCAGAAACATGAATAAGTTTTCAACTCAGAAATTGAATGCGAAGAAAGAATTTTGGTTTTATGTATATCTGAATAATTACTTTATATATATATATATATAAATCGGCGTGCGCTTACGCTATCACCGATAGCAGTTTTTTCATCCAATCTATTTATTTGCTATAAACAAATTATTTAATTTATTCATAAGTATTCGATATCAGCCAATAAAAGGAAAATCTGTCAAAACCTGATGAAGCTGATGCACTCGAAACCTAAATTGCCGCATCATTTCTTTTACGTCAAAGTCATAGCCAACTACGGCCTCATTGTAGATAGTAAGAACTGAAAATTACATTTTTGTTTTGACGAATGAGTTTTTTTGACCAATGTAACCGAAAATTTAAATTCCACTTTACATTGTACTATATAGGGAGTACGCGGAAAACTTCAAAATAGATTTTTTTTTGTTTTGAAAAAACGTTGGTCTTGTTTTCTAGAGGGATACATGATCGTGAAAGTTTGGATGCCTCTTAAGTGCATAAAAAGTTAAAAATCGACCTACAAAGGGGTCTATCTCCGAAAATATTGCACCTACAGAACTTCCAATGGTGGGAGGAGGAAAAGAACAGTTGGACTCGCTCCGATCGGTCAAGGCGTTCTCAAGTTATAGACGGTCAAAATTAAGTTCCCCCCCCCCCCCGGCCACTTTGAACATTTTCGAAAAATTTTCTGAAAAATGTTTTTGCTCTTTTTGATCGGAATGGTACGCTCGCAATCCCCTAAGAACGTAACAAACTCAATTCGAATGAATTTAACCTCTAAAAACGTTTTTTTTTTTTTAAATGCAATTCCAAAGTGCTTAAAAATCGACCTCCGAAGGAGTCGTCTATCTCCCAAAATATTGCACCTACGAAACTTTCGCTGGTGGGGGGGGGGGGGGGGAGAGGACATCAAGAAGTGTCCGAAGTCAGCAATAATGTTTTCAGGTTTAAAGGTGTGGTGTAGATTCCTGACCATTGCTTTAACCGGTCTAGTTCGATTTTGCCTGAAGTGAATGCCATTCCAGGTTAATGTTTTTACTAGGGTTGTTAAATTTCGATAATCGCCCCCGTCAGTAGTATTTATTTTTATCTTTCCCCCCGTAAGTATGCTTGATTGAAATTGTATTCCGTTGCTCAGCAAATCTGCGGTTAAGCCATTGTAATCAGCTATTTTGTTGATGATTACCGGTGGCGGTCTCTTTTCTATATTATTTTGCTGTTTCTGTTGTTCCTCTGTTTTTCTACAGTTCGCACCTTGGACCGGTTCCTTTGGAGAAGTACTTGCTTTCCTTTATTCTGAGTTTCTCTACTTAACTCTTCTTCGTCAGTGACGTATTCATCTCCCATTTTTTCGATGTTAGTAGGGAATTTTGCTTCTAATTCCTTATATTGGATCATTGATCGGAATGGTATGCTTGCAACCCCCTAAGAACGTAACAAACTCAATTCGAATTTAACTTCTAAAGAGGCTTTTTTAAAAATGGTAAAAAAAATGCGATTTTGAATTGCTTCAAAATCGATCTCTGAAGGGGTCTATCTCCGAAAATATTGCACCTACGAAACTTCCGATTATAGGAGGTCAAAGAGGACATCAAGAAGAGGAAAAAACAGTTGCATTTACTCAGATCGGTAAAGGCGTTGTCAAGTTATAGGCGGCCAAATTCGTAATACCCCCCCCCCCCCCCCCCGCTACAGACATTTTCAAAAAATGTTCGGAAAAATTTGTTTGCTCTTTTTGATCGGAATACTACCCTTGCAATCCCCTAAGAACGTAACAAACTCAATTCAAATGAATTTAACTTCTAAAGAGGCTTTTTTTAAAAATGGTCAAAAAAACGCGATTCTAAAACTGCTTTAAAATCAACTTCCGAAGGCGTCTATCTCCGAAAATATTGCACCTACGACACTTCCGATGACAGGAGGTGAAAGAGGACATCAAGAGGAGGGAAATACAGTCAGATTTACTCAGATCGGTCAAGGCGTTATCAAGTTGTAGGTGGTCAAAGTTATGAATGGAGAAAAAAGTCGCAACACCCCTCTCCCCCCGCTTTGAACATTTTCGAAAAACTTTCGGAAATTTTTTTTTGCTGTTATTGATTGGCATGGTACACTCGCAATTCGAATGAATTTAACATCTAAAGAGTTTTTTTTTATGTTTCAAAAATGCGATTTTAAAAGTGCTTAAAAATCGACCTCCGAAACTATTGCACAAGAAGTGGCAAAAACATTGGATTCACTCCGATCGGTCAAGGCGTCCTCAAGTTACAGGCGTTCAAAGTTAAGAATTGAGGAAAAAAAGTCGTAATACTTCCCCCCCCCCGCTTTTGTTCTTTTTGAAAAAATTTTCTGAAAAATTTGTTTGCTGTTTTTGAGCGGTTTGGTACGCTTGCAATCTCCTAAAAACGTAACAAATCCAATTCTAATGAACTTAACCTCTAATGAGGGTTTTTTTTAAATAGTCAAAAAACGCGATTCTAAAAGTACTTAAAAATCAACCCCCGAAGAGAGTCTATCTCCAAAAATATTGCACCTACGGAACTTCCGATGGTAGGAGGTGAAAGAGGGCATCAAGTAGAGGAAAAAACAGTTGGATTCACTCCGATGGGTCAAGGCGTAATCAAGTTACCGGCACACTGTGGTCCCGTGAACCCAAATAACGCGAAAAAACGATTTTTGCGAAATTGGTCGAAACAGGTCGAAAATATAAGAGGACGATTGTTAAATATTCAGTTTACTTCAAAATGACCAATAAATAGATTATCGTCACATATTTGAGGCGAGTTGCCTTGACAAAGTTATATTTCAAAATTTTTATATATTAGGATATAATTCATATCTCAATTTTACAATGCTTGTGTAATTTAAAACCTAAAATAAATGGACAAATGATGATATGTGATGGCTTTAGGAAGATCTTAGGTGAGGAAAAATCGTAATTGCAGTCATAATGCATCGTTTGTGATTTGATGGTAGTACCGACAGAGATTTATGTAAATTTTTTCCACCTGTAGATAGAAATTTAGACCTACAAAATTTTCAGAATAAGTCACAACCCTCTAATATATCTCAATAATTTTTTGCTTATCAATTTGACGTCTGCCAATTCGTAACAAAGCAGACGCTTTAGCGACGCGTTGTTTTTTAATTAATAATAGTGATTGATAGTTATTGATTGATAATAGTGTATACAGTGTTTGTATATGTGTGCATATAGATATACAGGGCGTAAATAAAAAAATTAAAATGGTGACCAGGCGCGAATGTTTTGAAGTGCTTCGTGAGAAGTGGAGTTTACCTGGAAAGGAGCGGTGCTGTCACCTAGTAAACTATCTAGTATATATTTGATATATACTAGATAGTGTACTATATATTTGATGGTATTCTCCATATAGCATACAAGTTTGACATAGGTTGTGGTCGTTCCAGGAGCAGTGGAAATGGCATAAGGAAAAAGTCGCGCAAGGGAAAAAGAATATCCAACTTCTCTTTCAGGAGAAAATGCACATGAACGTCGACGTTGTTGTGCAAGGATTCGAAACGTCAAACACCGGGAATACTGCTGGAGCTTCTTTTTCAATATTCCAGAGCTCTCAGCCGAAATTACCGGTATAGATGCGGGCTTTATTAGTCATGTTTCGAACATCCTACATGCTATAGGGAGTGTATTCGAGGTTATAACGTTGAGGAGCTTCGGCGATAAACACTTGAAACAGCACAAGAATATGTCCGACTATATCCAAAGGCTGACATAATTGCTGCACAATCCTTACCGATTGGTCAGTTATTCGAGGAGGCGCAGGAGGCAGGAAACAAAGACTTCAGGAAATATCGTTTAAACAATACCCGAAAGATCAGTCGAGATGAGTGTAATGGCGAGTAATATGCTCTATCTTCCACTTCAAAAGGCGAACTCCTATTCTCGAGGTGTTATAAGTCTTTTGAATGAACCCCATATACATTCACAAATATTTGTTGAGAAAAGGGGAAATTCAAGTGAACGAAAATGAAGATTGATGGTTTGCGTATCAATCAATATATAGTAATGGTTAATATATTTTGTCACTCTTTATGAACTTAATACTTGTTAAATAATATTAGAGAGATTGTGACACGCCAGAGACATAGTTTTATATCTATCGTAGTCCGTTGTATAGTCCGTTTTTCGGAAAAATGTGATGGGAGTTTTTTACTGGAACACTCTGTACAGCCCAGCTAACACGTTTAAACGAATAACACATTCCAGATTCTGACTCCTCATGTTAAAATCACCATACAAACAAACAAAGTGAAGTGCATTTTTTTTTTATTGGGACACCCTGTACAGCCGAGCTATCAAGTTTAAATAAATAATAAATTCCGCATTCGGACTTGTCATGTCAAAAGCACTCTAGAAACATAATTGTATGTCCATTGTAAAGGGTGCCTGTAATTTTTCACGCTTTTTCTTGAATTGAGAAAAATGTTGTAATACTCCTTCCCCGCTTTGGAAAACGCAATTCTAAAGATGCTTAAAAATCGACCTTCGAAGGGGTCTATCTCCGAAAATATTGCACCTATACAACCACCTTCTAATATTTTTTCTTCCGCCCCCTCCCCCCACCCCTTTCACAGAAGGGAAGATCCGGCACTGGTTTTGACGCGATTATAGTCGCCAATTAGCACATAAAAAGATATTTTGTAAATTTCTAAAAAAGTTTTATCTTATCGCTTGAAACCTATTATATTATTGAACTATCACGTCTCTTATGTTGACTATATTTATTAATTACAACTAATTATTTTCTTGTCTTCATTTGGCATATAATCTTTGTCGATATTTTGTATTTTAACATTCATTTTCATTTTGATCTTATTCCTTTATTTATTCTTAAAAAAAAATAATCTCAGAGGTAATTAAATTAACCTGAACTAACCTGAATATGAGTGTAATTTACAATTGAGAGTAATGTGCATACAAACTTGAATCTATAGGAAATAAAGGCCGTAGAAAACAAAAAAATTAATTCATTTTAATTCATAACTTTTCTTTTGACTAAACGTGCTTGTCTCTTGTGGTTTATGTTAGAGTTCGTATCTGCATTTTATATTAGTGTGTAAATTTTAAATTTTAAATTTACAGAAATATTTTGCATTTTAAATTCGAACTGCACTTCATTCGAACTCCAATCTCCACTGTCCTCTGACCGCACTGATGATGCTCTCTGTATCAAAACCTAACAATAACTAAAGGTCCTTCTAATAATAATCTTTTTTACGTTTATAGAAATGTTTATAAGGATATTTCGAAAGAAAGGGTTGCGAATACTCGACATTTAAAGTGTTTAAGTGCAATTTGTAGAAGATCGCATTACATGTTGGTTGACAAAATGTCTAGGTCATGGTCATAACTGTTAAGGACTTGCAGATTATCTGGAAAAATTCGAAAGGTAAATTTTTATAATTTTGATCAAAATCGAAAGAGAACAAAAAAATAAATGTTGAAGTAAATATAAATAGAGAATGGCCAAAAAACAATTTTTTTTTATCTATTTGTTATTTTATATAATTTTAATTTTTCATCACTATATTATTACTTTTATTTCCTTTTATTTTCCTTAAGAGAAAGCCTTCCTGTTTGTCTTAGACCCAGTCATTAAATACTTTGAAATCAGTTCTTTCGAATATTTTCTGCATATCGAAAGATCTTGAGACCTTTTTTTTTTAAATTCGTTTTCTTTATGAAAATCTCGTCTTAATATTAAATGTTTTCTCAACTTAAAAATTACTTTGTTGCACCTTCAACAAAATGGGTATTTATACCAACATACCAATCGTATTTGCAAGAAAAAAGCAACTGAGCGGCTCTAAAAATAATTGACTGTATACAATTTAGAGGTATTGTAAGCAGTTTAATTAGGGTGTTGAATAGGGATACGCTTCTTCATTAGCAGGTATAAATTCATCAAGCAAAATAATGTAAAAAAAAATAAAATTAATGATGATGTAGCGCGGTTTAAATCCTGACGAAATAATTACATGTGAATACGTGTTTAAATATTTTTTTTTGCTGATATACCACTCTAATTAGCCGAGATACGACTGCACGGAAGACAATGACTTTAATGTCGGTTCGTTCCTACCAAGTCAACAGAATCACTTAAATAATTCCCTTGAATACCTTTTTGGCTTTTTTGCCACATGTTTTAGATACTCGTTTAGCCAACTTTTTAGTAAGAATTTGGAAATCTTTAAAAAAAATGAGGTTAACTGCGTCTCATAAACTCAATGTGAAGTAAGTTCTTCGATAGCAATTACGATTGAAACATTTTGGGAAGCAGAATATAACACGGTGGACAGGATCTCCCCCCCCCCCCCCCCCCTAGAACCAGATATGCAGGGTCAAAAATTTTTTTTTAACCTTTTGCATGATAGATCTACTCAGCTATTTAATATTCGTTTTTTAATACCTAATATAACCATTTCTACAGGGTGTACAGAAAAAGATGTTAGAGATAGCAGTGGCATTTCAAAAACATAATGTATACAAAACTGGAGGGGGGGTGTTTGTAAGGACAAAAAGTATATAGCGATGAATTAGGTTTAGCAAAAATGAACGAAAAAATCTGTAAATGAATTCTCAACATGTTTTGGTCATGATAATGATCAAGCCACTCATATCCACATCAGACCATTTGAATCACACTCAGAGTTCCATAACTGATTTAGATGATATTATTGAACTTATTTCTGAAAATAACGGTAAAGTGGAGTATCTCAAGAAGAGTGATATCGCTTTTGAGAAATATGTTCAAGATATCGATAACAGGGCTCTATCAGAAGCACACAAAATATTTATTTGCCACAATCACTCTCTTAGAACTTTCTCAACCACTCTAACTATGAAATGTTAAATAGCAACGCGGTGCCTGTGATACCTCTTCTGAAAGCTTCCAAAAAATGCTTTTCAACGACTCCCTATAAATATTCGTAAATTTGGTGGCTCTAGAGAGAATAAAATCAAATGGCGTTAAATGCGGAGACCTAGGTGGCCACTCAACTAAACCTCGTCTTCCAATCCACTGGATAAGTAGTTATCTAACCATTGCCTGTATATTGCTACCAACTGTATATTACGATGTGCGTCGTCTTGCTGAAAACATGATAAATCTTGATCTAAGGATGAATTTCTGATTGAATCGATCTGGTTTTCTCTAAATTTATATGTGTTCTCATAGCTCCAATAACTGCAGTTTTGTTTATTATCGCATTCACTTAAATAAAAGGTACCCTGGTCACCGAATCAATTGTTTCCTAAATAGTCGAGTCTCTGTAATAATAATTTTACAGAATTCACTTTATCTACGAGAGTCTTCGCCTAACAGTTCACAAGGAATTTGCATTTTGTAAGGATGAGGTATGTTCTTTATGGATTTGCTTGATCTCCCTGTTGAAGCTCAATTTTGCTCAATCAAGCTGCAAAGGACGTTTAATATTTCTTCAGTATCACTTATTAACACATGTATTTTTGGTGATCCTCAAAAACTCTAAAGTTTTCTTTATTTGCTTCTTCTTTTAGTTATATGATTTCTTTCCCTCATCCGCATTTTCTTTTTTCTTCCTTTTTCTCCTTCGATACCAAAAAGCTCTGTGTCGTTTTCTATGACACTTCTGTTGGTGTAGTGCGCGTGTAGTGTATGAAGCAGAATTCACTAACTGTCGTGAATTTATGATCGCAATATACCCTTTCCTGTTGAACTTGTTCTTATGTTTGAAGATCCCAATACTTTGTATCGTTGGTTTCAGATAGTAGCCTTGCAATTGCACATACTTCCATAATATACTGGACATTGCTGGCCTTGGACTGCACAAGGAGGGGATGGAAACACAATAACTTGTACATATCGATTTCTGCACATGCCGAAAATTGAGAGCTCTTTTAAAACTGCCACAGTTAGACCCACGTACTGTCCTCGAATCACGAACCATATCATACGCCCTTGGTTCGTGATTTGTGGCATTCAGTGTTGCCATACTATCACGAGTTACTCTGGTTAATCGACACATATAATGTGATGGAAAAATATTCGATACGGAACGATGTGATTCTAATCAAATACGTTTCGAGATTTTGCAACAATCCCTGCGCACGCGCGTAGTTTCTGGGATCCGAGCCTCTACATTTTGGCATCAAGTTCAGGAAAGAATGTCCCGTACGTTATAAACATGTTTGTACAATTGATGTAAGATATCCACCAGATGATTCATTTTCCTTTTCAATTAAACCGGATCACAACTTTGACTTTCACACACCAAGTATCTAGAATTTCCTTTTTTGACTCGGATAATGCTTTTATCCATTGATGTTTGCTCAAAAAATCTCCACTCATTTTATCGGAAAACTGCATTCTTTGACTCTCTTCAGGAGAAATTCTCGTTAACTTTGATATTGTTTTTTGTTTATTGTTTATTCTTTACGATGGTACTCATAAATGGAAACATATTAAACAAGGATTTCTACCAAATTTTCCAACATTGATTAGCTACAAGTAATATATCCAATGGAAGAAAAAATTCTAATAACAAACTAATAGTATGGCTATGGGCAGACCTTTAGTCCAGCAAGATGCCAAAAAAAATATGTTGGCGAACCTCTGCTGTTTGAAGTCGTGGCGGATTGAACTTCAAAACTTCCTCTTACATTTCAACTCCATAAACCAAAATATTCACTATAGGGAAAGAAAGGGCGAGATGCCTTGGCATCATGGAAACTAGGCACACACCTTGTAAAGAAAACCAACACTCGTTGACAGGTAACCTAAACAGTGGATCAAATCATCATCCAAACCAGAAAAAGTTCTCATAAAAACTGTCTGTGAGGGCCAAGGCAAATAGTGTCAATAATACACTAAACTAAGTAGCTATAAAATCCTTGTGTGATTTCAGTTACTTGAATTTAATCAATTTGATACTCGCATATCAAATTTAAACAAGAATGATGCGAGCACAAAGACATGGAAAAGATATAAAATAGGAGGCTAAGAGCCTAACCTAGTCCGATACTGATCATTTCTCATAAAACTAAAGTAGAACATATAAAATATATAAAAAAGAAAAATTTGGTTCAAAATCACTTTAGTCGGCGAACCCCAAATCAAACATCAAAAGATATTGCTCCAGAACTGTTGTTAAGGCCCTTGCTACATCTGAACTCTCAGAAAAGTATCACAAAAAAATTAAAAAAACAAAACAACATTTGAGTTGGAGCATTGTTTGAGGATTCAGGTACTTAATGTAACATAAAACACTATTTTAGTTGTTATCTAGAAGGCTGAGAAATTGACAAATAAACGAATTTTCGTGGAGGGAATAAGACCAATATACGACCACCAAAAAGACGGAAGTCGGACCTCAGGGTCGCAGGAACAAAAACGAAAGAAAAGGGTTTAACGTGGGTGAAACAAGCTGTTAGATTTCTCAAAGGAGAAGAAGAAAAAGAGTTTTGATTTATTTACCAAGGAAGATTGAATTGTAAGTATTGTACTGAGAAAACTGCTGACAGCCCGATATCTATCTTTGACTTTGAGAGTGAGAATGGTGCGGTGTTACGTCTTTCCAGTGTTACTATATGGTCTTGAAGGATGGACACTGAACAAGGAAACATCGAAGAGACTGGAATGGTTTGAGTGACGATTCCAGTCAGATTGAGTGAATCAAATTATACCTAGACAAATTAAAAAGAAATACAAACCTGCATTTCGAGTTCTAATGTGGATACCATCGACCACCGAAAGGACTTTTAGAAATCTTGCAATCTGGCAAACTAGAATTTTTTGCATGATTGTAGTGTTTACTCAGCTACCAAGTAATCAGGATGACGGTATTCCATCTCCCTCATTCCATTAGCACACGGTATTCCACCTCTAACGAGCCACCCTGGATATTTTTTATACCGTAGTGACCGGAACAATTTCCCTAAACATGTTGATTGATTTGATATAGGGGAAATGTTTTAATGTGGATTGAAGCTTGAACGAGCAACCCCTTAAGAGGGGGCGCTTCAGCCCTTCAATATTCAATAGGGAAGAGGGATAGAAATATACCTCATTTGAAAGGTTTTGGAAGCCTCTCACTGTGTAATTGACAAATTGTCTTCACAAAAGTAATTTTTACCTAGTAAATTCAATACAATGTTAAGAATGAAAAACGTGAAATCTGTTTCACATTTTATGAAATTTGATATTTTTAAATCCAACGTTTAATCGTCTGTTGTCCATTGACTTCCATACTATCCTGACTGAAAACTGTCTCTAACATGGTTAACAGCGTAACTGGAGTTTTTCCATCATCAATGGATCATTTGTAATTTCCAACATATCAAGATAACATTCGTCGTTTAAATTACCAGAAATAAACAGAGATTTAAATAGATTGTCTCCCAAAATTCCTTCCTAAACATTCAGTGGCTCAGGATATTGAGTACGACTTTCTCGGAATACCTTGAGGCTTTGCGTCGCTCCCAAATTTACAGTTAGTGCACTCATCAGCAAAACTAATGTTGTATAAGAAGTTTGGGTTATAGTTGATACGCTGGGCCATAATTTCGCAAAACTCTTGATAATTGTCGAGACTGTGTCCATTTCTTCAAAGTCAGCAAGTGACTCTAGATGCTGTCCTTTTGCAAGCCATCGAAAAGCTACTAGAAGTTAGTGTATTGAAGAAACACTCTAAGAACTGTGCCTTTAATCAGACAGTGCAGGCTTTCACGAGAATCAAGATGAATAGAGATGTATATAGAAAACCAAATAGATGTATAGTTAGTGTCAAGTTTTGTTGTTTTGTATTTAATAAGGTTACGATACTACAGATGTCCAAAAGAGACAAAAAAACAAAACAACTCTTGTCATTCCTCGCAGCTGCGTCAACGTTTCGATGCGGATTGGCATCTTCATCAGTATTTGTACTTATGGTTTTTGAAGTTTGCAATCCTTGTGCTCTGGCCTGTTTTATCAAGGGGAAGGTGTCCTTTCCGTATGATGCGATGATGTTTTGGTATGAGAGCATTTTTCTCCTGCTCTAAATATTCTGAATAGCTACATATAACAAGTTGCGTCGTTTTTGGAACTTGAGAGTGGGTGATTTCCTGAGTTAAGATACTACAGATTCTTTTTTTTTTAACTACCAAAGAGTTCAATTCTGTTTTCCCGATTATCTATTTGCTCGCGTGTTTGGTCACAAAATTTTTCTAATATTCGATGTTTAAAATTACGCCCAACCTCCACTTTGAATGTTCCCAGCTCGACATTTACAAAAAAAGTTTAATATAGAACCGAAAGTTTTACTCAAACCCAGCTAATTACTTTCTATCGTGGAGCAAAACAAACGGTGCACACGACTTTTCTCCATTTAAATTTATTTTTCAAAATGGCGTCCATTAGACCTCTTGACTGCTAACTCCTCTATATGTACGTCTAAAAATAATATATTTTTACTCTGCAAAAACGTTAAAAAAATTGAGTGTGAGGGGGTGGGATTTTAAGGCACATGAATAAGTTTCAATAAATACCCCACAAACCGTCTCTCAAAACTCGTCTACTTAGGCACCTTAATCACCTCTGCAGAAAATTATTCGACCAAATAACGCATCTAATTTAAAAGAAATTAATGAAACCCTTTTTATCAAGGCCATCCATCCTCGTGGTACGGGCTCATGCAAGCCGGTCTTTGTTTTTAATGTCTTGGTGATTTGGGTCTTTGAGGCTGCTTAACCGCACCGCAAGTGAAATATTTCGGGGTTCTCGGAACTGGTGCTCTTAAAAATCGTTAAATAAAGGACCAAATAATGAATTCTATGGTGCAGTTGAACGGACAAAAGGGAACAAAAAATATTGCATTGCTCTTTAATGAACGTTAACTCCTACGGTTTAGATGAGATCAGGTAGAATGCGAAGGGTAAATTGCCACTGACACAACAATGAAATGTGTTATAGGCACCCCAGTGGCGTAACAGTCTGCCTTTTTTAAGTCATAATGTACACCTCATGGATTCTATGCCATAGTCTATTAAGCATGGTAAATGGAAAGTTCAAAGTAAGGGTGTTCTTACGTGCGGCAACTAGCCTGGAAACTATCGTACCGCATATAAGTGGATAAGATCCTGGAAAATACCAATTCGAGCGTAATAAAGGATTAGAGCGAATATGTTTGAGTATGAGACGTAATCGCGGCATTGAGCCATGCTGGTTGGAGGAGCATCAATAATTCAATTATCCTCACTCAAAGTATCCAACATTCCGTCGTTATTTATAGACGAAATGTTTTGCCAAACTTCGGCGCGAATTCTTCACTTCCCGAAAGGCACCTATCCTTTAACATAAAGATTGATATCTCGTTGGCGATAACGAAAGGGAAAGCAAAAACCTGTACCCAAGACCAACCAAGTATCGGCCATCATCATCAAGTGAAGAATTCTGAGAAATTGTATTATTGCAATTATGAGCAGCGGGCCTATAAGCGGCGGTGGTGGTACCAACAGACGCCGATTACCTGGCGTACCCTGGATGACTTTTAACGCAATTTTAAAGTGGCATATTTCGTGATATGGGTACGGCCAGATGCCTTTTGTTCACCATTTGCCTTCTTCAGTTCAAGACGGGGTGTTTTATCGTTTTAGGAGTTTTCGTATTAGGAATATTTTCTGCCTCACAAACGTTATAAAATATGGTTGTGCCATGGTAACACTGATGATAACACATTATCTATGTATGTCATCCAGAGAACTTTTTGCAGATATTAACACAAAGGTTATTAATAAAAGAATAAACAAAAAATTACACATTTATGGAAAAACTGGCAATTTTTCGACGTTTATTCAAGTCATGCTTAACTCAAAATTATTCTGGTTGCACAAAATTTGAATTTACTTGTTTTAGCTATTGGAATAAGTGTGACAAACTTCTTGGTCTCACTTCTTAAAAAAAAAACACAAAAAAATGGTTAATTTTTACATTATTATGCTCACAACTCACAGGCCCACAAAAAAAAGCAAAACCCCGATCTTCTGCCATACGTTTACCACGAAGCAATCGAATTCTCTTTTTCTCCTTTCTACTTATAATGCCGTTTCGACTTTACACTGACCTTGGTTATGTTGGGCGCACTAAATTATTTGCAGGAACGAAGAAAAAAACCGAAAGTGAAGAAAAAGACCAAATCGACATTGTTGGGCGTCTGGACCGTATATAGGTCGGTGGTTATATAAATGTGTTTTGGTGTCGGAGTTGCCAAGTTTACAGACATTCCTATTGAGTGATGAAAATTTCTCTTCAAATTCTATTTATAGCGAGATTCATCAACATGGGACAGATCAGACATATTGAAGAAAATCAAAATTCTAGTAGTTCTTCTCCTGAGTTCAGGTTCTTCAACGAAAGCCTAATCGTAATCCTTAGATTAATGTCTATGTCAGAATTTGGTTCTTGATCTTGACGCCTGTACCTCGTAACGACACAATAGGTTATTTCCTTGAACACCAGTCTACTGGTCCTCCATCAAAGAAGATTACAAACCCATTAGTACTTTTCCTGAATTCAGGTTCTTCAGCGAGGTCTAAATTACAATACGCCACAAGGTCTAAGTCAGAATTTTATTCCTGAACTTGACACCTGATCTCGATATCAACAAAATAGGCTGTTTGCTTGAAGAATACCAGCTTACCGGTCCTCCACCAAACATCATAGAACCAGCAGTTCTTTTACTGAATTTAGGTTCTTCAGCGAAGTCCAAATCAATACGCTACAAGAACTATATCAAAAGTTTGTTTTAGATCTTGACTCCTGTACCTGACGTCGTCAGAGTAAGTCGGTTCTTAAAAAGTCGGTTTACTGATCTTCCACCACATAAAATCACAAACATAGTAGTGTTTTCTCTGGATTCAAGTCCTGCAGCAAAGTTCGATCCTGATACGCTACGAGATCTTAGCAGAATTTTGTTCTTGAAGTTGATTCCGTACTTGATAACGACACGAAAGGTTGTCACCTTGAATACCAAGTACTGGTCCTCCACCAAAGAAGATCACAAATCCAGTAGTCTTTTTTCTGGTTTCAAGTTTTGCTGCGAAGTCCAGTTTACATTATGCTACAAAATTTAAGTCAGAAGTTTGTGCCTGAACTTGATTTCTGCATTCAACAACGACTTAATAGATTGTTTCCTTGAACACCAGCTAACAAATCCTCCCTAAAGAAGACTACAATCCCAGCAGAATTTTTTCTGGATTTAGGTTCTCCAGCGCAGCCCGAATCATAATACGCTACAAGATCTGAGACAGATTTTTGTTCCTAAACATAATTCCTCGACACAATGGGCTGTTTCCTTAAGGAATGCCAGCTTTCCTCCACTAAAAAAGATCACAGACCCAGTAGTAATTTTTTTTGCATTTAGGTTCTCCATCAAACTCCAAATCACATTACGGTACAAGTTTTTTCCTTGAACACCAGTTTACTGAGATTTCTCCAAAGAATATCATAAACCCAATAGTACTTTCTCTGGATTCAGTTTTTGCAGCGAAGTCTGAATTACGATATGCTACAAGATCTTAGCAAAATTTTGTTTTTGTTCTTGACTTTTGTACTTGGCAACGACCCAATAGGTTACTTTCTTAAACACCAACTTGCCGGTTCTCCACCAAACAAGATCACAGACCCAATAGTGTTTTCTCTGGATTCAGGTTCTGCAGCAAAGCCTGAATTACAATATGTTGCAAGATTTTAGCGAAATTTTGTTTTTGATCTTGACTCTTGTACAACGACCCAATAGGTTATTTCCTTAAAATCAGCTTGCTGATCTTCCACCAAAGAAGATCACAAACCCATTAGGGCTTTATATGGATTCAGATTGTGCAACAAGTCCCAATCACAATACGTTCACACGTTCCCAAAAGAAAATACCATGTGCCTTTGATTCCTTGACGGATCTTAGAATTAGATTTTCACAGCAATTGTCTTGTCTGGCTTTACTTGATAGGTACAGTATTCTTTCGATGGCTTCTCTATATGGAAAATATTTCCTGTTTTAAGCTTCCTTTATTGTATTGTTGGGAAACATCATTATTTGAGCTGTATTATCCTCCTTTTAACGATTCCCTTTGCATAGCTCTGCTGATTCTGCTGCCAGATAACTGGATATAAATTGTATTTTTAGTTATAAAATATGTTTGTCCTTGTAAATCAAAGTCCAAGTCTAAGTCACATTACGGTACAAGTTGTTTCTTTGAACACCAGATTAATGATCCTTCACCAAAGAAGATCACAAACCCACAGGTTTTTTTAAGATTCAGGTTCTGCAGCGAAATCTGAATTACGATATGCCACAAGATCTTAGCAGAATTTTGTTTTTTGATCTTGACTTCTATACTTGACAAATACCCAATAGGTTATTTCCTTAAACACCAATTTGCTGGTCCGCCACCAAAGAAGTTCACACACCCATTGGTGTTTTCTGTGGATTCAGGTTTTGCAGCGAAGTCTGAATCACGATATGCTGCAAGACCTTAGCAGAATTTTGTGTTTGATCTTGACTTCTGTACTTGACAACGACCCAATAGGTTATTTCCTTAAACACCAACTTGCTGATCTTCCACCAAAAAAGATCATAAACCCATTAGTGCTTTCTCTGGATTCAGGTTCTGCAACAATTCCCCTTCACAATACCTTCACACGTTCCTGAAAGAAAATTCCATGTGCCTTTGTTTGCTTGACGGATCTAAGAGTTGGATTTTCACAGCAAATGAAAAGTCTGTTGTGGCTTTACTTGATAGGTACAGTAGGCTTTCGATGGTTTCTCTAAATGGAAAAAATTTCCTCTTTTAAGCTTCCTTTGTTGTATTGTTGGAAAACATCAGAATTTGAGCTGTTTTATCTTCCTTTTGACTATTCCCTTTGCATAACTCTGCTGATTGTGCTGCCAGATAGCTGGATGCAAATTGTATTTTTAATTACGAAATATGCTTGTCCTTGGAAATCAAAGTCCAAGTCCAAGTCACATTACGATACAAGTTGTTTCCTAGATCACCAGATTACTGATCCTTCACCAAAGGAGATCACAAACCCAATAGTGTTTTCTCGGAATTCAGGTTCTGCAGCGAAGTCTGAACTACGATATGCCACAAGATCTTAGCCGAATTTTATTTTTAATTTTGACTCCTATACTTGACATCGACCCAATTGGTTATTTCTTCAAACACAACTTACTGGTCCTCCACCAAAGAAGATGACAAACCCAATAGTGTTTTCTCTAAATTGAGGTTCTGAAGCGAAGTCTGAATTACGGTACGCAACAAGATCTTAGCAGAATTTAGTTTTTGATCTTGACTCCTGTACTTGACAACGACGCAGTAGGTTATATACTTAAACACCATCTTGCTGGTTCTCTCATCATCCACCTCCTCATTTGCACTTAAACAGAAATTACCTGAACTAATCTGAACTACCCTTAACTAACCTGTACTGGACAACTACCCAATAAAGATGTAAAAGAGCTTGCTGGACCTGCAATAACTTCTTGGATCTCCACCAAAGAAGGTCACAAAGCCTTTGGGGCTTTCCCTGGGTTCAGGTTCTGCAACAAGTTTAATCACAATACGTTCACACGTTCCTGAAAGAAAATTCCACGTGCCTTTGTTTGCTTGACGAATCTTAGAATAGGATTTTCACGGCAAATAAAAAATCTGGCCTGGCTTTACTTGATAGGTCCAGTAGGCTTTCGATGGCTTTCGCTGGCTCTATATGGGAAATATTTCTTGTTTTACGCTTCCTTTGTTGTATTGTTGGGAAACGTCAGTATTTGAGCTGTTTAATCCTCATTTTGACTGTTCCCTTTGCATAGCTCTATAGCTGGATACAAATTGTATTTTCATTTACAAAATATGCTTGTCTTTGTAAATCAAAGTCCAGGTCTAAGTCACATTACGGTACAAGTTGTTTCCTTGAACACCAGTTTACTGATCCATCACCAAAGAAAATCACAAACCCAATAGTGTTTTCTCTGGATTCAGGCTCTGCAGTGAAATCTGAATTACGAAATGCCACAAGATCTTAGCAGAATTTTATTTTTAATCTTGAGTCCTATACTTGACATCGACCTAATTGATTATTTCTTTAAACACAACTTATTGGTCCTTCACCAAAGAAGATCACAAACCTAATAGTGTTTTCTCTAAATTGAGGTTCTGAAGCGAAGTCTGAATTACGGTACGCCACAAGATCTTAGCAGAATTTCGTTTATGATCTTGACTCCTGTACTTGAGAGCGACGCAATAGGTTGTTTCCTTAAACACCAACTTGCTGGTCCTCCACCAAAGAAGATAACAAACCTAGTAGTGTTTTCTCAGGGTTTAGGTTCTGCAGCAAAATTTGAATTACGATTTGCTACAAGATCTTAGCAGAATTTTGTTTTTGATCTTGACTTCTGTTGTTGACAACGACCCAATAGGTTCTTTCCTTAAATACTAGCTTGCTGATTCTCCACCAAAGAAGATCACAAACCCATTAGTGCTTTCTCTGTATTCAAGTTCTGCAACAATTCCCAATCACAATACGTTCACACGTTCCTGAGAGAAAATTCCATGTGCCTTTGTTTGCTTGACGGATCTTGGAATAGGATTTTCACAGCAAATGAAAATCTGGTCTGGCTTAACTTGACAGGTAGAGTAGGCATTCGATGGCTTCTCTATGTGGGAAATAATATGGGAAAATATGGCAAATACTCCTTTTGACTATTGTCTTTGCATAGCTCTGCTGATTCTGCTGCCAGATACCTGGACCCAAATAGTTTTTTTAGTTACTAAATATGCTTGTTTTTGAGTCCAACTGCATAAACACAGTTTTACTAACCTTACAGAGATTTCTTCAGAAGAGAAAATGTATTAGGCCCCTCGTAGGGTTGTGGAACTTCCGTGGATACGTAATCCTGAGGTTCTCCAAACAAAAATGCTACACGGTTTTTCACTGAGAGTCCAAACAAGATGGTCAATGAAGCATTCTATCATTTAACTAAATGTTTCTTCAAAATCTCCCTTTGTATAAATCGACAGAATCTATCTTTGTATCTTCCATCGTTCTTTACTTACTACCTTAACACTTCATTTACTTGTAAGAACTTTTTTCCTTCAGTCACTGATCTTTTATAAATCTCGGTGTTTCATTCTTCATCAGTAACACCTCCTTCACTTTTATTGCTTCTAACCACTTTTGCTGCTCAGTGCTCTCCGAAGCTTCTTCATAAGCATCATGTGTACTTTTCTGGTGGTGTGGTAAGCGTTTTTGACGTTTGTCTTACTTTTTTCTGTAATTGTTCCACTGTCTGTTGCCTTTCATTAGTGTATTCCTGCTCATTTTTATTGCCTTCACCATTTTGTGCATCTTCGTTTGGATGTTCAGGATCTGCTTTTTCTTCATTTTTTCTTTCATGCTCATCATCCATCTCTTCATTTGCACCTATAGAAATTCTTTCATAAGGAAATATTGGAGTGTATACTCAGTTTTGGTTAATATTTTCTATGGTCCCCAAAATCAACATCACATGATCTCCTTTCCTTTGCCATAGTCAAACGAAGCCCATTCAATGCATATCCAATCAAGATGTAATTTGCACTTCATTACGTTCACATATACTCTTGGTTCTGCTAGGTCTATATGAATCCTAGACTAAAGGTTTCTTTTGCATCAACAAAGATGGACCTTTGTTGGTCAGGAGGCAACCGAGGCACAGTAACTGCATTTCCATATGGTGAATTTACAGTTCTTGGCCATTTGGGGCCAGAAAAAATATTTTTATGTACCAAATTTTACAATTTGCAAATTTCAGGATATCCACGGTGAAGCTGATCTAAAACAAACTTGGTAGAGTATGATGACGTTGACCACACTGATATTTTCAATGCTCTAGTAATAATATCTAATGATTTTATCAATTATATCGGCCTTGAGTTTGTTTTGGAGAACTTAATACATAATGCTCTTTTAGGTCCACAGAATGAATACAAGGGCCAACTCGGTCAAGTTGAAAGCGCTGAGGCTTAGATTTGAGGAGATGCATCAGTTGAAGTTATACTTCCTGTTCCTCTTCTTCAGTATGTTCCTTTCTTTGGTATCGTAAAGCTGGTCAGAAGTGATTCTACTACTTTACTTCTTCACTAAACCTATCTCAATCCATTCATTTCTTTAGTCACCGAATAGTAGTTTTTGTGGAAGTTGCAGGTCCGTACTGATTTCTTTTTTATAATCATCCAGTGTCAAAACTAATTTGTGTATCACAATATGCGATGATGTAAAAGAAAACAATTTCTTAACACAAATCAAAGCCGTATTTGCAACCCTAAACTGGATGAGGGTACCTCTAAGGCAAAACATCGAATAAAAAATTGGCAGAAACACTATACTCACGGGGTGTTCATTAGAAAAGGTCATCTAGAAGACGATACATTTTTGAAAGAAATTGATGACAAAATCAAAGTAAATTAATCGTTGTTCCTTCATCCGCTAGATGGCGTTTTCAAATTAACATCCCTCCAGTTTAGTGTTTTTCCTAATAACGACCGAAAGTGTTTATTTTTTGACAAAACCTTGCAAGTTTACCCACCAACGAACAGAGCATACACCTTTGAATTATAATGTTTCAAGTATTCGTAGACTCGTAGATAATCCGACAAGCTGCAGGTTACCTAAAGCAGCTTAAGCGACAGCAGCCAATGCAAATCTGTTAAAATTTAGAATTGCAGCACAAAGGACTTTTTCAAAAGGTATGGAAGGTTTTAGCTAGATATATAAAACTAATGAGTGGTTAAAATGGCAACAGAGGCCCTAAATAGAAAAAAAAAACAAAGAACAATGTGTTACCATATAATAGCCACATGTCTCGCTAGAGGGCAAAACAACAGCATCTGCCGCGTTGCCAGCACGTGCTCGTCAATATAGGTGAGCAACTCCCAAATTTGTGTGCTTTTTCGAAAATGCCTTTGAGCAATCGTTTAATTATACACGCCACCCTTCAGATTACTATTCGATTTTGTTACTTCTTCTTGGAAGGGGATCTAAGAACACAGAAAGGGACTCCTTACTAATCCGTTTTCTTCATAAAAGAAAGGGCAGTTGACTGCTTATATGAATCTTTAAAACGCATACCTGGCAGTAAAGATAATTTTGTTTTTTTATGGTTCATCATTTAAGAAGACATGTATTTGCCATTCCGGTCCTGCAACCATTACGTATTCTTCCACCATATGCTAATATTACTAATTTATTATAACTACAGCTATTAAAGCCTTACCCTTTTCGATTTTCTAGGAAATTTTTACATGTCGGTAGTTTTAATTTAACATGAAACACTTATTAAAATTTTTTTTGTCTGGTGCAGTTCCTCTTTTTGGGTCGACTTCACCTGCTTTTATAAAATTCAAATTAGAAGTCGGTTTTGGGAACGGATCGTTCAAGATCTCAAAAGTACCTACCTGTAAGTTAGTACGAGTAGGTTTTTGTCGGAGTTAAAGACAATGGGCTATTAAAACGTTTTAATTGGGTTGTCTTTTCGGTTAGAATTTTTCCTCTGAAGCAATTATGCGATTTTAAGGTTTAGTTGTTTTTTTTTGTGTAGATACGACACATATTAGAGAAAACTTTTGCGTTTCTCATATTTGGTATTATTGCTATGTTATATTACACCCTGTATAATAGTATTCTTTTAAAATTATCCCGTCTGCATTGCATACAGTTTGGCACTCGAATTTTCGGTTTTTATGAGCTATGGACGCTTGTGGCGCCATTCATAGAGCTGAAGTGTCACCAGGCCAAGACACAGTACCCCAATTAGGCTTATCTTTGGGTGCTAGAAAAGTAGTAAATGTTATCGAAGGAACTTGTAAGTAGGAAATTGCGATAATAACCAAGGGTTAGCACAAAAATATTTATTACGAGTACTATGTTCTGCCAATCGTAGCTATTTAACGTGTTAGTGAGCATGTCTTGTGATGTTTAGGCAGCTTCAAACCTTAATAATTGATAAGCTGATCCCTTTATAAATAACTTTCTGGCAAGTTTTTCTGGCTTTTTTTAAAGTTCATTTCCTGACTTCCAGTCTTTGTTGCGATACATTTTCAAAGGCTCACCCTGTATACAACAACGTTGCAGTTATTTGTGGAAATTGCTAGTAAGCGAAAGATATTTTCAGTAGTTGTTGGTGTAAGAAATGAATAGTTATGGTACACATCAATATAATTTCCCCACACCTCAAACAACGTTTCTTTAGTGATACAGAGTGTCCGATAATATACTGACACAAATTATCATATTTTTTTGCAGTAATTTATTATCGAAAATTAGTAAATCTAAATGTTTTGATATAAGAAAGATGTTGTTTGCTTCGTTCACGAGATATTCGAATTATTAATTACGAGACCTACTAAAACGAATATCTACGCAAGATTCAAAAACTTGTTTTTTTGTTACTAGCGCACCCTGTATTTTCACAACTAGCAATATTCGATATAAGCAAGTTAATGCCAAATGTCTTTTTACATGTACTTCTCCACCCGCTCTCCGTTTCTATACTCATGGGACACCCTGTTTACTTGGATACTTCAAATCCAAAGGAAGTGGCAATTGAAGTGTTGTGGTTAGTTCAGCTTCAGAAGGTGGGTATAGTCGCATCGGTTCTTAACTGGCCGGTCCAAAGTCCACTAACCATATGAATCAAATCAGAGAACACAGTGACCAACAAAATGTTTCCTGACGTAAACAATTCGAGGTTAGATTGTCATAGTCATAAGTCGTTATATCAAATTACATTAAGCTTTTTCGTAATGTTAATCGGATTAACTACTCGTAGAATTCGTAGAGTACCATATTAATTCTGGAATTTCCTTTTACTTCAGACTTAAAAATATATCAGATATTAGAAGAATTTGGTCAGTTCCTGTGAGTTACGGTTTGAAAAGATTCATATCATGTCGATTGAAAAGTGAACATTAAAGTTAAGTAATATACATACATAATACATGCGTATCGATATTATAAAAAAATGTTTTTTTTTTGCATTTAAGTATATACTTTCTTTTTGTAGTTGTATTTTTTTACAGAATTTGGAAAGAAGACACGAATGAAGTTTTCATATGTAATATAACAAGTGCATTGAAAACTATCGGTAATTTTTGGACGATATGCACGAATGCAATTTGGGATGAAAAAATTTGGGGTTTTTCTGACATTGAGACATGCTATGACCTTGAGCCAGTTACTTTTCGTTTGACTTTTCGCGATAATTTTTCTGTTGTTGAATATTACTATGGTTACAATTGTTCTATAACAATAGAATATTGGACAAATATTGAATAACAGGTGGTGAATGAAATTCTCATTATAATAACTGATGTACCAATTTATACTATATTATGTTGCATTTTCATCTATGTATATTTTTGTAGATTGAAGCTACTAAACATACATTTTTGTGTGAATTTCTTCCTGACGGTTCGCCCATAACTACCTCGGACATTATCAATTGCGATGAGGCAATGGGCGAAGTGATCTTTCTTGCATCTCCCCCTTGACTGATTTTAGCTCTAAACGCTTCGTGGTATTTTTACTGCCACCGCCATGCTGAAGTGGAAGGACTGGAGAAGGGTTAGAGCATAGTTTTGGCGCACATAACGTATATGTCGCAGAACTTCCTGTATGAATTAGGGCCGTAATGACCTGTTTCCTGTCGAAGTTGTTCTTGTGCTTCGAAAAATACAAACTTAAAAGGTCTGAAAAAATTCAAGTTGAGATTATGGCGAAAATGGGTTAAAAATTTACCCAAAGCGTCTAAAAATGCAAACTAAAAGTTTATGGAAAAGTTCAGGTTAGGCTAAGGACTAAAATCGATTAAAAACGACCGATTTTATCTCAAAGTAGATTTCAAGGTTTTTTTTTTAAATCATGCTAGGATTAAGGCTAAAATAATTGAAAAATTACTGAAAATATATAAAAATACAAACTTGGAGGATTTGGAGAAATTCAAATTGGGATTATGGCCAAAGTGGGTTAAAAATTTACCAAAAGCGTCTAGAAGAGCAAATTTGGAGTTTTTGGAAAAATCCAGGTTAGAATATAGGACTAAAGTCGATTAAAAATGACCCATTTCATCTTAGAAACAAAAACCGTATAAAAATGCTAATTAAAAGTTTATGGAAATGTTCCTGATAGATTTAGCACTGAAATCGATAAAAAACGTCCGATTTTATTTAAAAAAAAAAAAAATGTTTTTGAAAAAAATCAGGTTAAGATTAAGGCCAAAATCAGTCAAAAATTACACCAAGTGTGTAAAAATACAAGCTTGGAAGGTTTTTAGTAATGCAAGTTGAAATTGTGGCCAAAATGGGTTAAAAATTGTCTAAAAGAGCAAATTTGCAGTTTTTGGAGGAATACGGGTTAGGATAAAAGACTAAAGTCAATTAAAAATAATCTATTTTATCTAAAAAAGCAAAAAGAGTCTAAAAATGCAAACTAAAGGTTTATGTGAAAGTAGGGCTAGGACTTAAATCGACTTCGTTAAAAAGGATGTCGTGACCTTCAGAGAGAGCGTGCTCTTCTACTGCTGACTTTTGTGTTTGTCCCAGCCTCTAACTTCTTTTATGTTCCGTAGTTCTCGTGTTAGTACTACGTTTTGGGGTGTCAGTGTATTTATACCTAGCCAGAGCTGCACGAAACTTTGTAAACTCCTGATGCTGGTAGAGGATCCCTCCGATGCTTGCCAATTTGTCTCAGACTCTGTTGTATTGTGGGAGTCGATTTAAAAACACTTTTCATTTTGTTTTTTCAGCCTGCCAATCCTGTGGACTTTGTGAATGTGTGGTAGACTAGACCAAACACCTTTTTCTTCATCACCTCAATTACTAAGTATGCCAATGCTTCTTGCCAAACCTTTGCTATACATGCTCTGATTTAAGCTCATCATCTATATGCTTGTGGTAATACCCTTTTGCTCCAGTCCATATCAATTCTATTGCGGTAAACTGGGAAAACCATCATATCCATGTTCGCACAATCTTTGGTCTGCGCCGTAGATTTTTGTTTTTTTTTAGAGCCCTGTTCACCGACAAAAGTTCCGATCAGTCATTTTTCACATTAAATTTCACTGCTTTCGGTAAATCAAAAGTCTTTGTTCTCTTCTTTGTTCTCTACTTGGTTTCTATGCACTTCCTATCTGCATACTCCTTAAGATGATTCCCAGTGTCATTGATACAGTTTCCTGGATATTTGCTGGCAAATTTCCACTTTTTCTTTCATTCTCGAAATAGTATAATAAATTTAACACTATTTGCTTGGACTAAAAATGGAAAAACCCGAAAATTGCTTAGAATTATTAATTTTGCCTAGTTAGACTATCAGAGTGACATTTATAAATCAAAATGACGGGAAAAAATACACATTTTGGTGACCACTTTAAGCCAGAGACATAAGTGTATCCTATTTTTTCTTGTCTAAATGGTATATATCTGCCTTTTTTATCATACGGCTTGTTTTTGGTCGGTACAAATAAATGCCATGAAAAGAAACAAAAATTTCAAAGTTTGTCTTGATGAATCGTCGGACCCGCCAGTTAAGAACCCATTCGACTATAGTAAAAGTACTTTTAAGAGCTTTTACACCGACGCGCCTTGTTTATGGAGGGGTCATGTTTCATAAATATCTGTCAAATCAGAGATAGTAGGCAGTAAAGAATGTCTTAATTCTGTCGATTTTACTATCTAGGGCGTGACCTTGAAGTGCTTTTCATGAATTGAAGTGCCTTTCAGGCATTGAAGTTTATCCTTTACAGATCGAAGATATGGTTTTGAGTACAAAAAGAATGCTATGGTTGCAACAAGAAGTGCTGTAAACTATTGAGTCGACGAAATGTAGGCAGTATTTAGACGAAACTTTTTCCAACCTCTGGCCTGCTCGCTCGCCCGATTTAACGCCAATCAACTTTCTTTGTGGGAAACGTGTGAGAGAAAAAATGTATACAATGAGACCAACTACTGTAGAGAATATGAAAGATAAAATTTACGGCTCATATGCAAAAACAGTCCTTCTAATAGAAGAAAAATACATTTATTAATACTTTTTGAGTTTTATCACCCTGTGTATATCTGCTTACGAACGAAGGCGAAAGCAGAGCGGCGCTTCGATTCGAGAAACGTAATTGGGCTTCGTGAAAAAAATAAATCTGCAGTTTTGGTGCACAATCGGTTTTGGTCCACCTCTTATACCGGGAGATTCAGATAAATTTCATTTTTTTTTTCATCCAAGAAGCTGAAGTTTGCAATGTGTTTCCATTATTTGAAAGAATAAATCAGAATAGAGTACAACTGTTACGTTGTCATATCTAATCATAATTTTTATATGAGAAGATAGACAACTTGCTGTAATAGCTCAAAAAAAGGGGTAGAAAAGCAGCTCAAAATGTTTTCAAAAAGAAAAAATGTCTACAAAATTATGCTATAAAATATTTTATCTCCTACTTACCATGACAGAAAATCTCTTATTCATTTCATCTTAATGAATGAATAGAGATTATCAATGTTAATAAGAAAGAGAAGATAGCCAAATAAATGCTTTAATAAAATTATCGTAGTTATAAAAGCTTTGAAGGGCATTGTCAAAATATCAACCAAATGAGAGAAAACTTGATCTCAATTGCTAATCTGAACTAACCTGTTAAGTGGGCCCACTGGATGCCAATTTCCTTGGTGGTGGATCCGGCCTCACCACGTTTCTGCAAATTTGGTAACGACGATTCGCGTCCTTAAGCACTTACAATTATGGTGGTTAGCACGTCTGGGACAATGAAACACCCTTGTAACTCGGAAAACGGCCTACGTTTCGACGTATAATTCACTTCATCAGGGCTATAACATTTTATAAAGAAAAATGTGTATTTATATGTATTAGCCAGGGATCGTCAATATTCGTACTTTGTGGTCAGCTGTACAAGAATAGTTAGGTATGTTATCACGTTTGCTCGTTTCTGTTTTGACTAACTAATGCGTTCTTCTATATGTGTTATAGACCTGATGAAAAAGTGAATTATACGTCGAAGAAACGTAGCCCGTTTTTCGAGTGGTTAACCAGCTCACTGTAGACCTGCTAACCACCATAAATGTTTCTGCCAATGTTAGAATCACGGAACAGTCACGTGGCGAAATCGTGGATTTGTGGTTACTGTCACTCAACCAACACTGGTTTCCTGACCGACATGGTGTCATATTGTTTCCTCTCTCTCTCTCTCTCTCTCTCTCTCTCTCTCTCTCTCTCTCTCTCTTTCTCAGCTTAACAAATAATAAATAACTTTAATGTCCCCCTTCCAAAAGGTTTATAGATAAATTCGTAAATTTATGAAAAACTATTTAGTTATTTTTATAATAAGCCTAAACTAAGATTAACTAGATTATCTAAGAAAATAGGGGCTTATTGCCGACTGACTGGTAAAAAAAAGGATACTTAATTTTGTGGTTATTTTTCCTTTATAGTTTATAACGCCACGTACACTAATCGTTCCAGTGTAAGAGCTGGACCTCGACTGATTCATGATATTCAAATTGATAGTGCTTTTATGCCTTGACATGAGGGCTACGGCACAAGCCCTATCTTCCTCAATATGTTGATGTTTTTTCTTCTCAGAGCTCTTCTTGACAGACTTGCCTATAATGTTCGTACAGAAATTCATCTTTTAAGTCATTAAGTTTCCCACTTACAACACTTGTTTAAACCGAAAAAGAAAACGAGGATAACTAACTTTGTGGTTATTTTCTCTTTAAAGTGGATAATGACACCTTCCAGTGTAAGAGTTGTTTTCATGGGGTGACACGAGTGCTCCAGCGAAAGTTTTATCTTTCTTCTTACACAGGGTAGGGTGTGAGAGACGTCTCTTCTTGACAGACTTGGCTATAATACGCCTGTAACAATTCATCTTTTGATCCCACTCACAACAGAAGTTTTAACCGAAAGAGAAAACGAGGATACTTAACTTTGTGGCCATTTTCCCTTTAACGTGGATAATGGCGTATTTCAGTGTAAGAGTTGGACTTTGACGAACTCACAAGAGTCACATGAGGTGGTGTTTTCATGGCCTGAGTGCTCCGAAGAAAGTTTTATGTCATTTAACTTGTTGATGTTTTTTCTTCTTACACAGGGTACGGTGTGAGAGACAGCTCTTCTTGACAGACTTTGCAATTCATCTTTTAATCCCACTCAGAGCACAAGTTTAAACCGAAAAATAACGAGGAAACTTAACTCTGAGGTTATTTTCCCTTTAAAGTGGAAAATAACGTACACTATTTCAATGTAAGAGCTGGACGGATTCACGAGGGTCACATGCGGTAGTGATTTTATGAACTGACTTGAGAGCTACCCTATTTTCCTTAACTTGCTGATGTTCTCTCTTCTCGCACAGGGTACGGTGTTAGAGAGAGCTCTTCTTGACAGACTTGGTTATAATGTCCGTACAGCAATTCAATTTTTATATACACTCACAACACTAGTTTAAGCCGAAAAAGAAAACGAGGATACATAACTTTGTGGCTATTTTCCCTTTAAAGTGGGTAATGGCACATTCCAGTGTAGGAATTGGACTTCGACGCCTCACAAAAGTCACAAGCGATAATGTTTTTATGGCCTGACTTCTTTAACTTGTTGACATCCTTTTTTCCTACACAGGGTACGGCAAGGGGTACGGTGTGAGAGTTAGCTCTTTTTGGCAGGCTTGGTTATAATATAAGCGACTAGCAATTAATTTTTAATCCCACATACAACTCTAATTTAGACCGTTGATATATTAAAGGCGATGTGAATAAAGACTAAGACTAAAGTGTCTTAAACTAACACTAAAAAGTCGTAAATTTATTTAGTTTACGACATACATTGGACGATGATTTCACTCACCACTCACGAGCATCTTTGTAGTGGTGGTAACTCTTTAGGAAAATTTACAAAAGGAATAATAAATTTAAAGTTGCTTTAGTCTTTTTCGAAAGTGGCACCACTACAATGTGCCTGATCCCTGATGACCAGAACTTTCATATCACTACCAAGTGCCGTCTAAAACGAATATCTACGCAAGATTCAAAAACTTGTTTTTTTTTACTAGCGCACCCTGTATTTTCACAACTAGCAATATTCGATATAAGCAATGAAGTTAATGCAAAATATCTTTTGACATGTACTCTATCTCCACCCGCTCTCAGTTTCTATACCTATGGGACACCCTGTTTACTTGAATACCTCAAATTCGAAGGAAGTGGCAATTGAAGTGTTATGGCTAGTTCAGCTTAGAAAGGTGGGTAGTAAAAGTACTTTTAAGACCTTTTGCACAGACGCGCCTCGTTTATGGAGGGCGTATGTTTCATAAATATGTCAAATCAGAGGATAGTAGGCAGTAAAGGATATCTTAACTCTGTCGATTTTACTATCTTGGGCGTGACCTTGTAGTGCCTTTTAGGCATTAAGCTACCTTTCAGGCATTGAAGATTTTCCTATACTATATTGAGCACAAAATGAATGCTATGTAAGTGGCGCCATCTGATGGCGACAGGTGCTTCCACTAGGGCATGCGAGATGATTGTGAAGCGATCCAAAATGAATGCTATGGTTGCAACAAGATGGTAGTCCTAGAGACTATTGAATCGAAGAACTGCAGGTAGTATTTAGAAGAAGCATTTTCCAACCTTTGGCCTGCTCGCTCGCCCGATTTAAGGCCAATCAACTTTTTTTTTTTGAGGAAACATATGAGAGAAAAAATATATACAGTGAGACCAGCTACTGCCGAGAATATGAAAGATAAAATTTACGCAAAAACAGTCCTTCTAATAGAAGAAAAATACATTTATTGATACTTTTTGTGTTTTATCACCCTGTGTATATCTGCTTACGAACGAAGATGAAAGCAGTGCGACGCTTCGATTCGAAAAACTTAATTGGGCTTCGCGAGACAAATAAATCTGCAGTTTTGGTGCACAAGCGGTTTTGGTCCTTATACCGGGCGATTCAGATAAATTTCAATTGTTGTTCAGCCAAGAAGTTGAGTTTGCAACGTGTTTCCATTATTTGAAAGAATTAATCAGAATAGAGGACAACTGTTACGTTCTCATATCTAATCATAATTTTGATATGAGAAGATGGACAACTTGAAATAAGAGCTCAAAAAAGGGGTAAGAAAGCAGCTAAAAATGTATAAAAAAAAAAATCTACAAAATTATACTATGAAATATTTTATCCCGACCATGACACCATGTCCGCTAGGTGGTAACTCTTTAGGAAAATTTACAAAAGGAACAATAACTTTAAAGCTGCTTTAGTCTCTTTCGAAAGTGGCGCCACTACAATGTGCCTGATGCCTGATGACCACAACTTTCATATCACTACCAAGTGCCGTCTATTTTAAATATAGTTTTTAAGTGCTGTTAGAACATGGCAAAAACCAACATAATCACTTCAAAATAATTTTTTTTGTTTAATAAAGTATAGAGTGGTTCGGTATGGTGGCGGTAACTCTTTAATTTTCATCTTGAGGTTAATGTCTCGGTTCAGAAAAACTTTGCAAATATATGCAACTGGCGAGCGGAGGGGGCTAGGAATTTCTGCTTGACCTTTCGACGAAGACAGAGAGCCAGGATCACCGCATTGTTTTTTTCTAATAAATAAGCCCTAATTAGTATTTTGTTAATGTCCCAAGAACAACTAGAAATATTAAATATAGTCCACTAATATTGTTCAATAAGTGATTTTGCTGATTTACTTAACCGTCTCTCTGACAGGGGGTTAATTAGATCCTGTAACGTTCCATCCACTTTCCGATGTACTCTCAAGTTTCTTATCTTTTAGCAGGCGACTAGATCAGAAAAACATGAGATTACCACCTTGCAAATATAACACAAAATGTCTTCTACTCTGTAGTGTTAGATATGGTGATAAATACGTGAAAGCCACTGAGTCAACGTGGCCATTTAAGATTTTGTAACTATAATGCTGCATGGGCATAGTTACAAAATTATTAAAAACTGATCTAGTTATGCTAGGTGCTTGCGATTGTTTATAGTTTTGCTATATTTATATCTGAATTCTGAGGAGGACCTCAATAGAGGCCGAAACGTTGGCAACTTCACAAACGCGAAATGTTTTTTATTTCTTATACCAGCTATTCAACTTTTTCAAAATATTTGAATGTAATTAATAGTTAAATTATTTTTTGTCTTTGCTGACTTTCGAAGCCGGTTGCTACGAGGGCTTTTGTATGTTAGAATTGTATAAGAACACGATTTATTTCAATATTTCGTTTAGCCGTTTGGCTGCTCCTAACATTAAGAAAAGCCCTGACGAAGGTCTGAATACAGATCAAAAAGTTGGCGATTTTCATTTCATGAAAAGTGTCTCTTTTTAATCTAAACAACAGTCTAAATCCTAGAAGAGCTACCTGGAATTTAACCTTTCTTAAGAAACGATTGGGGTATATAATGCAGGTATTTGATTTCTTTACCCATTAAGTAAAACCTTGATGAAGATCTCAAGAATGCAGATCGAAACGAAACGTTGGCAATCTTAACATAGTGTGAAATGTCTACTTTTCTTCACCACTTACCATCCACCCATATATTTGATTTCTTTAAGATCCAATCATTGTCACTGAATGCCGGCACCCAAATATTAGATATTCATTATTTTGTTTGACTACTCCAGAGATAAAATGAAGCACCGATGGAGATCTCGATTCAGATCGAAACGTTGACTTTTACATAGCGCAAAATGTCTGTTTCATTTTCTCAAGAATTGATCGGTGTTCTTAATAGGGGCACTCAATTGATATGTTTCGTAATTTCGTTAGACTACTCGACATTTTAAGCAAAGCCCTGACGAAGATCTCAATGCAGAGCGAAACGTTATCTATTTTACGAAAACGTTGCATATTTGTACATAGTGTGAAATGTCTATTTTTCTTCTCCACTTACCATCTGCCGATATATTTGATTTCTTAAGAACCAATCATTGTAACTTAATGCCGGCACACAAATGTTAGATATTTGTTATTTAGTTTGACTACAAAACAGAAAAATTGAAGTACCGATGAAGATCTCGATTCAGATCGAAACGTTGACTTTTACATAGCGCAAAATGTCTGTTTCAGTCCTATAACCAGTAGCCATCTATAGAATACATTTTCTCAAGATTTGATCGGTGTACTTAATGGGTGCACTCCATTGATAGGTTTCTTTATTTCGTTGGACTACCAGACACCTTAAGCAAAGCCCTGATGAAGATTTCAATGCAGGTCGAAACGTTGTCTATTTTTACATAGTGCGAAATGTCTATTTTTCTTTTTCAGTTACTATCCACCAATATAAACTGCTAACGGAAAAGATCGATACAGCAAAATATTTTGTCATTTTTGGGGGTCTGTATCTCGGAAATGCCTTAGTCGAAATTTAAAACCTAAAGAAATTTGGATGGCCGTTTCTTCTACAATCACTGAGGGAGATTGTTCTTAAATAAGTTATTCGCTAAAGGATATACAGGGTAAAGAAAAAAGCAGTGCAAAATGGTTGCATTTCAACCCACTGCATTTGGTAGGTAGCGTAATTTTAGAACATTCATTGTTATGCCATTTAGTTATTACCATATTATATTGGCGTTAGTTGGTATCTCAGGACATGTTTGGCAGTTTTCGGTTTTTTGGCCTACAAAATAAATTACAGGGGTTTTTCAAAAAGTTGACGCTCTTTTGTAAGTCACCCTGTATCGCGAGAATGCGGCAATCGATTTTAATAAGATAAATTATCTTTAAATGATAACTAGTTGAAAAATCAGCGAAGTGGACTCATAGTTAATAAAACAATTTTATTCCATTTTGTACAAGGAAGGCAAAAAATCTAATAAAAACCTGATTAAAATTTTGTTTACTACGATGTCATGACGGGAGCCTTAACTTTAAGGCTCTTTTTGTAATGACATTTAAGAGGTATGGTCGATATCTCGAGACGGTTTTGGCGGTTTTTGGTTTTTCGCCTGCTAAATCAGTTACAATACAAGGTATCCTGAAAGTAACTCGGAAATCCCTATGCAAAAATAGGGCACAATGTTCATACAAACAAAACCCGCAAACGCTTCGTATCCGAGATACAGGGTGTTGAATTGTTCTTTTTTAATTTTTTCTTTATAGCTCTTTTAGTTTTTGAGATATTTAACTCAAATTGTGATTATAGGTAACCAATTATAATCTACCTCATTGGATATACCAACCGCTACCCAAAATCGATAGGGTCTTATTTTTTTTCGCGTTGTATCCCTTTTACTCTTACAAACTTTTTTGTAGCACACCAAATCGTTTTTCCTTAAAAGTCTGAATTCTCTATTCAATTTAGAAACTTTCTTGCCTCTTGCCTTGTCTTTTGAGAAATTTGTAAAAGTGTTTAGGAATGCACATAATTTTTCCATAAGAAATGTCTGTTTTCTGCGTTCCTATTTAAATTCCTAGATACTGATGAAAAAGAGTCACTTATGGAAAAGGTTTCACTTTTGCAAATTTCTCGAAAACGGTGGAAGATAAGACAAGGATGCAAGAGGCAAGAAAGTTTCTAAATTGAATATAGAATTCAGACTTTTGAGAAAAAACGATCAGTGGCGTGCCAGAGAGAGAGAGGTGCGCGAGCGAGAGATTTTGGCTACCGATTGATATCTCCAACGATGTAGATAATAGGAACAGGTTTACGGGTATAGGACTGAATAAAACCAACTCTCGTTAAAAAATTGCCGACGTTTCGATTGTATATTACAATCTTCTTCAGGGCTACAAATATAAAAAAGAAATTGCACAGCAGGCCTACAGAATAAATGTTTCGTAAATGTTGTAATTGAAGATTTGTAGCCCTGAAGAAGATTGTAACATACAATCGAAACGTCGGCAATTTTTTAACGAGAGCTGGCTTTACTCAGTCCTATACCCGTAAACCTGTTCCTATTCATTGGCAACAAGGACGTTAACCACATATGATGTAGATAATAAATGGTTACTCATATTCATAATTTGAGATAAATATCTCAAAAACTCTAAGAGCTATAAAGAAAAAAAAATCAACATCCCGTATATCGGAGACGAAGCGCTTGCGGGTTATGTTTGTATGAATATTGTGCCCTATTTTTGCCTAGAGATTTCCCAGTTACTAACAGGATACCTTGAATTGTAACTTACAAGAAAGCTCAAACTTTATGTAAACGCCCTGTAACTGATTTAGTAGGCAAAAACCAAAAAAAAAAAAAACGCCAAAACCGTCCCGAGATATCGACCATACCTTTTAAATGGCATTCCAAAACGAGCCTTAAAGTTAAGGCTCGCGTCATGACATCGTAGTAAACAATTTTAATCAGTTTTTTATTAGATTTTTTGCCATCCTTGTACAAAATGGAATAAAATTGTTTTTTTAACTGAGTCTACTTCGCTGATTTTACAACCAGTTATCTTTTAGAGATCATTTATCTTGTTAAAAAGGGCTGCGCCATTCTCGCGATACAGGGTGACTTACAAAAGAGCGTCAACTTTTTGAAAAACTCCTGTAATTTATTTTGTAGGCCAAAAACCAAAAACTGCCGAACACGTCCCGAGATACCGACTAACGCCATTAAATGTCGTAACAATGAATGTTCTGAAATTAGGCCACCTACCAAATGCAGTGGGTTGAAATGCAACCATTTTGCAGTGCTTTGTTCTTTACCCTGTATATCCTTTAAAGAATAACTTATTTAACGTCAATCTCCCGCTGTCATTCTAGAAGAAACGATCTTTCAAAATTTCTTTAGTTTTTAAATTTCGGCTAAGGCATTTCCGAGATACAGACCCCCAAAAATGACAAAAAAATTTGCTGTATCGATCTTTTCCCTTAGAAGGTTTAATTTGATTTGCTAAAAAAAAAAAAGCATCGTTGGAGATTTCGATTCAGACCGAAGCATTGACTTCTACATAGCACAAAATGTCCGTTTCACTCCTATAACCACTAGCTACCTATAGAATTCGTTTTCTCAAGAATTGATCTGTGTACTTAATGGGGGCACTCAATTGTTAGGTTTCGTTATTTCGTTAGACTACCCGACACCTTAAGCAAAGCCCTGACGATCTCAATGCAGATCGAAATGTTGTCTATTTTTACATAGTGCGAAATATCTATTTTTCTTTTCCACTTACCATCCACTGATAGATTTGATTTCCTTAAGAACCAATCATTGTCACTTAATGCCGGCATCCAAATATCCGATATTCGTTATTTCGTTTGACTACTCCACAGATAAAATGAAGCACCGATGGAGATCTCCATTCAGATCGAAACGTTGACTTTTACATAGCGCAAAATGTCTGTTTCAGTCCTCTAGCCACTAGCAATCTATAGAATACATTCTCTCAAGAATTTATCGGTGTATTTAATAGGGGCACTGAACTGATAAGTTTCGTTACTTCGTAGTATTACCGGACACCTTAAGTAAAGCCCTGACGAAGTTCTCAATGCAGATCGAAACGTTGTCTATTTTTACATAGTGTAAAGTGTTGGTTTTTGTTCTGCACCCACCAACCACTGACATATCTTCTTTAGAACGATCGGTGCATCTACTTAATGCAGGCACCCTCATGATAATATTTACCCAATAAAGCATTGCGTTAAGGGTAGGTCCGAGTTGGGAACTTTTCTAGGAAAAGGGTGCTAGGAAAGAGATGGTTGATATCAGAGTCTTGTAATGTAGAAAGAGATAAAAATGGGAATGTTGAAAATTTTTAGAAACTAAGTGTATTCCGCGACGTATGGGCATATTGGCATCCAAAGATAAAATCGCTGGTAAATAAATAATAGCAACTAGCACTAACAGTAAACTATGGAGTAAAATTATTCATAAGTGACTACATAAAATATTACGTAGTAAATTCTACCTACGCTTATGGTCCCCAATCTGAACGTAGTCTAGTCTGTAGCCACGTAGATACTGCCTACTGCCGGAACGTTGCGTTTTGCTAATTCTCCCATTCTTCTTGTTTCAGGAATCCTCTCCAACTTTGACGCTAATATCGTCAAAGGTAAGCAGGCCATGCGACCGCAGCGTTGTCCAATCAAGGTGTGTGTAAATGTGTGCTTAGTCGTTTCGTTCTCTCACTACTTTTACATACAACCAATGAAACTACCGATACCGTACCGACACAACGAATGCATTTTGGTTGGTGTGTTATAATGCTGCTATTCCTCTCAAATCCTATTATTTGCACCACTCAATCTACTTCTCTTCTTTAGTGCACCTTACTCCGTTTTTTTCTTGGTTTTGCGTTTTGTAATATTGTTGAATGCGTTTAAGTGGAAGTTTATGATGAATTTCATTTTTTTTTCTCTACTTTGTCTATTTTGTAATTCAAAAAAGGCATCTTCATAATACATAACTGTAAACATTGGTGGGCTACAAAATGTCAGGTATCTAGTTTACCCTCCTGAGCAAGTTATATGCATGTCGACATACACAGATAATTAAAGTCGTAAATTAGCCAAGACTTAATATTCCAGCTCACAGTACTACAAAGCACGTACAATGATGTTTTAAATTTAGATTTTTAATGCAGCTGGAGCTGTGTAATTTATTATTCCTTCAGCCTATTTAAAAATACTCTTTTGATTTTTAAAACAACATGTTTTTCACTTTAATTGCCGAATCACTAAAATAATACTTTGTTCTAGTCGTTGTGGAAATAATTAGGCCAACGTGGCTTCGATTCCACATACCAAATAGTTAAAATTTGGCTTAGACAGTTAATATTTCAACTCCCTTAAGCAATAAATTTTTTTCCAAATGTAATAAATAACGATCTAATCGCCGATTGGAATTCGACAATAACCGGGTACTTCGGTGAACTTAAAGAACATGCCTCAGGTTGTCAGTGCACTAGGATGTATGGGGAATCGAATAACGACAAACAACTGTTATACAACAATTCCCGGTATCAACGTAGTTTTATTAGTACTTTCGTGCAGCAGTATAAATGCTTTAAGTGCCTTTAACTCATAATCAAACCACCGACAAAATCTTCTCACACTTGCTAAGTCCCAAAACCATCAAGGTGACCGTATAGAATATTGGGTATGTGTACGGTCATAAATTTAATGCCTACTTCTTTAATATGTCTAAGGTCCAGGTAAGATTTTTGTACCTGTTTTCATCTTAATGTGCCTTTATTCGACAACTTCGATTTTATGCGCCGTGTATGCGATTCTTGAGGCACATTTTGAGCTCCGTTTAGTGAGTCTGTACGACGCAGGTAATGATCTTGGCACCAGCGGCGCCGACTGATAACTTTACCACCTTGTAAAGTGCATCGTCTACCAAAAATTTGCCTATGCAATAAAACACAAAAAGTACCGACGTAGTTATCGACAATTTCATGAATCGAGTATTGCAGCAATAAATTTTTATTTACTGAGAGACTTTGTTATTTTTATGGGCCTTGGTATTGCTACTCCATAATTACGTAGTGCCTAAATTATACCGAACAGGAAACATAAATAACGTTGTATGGCAAAACAAACGGTTTAAATTGATAGGTCTTCGTTTTATCTAGATTCCAAGTATACATTTCAGCATGTGACGCAACTATCTAAAATGCTCTGAATTAATCACCAAAATGATGAAGCTATGAATTATTCAATTTAACAAAGAGAAAATAAGTTATTGTGTGACTTTTTCATGGCATCACTCTCTAATAGCTCTTAGCTTTTTATAAACGACCTAAAATGGCTTCGAGTTATTTCCCATTTTTTTATATATTGAGTTGCAGGTACCTCCAAATAGGCTAAATAACAATGCCTAACCGTAATTATTAAATGTTAACATGATTGGTCTGAAGGTTTTAGAATCAAAACTGCTATCAGCCAATGGGAGGAGGGGGCGTGGTTATGCAAACATTCAGGAAAGACAATATTGTTGCAAACTTAGAATTTGAATTCCATCGCAACTTAAATCATTATTTACTTCACAAATATACATATGTAATAACAATTCGCCTGGTACTATTAGTCCACTGTTACATTATTTTTTGCCATTAACACTATAATATAGCTCTCTAATATCGCTTCGTTCTCATAGTCACTTAGACTCGATTCCCAATTAGAATAAAATCAGATTAGCTGAACGCAACGGTGTCTTTTATACATAAAACCTGTAAACTAGAAAATACTCTAAAATTACTTGAACACAAAACAATATCCCTGAACATGTAAATTACATTCAAAATAGTGTAAACAAGGTAATAAACCACAAGACGCACGTCGTATCATTAACAGCTCTTTCAGTCCTTAACAAAGATTAATTCAGTCCGGCCGGCCAGGGCTCGTAACCATTTGCCGTAACAATATACTTCCAAAATTTGAACGAATGTATATTAAAACTTGAAAATTAGAACTTAAATAAAAGCAGAAAGTGCGTCGCAGGAATTCAAATGAATGGTTGATTAGCGGATCGGGAATAATACTACAATTTCTTCGCCGACGTTTCGTCTAATTCATTTAAGCTTCCTCAAGGATTGTAAGAGAAAATTTTAGAGGACTTAAAGTTAAGATTATTGCTTTTCGTGTTTAAATAACAAATTATTAATTCCTGCTTTCAAAAAATTTCAAATTTGAATAATTCCCAAACTTCAAAATGGGAATTATTCAAAAAAAGTTATATTAATTGAGTTCGACGAAGACCATAGAGTGCTTCCCGTTATTGAGGTCATGTGTGAACACCAATAGGGGGTGTAAAGCTTTATAACCGGTTCTACAGTTACTTGCACAACGGCAGTAATCTGATATCGTCAGCGCAAGTCTCTTGGAAGGTAGGACATGGGGGCGAAAGGGCAGTGTGGGAAGTGTCTAGATTATTGACCAGAAAAAAAAACGATTGACTGGGTATTTATTCTAATCAGATTTGTACCAAACTTGAAAACGATGCTCCTGACCCGAAGCATACACTGTTAAAATTTCAGATTCGGATGTTCATTCTAAAGGACACTACCCTCTACAAAAATTTAATAAAAACCAATTGACTGGGTATTTATTCTAATCAGATTTACACCAAACTTGGCACAAATGATGCTCCTGACCCGGAGCATATACCGTTGGAATTTCAGATTCGGATGTCCATTCTAAAGGACACTACATATCAGTAGCGTCAGTCGGTCGAAAAATTGAAACTCCCCTCCCCTTGACCCGTCCGGCCGCCGGGCGGTGCACCACCAAACCGGTTTTGGCCGGTTTTGGCAATGCTTTGGCAGTGCATTGCATGTGTTTGTCCTCTTGTAACTACTCGAGAAAATTCAGGCACGCTTTAGTTTTGGAAATATCAAAAGTGCGGACACGAACTGACGATACTGATATAATGTATTATTCTTTATACTGTGACACTATACCCTCTAGAAAAATGTGATAAAAACCGATTGACTGGGTATTTATTCTAATCAGATTTGCACCAATCTCGGCACAAATGATACTCCTGATCCGGAGAATACACATTAAAACCACCTATTACGGAACTATATATCCTTTGCTAAAGTATGCTATTGTATTCTGGGGAAATGCCAGTAACATAAACATCTTATTCACAAAACAAAAACTTGCGATAAGAATAATCACTAAGTCACGCCCCTTAACTAGCTGTAGAACTATGTTCAGGAAAAACTCAATATTGACTCTCCCAGCCACCTCAATATTTGAGCATCTCATGTCCCTAAAACGAAATTCGCTTCTGTTCGAACGCTATGCAGTTAATCACTCTCATAGTTCCAGGGGCAGTCATTATATGTATAATTACCCACAACACAGATTGACTTTAACAGAGAAACAATCTACATATTTGTGCATAAAGTTTTTTTTAATCATTTGCCGAGGGAGATTCGTGAGACACAGGGTCTGGATGCCTTTAAAAAAATCTTTTCAAGTTCCTCTTTGATATGGAACCATATAATTTTATTGATTATTTCCGGAATTGTAGAAATGTTTGAGATTAGTATGTAATACTGTTGACGTGTTTGAACACAATAATTACTTGTAATTATTTTTTTTTAAATAAATGATGTTATTTATCTAAATATCTAAAGGACACTAGCCTCTAGAAAAATTTGAAAAAAACCGATTGACTGGGTATTTATTCTGATCAGGTTTACGCCAAACTTGATACAGATGATGCTTCTGCGCGGAGGTACACACTGTTAAAATTTCAGATTATGATGTCCATTCTAAAGGACACTACCTCCAAGAAAAATTTGAAAAAAACCGATTGACTGGGTATTTATTCTGATCAGATTTACACCAAACTTGGCGCAAATAATGCTCCTTGTACGGAGCATACACTGATAAAATTCGCATGTCCATTCTAAAGGACGAGAGGACACTTTCCTCTAGAAAAATTTGATAAAAACCGATTGACTGGGTATTTATTCTGCTCAGATTTACACCAAACTTGGCGCAAATAATGCTCCTTGTACGGAGCATACACTGATAAAATTTCAAATTCGCATGTCCATTCTAAAGGACAAGAGGACACTTCCCTCTAGAAAAATTTGATAAAAACCGATTGACTGGGTATTTATTCTAATTAGTTATACACCAAACTTGGTAAAAATGATGCTTCTGACCCGGGGCATACACTGTTAAAATTTCAGATTTGGATGTCCATTCTAAAGGACACTACCCTCTAGAAAAATTTGAAAAAAAAACCGATTGACTGGGTATTTATTCTGATCAGATTTACACCAAAGTTGGCACAAATAATGCTGCTGGCACGGAGCATACACTGATAAAATTTCAGATTCGAATGTCCATTCTAAAAGACAGTTTTTACTTTTTTAAAGGATTTAAAGGACAAAAGGACACTACCCTTTAGAAAAATTTGATAAAAACTGATTGACTGAGCATTTATTGTAATCAGATTTAAACCAAACTTGTACATATGATGCCCCTGACCCGGAGCATGCACTGTTAAAACTTTAGAGTGGGATGTCCATTCTAAAGGACGCTACCCTCTAGAGAATATTGATAAAAATAGATTGACTGGGTATTTATTCTGATCAGATTTACACCAACCTTGGCACAAATGATGCTTCTAACATGATTCCCATATTGGAAAATTTTTAGATTCGGATGTTCATTCTAAAGAACACTACTCGCGTGGAAAATTTGATAAATCCGATTGACCGGGTATTTTAATAAATATGTTTATTTGTTATATTAAACCAAACTTCGCACATGCTCCTAACACGATTCACAGACAGACAGAAAATTTGAGATTCCATTTCATGCATGCCCATTCTAACGGACACTACCCTTCTAGAAAATTTAAAAAAAACCGATAAACCAATTGTGAAAACCCAACAATTTTACCATATCTGTACTTTGCTCCCTTATAAAACGGACTATTTAGATGTCAAGTCTAAATTACAATAATAAAACTATTAAATTAACTATCACTAAATATATCAATATGTTGGCGTGAATTTACACATAAAAAATAGGCACAAAACCAAGTCATTTTAAATCGGCCTATTATTTAAATGCATCCGGCTTTATTCCTTTACTTTTGAGAAATAATACGGTTAAGATGTTGTGTTGTTAGTTATACCAAAGAGTAGATTTTTTTGTAATTTTATGTGTTATTTTATTACAGAAGACCAGTAACAAAATTAGTCACCTCTATCCCCGTGGTAATACACCTTTGAATAAAAACACAGAACGCACCAAATATTAAATGTGCAACCAATTTGGTGTAGTCACTGGGAAGTAGCGTAGATTCATTAATTTTACTAGTGCATATTTACTTTATTTCATTCTAATTAATATTGTTGAATTACCGTTTTTTCGAAACCTGAAAATTCAGCTACATAAAGTGAATAGAAATATTTAAATACATCTAAAAACTAGTTTTCATTTAATTTAATTCCATGTTTCTTAACGACGCCGACGCGTATGGACAACTTCGACATAACCTCGTCCGAAAATCTGGAAACTACTTTAAAAAATCACGTAATTGCAACTTACATGTCGAATATGATTCCCACCACATGCTCAAATTTCCGGAACCAAGCAACTGACGCGTTTCGCGCCAAAAATTTAAAAAACAATTTTCGATCGATGAAATGTTGGATTACTAATATGGAACATGCGTCGCTTGAACCATTTAAGGCAGTATTTGTATTATGATCAGGGCTTGATTTGGTATACATATAAAGATCCCCCTCAGCTGCCACAACTAAACTAGGGCTGTCTTCATCTTAAACTAACCGTAACACACAAAACAGAACTACTCTAAATGCAATAGTAATACAATATACAACATAGATGTACGGTGCTTTATTGCACCCTATCTTTTATGGTTTCGTAGACCATACGTTTTATTGTTTTATGATATATTTTGTTTTTATTATTTTATGCAATAAAGAATGTAATAATATTTTAGATTGTTTTTACTACCTACTCTTTTTACTACATATTTTAGATATTTTACGGTTACCTGTAATTATTAGAAATCTGATTTACATCGACGTTGGTTTTGTAGAAAGTTGCAGCTAAAACTTGCAAACATAGAAAATCATGTAAAGACTTTTCCTTTTTTTCAGTTAGAGTTTAAAGTTTTTTTCAACAATTTGTTTCTATAATAAATGATATTTTAAGTTGCTTTGGTTTTATTTAACTTAACTAAGTACTTTCTATTTTACTGAAAACATTGACATAGATCCATCTAAAAAAATTGGTCTCTCAACTCTCTTAAAAAGTTGCGAAAATGTGATGATTCACTTTTATCATATTCTTCGAACAATTTTAATAGTGTTTTCCCGACGTCCCGAGCATACTTTGTGCTAAGTTTGGTTTAAGTCTAATGAAGCCAAATACCCGGTCAATCGAATTTATCCAATTTTTCAAGAGGATAGTGTCATTTAGAATGGGCATGCAAATCTCAAATTGTCACAATCTGTGAACCGTGTTAGGGTCATCATTTATGCTAAGTTTGGTGTAAATCTGATCACAATAAATACCCAGTCAATCGGTTTTCTAGAAAGTAGTGTCCTTTAGAATGGACATCAGAATCTGAAATTTTATGAAGGTTTGCCATGGGTCAGAAGCATCATTTGTACCAAAATTGGTATAAATCTGATTAGAATAAATACCCAGTCAATCGGTTTTTATCAAATTTATCTAAAGGGTAGTGTCCTTTACAATGGACATCCAAATCTGAAATTTTAAAAATGTATACCCCCGATCAGAAGCATCATTTGTGCCAAGTTTGGTGTAAATCTGATCAGAATAAATACCCCGTCAATCGGTTTTTATCACATTTCTTTAAAGGGTAGTGTCCTTTAGAATGGACATCCGAATCTGAATATTTAACAGTGTATGCCCCGGTCAGAGGCATCATTATAAATCTGATCAGAATACATACCCACTGAATCGGTTTTTATGAAATTCCTCTAGAGGATAGTGTCCTTTAGAATGGACATCCGAATCTGAAATTTTAACGGTATATGCTCCGGGTCAGGAGCATCATTTGTATCAAGTTTCGGCATTGTGGAGGTACAAGGGCTGGATCTAGGGCAGTGCGACAGGGCGAAAATAGATTGAGAGAGCGCAAGGCAAGCTTGTGAAGAACCGCTTTCCAAGTGCTATCGTCCGTCATTCATACCCTTTCAGGAGGCCACTCGGGGGTACTCGTGGAGGTCGGGTGGTAAGTAGTATGGACTACCGGTGGCCTCTGGTGGCAGTAAGTAATGAATAGAACGGAGCGTGCGGGAACTACTATCGGGTAGGGGGTACACCCAAAAGGGTGTTCTCCCCCCCCCCCCCCCCCCCCCGCGCAGTGCCTAAAGTCAAGTTAAATAGTCCTGGATACCTACTGATTAACTCGGTATTTCCTCTACTCGTAAATAGCGTGTTGGCTCCGGTGGAAGTACAATTGTTCCAGACCTGGTCATATTGAGAATTAGAGAGAAACATGTAAATTATTTACTCTCTGAATCCGATTCTGGTAGCTGGTGGGTCTGTGGCGTCGGGGGATGATGTATAGTCCGCCACGTCGTGAGTCGAGTTTTAAGTTATGTCTTCGTTCCATATTGTTGAGGTTGTCTTGTTTCTGCAGCTTTAGTTAGTTGAGACTTTTTGTGAGCTTCTCGGACCAAGTCGAACGTATAGGTCATACGGAGTAAGCGAGATCTGCCTAAGGGTGTAAGGTTTTTGCTTTGCGCACTGAGCAGAAAATCGCTGAAACCAGTGAACTTGGATAGGGTCGTGCCCATAACCAACTGAACTGCTGGAAGTTTCTGTAGACATTCGGCGTGATTCGACTGAATTTGTTTGGGTAATTATGTCTTCAGGTCCCGATACATTGTTCGTAAAAATTGGCGGTTTACATATTAGCTTCTACCAAGACAATGGGTTAACTGTTGCATTAAGGCGCTGACTAATTGACGACTGATTATTCGATGAGTTAGCCAGTAACACAAGTGGTCCCAATAGGTCTATTGCTAACAATTCCAACCTCCGGCCAAAATACTACCACTTGGCCCTTGGTTAATTACATCCCATATCATTCCAGGTTATTAGAGCCAAATTTGTCCAGTGTTCAAGTCCATAATATGCAAAGGTGGGATGGGTCTTAGTGGGGAGCAGAATCAATATGTTTTTAGGAAATCCGCATAGTGTGAAGCAGATAGAAAAAACCATGTTAACCCGGGGACATGTGTTTTAACTTAGCGGCTATCGCTAAAGTAGTGGGGAAAGCGACTGTCTGTCCGTTTCAACGTTTTCTCCCTCTGATCCATTGTCCAGCAGTTCGGTTAGTTATGGACACAACCCTATCCCACTCTAGCCGTTTTAAACCAGCCTGCCTGACTTTCGGCTACGAATTGACAGCTCCTGCAAACGTCATCAGCGTATTCCTGCTCAGTGCACCTTTTGCACCTGTAGGCAGACCTCCGTTACTCCCCGTACGGCTTACACGTTCGACCTAGGTTCAAGAAGCTCAAGAAAAGTCTTAACTAACAAAATCTGGAGAACCAACACGTCCTAACACTATGGAACGAAGACATAACCCAAAACCCGACTCACGACGTGATGGACGTCATCCTCCGACGCCACAGACCCACCAGCTACCAGAATCGGATTCAAAGAGTGTATAATGTAGAGTTAAGAAATATTTGTGCTGTCAGTCGGATGATTCAAATGATAAAACAACATTTTACAGTATATTTAAGAAAATATATAAAATGGTCAAACAGCACTAAAAGTTATGTAAAGCAACTTACACTAGGTAAAACACGACTAATTTTCAACAATGGGCGCCTGTAGGTCTCTGATCGGGATGACACGTCTGTAAGTGAATAAAACGTACCTGAGCAACTAATTTAGCATTTAATAGATCAATATTAAAATGTTATTAAATTATCCCCGTTTGCGAGGGTCAGAAAATGAGAGCAGAAAGACATATCAGAACACATATTAATGTCTTGCATAATATTCATATATGTAGATTGCTGTTATCTTTACAACTTTAAATCATCATGACATGCTCATAACTGAGACATAACAAAACACTTCTGGGCCACTGGTATTAAGGGTCAACTCGCGAAATACCTCAACGGAAGGGAGCTATTATTTATAAAACTATAATGACTCAAAAACACTTCCGGGTCACTGGCATTAAGGGTCAACTCGCGAAATGCCTAACCAGAAGGAACGCTAGCTAGAGTTTTACCATGGTAAATAGTAAAATTGCGCGCCCTAAGGTACTAAGGGTCAACTCGCGACACATTCAAAGCAAAGAGTCAAATTGTCGGCATTTTTGTAGCAGGGACTACAAAATATTAAAAAACACTTGGCACATGCAGACTTGTACATACCATTGACTTGCTCACCCATAATGGATGCAATAGCGTTCTAAACATTTCGCCTTTGATCTTTATTTTTGAAGTTCTGGTAGTTTTTGTTGTAGATAAGAGGATATTTTGCCACCAGAGATGGAAGATTATTATTAAAAACGCTTTTGAATATTTATTGAAAACTCTTTCGCACACCGAACCAGCACCAAAACACTCCAAACAGAAATAAATAAAGCAGTTTAGCCAATAACTTGGCAGAGTTTTCATTTGGTTACAAATACAAAAACCCTAAAAGATTTGACAATCAGGGGCATGCGCAGTTTCGTTTTTACTTAACAATTCTTAAAATCTTAATTCTTAGTTAAAAGTTGGCGAATTTCAAGGTCATTCCTTAAGTCTTAAATATTAAATGTTAATTCTGAAGTGAGTATAAACCGATATTTCACAAATCAATGGGATAACCTCTTCTAACATCATAAGTGTTTAAGTGTTAAATGCTAATTCCTAAATCTTAAGTGGGCATAAACCCACCATTACTCTATGAGCTAAACTCACCTAATTACTTCAAACATGACAACCAGGCACAAAAGAACACACACAAACTTCACTAACTGTAGCAACAAAACTGTTGGTGTGGTGCTTGGTTTAGGTAAAAAGAAAAGGTTTAGGTAAAACGAGAAAGCTCGTTAAGTTTAGTGTTCTGAGAAAGTCATAAGCGATTCTCGCCCTTAAAAGCTCATAAATTAGAGAAACGGTTTGCAGCTAACATCAACAAAGACTTGTTGCTCTTGAGCATAATGTCGAAGATAACATTGGCCTTTCTTTCTTTTAAAAGCTTGATTTTTGTTTCAATATTGGAATATAATTTTACTGTGAAATTACTATTTCTTACAATAATATACATGCTTCACCCTAATCCTCAATGTGACTAGGTCTGGAAAAATTGTACTTCCTCCGGAGCAAACACGCTATTTACGAGTAGAGGAAATACCGAGTGACTCAGGAGGTACCCTTAGACACTGCGGGGAGGAGGGGGATGGAGAGAATTCTGAGAATACCCTTCTGGGTGTACCCCCTACCCGGTAGCAGTAGTTCTCGCACGCCCAGAGGCCACGGGTAGTCCGTACTAGGAAGGCCTCCTGAAAGCGTATGAATGACGGACGACAGCACTTGGAAGGCGGTTCTTCACAAGCTTGCCTTGCGCTCTCTTACTCGACCTTTGCCCTGCTCTAGAACCAGCCCTTGCACCTCCAGACTGCCCTTTCGCCACCGTGTCCTGCCTTCCACGGGACTTGCGCTGACGATATCAGATTACTGCCGCTGTGCATGTAACTTTAGGACCGATTATAAAGCTGGCATTAATACTGAGTAAGGTGTTCATTGAACTGCATTCGATTAATATACCTTTTTTTGGAATTCTCAATTTGGAAAGTTAAATGTTAAAAATGATTTTTGAAGCTTAAATTATCGAGCAGGAACTTATAATCTGTTATTTCAACGTGAAAAGCAATAATCTTAACTTTAAGTCCTCTAAATTTTCTCTTCAATCCTTGAGGAAGCTTAAGTGAATTAGAAGAAACGTCGGCGAAGAAGTTGTAGTATTATTCTCCATCCGCCAATCACCCGTTCAATCGAATTCCTGCGACGCACTTTCTGCTTTCATTTAAGTTTAATTTCAAGCTTTAATATACATTAGTTCAAATTTTGGAAGTATATTGTTACGGCAAGTGGCCACGAGCCCTGGCCGGCCGGACTGAATTGACCTTTGTAAGACCTGTTGATGATACGACGTGCGTCTTGTGGTTAATTAATCTCCTTACACTATTTTGAGTGTAATTTGCATGTTCACGGGTATTCCTTTGTTGTTCGAGTAATTTTAGAGTGTTTTTGTAGTTTACAGGTTTTATGTATAAAAGACACCGATGCGTTCAGCTAGTATGATTTTCTCTCTCATCTGTAGATTAGAGGGTCATATTTCGAGAGCCCATCAAGCTTATCGTTTACTGGGTGTCTTTTAAAATATAGGCCATTTGAGTGATTGATGAGTGGTAGAGCAGATCGTTTTGCCGAAGAAAGCAAGGTACTGTCAAGGCCCTCCCATGCACAAAACTGCCCCGATGGCACAAGCCGATTTCCTTGGTCCCATCACATTTTGTTCTACAGAGAGGTGTTGGATCGCAGGCGTAGGACAAATAGCCACTTCACTTTCTCGAAATCGTCAACGTCTCGACCTTTATTTTTAGGTCTTCCTCAGGGTTTTTTCAGTCAGTGAAGAAGCAACAAACGAAAAACACAGGCCAACGAATCAAAACAGGGAAATCAATTTGATTCGTTGGCCCGTGTGTTTGTTGCTTGGCTTTTACGTGCACCATCTGGATTTTAACGAAAATTTTGGTTTTATGTACTGCCATGACGGTCTGTATATGCTTTGGTGACGTTCTTCACTGACTGAAAAAGCCCTGAAGAAGACCTAAAATAAAGGTCGAAACGTTGGCGATTTCGAGAAAGTGAAGTGGCTATTTGTCCTACACCTGCGATCCCACACCTTTCTAATTATTGATAGGACGCAAAGCGCCATATGATTTTGTTCTACCAGAGTTTATTTTATTATCTCGATTTCTGTGGTATTGTTGATAACTTTAAATGTTCCTTTACCTCTGTTGGATCGTTTGCGGGCTTTACAGTTGGAAAGCGGCGATATCTCCGCTATGGAAGGATTGGTATTACATGTTAATGCTGATTGGCCTGGTTGATTTAGAGTTACGTTTTGTTCGATCGTCAAAGTTTTGGTTAGGATGAAATATCTGTAACAGAAGCAGGTTTTTCCTGGCAAGATTCATCCTGGGCAATTAGCTCTTGGTTATAATACATTCTTAACGGTCCATGTACATCCACATTGAGAGGCTGCGCCAGATGGATACAATAAACAAAGAGAAGAAAGACACAAAGGAACCACTTCATTTTACAGATTCGAAGAACGAAGGCAATGTTTGAAGTGTCTCTTAGCGTTGCGAAGGCCTAATGAACAGTCCATCTTATCCATCCTGTAAAGATCCATAATGGGATGGGATGGATCAACGATTATTTCGAAAGTGACGGGAGTTTGGCAAGAATAGCGACGATATCCTCACCGGGATTAGAGCGGTCGGATCACATCACATAGCTGGAAAGATTTCCAGCTATTCAGTACCGAGGCCAGTTTAAGGCTTTTACACCACCAGTCTACCTGATTTTTGGCCAGGTGCTAAGAGGTCCTGCTATTGTCATCACCGATTTCTGGTCCATTTTGCAAAGCGAAGGCTTCTCGTCTCTGGAGTTTTGCTAACTCTATATGGTCGGCACACCCTATTTGATGCGAAATTACCGCGCAAAATCCCAGGAACAAGAAAACCTAGGGAACGACACAACCTGAAGGTTCAGGCCAAACCTAATTTTAAGCTACTGTGTCCTACACCTTTTTCAATAAGTAACAAAGGCATGGATCAAAACTCAACCCAGGATATGCCGCACGAAGATCGTCCCACCATTCCAACCAAATTACCTTGGAGTACCTTGCGTCACCGCCATAACTTCCTACCCAACTAAGTCTAAAAAACTGTCCCTTCACTTGAGGCAACACACTGTAAAGAAGGGCGCTTTAGATGTAAAAAGCTAAAGTTTGTTGAAATGGTCAACTAGCAGTGAAAAGCATCTTTGTTTTAGTGGGCTCAACTACCACTAAGCTTTATATTTGTATATAAATTGAAACGGGGCCCAACAATCGCCAAGTATTGCATGTATGAATGAATGGAAGAGGTTCAAGCAACACTACGACCCTTGTATGTATGAAAATCTGGCCCAACAATCGCTATGATTCATTTGAATAGGTAAACTGGGGCCAACAAGGATCGAAAGCTTCAGACCCTTCTTTACGGATCTTGATAGGTTATCATCTGAGATCCAAGGAATCAAAGGACTGGTTCTATGCTTCTCTGTTTTAGAAAACCTGCTCTCTATCCTGATGGGGGTTTCCACCCTGGGGTTTTGTCGCCACCGTGTTCTCCCCCCAGATGCCTAAACGGAATGATATTAGATTACTGAACGCTGTGTATGTAACTTTGGGACCGATAATAAAGAATTACACTCCCTATTCTTAAGCATCATTTTCCAGCCCTTTTTAATGCACAGCTCTACATTGAGAGATACCTCCCTGCAAAGAAGCAACCATATTAACCCATATTTATCTTCAAAAAACACATTGTGATGGGCAAGTTTTAAGACTCGAATACTTTGAATTCAAATACTATTGATATTTGAATGATCACTTTAGTTCTGCATTGAAACAAAACATAGCAGATTTTGTTTCCGAGTATCTTTTATCTAGTTGCATTCAAATTTTTGCATCCTGCATTGCATTACTTGAACTCATTTGAACTGCAAATTTGCAAATTTAAAACGGAAACTAATATAAAGTACACTAAATTAAACCATACATCCCTAGCGCTATCCACTAAAAAATTTAATAAACATCAAAAATGTTTAATGGAACCCAATTTACTATACTTCAGAAAATGAGAACAGCACCACTAAAATAACTATATTGCATATTGTTTTACCATTGCTTACATTATAAATTCTATATGCCTATCGATTTTACTAAATATTCACCAAATTTTATTTCTCATTTAATTCTATCATGATAACCAGATATTTAATATACATCGATGTCTTATTTTATTTCTCAGTAGTTCAGGTTAGTTCGGGTTAGTTCAGGTTAGTTCATGTTAGTTCAGGTTAGTTCAGGTTAGTTCAGGTTAGTACGTCAATGTCTTATATTATTTCTCAGTAGTTCAGGTTAGTTCAGGTTAGTATAAGACATAAGGTAATATAAGACATCGACGAATATTAAATATCTGGTTATCATGATAGAATTAAATGAGAAATAAAATTTGATGAACATTTAGCATATTTATAGTCAACAAAAGTTATTTTAAAGAACAAATAATATAAGAGACTAGCATGATTTTTATATCTAGTTGTCGCTCTAAGATTATGTATTTTCTTAATTTTGGTGAGCATTTAGTATTTTTGGGAAACGAAAAGAATTTTTTGAACGAAAAGATTGGATAAATTTGGCAGCGTGTTAAATACCACACATTTAAAACTTATCATTATATCATAATACCACCAAACCAATACATAAAATTATTTTGTTCAATTGGAATAACATTTATATTATACAAGAACTCTAATAATTTAAAAAATAACCATAACTTCCTAGGGGGAGAAAGGAAAAGGAATAATTTGTTTAGTATGGGTATATGTGATCGAATTTATGTAGATTTAATTGTTTCGCAAGCTTGTTGTTGTTAGCTTGAATAATTAATGTTCAAGATATTTAGAAAATACTGAAAATGAATGCCACTTATGGACCATGTTCCAAGAGCGTTGCTTTAAATCTGATTTTTGGACTCAAGTTCATAGACTTTTTTTTATTTTTACCTCAGAAATGGCTTTCTAAAATATATGAACCTTATTTTTGGATACCGTATATTTATAATTTGAATATAAGGAGTGTCCCAAATTTTCTTAGCCAATCATTATGTATACGAATTTTAATTTAGAGCAGGAAGCTAAATACGAATTGAAAGTTACAAGATATTGTTTACCGCACAATTCAAAATTACGGCGAAATATACAGGACAGCCTAGAAAAGCGTGGCAGATAAAATTTAAATATTTTAATGAAAACTATAAATATGTTTACATATTTTCAATCTGTGGTTGGTTCTACACAATTTTTGTAAAGGATTACCTTAACATAGGGCGAATTTCAAAAGTGATCATTAAATTTACCGGTTACATCTAACGGTAGATCGCTGGTAATTCCGGAATTTAAGCTATTTTACGGTCAATTTAGAAACGGTTTGATTCACCAATGACATTTTTTGTTATTACTGTTCTTCTCATAGCGAAAATTGGCATTATTAAGATAATTTTTATTGTAAGAAGTTGTTTTGTTTGTTGTCTTAGTCGGAATAGGTCCTTAGGTACCTATACCCCACTTCATATAAAAAATTATGATTTCTTGTGGAAATCAGGGACATTTTTAACGTGGGACACAGCATACGCATAAGACTGTATGCATTATATAAACCAGTGTTAAATAAACTTGCTTATGCCTTTCTAGATACCTACTATAAATGTTTTGAAGAACTAGGCTAGAACCAGTTCTTAAAATGGACCCAGCCTCTCCAAAAACCGGGTTCCACAATATCAATGTCGAGTCGTCCATTACTATTTACAATTACTATTAATTATTACCAACTCCACAAATAAAGAACACGACTAGGTGGTGGTTATAAAATTTAAGTTGTGAAATTTTCATTAAATTTCAGACGGTAAACTGTAAAAACATTTTAGCCTTATGTTTGCTAATAGAAAGGCCACGGGCACGAACTGTCAATACTGACATTTTCTCCTTTAATCTACCGAAATTCCACAGACATTCGGTGAGCTACCGGTAACGAACCGACAATTCCACCGGTAAATTTAGAAACGGTCACTTTCTGGTGAAAATTGAAACGAAATGGTAGCTGACCGGTTTAACCGGTGGATCCACCAGTGAGTTTTGGAATTCACCCATATTAAACAGCAACAAAACCTCGACATTTTCCAACTTGAAGGGTTGCACATTCAACACCGATTAAGATAGCACGGAACGGTTTACACTTTCGTATCTTAGTTTTTGAAGGTTTGTCAAGTCGAAACAGTTGTAAATTACTTAAACATTCCAAATTTTTTTAAGAAAAATGATGTCTTTAAAAAATCTAAAATTATTGCCATTTGACCTCCAAAAACTAAGATACATAAATGCAAACCATTCCGCTCTACCTTAATTATTATTAATCTACATATAATCCGTCAAAATTAGAAAACGTCAAAGTTGTGACGCTGTTTAATATGAAAACAAATGAACTGTTTGAAAATTGTTTAGAAAAAAGTTTGAAAATTTTTTAGAACCGCACACACAAACTAGACAAAGGAAATAATATGTAAAAATATGTATGTAGTTCCCTATAAAAAACTTAAATTACATCTGCCACGCTTATCACCCACTTTGTGTGCAATTTTTTATTTTCCACACAAAAATCTTTCGTATAGAGGGTGTTCCGATATTAGGTGGCCAAACTTAAATAGGGGATCCTTGAGGACAAACTAAAACGGATTTGTCATATAAACATTTATCGAGAAATGCCCCTAACGGAGCTATGCCCCTTTAAACAGAAGAGCAAAACCATAGTTTTTTTTAAATTTTTTTTTTTACTTTTGATACAAAACTACAGTTGTTTTCTGTATTAGGTATGTTTGCATGGTGGATCTGATGAATTTAAATTGAATATTTTATCGCATTCGAATACTTTTTTCGCATTTGAATACCATTTTTGCATTCGAATATTTATCTTGCATTTAAGTAATTTCCTGCATTTTTCATAACGAAAGCATTCGAATTCGAAGTAAAATCAAACACCGATTTATTTCGCATTCGAATTTACTCATCACTACTTTGGACCGAATCACATGCGTTCTAAGATCTATGGAAGTCGTCAGGCTACCAACAAAAACGTCTTAGTATCAAAATTAAAGCAAAGATATACCTAATTGATCATCAATGTGACGGCTGAAGCTCGAAAGCCCTGAGAACGCCCCAAAAATAATTTTCAATATCAAATCTTTAATGAGCGTAATTTATAATAAGGATTTGTTCATTAGAAGGCGATTGACCGGTTGTGAACTCGAAAGATTTTATTTTTATGAGATTTCGGTACCGAGCGCAGCTATTAAACAAAACCAGATTTTTAATTTACCTATACTTACCGTTGCCATAGTTTATATCTCCTCTTCGTTTTAATTCCCAAGAATGTCTTCGGCGACTTCTTGAAGCGATTTTGGGTGTACAGTTAATTTTACGACATACATATATGATTACCATAGTAAAAGCAGTCGCTTTTTCGTATGCTTTACATGGAAGATGTGTGGGTTTTTTTTTAAAAACTTGTTAAAAAACTTTTTAACTTAAAACTTAACAAACTCGTCTTTTCCTCTCGGGAACTATACCTGCTCTTAACAGATCCCAATAAAAAGCATTTTTGAAATAATCCAACTGAATATTTGTTTAACACTTAACTATTTTTATAATTCGGTTTTCCACTGCTCAAAAGAATGCACCTAATTAAAGTTCAATAGCTGCGGCAGGGGTCCCCTCCCCCCCTCACCCCCACTTTTAACCCACCTCCGCATAGACGTACGTTTATTTAAAACTACTGAGCCTGAGTGTGTGAGTGTAATATGCGTAGTTCTAATTTAAAAGTTTTTTTAAGTGTGATTCTTTTTGATTAGGATTTATTTTAAGAGCACGCGCTACATACGCTTAAGCTGATTGACAAAAATATCTCTTGAGCAATAAGAGGAGAGTGTGTGACATGATTATATTACGCCGACTATTTATACTTTTTCTTTTAAAAACATTTGGATCCAATAAGCTTTTTTCGCTTTGTGAGTAGCGGCAAAGAAGTAGGTGATTCCAATAAAATGAAATTTGAGAATAAGGAACTTATTTCGCTTATATTGGAAACATAAAAATAGTAATTCCGACATGTTAAGTAACAATGTATGATAATAGCCCTGCCTTGTTTGACAGCTTAAAATATTCAACACGAAAATCCGATTACCCTTTTAGTAAACGAATGATGACCATCATAAGATAATAAAGGAAGCTGACTGTCCATTATTTCCCCCCACAGTCCAAGTACTTTAAATTACACATATCTTCTTTTAAAGGAGATCGGAGATTCATTTAAATAACGACCCGAAGCCATAATTTTAAAAAACCTGTATGTGTACATGACTTCAATACGGCTGTACTGTTAGACCAATTATTAAAAACCTTATCTGATTCGGTCGTAAGTGTGTATAAGTGGGTACCGAGATTCCTAGACCTGGGTCCGATGACCACGTAACCTTTTAGGTGGGTTTTTGAGCAATGAAAATAAATGATGTATGATATAATTATACAGTACAATGGCAACGGGTTTAAATGGGCTATTATTAGGGGCTTTTAGAATATATCAGTTGTACGGGTTAAAACAAAAATTTTTGATTTGTTAGCTAGATAATAGTTTAAAACGCGTCTTTCCTCATGACATGATGGAATACAGGGCAGGTTTGGAAACAATGCCGTGGTTCTAGTCCATTTTACTATTTCAAAAGGTAACTACGTTAATTATTGTCAGCAGGAATTGCTAATGCCTATGTTTAAATGTAAAACACAAACAAATGTTTATTAATAAGCTTTTAGCTTATATAAAAAATCCCTGGTAATCATGGAAGCCAGGTAAATACACACAATATCACTTTTGAACGGCTTGAGTAAACCCAACAGTTTTTCCATTTTCTTGATGTTTTCTTTCACTTATCATCAAAGAAACTCCCGTAGGTGCAATATTTTCTTAGATAGACCCGTTGGGCGGTCGATCTTTAAGCACTTTTAGAATCGACTTTTTTGCCATTATTAAATATTATTTAAGTTTTAAGTGCAAGCATCCTATTTCGATCAAAAACGAATAAAACAATATTTGCATTTTTTTTTATTGGCAAAAGGGGGTATTACATCTGATATTATCTTTCAACTCTCACCAATAGATTCTTTTTTTTCGGAGATACACCCATTCGGTGGACGATTTTTAAGCAGTTTTAAAATCGACTAACAACTTTAAAAAAACTCACTGGCGAGACCATTCTCTGAATTTAAATTTGTTACGTTCGTAGGGCTTGAAAATCATCTAATTTCGACCAAAAATCAGTATCCTAATTTAATGGCTTTTAACTTTAGAATTAGTGAACCGATTGGGGTGAATCTAACAGTTTTTATTTCTTTTTGATTCACAACAACGAAAGTCCCATTGGTTTAATAATTTCAGACATAGCCCCTGCAGTGGTCACTTTTTAGGCACTTTTAAAACTGAATTTTTAACCACATACTGGACCACTCTGACTTGTATTAACTTACGAGTAGTTACGTTTATAGAAGATTTAAATCGTCCTATTTCGATAAAAAAACAGCTCAAAAAAAATACAAAACTTGTTCTTCTTGAGGTTCCCTTTCATTTCCCAGCAACGGAAGGATTTTAGGATCGAAATTTTAACCACTTTCTCTGATATATCGAATTAAGTTTGTTAGGTTCATACAGGATTGAAATCGTCTCATTTCGATCAAAAACAGCACAAAGTGATTTCCAAAATGTTTGGGAAAATAAACAAAGAAGGGCCTATTTTCTCAGTCTCCAACTTTGACAGATTTAAATCGTCCTATTTCGATAAAAAAACAGCTCAAAAAAAATACAAAACTTGTTCTTCTTCAGATTCCCTTTCATTTCCCAGCAACGGAAGGATTTTAGGATCGAAATTTTAACCACTTTCTCTGATATATCGAATTAAGTTTGTTCGTTTCATACATGATTGAAATCGTCTCATTTCGATCAAAAACGGCACAAAATGATTTCCAAAATGTTTGGGAAAATGACCAAAAAAGGGCCTATTTTCTCAGTCTCCAACTTTGACAGCCTATAACTTATTTATACGAATTGACTGACTGCAGTGAGTCCAACAGTTTTTTTGTTTTCTTGTTGTTCTATTTCACTTCCCAACAACGGAAGTCTGACGGATTCATTAGTTTTGGACATGAACTCCTTCATTGGTCACTTTTTAGGTTCTTTTAGAATCGACTTTTAAACACTTACGGGTCTACACTAACTCGCATTAAATTTGTTACGTCCATAGGGGAATAAAATCGTCCCATTTCGATCAGAAAGAGCACAAAAAAATCCTAAATTTTTTTGAAAAATAACAGTGGGGTAAATTATTTCTTTTCAATTTCCAAATTTGGCTCATTTCCTAACAACGAAAGTCCCATTGGTATTTTGGAGATAAACCACTTGATGGGCCATTTCTTTTCAATTTCCAAATTTGGCTCATTTCCTAACAACGAAAGTCCCATTGGTATTTTGGAGATAAACCACTTGATGGTCAATTTTTAGGCACCTTTATAATCGACTTTTTGACCACTTTTAGAAACTCACTTAGTAGATTACTTGACTCTCATTTAGTTTGTTACATTTATAAGGGATTGATATCGTCTCATTTCGCTCAAAAATAGCACACAAAAAAATCCAAAATATTTTTGAAAATTATCAAAAGGCTTTATTTTATCTCCATTTCCAACTTTGAACGCCTATAACTGTAGAAGACGTGGGCGGATTGGAGTGTATCCAACAGTTTTTGTTGGATACACTCCAACACGGAAGAACGGAAGTATCGGTCCAGTAGTTTCGGAGAGAGACCCCTTCAGTTGTCAATTTTTTTGCACTTTTAGAATCGACTTTTTAACCACTTTCAAGAAACCCACCACAAAAACCCACTTACTCTGTCTTGTATTAAAATTGTTAAGTCCATATTGAAATCTTCTCATTTCTATCATAAACGGCAGCATAAAAATTCGATTTTTTTTTGAAAATGATTAAAAAGAAGTGTATGCCCCATTTTTTTCTCAATTTCCTTCTTTGAGGTCCTATAAATTTAGAACGAGTAAACCGATTGGAGTGGATGGATGTAAGAGATTTTTTTTTCTTCTTGATTTCTTCTTTCATTTCCCATGAACGGAACGACTTTTTCGCCACTTTTTCTATATTAACTATTGGGGCTAAATTCAAACGAATTAAGTTTGTTGCGATCTTAGGGGACTGAAGACGTTCCATTGCGGTTGGGCATAATGTCTTTTTCTCAACTTTAAACAGATGCAATAGATTGTCTTATTGGCCCCCTTACAATAGATTTTCTCGTACTTTCTTTTAAAACGGCCACCTTGTACATGTATATATATCAGACTTTCATAGCACATGACATTCTGAAATTTGTGTACACTTCGATATCCGCTGTGATCGTTAAAACTAATAAGAATATTCGTGATCGAGAGGAGATTGAAGGTACAATAAGGATCATTCTATTTTATACCAGAATAAACAGTTAGAAATCGAGCACTTTTTTCCTTTTATTTCTGTGAGTAGTTGGGAGAATGGTTTGATAAATAACTTGGTTCTCATATAATCTAAATATATCATCATAAACGTCAGCGTCAGTTCTTTTTTCTTTTTCTTTTTGGAAGGAAAAACGCCGAAAGAAATTTACGAAAGGATTTTACCTACATTGAGTCACATCCTTCTTATGAAGCTGTTAGACTTTGGGTAAATGAAGTCAGACGCGGGAGAACAAGCATCGAAAATGCACCACGTCCAGGAGCTCCAAAATCCGCTGTGACACATGCAATCATCAATAAAGTCCAGGAACTGGTTTTAGCTGACAGACGAGTCAAAGTGTGTGAAATAGCAGATTCCACAGGCATCTCAACTGAACGGGTTCTCTTCATTTTACATAACAAATTGCATATGAAAGAACTTTGCTCGAGATGGGTGCCGCATTTACTCAGTAGAGAGCAAAAAGGGACTCACATGCGAAACTCTGCCGCCAACTTCCAATTGCTAATGAAAAATCGAGTGACTTTTTGCTTTGTTTTGTAGCAGTGACTGAAACCTGGATTCACCACTTCATCCCTGAAACAAATCAACAGTCAAAACAGTGGATTTCACATGGCCAGCCAGCCCAAAAAAAAAACGAAATGCGTTCCATCTGCCAGAAAGGTGATGGTTTCCGTTTTCTATGACGCAAAAGGAATTATCGTAATTGACTATTTGGAAAAAGGAAAAACTATTACCGGAGAATATTACGCCTCTTTCCTAGACCGATTAAAGGCAGCAATAGCGAAAAACCGCCCAGGAATCGCAAAGATAAAGTGTTGCTTCACCAGGATAATGCTCTTGTGCATTCAAGACGTATCGCTCAGCAAAAATTGGCCGAATTGAGCTTTGAGTTCTTTCCGCATCCCCCTTATTCTCCGGATCTAGCTCCGTTCCCGAGACTGAAAATTTTTCTAGCAGGACGATAGTTTCAATCAAATGAAGCAGTCATACAGGAAGTAAACGAGTATTATGAGAGCCTGGAAGAAAATTATTTCCGTGAAGGAATCGAAATGCTTGAGAAGCGATGGAGCAAGTGCGTTGAACTTGGCGGAAATTATGTCGAAAAATAAAGTATGATACGCAAATAAAACTGTGGTTTTGAATATTGAATCAAGACATTTGGCAAACCGCCCTCGTAAAATCGTGATATCTACAGCCATATTCATGTAAATCGTAATAAAATGGATGAATTCTCACATTAAATTATTTATTCCAGTTTGCAGATGACTCAGATCTGATGGCAACTGGTCCGAATCAAACGGCGTAAATTTCAAAAATTGCTTAAGAAATGACGTTCTGGGTGAATACCACCAACAGAGGGTGCTTAAAATTTAGGCCCTATAAGACGATGATTATATTTCCCACCATAATTTCCAAAAAACTTCTCAGCGCTTCAGCATGTAATTTCAATAGGGTAAAATCAGCACAAACTCAAATCAAATCCCTGGTGGAAATAAATAGGGGGTGGGGGAGGGCAAAGCCTTCCGACTAGGCCTTAGAGGCCCTTTTCACAGTCCCCCGGTCTACCCATCCCTACTACACCAAGGCCCTCATTCCCTCCTCGAGTCGACCCCGTCCCTTCAATGAAGAAGAGTATCCCATCCCATTTCAAATTCGGAAGCTCCTCTCGATGAATAAAAGCGGCTCCAGGTGTCGTATGGCGCACTTCCAGAAAGTGGTATTTCCTGCCACTCAGTGGGTGCAAAGTGGACTGTCAGCCATTCCTAGGAGGTGCATGTGCCTGTTTAGTCGGCAGTGTCCAGTAAGGATTCCTATAAGGTCTCCCAAGCCCTGCCGGCTTCTCCTAAGAAGCCACAGGCCCTTGGATCTATCCGGGTTAGGGTATTCCTGACTGTGTCCAGTTTGTCTTTGTACTCTCCCATGCCCCCTCATTCAGAATGTGAGAGACGTACCTTCTACTTACTCTTAGACATGGCTCTGGTTCAGTAAAGCATGTCTGGGAACCATGCTTTACCGATTAGTTGGCACGCTCTTTCCCCTCGATGCCCCTACGTCTAGGAGTCTATCCCAGAGTGTCCATTTTTGTTTCTGCCAATGACTCTAGAGCATTCCTGCAATCCTGAACGAGCTTTGAACTTGTCCTGTTCCTGCGGACGGCTTGCAGGGCCGACTGACTGTCGAAGTAGATGTAGATGTCCTGCTCTGCTCCCTGTTTGATTTCTGTTCGTGTGACCACCTCGAGTATTGCAAACACCTCCGCATGGAAAATCGTCGTATGGCTTCCCAAGACGAAGCCCTCGCCCTCGAATGGCTCGCTTTGTATATTTCTGTCCTGATGACTGTGTATTAGTCATTCATGATTTGTCTGTATACTACACTTAATTTTTCTCAGAAGGTCGCTGAAGCAGCTCTTCTTTGAATTCGTCCCTTGTTGGGATATTTATCCCAAATGGCTGTTTTAGTCTCAGCGGATCGCTTGGGTGCCCCTGCTGCTACAGAAAAATCGGGTTGTCCCACTGGCGATCTGCGTGTGACCACTTCCTATAGCTGTATCCTTCCAGTAGCCGCAGCAATCCATCCTCCTGCAGGACGCCATCGCCTCCCTCTTAACTGAGAATGACGTCACCTTCAACCTAAACTTATAACAAGCTATCATTAAGAGATACAAGGTGAAGGAATTTCTGCTCTAACGGGTTCAAGAATATGGCAAATAAATGATATGTTGACAATTAGTGAAGTATGAAAACGCGATGCAGCTAAATTTAAGAACTTTCTTAGCATAACTTCAGGGGACTAGAGAGCAGTTTCGAAATCTCATATACAAATATAAAAAAATCTCTGCTCTAACGGGTTCAAGAATACAGCAAATATATGATATGTTGACATTTAGTGAACTTGATGATAATATATTGCGTCCCCTCAATTAACAGATGTAATTTTTGTTGGCCACTCTTCAATTGTTTATTGTGTTTTTTGTATTTGCTTCTAGCCCTGAAGAAGACGTAAATTAAACGTCGAAACGCTGACTTTTCAAACGACAAGAGAGTTTTATTTGTCCTAAACATGCAAGACCATTTCATCTATTTAGTGAACTATGAATCCGTGATCAAGCTAAATTTAAGAACTTTCTCTGCATATCTTTCAGGGGACTGGAAAACAGTTTCAAAGCCTCATGTGCAAAGATGAAAAAATCACTACTCTAGTGGGTTCAAGAATATACCAAATATATGATATGTTGACAATTGGTGAACTATGAATACGTGATCCAGCTAAAATTAAGAACTATTTAGGAGACTGGAAACCAATTTCCATTGCTCATATGCAATAATGAAGAAATCTCTGCTCTAACGAGTGTAAGAATATAGTAAATTAATGATGTGTTGAGAATTACTAAGTATTAAAACGTGATCCAGCTCAATTTAGGAACTTTCTCAGCATAACTTCAGAGGACTGGAAAGCAGTTTTGAAGCCTGTTATGCAAAGATGAAGAAGTCTCTGCTCTAACGGGTTCAAGTAGCAAATAAGTGATAAGTTGACAATTAGTGAAGTATGAAAGCGTGATCCAGCCAAATTTAAGAACTTTCTCAACATAACTTCAGGGGACTAGAACGCAGTTTCTAAGCCTCATATGCAAAAATTAAAAATCTCTGCTCTAATGGATTCAAGAATATAGCAAATATATGATATGTTCACATTTAAAGAACTGTAAATACGTTTTCCAGCTAAATGTAGGAACTTACATGAGATATGTATCTTCTGGGGGCAGAGAAACATTTTCTGAGCTTTATATCAAACAAAAGACAACCAGCCAATCCAATGTATCATCACCAAATACTTTTGTTAAATTTTGAACTACACACCGCACAATTGTGGTGGTTATATTTCAAAGACTTCTTCCAGCCATTCCATCCCACCAACCGTCATTATCTGTAAATACTGAGAAGCTGGAATAGATGCTACACTGTCTCGTAAAATGTTTTCACATATTAAAATAAGCAAATTTACAAAAATATTTTACTGAATTCTACTTTACTGAATTTTTGCGGTTCGTGTACCGGGTCTTACGTTACCTCCCCCGAAGGGTCCTATGCTGATCTTTACGAAACAGAACGGGACTCACTGAAGAAATTACAAGAAGAGCTTCTACGTAAACTTCTATTTTCTATGCCTTTAAAAGTAACCTATTCTAGCAAATTTGGGATAACGAAAAAAAACGCAGAAATAACGCAAACAGATTGCACAGTACTTCTTACTAAAATTTTACGTAGACCAGGACTATACAGGGTGAATCACGTCTCGACACGGAAGATTATGGCTAAACTTTTAGATTTAAAAAAAGTTTTGTATGTGGAATGGATGGGGGTCTATTGGAAGTACATTTTAAAATTATTGTCATTGTATACAGATGGTCCCAAAAGTATAAAATTGATTAAAGTTGTATTTTTTTAAATGAGACAACTAGTATATTAATGTATTTTCGGCACCTACGGACAAAAGTAGAGGTAGTTTTATTAAGGTTTATGGCATCTAAACGGTACCATTTTTCAGATATTGTGATTTTGTGAAAATGCAGCATCAAATTAAATGTTTAAAATCTCAGCACTTGGTTTCTTTTCAACCACCAAAATTGGCTGGTGGACTAACAGTACATTGGATTTTTTGCGGTTTGTATTAAATATTAACTACTGTGCACCAAATGTCAATAAATGAACACCAAATTATTGAAAACTTCAAACAGTAATAACTCGTTTAATTTAAATTAGACACCCTGTATTTTATAGTATCATTAGATGCAGAATTTAGTTTCCTATCAAAACTATTAAACATTCCTCTAGCTCGTTTTTGCGTTTTCTTGGAAAATTGATTTTTTTCTGAATTTGACTAGGACTCTAGAAAGGGACACTAGAAAACTTCATTTAGCAGGCTATCAAATTTTAACAGAAAAAGATGACATAATGAAAGTAAATGGTCTTTTGTTTCTCCATTTTTTTCCTTTGACATTTTACAACCAACTAGACGAAGTTTTCTAATGAACATCCCGTATTTGTCAGATATTAATTTATAAGTTACAAAATGATCGCAGTCACCTGAATGTTAAAATGCCTTTATTTAACACTAAATATCAAATAAAACAATAAAACATTATATTGCAAGAGTTCTTATAAAATTTGGCATCTCTATTACAAAAAAATTAAGTGCAATAATAGTGGCAATTTGAAATACAATAAATAACCAGTCAACATAAGAGTAAAACAAACAAAAACAAACAGTTATAAAATTTGTTCAAAATGACGACCGTCTGATTCTAAACACAAATGTATTCTGTTTTTAAATCCTTCACTCTCATTGCGTAACATATAGGGAGTTATGCTTCTGAAGGCCTCTCTGATTCGATCCTTCATATTTTCTTTTGTGGTTGGTGTCGTATTATACACGATTCCTTTCACATATCCCCATAAAAAGAAATCGGGAGGCGTTATGTCAGGGGTCCTTGGTGGCCAATGTTGTGCTCTATTCCTTCCAATCCATCGATTTTGGAAACTAACATTTAAGAACTCCCGGACTTCACGATGATAATGAGCAGGTGTCCCATCCATTTGCAGCCACATGGTTGTTCCTATATCTAGAGGAACTTCTTCCAGTAAAATTGGAAGCTGATTTCTTACAAAATTTAGAAACGACATTCCGTTTAAATGTTTGTCAAAAAAATAAGGTCCAATCACATACTGTCCCATTATGCCCCCCCATACATTTACTGACCACCTATGTTGGTTATTAATAACTCTAAATTCATGGGGGTTAAAAGCAGAATAATAATGAGAATTGTGTCGGTTAAAAGAACCATCGTTATGATAAGTACACTCATCACTAAAATAGAATGGATTCAAAAAAATCTTCTCGTTCTGCAACTTTTTCTAATACCCACATAGAAAAGTCCACTCCTTGGCCAAAATCGTTATCGGAGAGTTCTTGATGTAGTTGTATCATAATCGTGATATTCATGTTTTTGAAGAATCCTTGATACGCTTGCTTGGCTAATACTTAAGTTTTGCGCAATCTCTCGTTGTCAGACATGGGGATTTTCAACTACAGAGCCAATAACGGCTAATTCAGTTTCTTGGTTTTCTGTAACTGGTCTCGTTTTGGTAGTCGTTTCATACTGAACATTACGAGTTTGCCTAAATTTAACCAACAGTGTTTCAAAAGCGGCTCTATTCGGTCCAGTTCGGTTAGGAAACCTTTCAGCGTAAAGCCTTGATGCTAAAAGACAATTTGGCAAGCATTCTCCTGGAATGAAGATCATATCGACTCGTTCTTCTGTCGTGTAAACCAGCATTTTGATTAAATAAAAAACTCCATTGATCGAACCTCAGTGCAGATAAGACGTGTCTAGTGCGAAGTTTTAAAAACATTTTTTTGTCGACTTGAACCTATAAACACCAAAGGAATTCAAAGAATTTAAACACGCTTCGTCGTATACCGCTGACAAATACAGGGGCCGCTCGAAACCAAGATGTTTTTTGGGAGTTCGCAAGAGTCCGAATCGGACCAGAACTCCCAGGAGGGGGCTTTTTTGAAACCAAAAACAAGGAAGAAGGGAAGGAGGCCCAATTCTACACCCACAACTCCTACTACACCAACCAGCGAAACAAAAAGACCAGCACTGGATTGTCCCACAACTAGTGGCAACAGGGAGGGAACAACAACAAATGCAACAACATCCAAGATAAAACAACATCTCCGTCCAACATTTTCCCACACATTTACCATCTTTACAACCAATACAACATCAAGAGTGGAGTTTGCCCTAAAATGGGATGAACTTAACAAGCACAACAAAGACATTATTATAAAACAGGAAAAAAAATTTCTTGTTAAAACAAACGACGAGTACAAAGTCACCGAAACGTTGCAACTGCTCACTAGAAACAAAATAGTAACATATTTCAAATTGCACCTTAACAACAATACAACAGCACACGGGACAAACTTAAACCGCCAGATATTACCTTCCTACTCTGTTGTTACTACGGGTGTGGATCTAGAAATAACAGACGACATGTTTTTAAAAAACTTGGGAAAGTTGGGTCTTCGCATTAGATTTTGTAAGAGAATTATCTCAAGACAGAAAGGAACACCAACATTGATGATGAGATTAATAACAGGGGACCTGAACACTTATGAAAGACTGATAAACGACCGTACCATCTACTTTCTAGGCAGAATATTTAAAATCGTGGAAAGGAAGCCACCGGCTCCTATTCCTGCTCCATGCAACTGATGTAACCTATTCGACCATCGTACAGAAGACTGCAGGAGCCCAACGAAATGCAACAGATGTCAAGGACCACACACAACGTCCTCATGCAAATCACCGCTCCCCATAAAATGTGCCAGCTGCAAATCAGAAGAGCACGCAGCATGGAGTATGAAGGGCCCCAACAGACCTACCGCTCCAATTGAGGGTATTCCCAATGTTAAAATCAAATGCCTTAACAAGAAATCGACCGACGTGTCAAAATCAATAACGGAGGGAAGTAGAATTCATTTGCCTATAACAACTCACGACTATATAATAAACAAATACAAGCATCAACTGAACAAAACAAGCAATAAAAACAGAGAAGAGCTATTAAAAAAAAATGCGAAAACAATTTATCGATGACTTCAGCATTGACACCTCGGTCGTTTTCTTTGGCACTCATATGTATATATTAATGATTGACCTGCTCCTACCAAACACAAACTCCCACACAGAACCCCAAGACCAACTAAAACAAACAATCATAAACGTAGAACATTCAGGTTAAAATTACTTTATGCCAATATCAACGGACTAAACCGCAAAAACATCTGATTTACAACTACATAGAACGTAATGACATTGACTGCTGCATGTTCGTAGAAACTAAAACCAAACTGGGACAGACACAGAAATACAGAGACTGGCAGTATATCTGCAAGCATGGCAACACGATAAATAATGCAAGAGGAGGGGCAACGGTCTTACTCAAACCAAAAGCAAAACTAGGCAAAGCAAATCCACCTGCTCTTAACAACCCTTTAAACGACTGCCTTTATTTTACCATTCCATACAGAAATGACAACATTCATGTTTTTCTAGTATACATACATCCATTCTCCAACATAGAAAAAAACATACTGACTAAAGCATGCCTCTACAAATACGCAATAATTATCGGAGATCTCAACCTCAACAGACAGAAAACGAGACAGCTAAACACCTTTATAGAAAACTCCGACTTTGTAAAGCAACATACGCCTCCGACATTTTTAATGCCAGAGAATAGAGACTCAACACCAGATGTCTTACTTTACACAAGAAATCTTACTAACAACATAAATAACGTGACTCTGACCAACGAGATAATTCGGCGGTGACATTTGATCTAGACCTTCAGCAGATGCAACCTATGACCTCTACAAACCAAAACGTTGAAAAACTAAACCTGAACAAAACTGACGCGGATAGAGTGAGGGACCAAATTCATAACTACATCCAAACACAGACACATCCCATCTCAATTGAAAAAACCCTACAGCAACTGACATTGGCAATAGAAAAATCTTCACCCCGGACAAGCAAATCCTTTTACCAACACACCTTACCGAAATTCATCCTGAGATTGAATAAACACAAAAGAGAACTCTACATACACACACAAGACAATGAACTAAAAAGAAAAATCAACCAACTGAACAGAAATATAAAGACGATGATCGACCAATATCGACAAGATAAATGGCTGGAGGCATGCCAAGAAATCGAAAAAGACCAAGGAAAAACATATTGGCAAAAAATAAAGAAACTGTCACGCTACAAAAAAACCAACGCCACTGGTATGATTAACGAAAACGGAACAGAATGATGTACAGACAAAGACAAAGCGGACGCCTTTGCCAGACATTTCCAGGGGGCTTTCAGTGCGTGAACAAATCCTAAATTTGATGCAGACAACTGGAATCTTGTAAATAACTGGTACGACAACTACTTTACACAACAATCTGACCATCCATACACACTAATTACAGACACGGAATATGACGAGGCACAGACTAAAATCAAAGATACAGCACCGGGAAAAGACAAAATAAAGAGTAAAATACTTAGAAACCTAACCCCAGAAACCCACGCGTACATACTTAACCAACTGAACGACTGTATTATAAATAACAATATTCCAAGGACATGGAAAAATGGAATAATAATACCCATTCCAAAAAATGGTTTAGATAACACACTAACACAAAACTATAGACCTATTACATTACTCCCAGTGTTAAGTAAATTATTTGAACACATAATTAAAAAAAGAGTTCAAGAACTGATATATTCCAATATACCAATTTGGATTTAAGACGAAACACTCGACTATCCACCCACTTTTTGTTCTGACTAACAACATACAAACAACACACCTAAACGGTGGAAAAACAGCAAGTCTATTTATGGATTTAACAAGGCTTTTGACAGCGTCTGGCACAGGGGTCTCCTGTACAAACTTCACCAACTTCAAACACTAAAATACTTACTTTATACTATTAAAAGCCTACTTGAAAACAGACAACTAGAAGTGCGAATTGATAACACTCTTTCTTTCCCTTTTTCTCCTGAACAAAGACTCCCTCAGGGTTCGCCGCTTTCACCCTTGCTTTATAACGTGTATTGCCATGATATATGCAACTATCATCTTCCCGATAGAGACCACCTAGACAAAACAGCTTATATACTACAATACGCAGACGACACAGCCCTCATTGTACACGACAAGACCACTAAAAAGGCAGTGAAAAGACTGCAGACACTAACGAACGACACAATGGCCTGGTTCTACAAATGGAGACTAACACCAAATGCCACAAAAAAACCAACTCCTTCTTTCAAACCACCAAATTAAAGCAGACTCCCCAACAATAACAGCAGACGGTCACACAACCGAACTAAAAAAACGACATAAAATACTTGGGAGTAACAATCGACCGAAAATTAAAATTTACTAAACACGTACGAAATACTAGAGTGGAAATTATTAAAAGGACAAAACACTTTCGATCCCTGACATACAAAAACAAAGGAATTAGCACAAAAACGGCTATAAAAATATACAAATCCATTTGCAGACCACTGTTAGACTATGGACACGTGCTAAGAGCAAATGCGTCAGAGAAAACTGAACAATACACACAAACAACAGAACAAATCGCATTAAGAATGATAACCAAGATAAGACACCCCGAAAACCCGCTGCACAATCCTTCCAACTAACTACTCTACGAACGCACATACATGACAAAAATAAGTGAAAGACTGTTACAACTTCAGACTAAATCTAAAAACAACCCACACAATATGACTCTACTGAACCCACTTTGCTTAACAAGACAAAATAGACAGTCCCGCTTCGTTTTCCCTACAACCACCCTAATGGAACATTTCCAAACGTAGAGAGGCCAAGCTCAGAAATGAGTCGCTTTTCTTCCTTTCCCTAAGTTTGTAATATTTGTATATGGAATTCATTTGTGTAATATTATAACATGGGAAGAAAGACCAAATGGTCGATAGCCTATTTCCCTGGAAATAAAGATGTTATATATATAAAAAACTCCCTGTTAACCACCAATTATAACAGTAAAAAAAGATTTAACTTTAAATTAAAATGTGACAACTAGAAATGACATTAAATTTTGCTTTGTCCAAATCAGGTAACACCTGAACAGACCTGAACAGGTAAATTAGATTACTACATTCGTTTATGTCAGCGCAAATTCAGAAAAAATCATTTTTCCAAGACAATGCAACGACCAAGCTATAGGAATGTTCAATAGTTTTTGATAGGAAACTAAATTCTGCATCTAATGATACTATAAAATACAGGGTGTCTAATTTAAATTAAACGAGTTGTTACTATTGGAAGTTTGCAATAATTTAGTCTTCATTTTTTTACATTTGGTACACAGTAGTTAATATTTAATACATATCCAAAAAGAAACCAAGAGCTGAGATTTTAAACATTAAATTTGATGCTGCATTTTGACAAAATCACGAATATCTGAAGAACGGTACGGTTTAGATGCCATAAATAATACTTTTACTTTTGACCGTAGATACCAAAAATACAGTAATATACTAGGTGTCTCATTTAAAAAAATAAAACTTTAATCAATTTTATACTTATGTGACCACCTGTATACAATGACAATAATTTTAAAATGTACTTCCAATAGTATCTTCCATCCATTCCATATACAAAACTTTTTTTAAATCTAAAAGTTTAGCCATAATCTTCCGGGTCGAGTAACGTGAATCACCCTGTATATTGCAATTCAAATAAACGGACCTCGTAGCTCGGATCGGGCTTATGGGTACCAACGGGTGCTTCCGCCCTTGTCTGTGCTTTGACAAGGAAACTTGACTGTAGGCATCCACTGGTGATCTCGGCTGGTGATCTTTCTTCCTTTCGGCGTAACGATGCTCGTTGTTTCGATCCCTACACACCAACTCCCCAAAAACAACCCTTCTCGCGAGTCCCCACGCTAAAGACACCTTTCGCGAGTCCCTGAAACACCTTGGTGAGCACCCCAACTAAGACTTCTTTTTTTACTTTCAAGCAATGGGCTGGTGCCTGATGGTGATCGTTCGTCCTTCCGGCGTAATGTCGATCTCTAGCCAGCCCCAACGCGACTCCTCGTGGGTCCCCCCAAAGCCGGGCACCCTTCGTGAGCACCCAGACTAACACTGCCATTTTTCTTTCAAAGAAACGCCCGTAATAACTTTCTTTCTTGTCAGCAAATTCTTCCTATTCGATTGAAACCGTCTTTTCCATGACGTCAATGAGCGGTTCGATGTATCCACATATTGAACAAATTTGAAAGATTTAATTTTCAAATTTGGGTGTTAAACTAGTGCTTAGTTACTAAATTGGTCATCGGGAGACCATTTCTAAAAATGCTGCAATTTTTTTTCTTTTAGCTCCTTTGTGACGATACGATTTGATTGTATTTTCGAATTAACAAACCACTGAACTAGCCAAACTGTGTTTTATTTGTTCTAAAGTGTAGAGATTCACAAAATTCACGAGATTGGCACCAAATAACAACTAAAATGTGCTAACCAAATCGCCGACGTTTCGACCGTGTATTTCGGCCTTTTTCAAGGTCTTTAATGAAGTTTTGCAAACAGAAGAAATTGTGTCTTATCGCAATGACATGCTTCGCCCTTATATTAAGAGTCTTGGCAAAGACCGAAATATCCTGTCAAAATGTCCCGTCCTGACGATCCACACCATTTAATTAATAACAGTAACATTTTATACCTAGTAAATTTCCTGAGACGGTAGATCCAAGTTTCAAGAAAGAATGCCTCCTAGATCCTCTTTTCTTTACGACCACAACGAATACTTTTGTTTAAGCCTGATTAATTTAGAAAGAAAACAAAGGTTTATAATTGATTTTCCCGGAATAAGGGCAACGCTAAACTAGTCCCTGAAATCTTATTAACTAATAACCGATCTCCTTGCGGCCCTTTATTGCATGCCTAACTGGCACGCGATGGTGAGGCGGCAGGAAAGCCCAATTTCGCCTGTTTTACCGACTGTCAAGATTTAAATTAGAAATTACAATTAATCCCCGAAAAAGTAATCGAAACAAGGAGTGGTTTTTATTACGGTTTCGTGTTGCTACGAAACTTCTTCGGGCATATATTAAGTAACGAATGGGTTCATATTTCTTGCTCGGTGGAAAAACAAAATCAAATTTATTACGCTGATTTAGTATCTCTTCCAAATAGGCTCGGTTACATATTATTTCGGTAAAAGTATGTAAATGAGCTATTTCTGTTGGACATGGGTGTTGAATTTACTGCTTCTACTATTCTTGATGGGTATTGCTTTAGAAGCGACTAGACGGTTCTGGCTTAAAATCTTCATTCCATTTTTTTTTGCTTCTTGCTGCAATATTTGTGAATGAGACTGACAAAAACTGTTGGAGCTCTCTATATACTTATAGAAATCATATCTCGATCTATTACTTTTCTATATACACAACCTAACTTTTGAAGTTTATATGTATAGCAATAATCAACTAAAGAAGGACTCTAAGTGATTTATTGGGTTTTCTTGGGAGTTCTTTTTTAGGTTGTCAGGATTAGAAAAAAATATAAAAATATTCCAGGCCTACGCCCATGAATGCAGGAAATAAGAAGAGAAACGAAACCAATTTGTTTTGCAAGCCGTCTTTACGTCTCGGCGTAATTTATTTAAGCATCACTGGAGTATTTTTGTATGAAGTGTGTTATGTGTTCTTTTACGCAACCTAACTCGACGCCATCCTCCTACGCACTGGCAACAGCTTCATCACAAATAACATTCGATTAAAGCTATGAACACCAATTGATTTATAAAATGCACTTTCTTTTTGAACAGTTTCTTACACCTGGATGCTTTTATGTGTAAAGCAATTAGACACGGATCTCACAAGAAAGAAAAAGGGCCACGGGAGACATATTACTATACAGTTTCTTAAGCCGCAGAGCAAAGCGAGGACTGTCAGATATTTAATTCTCTCGATAAATTTCCTAACTTACTAACAGTTAGTCTCGTAGATACACCTTATTAACAACTCGCCATGCATGAATTATAATATTTAATTACAAAATAACCTCAAAAATATATTGCGAGTCATTAACCGGTACGAACGTTTGATGGAAGATCCCCTGTCCGAAAATTATTAAGTTAAATGTTTCCCGTGTTTATATAAACGTCTCCTTTACTGGGCATATTAATAAATGTTTAATACTGCCAGCAATATCTCATTCTTCACCTGTCAAATTAGCTATAAATTGATAGGGGTCACCAGGTGAGTGGAAGCAGCGAGCAGATACGATCGAAGTGCTTGCCTTTTGAATAAGTGTTAAAGTAGCGCCTTCTTAAGTCACTATATTATGTCTGAGAGCTTTCATGTATCATCAGAAAATAATTTAAATTAATTCCATAAAACTGGCCAAATTGTGATAACTTCAAAACTATTTATAACTTCCTGGTTTTCCTTTATTTTCTTTAACTTTGCTTCAATTTATTCTCAATTTTTTATTCATTTTATTTTCAGTTTAGGAACATGTTTTTCTTAAAACTCCTTGAAACTAATCTCTGTTGACTTTGCTTTTTATTTATATTATTTAAACTTTCATTATAGAAGAGAACAGGCCTAAAGTCAAAGCCTCATTCGTTCATTAAATGATGTCAAGGTAACGCAATTCGCCCTTTATAATTCATTCCTTTTCAAAATTAAAAACATCGTTGAGACAATTCCGTAACCAGCTCCTTTTTGTCCTAGTGATTCCAAACTTTTCAAAAAAGTCTGAGATCTATCTCACCTGTGTAAAACATTTATTTTTTTGGGACTGGGGCTTGATAGCCAACTTCTAAAAGGTAATTAGCTAAATATTGTTTTGCCTTGCATTTTAAAATTCGATTGACAAAACTTTTTGACTTTAAAGCACTAGAAGTTTAAAGAATTGCTCTGGAATCGTTTATTTAAATTGTTAATTTTAACACATAATTATTTTTAGTAAAAAGTTGAACTTTTTTAAAAATAGGACATTACTACTACAGTTTTTAGTTTTCTAGTGAATTTCTTCTTGCAAATTTAACTTTTTTTCAATTTGTTTCCATTGAAAACCTCAAAATAAATTGGCTTAGTGTGAATTATTGTAAACAGGGTTCTTCGAATTTGTCGCTTATCATTGGGATCTCGTAAACCGTAAGATGTACAGACTGGGTAACTCTTACTACAAAAATTCTTACTTTTTCCGTAAGTAATAAATTAAAATCGAAACTTGTAATGATTGGTTTTATTGTGTTCTCTGTTTTATTATGTGTATCGAAAATTCGATTTTCTTTTCTTATTCGCACTTTTTTTACAATATAATTTGATCAGATTTCTAATGTAAAGGTTTAAATTTTAATAACCATCAGCAATTATTTTTTTATAGGAATATTATTTCCTAATTTTTTTCTCTTTTCATATTTTTAGAACTCTTTACTTTTCTTACCTGGTTACACCATCTTATAGAAAATAAAAATGCAAACGAAAAAGTGAAATTTTTGATTCAAAATCTCTTCAAAAATTCAGGAAAAAAATTATAGCAAATTTCGATGGTTTATTTTGATATTTCCGGAAGGGATTGAATTTTTGTAAACATAAAAACAATATTAAGCCAAACACTTCGACTTCCATTGTCTTTATTAAGTGGTTTACTTCATACTGTATCCTCTAGGACACTTTTACGTACTTAATTTTAGTCCGGTAAATAGCTTTTTACAAGACTGGATATCGGAAAGAAATTTTACAGTATTGAGTACCGGTACATTCTGTGTCGGTATTCAATAAATCCATTACCGGTACCGGTACAGATACCGCTACAGGATACCGTAATGAAACTATACCGGATTTCCCAAAAATATATTCACTGCGCATAAAATTAATTTTTTCCTGTTTTTAAGTAGTAAGTTTTTTAAGTTTAAGTTTTAAGTATGAAGTAAAATGTTGTACATCATACGTCCGGTAACGTGTTACAATAGTCGTTTCGATATTCCAAACTCGGCTGTCGCCTCGTCCAGGAACATCTTACTCCTACTGCAAAACTATATTTGCCGGACTTATATCATAATAATATATTTCATTAGGAGTACCGAAAATAGCCTTTTTCCGTGCGCGCGTGACAAATTTCCGTGTGAGGCGAAGCCGAGCACGGAAAGTCGTGTAAACACGGGAAAATGCATTTCGGACGTGTAATGAACGATACTTTTCATTAAGAGTCTCTTAAAACAATATTTGCTAAAAAACCTGACAAAAAAATCAAATAACAGAAGTTGTGAAGGAAAAAGTTCGCAACTGGTGGCCGTCTTATTTTAATACAAGTAGCGATATAAAACTGCGCACGGCAAATAAACAGCGCACGGAAAACGGTTTTTCCGTTCCCTTACTGCAAATATGTATTTTCTGTTCAGTTAACTAGCCTGGAAAATGGTAATTTTCTGAGTAGTTTAATGAAAATAATTATTAGACCACGTTCCGCGCAGTGGAATATCTGCGCGTTTTCAAGTGAAACTGAGCATTAAGCTCGAGGCTACTTGCTTATGTACTAACCCAGATGACCACGCCCACCATTCTTATTGGCTGTATAACCCATCGAAAGCCCATCCTCCTGCTCAAAAAACTGATCTTTAATCTGAAAGTATGAGCCTTTGAAGCAGCAGCGCAATAGGTCAATCACCCCCTCCAGAGGTAGCAATGTTCTATCCTTCAAAGATGCATCCGCTCTCAGCCTGACCTCGACAATATCCAACGGCACGTTGGTGTAAAGGCTTTCTACATCGAAACTCACAAATGTGTCCCTATCACCCAATTCTAAGTCCTCATGAATACTAACAAAGTGTTCAGAATTTTGTACAAAGGAGGTTGATTTTCCAATCAAAGGTTGGATGATTTGAAGGAGAAGTCTACTTATGGCCATTTCCACCAAGCAAATTTTAAGGAAACTTAAAGTTAATGGCCCTTAAGCCATAGCTGTTAGGATGAAATATAGATATAGAAGCCTTAACTAACTGGCTACTTACTTAAAAATTGCTTGATGCGAACGGCCCTTAGAGAACTTGTTGGCGAGACTCTAGAGCTTGTGATTGGCCTTAGGGGCATAGTTGTTTTTGTTAATTTTAGGTAACCCATAGAGATGTCATGATTTGCTATGGTGTAGAGTTAGAGACCTGCTAGAACCTTCAGGAATGTGACGTTCACATTTTTTAACGCTCTGTAGATTTTTTCTTCAACTCTTTTAGTCGGGTCATTAGGCATTATTTTATATTTACCTCTCGTCATGATCCTCTATATCTTCTCGTCATACTGTGTGGGATCCATGACGACGGTCGCATTTCCTTTGTCAGCTGGAAGGATCTTGATTGATTTGTCCCTCTGCAGTTTCCTCATGGTTAACTCCTCTTCTTTTGTGATTTTTCCCTGTGGGTGTTTTGGTTTGTCGAATAGTGTTCTGACTTTCCACTTGAGTTCCTCTCTCTCTGGCCCCTGGAGTGTCGTTGATTCTATAGCACCTATTATGTCAAGCACTGGAGTTGACTTTAGAGCAATTGCAAAGTTCAATCTTTTGATCAGTAGTTTTTCTTCAGTGGAACTCAAGATGGTCGATGATATGTTGACTATTGTCCTTTGGCCTTGCTGGTGGTGGTCGATTTTTGACTCCTTTCTTTGAAGCTTCATAAGCTTGTCATAGTGCTTTTTGGCCAGCTTCTCTTTCAGTTTGACGCATGAATTATCTATTGTCTGGAAAATGGGTGTGTGTGGTCTTCCTCCAGTGTAAATTTCTTGATTTCTTCAAACCTATGTAGGATATCGTTCAGGAACCACTAGGCTGAACTAACCTGAAACAAAAATAATTTTCAGAGAAGCAGTCAAAATTTTGAAAATTTAAAAATGGTGTTTACGATTTTTAACCAAATGCACAATTTTGCCCCAAATCTCTATCTTTTGCGGTTTACAGAATCTCAACGATGTATATAGATGGGGTGTATCTAGAGTAGTCTTTTTAACTTGAGATAACGAGGTATTTTGAGAACTAGTAGGGTAAAAGATTTTCATTCAACGCAGTCCTATTTTGTACAGAGGGGTCTATATAAGGAAAATATTTTTTTCATAAGCAGGGTGGCTCAGAAAAGCTGTAATGTAATATCTTTAAAAAGATCGCCCTCTATTTTTTTTCCAAATTTTGATATATCTTATAGCTTGTACTCGACCCTAAAAATTTGACATCGTGGCCTGCAGTAGTTTAAGAGAAATTAATTATTTAATTGAAATTATCTCGTATAGAGTATCATGTATTACCTATTCACAAAACTTTGACATCTCCTTAACCTTGAAAATTTGACTTCGACGTTGTTTGCTAATCTAGGTAAAGAAAAAATGAACATTCCATGGCTACTAAGATGCCAAAAAAATGTGATTGGGAAACACAGGGTATCCCAACAACTGCCGGTAGTGATGTTAAATTTTAAGGGCCAAGTATGTGTGTTCTTTTTAAAAATATTATATGACCTCACACATTTCTGGTCCACACTGTATGGGAAAAAATATGTGCCTAAATTAGACTATTATCTAATTACATCTAATTACATCTACTATCTAATTACACTACACTATCTTACAATACAGGTCACTGTACTCTGGGAACAAATTTTTTTAACTTACTAGTTTTAGAAATATCTGGCTGTTTCAAGTTAAAAAGACCACCCTGTATAAACTATTCACTTATTGTTGACATCACGTAAGTATTGGAAATCGAACTTTGACATTTTTATCGTATTTTTCTTAAAGGTTTCTTGCATCCTCAAGCTTGAATGCACCTCAAACATTTCTTCAAACAGAATACCACAAGAATTTTAGCATTTTTTACCATCTACAGAAACTTCCAAAAAAAGCCAATCTGATAAGCAATTATTACAGCTTTGGCGAAAGTGGAAAAGACTTATTTCGTCACTATTCGGCTTTCCTGATCAACATTTTTTGGCCTGATATTGACGTAATTTTTACAGAAACTTGACTGCTAAAAAGTCAAGATTTACTTCGTCATTATTCGGCTTTCCTGGTCAATATTTTTCGTCCAGATATTGACATAATTTTTACAAAAACTTGACTGCTAAAAAGTAGCTTGTATGGCTAACAATCTTACTGCTTTATGGTGATAGAATCAATTTCTAGTTTTAAAAACTACAATTGCTGCTGTGTCCGCATGAGGATTAAAAATGCTGACATGATTCATTATTTCATTTGAGACGTCAAGAAGTTCCCTCGACCAGATTTGAACAGATATTTCCCTAAGAATGGTGCCGTTTTTTGGCCGGAAGTCAGGCACTCTTCAAGTTGCCATGACGTAATTTTGTCGTTATCGCACGTCATACAAGCATCATATACAGGGTGATTCGCGTTACTCGATACGACGATTATGGCTAAACTTTTAGATTTTAAAAAAGTTTTGTATATGTAATGGATGGAAGTCTATTGGAAGTACATTTTAAAATTATTGTCATTGTATACAGGTGGTCCCAAAAGTATAAAATTGATTAAAGTTGTATTTTTTGAAATGAGACACCTAGTATATTAATATATTCTCGATACCTACGGACAAAAGTAAACAAGTAGCAAGTTAAGGCGACAAAAGTAAAGATAGTTTTATTAAGGGTTATGGCATCTAAACCGTACCGTTCTTCAAATATTCGTGATTTTGTGAAAATGCAGCATCAAATTAAATGTTTAAAATCTCAGCACTTGGTTTCTTTTCAACCACCAAAATTGGCTGGTGGGCTAGTAGTACATTGGATTTTTTGTGGTGTGTAATAAATATTAACAACTGTGCACCGAATGTCAATAAATGAACACCAAATTATTGCAAATTTTAAACAGTAATAACTCGTTCAATTTAAATAAGACACCCTGTATTTTATAGTATCATTAGATGCAGAATTTAGTTTTCTATCAAAACTATTAAACATTCCTGTAGCTTGGTCTTTGCGTTTTCTTGGAAAATTGATTTTTTTCTGAATTTGAGCTGACATAAACGAATTAGTAATCTACTTTACCTGTTGCAATACCTAATTTTGAGAAAGCATAATTTATTATCGTTAGTACTGGGTGTTCACTAGATAACTTCATTTAGGAGGCTATAAAATTTTGACAGAAAATGATGGCATAATGAAAGTAAATGGATTTTTGTTTCTCCATTCTTTTCCTATGTTTCACAAACAACTAGACGAAGTTTTCTAATGAACACCCCGCATTTGTCAGATATTAATTTATAAGTTACAAAATTATGATCATGAAGACACATTATACACCCTTACACATCATACACACATCACACATCCCCATAAAAAGAAATCGAGAGGCGTTATGTCAGGGGACCTTGGTGGCCAATGTTGTGCTCCATTCCTTCCAATCCATCGATTTTGGAAACGAACATTTAAGAACTCCCGGACTTCACGATGATAATGAGCAGGTGCCCCATCCATTTGCAGCCACATGGTTGTTCTTATATCTAGAGGAACTTTTTCCAGTAAAATTGGAAGCTGATTTCTCAAAAAATTTAGAAACGACATTCCGTTTAAATGTTCGTCAAAAAAAAAGGTCCAATCACATACTGTCCCATTATGCCCCCCCCCCCCCCCCCCCGCCATACATTTAGTGACCACCTATGTTGGATATTAATAACTCTAAATTCATGGGGGTTAAAATCAGAATACTAATGAAAATTGTGTCGGTTAAAAGAACCATCGTTATGATAAGTAGACTCATCACTAAGTAGAACTGATTCAAAAAAATCTTCTTGTTCTCCAACTTTTTCTAACACCCACATACAAAAGTCCACTCTTTGGCCAAAATCGTTATCGGAGAGTTCTTGATGTAGTTGTATCTTATAATCGTGATACTATGTTTTTGAAGAATCCTTGATACGCTTGCTTGGCTAATATTTAAGTTTTGTGCAATTTCTCGTTGTCCGACATGGGGATTTTGAACTACAGAGCCAATCACGGCTAATTCAGTTTCTTGGTTTTCTGTAATTGGTCTCGTTTTGGCAGTCGTTTCATACTGAACACTACCAGTTTGCCTAAATTGAACCAACAGTCTTTCAAAAACGGCTCTATTCGGTCGAGTTCGGTTAGGAAAACTTTCAGCATAAACCCTTGATGCTAAAAGACAATTTTGCAAGCATTTTCCTGGAATGAAGATCATATCGACTCGTTCTTCTGTTGTGTAAACCAGCATTTTGATTAAATAAAAAACTCCCTGTTAACCACCAATTATAACAGTAAAAAAATATTTAACTCTAAATTAATATGTGACAACTAGGAATGACAATAAATTTTGCTTTGTCTGAACAGGTAAACCTGAACTTAACGCTTACCTGAACAGGTAAATTAGATTTCTACATTCGTTCATGTCAGCGCAAATTCAGAAAAAATCAATTTTCGAAGAAAATGCAACGACCAAGCTATGGGAATGTTTAATAGTTTTTGATAGGAAACTAAATTCTGCATCTAATGATACTATAAAATACAGGGTGTCTAATTTAAATTAAACGAGTTATTACTGTTTGAAGTTTGCAATAATTTAGTGTTCATCTTGTTACATTTGGTACACAGTAGTTTATATTTAATACATACCGCAAAAATTTCAATGTACTAGTAGCCCACCAGCCAATTTCGGTGGTTGAAAGAAACCAAGTGCTGAGATTTTAAACATTAAATTTGATATTTCACTCAATCACGAATATCTGAAGAACGGTATGGTTTAGATGTCATAAACCTTAATACAACTACCTTTACTTTTGTCCGTAGATACCGAAAATACATTAATATACTATGTGTTTCATTTAAAAAAATAAAGCTTTAATCAATTTTATACTTTTGGGACCACCTGTATACAATGACAATAATTTTAAAATGTACTTCCAATAGACCCATACATTCCATATACAAAACTTTTTTAAAATCTAAAAGTTTAGCCATAATCTTCCGTGTCGAATAACGTGAATCAACCTGTATATAGCAACTTAAAGCCGGGCCGAATATTGATTGTGTCGATTGTTTTTGGTTTTTGTTAGTTTAAGTCATGACAATGACAACTGTTTTGTAACAATTTGACGTAAGACGCCATGACGTCACCGAGACGTCACTTATGGCGGATATCGTCACTCGTTTAAAGAGTTTCACTGCTAAAAGGGGTACGGGACAAAACTGTAAAACAGGCGGAAATACGGGTAGTTTCCTTAAGGGACTAAATTTTAAGTGTCAAAATAACTTTTCTGTGAAATGCCGAAAAGATGAGTAATAAAAATCAGAGAGTCTAGGTATATTTAATTAGTTCGGACCGTCTAGAGTCTAGCAGTTATCGATTGGCTTCCATGGCAAAAAGATAACCATATCGGCCATATCATTTACGACGTCTTTGTATTTACGACGTCTTTGTCCTCTCCCGACAGTTCTCAATGAAGTAAAGTATAAAGCTATGTTTAGAAGTTCCTTCAAGTAAAGTTTTAAGAACTAGCGGATTTGGCATTTGAGTAAAGATAAATTTGCTACTTTATATCGATATTCTGTGGCTTAGTAAAATAGCTATTATTTGGTAGTTTTGAAGTCAACTTGTCTAGTGCAAGAGTAGCCAGAAAAACCACAAACTAAGTACAATAAAAATTATGTTTTTACCAGTTTTTACCAGCAAGTTGTCGGCAATTTGGATCAGACGAGAAAGCGTAATATTTACCAAATTTTTGGCGAAAATATTTTAAACCAAAAATGGTGAATTAAATCCTGCTCTTTGGCTTTATATTTTGGCCAAATCATTTCCATCAATAACGATGCTCGTTCATGACCAATGGCAATAGATGAGCATTCATGGCTAACTTTTGTGGCGAAAATGTATCTTAAAAAATGGGAAAGTAATAACCAAATCTTTCTAATTTTTACTACTTTATCACTAACTTTTTGCCATTAATGCTATTCAATCACTTATAGTGTGCTATTTGGGGCATGACCCTAGACCTAACTTCAATAAATATTTTCCAGATACACCTAAAATGTGGTACTAGATTTTAATCCATTTGAGATATAGTTAATGGTGGAGTTGATTACCGTCCTTCAGGAGAGTAGATGGCAAAGGGTATACCGGGGTGAGGACAGTGAAAAAAAAACTTCTACTTTACGCAGAAATTGCCTTATTTAACTTGATGTGTGTTAAATTTGAGGTGTGCTGGGCCTGAGTTGTTGTCTGAGGTCCAAACGGCGCCTTATAATTGTGTTTGTTCTAATGCGTATTATTGTCATTGTCTTCCGTAGTTCTTCTTGGGCAAGAAATGTATCTCCATGTTTATAACATGAAAACTTCAAACAAAATTATTAAATGACCCTAATTTGAATTATAAAAGTGCATAATTTCATATGACACACCATTTTTTCATTTCTTTAGTGAAAAAAGAGTGTTCACTGTAGGGCTGCGTTTAATTTTTTTGTTAATTTTATTACTCTAAATAAACGCCAAATCTCTCCTTAAGCCCATATATCAGCTTCTTAGGTAAACCACAAACAATAACATGACACTAGTTTTCTTATTCCTAAGACGTAGCTCGACGTTAAAAACCGTCTTTCAACATCATCTCACTGTGACCAATATTAAATAAGCTCACATTTCCTATATGGCCCTACGTTATTCTTCGGCAAGGCGAAATTGAAACGTGTTCTTCGACCCTAACTTATTATTAGGGGGAGGGTACTGCGAGCATGAAAAATGGCCAAAGTAAGAAAATAGTAAGCCAGATGTAGGGCTTGTTGCTTATTACGCTTTGGATACACATTTGACTTCCTGTATTAAAGTCGAATTGCTCTTTTGCGGCAAAGCGGTGTTGTTTGATCTGTAATAGGGGGTGTTCATTTAACAACGTCAGTAGTTGACTGTAAAATATGAAGGGAGCAAAAGTTTATTTGCTTTGACTATGTCATCGTTTTCTTTCAAAAATTCATAGTCTTCTCGAGGACGTTTTCTGATGAACACCCCCTATTTTATAAAACTGTGAAGACTTTCACGGCCGTTCAAAATACAATCTAAAGTGTTTTCCGAGCTTTGAAGCCGTGATCCAATGGAATTTCTGTCCTGATATTTCATCTACAGCTGTCACCAGTCTACAAAAATGATCTCCCGTGCTTCCCAACGTAGCTTCCTCCATCCTGTTGAAATTGTCGTCGTGTTTAAAAATCTCAATGGCCTCTCTCGTTAGTCTCGGATAGAAACGATGTGATTGATATAAGATATCCATCTCGTTGAAAAGGATGTCGCGCTGCTCTGCTACTGCTGACTTTTATGTTTGTCACACCCTGCAACTTCTCTTGTGTTCCGTATCCTCGTGTTGACACTGCGTTTTGTGAGACCAATATATACCGAGCCACAGCTGCATGGATCTCGGTAAACTTCAGTTTTAACATTGTGCTTTTCCAGTAGCCTGCCGATCCTGTCCGTTACTTTGTGGATGTATGGTACACTGTCCATCCGCGCTTTTCTTCATCTTCTCCCGTTGTTCCTTCCTGGCGCTCTACATTCCTTGGACGGACGGTCCTTACCGAATTCGTGCTTGCTGTATCCATTCCAACCAAAGATTCTTTCGAGATGCTTAATTTTTTGTTCCAATTCAGCCGGCTCACAAAATCTCTTGCCTCTCACAGACAGAGTCTTTATGACTTCCCATTTCTGTCTGTGATGGTGATTTGAGGATAATTTGATGGACAATTGAGGTATCGATCAGAGTGTGTTGCTTTTCCAAAACCAAACTTACCAAAACATCCAAAATCGGTAGGCCCCCTTCCTTTTCCGTCTCCACAGTAAATTTTTGGGTTGATAGAGTTGATTTGTAGCACTTTGGCCTCTTATTTGCCGTTACAAAGGCCTTAGCCTCGAAAACTTCCATAGAATACTTGGCTATTAATGGACTAGGGGAGGCTGCCCATAGCTACACCATCACTTTGTTCGTAGATATATTTCTTCCATTGAAAATATGTAGTTGTTGGGCAGTGTTGGAACAATTTGGCAATATTTTGCGGAAATTCCAGATTAATATGTTGCATGGGTTCCTTAATAGGTACCATCGTGAAGAGCGAAACAACATCGAACCTAACGAGAATTTCTCCTGGAGAAAGAGTCAAAGAATGCAGTTCTTTAACGAAATGAGTGGGGTCTTTTATAAAGCTGTCAGTATTTCCTATTTTAGGTTGCAGCAGTTTTGTGAGGTGTTTCGCGACTTCGTAGGTCTGGCTTCCTATGGTGCTCACGATGGGTCTGTGGCACATCCGGTTTGTGGATCTTTGGCAAACCATACAGCCTTGGTGGCAAACTTCTGATATGAGATTGCTTTTTCGTGGTTTTGCGCGTTGGAGAATTCGTGACATCTCCATCCTTATCTCTTCAGCCGTCTGAATTGGTAGCTGCCGGATTGCGCCCTCCACTTTCGCTACGATATCTTCCACAGGTATCCTGGATGGTGTTAGGGCAAAATTTCATTCCTTGTCAGAACGCTCAGGTCGTTTGTTGACATTTCTTTGTCGGTCAAATTGACTACAACTTTGCGTTGACTCCCTTCAGATTTGGGGTTTAATGTGTCCAGCGAATTGTTGGTGGCACTTAGTGCGTCAAATTTCTTCCTTTTACGGTTCGTTGCGATGGCTTGGGCTGTAACTTCAGGTGGCACTGCACCCAGAGCGGTCTGGCAAGTGCGCCCAAACCCCATACCACCACTACCCCCACCCCAGTCGCTCCACCGTTAGGAAGAAATTCCATTGGACCACGGCCTCAAAGCCCGGAAAATACTTTAGATTTTAGCCCCTATTTTGTTTTAGTTTATGAAGGGCAATTTACCGAATTGAATATACATAGACAAATACCCTTAATATAAAACAAGGTGGACATATTGGAGACGATTATGTAGAATTTGATTAAAGACACAGGTATTGGTGTAACATATATGTGAAAAACCAATAAGTGAAAGAAGAATTTGCGACTGAATGACGCCTTGTCACAGAATGTAAGTTGAAAACTTAACGCAATGAAGATCAGAATTGTTTGAACAATAGATTTTTAACAGTTACAGAATCAACAAAAAGTCGATTGCAACTATTTAAACTTGTCAACGTCTTGCAAATTTATTGTTGCATCCTCAGGACAAATTATTTAGTCTGCCCCCCTTGTTACTAGGTTCAGAACGGTGCATTATCTCAACATGACACAACAACAGGTTGTTGAGTCCTTCTCAAGCCATCTTGTTGTCCTGTGGCCTTATGTCCCAAAGTGCAATATACAGGGTGATTCACGTTATTCGACACGGAAGATTATGGCTAAACTTTTAGATTTTAAAAAAGTTTTGTATATGGAATGGATGGGGATCTATTGGAAGTACATTTTAAAATTATTGTCATTGTATACAGGTGGTCCCAGAAGTATAAAATTGATTAAAGTTTTATTTTTTTAAATGACTCACCTAGTCTATTAAGATATTTTCGGTATCTACGGACAAAAGTAAAGGTAGTTTTATTAAGGTTTATGACATCTAAACCGTACCGTTCTTCAGATATTCGTGATTTTGTGAAAATGCAGCATCAAATTTAATGTTTAAAATCTCAGCACTTGGTTTCTTTTCAACCACCGAAATTGGCTGGTGGGCTACTAGTGCATTGAATTTTTTGCGGTACGTATTAAATATTAACTACTGTGTACCAAATGTAAAAAAAATTAACACTAAATTATTGCAAACTTCAAACAGTAATAACTCGTTTTATTTAAATTAGACACCCTGTATTTTATAGTATCATTAGATGCAGAATTTAGTTTCTTATCAAAAACTATTAAACATTCCTATAGCTTGGTCGTTGCATTTTCTTGGAAAATTGATTTTTTTCTGAATTTGCGCTGAAATAAACGAATGTAGTAATTTAATTTACCTGTTCAGGTCTGTTCAGGTGTTACCTGATTTTGACAAAGCAAAATTTATTGTCATTTCTAGTTGTCACATATTAATTTAAAATTAAATATTTTTTTACTGTTATAAGGTGGTTAAGTTAACAGATAGTTTTTTTTATTTAATCAAAATGCTGGTTTACACAACAGAAGAACGAGTCGATATGACCTTCATTCTAGGAGAATGCTTGCAAAATTGTTTTTTAGCATCAAGAGTTTATGCTGAAAGGTTTCCTAAGCGAACTCTTCATTATTATTCTGATTTTAACCCCCATAAATTTAGAGTTATTAATATCCAACATAGGTGGTCAGTAAATGTATGGGGGGGGGGGGGCATAATGGGACAGTATGTGATTGGACCTTATTTTTTTTGACGAACATTTAAACGGAATGTCGTTTCTAACTTTTTGCGAAATCAGCTTCCAATTTTACTGGAAAATGTTCCTCTAGATATAAAAACAACCATGTGGCTGCAAATGGATGAGGCACCTGCTGATTATCATCGTGAAGTCCGGGTGTTCTTAAATGTTCGTTTCCAAAATCGATGGATTGGAAGGAATGGAGCACAACATTGGCCACCAAGGACGTTACATAACGCCTCCCGATTTCTTTTTATGGGGATGTGTGAAAGGAATCGTGTATAATACGCCACCAACCACAAAAGAAAATATGAAAGAACGAATCAGAGAGGCCTTCAGAAGCATAACTCCCTATATGTTACGCAATGTGAGTGAAGGATTTAAAAACAGATTACGTTTGTGTTTAAAATCAGACGGTCGTCATTTTGAACAAATTTTATAACTGTTTGTTTTTGTTTGTTTTACTCTAATGTTGACTTGTTATTTATTGTATTTCAAATTGCCACTATTAATCCACTTAATTTTTTTGTAATAGAGATGCTAAATTTTACGTACTCATGTAATATAATGTTTTATTGTTTTATTTGGTATTTAATGTTAAATAAAGACACTTTAACATTCAGATGACTGCTAAATAATCTTCATGGTCATAATTTTGTAAGTTATAAATTAATATCTGACAATACGGTCTTCATTAGAAAACTTCGTCTAGTTGGTTGTGAAATGTCAAAGGAAAAGAATGGAGAAACAAAAGTCCATTTACTTTCATTATGCCATCCTTTTCTGTCAAAATTTTATAGCCTCCTAAATGAAGTTTTCTAGTGAACACCCAGTACTAATGATAATAAAGTTTGCTTTCTCAAAATCAGGTATTGTGACAGGTAAAGTAGATTACTTAATTCGTTTATGTCAGCTCAAATTCAGAAAAAAATCAATTTTCCAAGAAAACGCAAAGACCACGTTATAGGAATGTTTAATAGTTTTGATAGGAAACTAAATTCTGCATCTAATGATACTATAAAATACAGGGTGTCTAATTTAAATTAAACGAGTTATTACTGTTTGAAGTTTGCAATAATTTGGTGTTCATTTATTGACATTCGGTGCACAGTAGTTAACACTTAATACACACCGCAAAAAGTCCAATGTACCATTAGCCCACCAGCCAATTTTGGTGGTTAAAAAGAAATCAAGTGCTGAGATTTTAAACATTTAATTTGATGCTGCATTTTCACAAAATCACGAATATCTGAAGAACGGTACGGTTTAGATGCCATAAACCTTTATAAAACTACCTTTACTTTTGTCCGTAGGTAGCGAAAATACATTAATATACTTGGTGTCTCATTTAAAAAAATACAACTTTATTCAATTTTATACTTTTGGGACCACCTGTATACAATGACAATAATTTTAAAATGTACTCCCAATAGACCCCCATCCATTCCATATACAAAACTTTTTAAAAATCTAAAAGTTTAGCCATAATCTTCCGTGTCGAGTAACGTGAATCACCCTGTATACCCCTAGATGTACAAGTGCCGCTATGTAACTTTATTTTAATTTTAGTTTTATTTTGTATAACAGGCTTCTCTGATTGAAAAAGCCTTGAAGAAGACTTCAATTAAAGATCGAAATGTTGGCGATTTCTAAAAAGTGTAGAATCTTGGTTGTCCTACACCTGCTATTCGAAGGTTCATACTAGTTATCAAAGGATGCTGAGAACAGTTGAGAGTCTACAGAGAGTAGTCATTATATATACAATACCTAATACAATCTCAGTAAGCAATTATATATTGTTTGACTTTATAAACACTTCAAAGAGCGTTACTCGAAAAAATACTGAAGATCGATTTTAAAAACTCGCAGGAAAAAGTAGACAAATTAAAATTTGCACGAAAAGGGTTTCTACTAATACACTAAGAAAGAAGTCGAAACCCACAGTGAAAATTTAATTAATAATTTGATATTATGTGGAATTCTAACATCCTAAAAACTGATTTTGACATTCAAAAAATAATTTTTAAGCATTTTAGGTCAGTTAACAAAAAACTTAATAATACTTGCTATAATGGTCCCCATATCCCACGCCCCTGCCCATGCACACACACATGTTAGGTGATATCGCATTTCTCGTTACACCCCGATGCAATTATTTCCTTTTGCCATGCCTTTAGCCTACCTTCGCCCATATTCGTGCCCATATGATCGCCGGCTCATGCCTTCAAGACATACATTTCGGGTGACTTTTCAATAACCTTGAAACGAACGCCATCCGTGTACCACCTTCAAAGTCATTTCTTCGCAACTGCATCGGGGGAGCGCAATACATCTGGGCCGCAGTCGTTTTGTTTTCTCGTTAGTACCTTGGTCTTGGTACGAATATAAGTTCAATGTCAAGGTTAATTCGGGTCTGCCTGCAGTTTAGCTTGTGGCCCCTTGTCGATACCGGGGTGCATTCGAAAGTTTGTTTTTGGAAAAATGTTTTTGTCTTTGTGTCAGAACAGTTAATAAACACGTTGAAGTAAGAGAATAAAAGGGTAATTAGAATAATAACTGATGATTTTGTTAGCTCTGAATGAAAATGTAAACATTTCTTAGAAAACAACATTCCAGTTCCACTCACGTTCCCTCGAGCTTTCTAAAAAGAACCTTCTTTAGGGGAAATGCATGTAACGTAACAATAATATTCCCAGGAGTATATTTCAAAACGAACATTCGCTTCACTATCCAAAAATGACATATTTCATGTGATAAAAAAACTACCTAAAAGGAGTTTTAATTAATTACATAAAAAAAAATGTGTTCCTTATTAGAGATTTAGAGAGTTTTGATGTCTTGTGATGCATTATAATATGTGAACAGCAGACGAGATGAGGCCAGAAGTACATATTAGTTTTGGTTTTAAATTGCTTCCTTATTAAAGATATTATTGGATCTTGAACCTCCTAACGCTTTTGAGTTAACCCTCTAATTTATGAAAAAAAAAGCAATTGTTGTTGCGTTTTTTGTTTTGCGTGAATTTTTGATTCTATGTACCATGTATTACAGGACATTTAAAATATGACAGAAACGTACTTTTCTTCATAGGATATGCATGTTATATATTCTGAATAATAACTATTTTTCACATGTATATCATTTTAGCTACCTACTCTCTACAGCACGTACTTATTATCTGTCAGGAATATGATATCATAACAAAACAAATTATTATTAGTTAGGTGTAATGATGTGCTCTGCTCATTGATTACCTGCCTACCTATAGTTTTCCGTCATTTTTAATACTTAAAAAATTATTAATAAAAGCAAATTTTATGTTCCTACTAAATGAGTTCTTCAAGAAGTAGGTATGTCATACATACATCAATCAGTGGCAGATCCAGCTTTCTGTGAACGAGAGGGGGGAGAAAAATTTTTTAAGGTGCCACGCTCACTTTTTTTAAATTTTGACGAATATTTCTTTCGTGCATAAATTTTCCCATAAACGTAGAGTACTTTTCAAAACATTTCATCGGAAATTCCACGTTGTCTAGTAAACGGTTAATTTCCGTTGTCACCTACTAAACCATTTTGACTGAGAAAGTCAGTAACAACTTCATTGACCGCCTGTAACTTGAGAACGCCTCGACCGATCTGAGTGAATCCAACAGTTTTTTCCTCCTCTTGATGTCCTCTTTTACTCATCGGACTCCCCGAAATCGGAATCGCCCATCGGAAGTTCCGTAGATGCAACATTTTCGGAGATAGACCTCTTGGGAGGTCCATTTTTAAGCACTTTCGCGTTTCTTGACAATTTTTAAGAAACCTCTTTAGAGGTTAAATTCATGCGAATTGAGTTCGTTCTTAGGGGATTGTAGGCGTGCCAAAATGTTCCAAGGGGGGGGGGGGGTGGGTTATTACGACTTTTTCCTCAATTCTCAACTTTGACCGCCTGAAGCTTGAGAGCGCCTCGACCGATCGGGATGAATCCAACTGTTTTTTCCTCTTCTTGATGTCCTCCTTCACCTCCCATTATCAGAATTTCCGTAGGTGCAAAATTTTCGGAGATAGAACCCTTTGGAGGTCGATTTTTGAACCACTTTTAGAATAGCGTTTTTTCACGATTTTTAAAAAACCTGTTTAGAGGTTAAATTCATAAGAATTGCGTTTGTTATGTTTTTAGGGGATTGCAACCGTGCCATTCCGATTAAATGCCGCAAAAAAGTTTTTTCGAAATGTTTTGGAAAATGTCCAAAGGGGGGGGGGGGGGGGGTGGGGGGTATTACTACTTTTTCCTCAATTCTCAATTTTGACCGCTTGTAACTTGAGAGCGCATCGACCGATCGGAATATGTCCAACTGTTTTTTCCTCTTCTTGATGTCCTTTTTCACCTCCCGCCATCAGAATTTCCGTAGGTGCAAAATTTTCGGAGATAGACCCCTTCGGAAGTGGATTTTTGAACCACTTTTTGAATTGCGTTTTTTCACAATTTTTAAAAAACCTGTATAGAGGTTAAATTCATAAGAATTGCGTTTGTTATGTTTTTAGGGGATTGCAAGCGTGCCATTCCGATTAAATGCAGCAAAAAAGTTTTTTCGAAATGTTTTGGAAAACGTCCAAAGGGGGGGGGGGGGAGTATTACTACCTTTTCCTCAATTCTCAATTTTGATCGCCTGTACTTGAGAACGCATCAACCGATCGGAATAAGTCCAACTGTTTTTTCCTCTTCTTCATATCCTCTTTCACCTCCCACCATCAGAATTTCTGTAGGTGCAAAATTTTCGGAGATAGACCCCTTCGGAAGTCCATTTTTGAAGCACTTTTAGAATCGCGTTTTTTCACCATTTTTAAAATTAGAGGTTAAATTCATGCGAATTGAGTTTGTTATGTTCTTAGGGGATTGCAAGCCTGCCATTTCTATCAAATACTGCAAAAAAAATTTTCCGAAATGTTTTCGAAAATGTCCAAAGGGGGGGGGGGGGGGGGGTATTACGACTTTTTCCTCATTTCTCAACTTTGACCGCCTGTAACTTGAGAACGCCTCGACCGATCGGCGTGAATCTAAGTGTTTTTTCCTCTTCTTGATATCCTCTTTCACCTCCCACCATCAGAATTTCTGTAGGTGCAAAATTTTCCGAGATAACCCCTTTCGGAGGTCGATTTTTTGGTGGATCCGCCACTGGCATAACTTTACTTTACTTTATAGTTTAAAACACTATGCCTCAATGATAAATTGTTTCAAACTACACGCTGCTGCCATCTGGCGAGCAACGACTGGTAATATACTCGGCTAAAAATGGATCGATGGCTGAATGAATGGTTTCTACTTCGTAGCGAAAGTAAAATCGAGCGTTTCCTGCTTTCTGTCTCTGTTCTCGCGATTTACAATCACACCATATTTCTGTTTTCTTTGTGTCTTTATATATGAACGAACAGCAGCTCGCTAGATGGCGCCATAAAAAGATATAAGATCTATAAACTTACAAACAATTACTAATTAACTAAAATTTGAATTCTCAGTTAGTTGCCACAAAAGTTCAGAATGATTTCGAAACTCTTAAGATTGGTGAAGGTACGATTGATCTGGATTCCTTGAATCGGTTATAAGTAATATTACTTAACCGCACATATATGCGTGTGTTAATATTTTATATACCGAGGTGGAAAGTCAATCATTACTGTTTTGAGATTTGATAGATTATAGAGGGTTACTATAAAATCTCAAGACAGTAAGAAAACTGCCTGCCGAAGTTCACTATTTTACTTATAATCATATTATTAGAAATTTATTATTTTCATGTTAGATATTCATAATTTTTTTTCTTAACCTGTATAAAAATTACCAGCTAACTATCTCATCTAGCTCGCTGCTATTATAGAGATATACTGCAGGAACCTAAGCAAACAAATTTGTTAGTAAAGTCACAGAAATAGTAAAGTCAAAAAAGTAAAAAATTGAGAGGTAAATACTAAGCTATTACCGCACTAAATTGGACATGGTGTCCCACTACCTACCTCTAATTTAGAGGACAGAAAATGCCCTATTACCTGTCGTTATTTTAGAGGTAAGTATAAAGACATTTTCCCCCTCGTATGAGGTTTAAAATGATGGCATTATATATATGGTTGTAAATAAATATTTTTAACCCCGGCCAAATTGAAACGAACTAATTTCCGCACTTGTTAGATAAATAGCTATTATTACTCACCTCATAGGTGGGTGGAAAATGGTTGTAAATCCGAAAATTATGTTTATGTTAATATGATTGTAAATAAAATATTATATAAACCTCCGGGAAGTTTCCTTACTATCTCGACATATTATACATTTGTATAGTAGCAAAAGCTACCATGGGCGTAGCCAGAACTTTCTCCAGGAGGGGGCAAAAACAAGAAAACGCAATAAAAAATAAATTGTTTTATTTTGACACTCAAACATTACTCGCGAAGCTTGCGTAAAGTGGCCATTATAATGTTGTATGAAGTAGCAATAAATAGTTGCTAAATGGTTCCACGCACATAACATTCTTGATGTGTACCGATTTGAACGAAACTTAAATAGTATATTGTACAACTAGTGTCGAAAATTGCACTTTTCACACGAGTGTGATTTTCATACGTGTTGCACACTAGACTTTTTCTACGACTGCGATTTTGCTTCATAAATGATCATTCATATTATAAAATATATTCAAGGCGTGTACAAAGTAAACTTTGCACACGTTTCTGTATGGGAACATGCGCAATGTGCACTTTGCGCACGCTGTTTGAACTATGCGATTTTTAACTATAGTAGTAGGGCGCATTTGTTAATCTTCGAGGCAATCGTAGAAAATATACGAGCCGTAGGAGAGTGATACGTCACACGAGTGTGAAGAGTGATTTTCATACGTGTTGCACACTAGACTTTTTCTACGACTGCGATTTTGCTTCATAAATGATCATTCGTATTATAAAATATATTCAAGGCGTATGCAAACTCTACTTTGCACACGTCTCTGTATGGAAACGTGCGAAATGTGCACTTTGCGCACGATGTTTGCATTATGCGATTTTCAACGGTAGCTAGTAGGACGCATTTTTTGATCTTCGAGGCAATCGTAGAAAATAGTATATTGTGCAACTAGTGTCGAAAATTGCGCATTCCACAGGAGTGTGACCGTTTGGACACGAGCCGTAGGCGAGTGATACAACGTCACAAGAGTGTTGAGAGCGATTTTCGTACGTGTTGCACACTAGACTTTTTCTACGACTGCGATTTTGCATCATAAATGATCATTCGTATCATAAAATATATTCAAGGCGGGTGCAAAGTAGACTTTGCACACTGCTCTGTATGGGAACGTGCGCAATGTGCACTTTGCGCACGCTGTTTGCACTATGCGATTTTCAACGATAGTTAGTAGGGCGCATTTGTTGATCTTCGAGGCAATCGTAGAAAATAGTATATTGTGCAACTAGTGTCGAAAATTGCGCATTCCACAGGAGTGTGACCGTTTGGACACGAGCCGTAGGCGAGTGATACGTCACACGAGTGTGAAGAGTGATTGTCATACGTGTTGCACATTAGACTTTTTCTACGACTGCGATTTTGTTTCATAAATGATCATTCGTATTATAAAATATTTTCAAGCCGTGTGCAAAGTAGACTTTGCACACGTCTCTGTATGGAAACGTGCGCAATGTGCACTTTGCGCACGCTGTTTGCACTATGCGATTTTCAACGGTAGTTAGTAGGGCGCATTTGTTGATCTTCGAGGCAATCGTAGAAAATAGTCTACTGTGCAACTAGTGTCGAAAATTGCGCTTTTCACAGGAGTGTGACGGTTTGGACACGTACCGTAGGCGAGTGATACAACGTCACAAGAGTTTTGAGAGTGATTTTCGTACGTGTTGCACACTAGACTTCTTCTACGACTGCGATTTTGCTTCACAAATGATCATTCGTATTATAAAATATATTCAAGGCGTGTGCAAAGTAGACTTTGCACACGTTTCTGTATGGGAACGTTCGCAATGTGTACTTTGCGCACTATGTTTGCAATATGCAATTGTCAACGGTAGTTAGTAATGCGAATTTGTTAATTTTCGAGCCAGTGGGTGAAAAACGTACTTTTTTAGATTTTAAGTATTTAAATTTTTGCATTTTATTTCTTTTTTATTTATTTTTTTTTATTTTTTCCTTGAGCCAGGGGGAGGGGGCAAGTGCCCCACCCTGCCCCACCGTGGCTACGCCCATGAAAGCTACGGTATTTCGGATTTTGATAACCAGTAATGTCCTATTATTCCCTCTGCTATGTTCTAGCACACGCAGGGTCCAGTAAAATGGCCACAACCGCATTGTTATTTGTTGGCAACCAATACATCATAAACCTAAATCTGAAAGCGATTTCTGGTTTTATCAATTGATTTGAATCCTAATATTTGGAATTTCATGCGACCTTGATTCTGTATCTAAAACCACAACGTATACAGGGAGTCGCAAATTAGTCTTCCATGAAATAGGATCTCGAAAACTTGGGAGCTATGAAGTAAATAAGAAAGTTGCTACACAATTCTGTTAATAACGTAATGACGAGAAAAAAGTTTGCCCTAAGCATTCAGGTTATTTAAAAATTTCGACAAAAATTTATTTTAGAAGATAATAGATATTCTAACTAAACCCTACAGACTAAGAACATTTTACCGGTTATAGCACGAGCCCCAGAGGATGGTAATGTCGCCTGTAATGGTGCAAGGAAGCTGGGTACCCCCTTTCTGTAAGGAGATCCCTACAGGATTTAGACACTTCAACCGCAAATAACTCCACAGTGACGTCATGGTGGTTACAAATTTTCTGTTGTAGCGGAAAGCGAAAATTTATTATATTTAAGATTCACTGTCCAGGAAGATAGCAATTGCTGACTATCGAGGTTCTACCTACTGTCGGGTCTCCTTAAACAGCTTTTCAGAAATTTCTTAGACAACCAAATTTCATGATTCTTTATCGAAGAAATGTCTTCTCCGGCATCGGCAAGAAGAACAGAAGACATTTCTCACAAATTGTGGCCAGTATATCTTTCAGCGTCTAACAAATTTAGGAATGGATACTGAGTAATATTATTTTTTCCAATCACCTGAACTGGGCATTTGCCTTTTAGTATTCTACGAGGAACTTATCTGTAGTGTTTGGTGAGCGAATTGAAGTATAGTTTTTATATACTTTCAAGGGAGACACTCTATTTGAATCATTTCTTCAAACTCTTTCAGTCTTGACATTTTCATGCCCAAATTTCCTTTAATTACACATCTGGTTTGCACTATTGAGTATACACTCCACAATGTTGATCGTTTATAAGTATTGGAGAGCATTTTCGTACTCTTTTTTGGATATCTCAGTCAGCAGGTTTAGAAACACAATATCTGCTTTTGCTAAAATTTTGCAGGGTAAACTATCTTCGGATAATTAATTTATTGATGCAACTGCTTCCAAAACAATTTGAAGCCCAACTTAAGTAAATTAGATGTTCAAAAATTCTTTGACAAATGTTGCAACGAAAAATACATAAACATATTCTTGGAAATGACAAATCTACTTTTTCGGTAGTTCAGAAATTTATATGTTTTAGGTGCTTCGGTGCTACTTCGGTAAACTGTTTCCTCTTTTCTTTTTTTAAAATAGAGGAAAGGTCCTAGAAAAAATAAAATTATACGCACAATTCTGAAGTAAAGTGGCTTTTGGTGGGCCACAAGAGTTTCCTGCTGTGGCTGGAAAACTATTTATATACCTAGTATCTTGCTTTACTTATTGGTATAAAATATGCAACTTAACTATCAATAATAGGATGTTCATCCATCTTCCTAAACTGCGTTACCAAAATGGAAACCAGTCGCGAATATTACCATACAATTTCATGAATTTGATTATAGTTGGTATAAACTTACGGATAACTTCAGTCATGGAAGTGAAAGTTTCTCATACTTAAAATATTGAACTCTTTAAATTAATTATTGTAAATGTTACTGTCTTGGACGGACTCTATCTTGGTCAAGGATGCATGATTGACTCGATGACCTTTTATTTTCATTTCCAAATCATCAGCCATCAGCTTCTTCTCCTTCCTCTTTTCGGAAGCCTTAAGGCTTGTTTTACCCATCCATTTGCCCCTCTTGGGATGTCGACGACCAGCTGTCCTTCCACCTCTTGGGAGGCCGTTCTGGTGATCTGCTGGATGCCGCTTTTCTATTTCTGGCGATTTTTGCCAGTCTCTGGTTTTCCATCCTGGATATATGTTTATTCCAGGAGCGTCTTCTGGCACGGGTCTATCTAACCACGTCCTCTAGCCCGCATTCTTCCCTAATTTCGCTACTCCTTCTTTGGTCCCAAAGTGGGTTCCCTGTAAACATTCTTAGTATTCTCATTTCGCTGGTTCGTGCCATCTTTTTGTCTCCGCTGTGTCAGCTCGTGTTTCTGCCGTGTATGTCATTACGGTTGTTCGTAGGGCTCCCGCTATCCTGGCTGCCTTGTTTATCTGATTTGGTGCATCAGTCTTGAGTTCAACATAAGGTGATATTGTTGCTCCTAGATAGTTGAATTCAAAAGTCTGGTCAGTCATCAGCCATCGTGGAAACCCTGGCTAAAATTTTCAGTTCAAAACCACAAAACAATTGCAATCTGAAGTTTTTTCCTAGCTTTGAAGCCTTGATTCAATGGATTTTCTTCCTGACGTTTCGTCTACAGCTACGGCAAACATTATCAAAGGCAATGAGGCAATGGGCGAAGTGATCTCCCATGCTTCCAGAAGTTGACTGATTCGAATGTTTTGAGCTCCGTGGTATTTATTCCCCCTGAGTAGCGCTGCAGTGGAGGGACTGGGGTGGGAGTAGTGGTGGCTCGAGTTTTGGCGCACTTGAAGTATGTCGTAGAACTCGCTTTCATCCTGCATTTAAAAACGTATTTCCTCCTTTCTATTGAAATAGTTGTCGTGTTTAAATATCTCAATAGCCTCTCTCCAATTCAGCCGGCTCACAAATTCCCTTGGCTCTCACAGACAGAGTCTTTATGACTCTCCTCTTCCATCTGGGATGATGATTTCGATTTGATCCGTTATTGAGGTATCGGTCAGTGTGTGTTGGTTTTCTTTAAACGGTGTGCGCCAGCTTCCCAATGGGCCTCCTTGACACCAAAGCATCCAAAAACGGTAGGCGTCCTTCCTTTTCTACTTCCATAGTGAATTGAATTTTTGGGTTGATAGAGTTGAGGTGTAAGAGTACATTTTGAAGTTTGCCCTCGCCATGGCTCCAAATAACAAAGTTATCGTCTACGTATTGTATCCAGCACTCTGGCCTCTTATTTGCCGTTGCCAACGTCTTGGCCTCAAACATTTCCATAAATTAGTTAGCTATTACTGGATTAAGAAGGCTGCCCATAGCTTCACCAAGAGTTGTAACTCCTACAATACAACAGCGGCTAAAGACCACAGAGATTCCCTATCGGCATCCGGTGCCCCTACCAAATCGTAGACGAAACTATAAAAACCTGGAGGATCTGTCACGGTTGCCAACTCATGTAGAGTTCTAAAAAAGCTATTAGCCTTAATAAAAGTCCTGGTTTGACCAGCAATATTTAATGTCGTCAACTTTGGTAAATTTAATAGACCTCTACATCACATCAAATGTAGTTACTGAATTCAGATGGTTTCACACTAACTTAAGCTTCTAACACCTTTATCATATTTTTGAACTCCTTAAATATCATTTTTTTCTTTTCTGATTAAGGCCCACTATTACAAGTTCAGTTTATAATTTTATTTGATGATAAACGCAACGTATGTCAAATCTGGAGTTTAAACTTCAAACTGAAGGTTTACTGATAGATGTAAAAGTCGTCCATAGAAAAAATCCTGCCAATAAAACTGTGCCCTTGCGATCCTACATAATGTTGATGATTGATAAGCATTGTGACAGCATCACAAAATATACTAGGTACAGCGACTTATTTAGTTACATGTTACAGTACACGTTAAAATTTCCTCCCCTTCCTCAAAACCAGTATACGCATTTTCGAACTTTTCTATGGATGTTCGAAGCAGCAGGTTTAATGAGACAATATCTGCTTGTTCTAAAATTTCGCAGGGTATGGACATTTTAATCATTGAGGACAGAACAGCTGCTACCACGGGCAGTTTGAGAACTGACGTAAGTAAGTTGGGTGTGTGACAATTGGTTGACAAATAATGGAAGATAGAAAACTATAAACACACTTTTGGCAACCTCTGGAACACCTTCAAACTTTAAAGCACTCTTTGCATTGGGTATCAAATTGTCATCGGAAGGAAAAGTCCCACTTTTCTCACTAGTGCTTTTTTTGCCGTGAAGGTCAGGTTCCCAAGTATTATATGCAACTTTTTGTCACATTGCCTCCTACCACTCCTGGTTACAATTAGACAGATTTTATGGTAATAAAATAGACAGCACTGAGGACGTTTGCACGGTTCGGTTAAGATCGATTTTATCCTTATTATAACTATAATCTCAAATGTAGGTCCTTTTTAGCGATAAAATTGCAGGCAAATGAGCACCAGCAAAGTAGTTTAAAGTAACTTTTTCCAGAAAATCGTTGCAAAAGTCGATATTTTTGCATTTATTTTAAACTTTGCAGGATTTGACACAAATAATATTACTTCTCTGTCAAAATGTTTCGTTTAGCTTTACGTGGAGTTTAAACTTTAGATGTAAAAGAGGCCCTTAGTAGGTGAATCAAAGGGACTCTATTAATCCAGTTGAAATCATTGTAGGTACAAGATTTAGATAATTATAGAATTTGTTTAACAAGTGTGAAAACTTGGCAAACGTGGAAATGCTTGGCGTTGAAAAACAGGCATTAAATCTTTGAAAAAAAAACAGATTATATTTTACTTGTCAATCTCCAGGATGCATAAGCTACGTCATGTGCACTAATATTAAGCCTCGCAAGAGTAATTTAACTTTTTCACGTAATTCACTAAATGGAACACAAATCTCGTCATGCAAAAACCAAATTAATATAATCCGAGTGGTTACTCCTTAATTAATATTTTTGCCTTACATTCCGTCGGCCTTAAACGTTCCTCGGTAAATTACGAAGGGTTTTAACCAAACATCATGGAATATGAAGTGGATTATTTTTAGCCCGGTTCCTGGCAGAGGTTTAATTTCTCTAAACCACAGACGACAGTTTCTTATACAACTAAACATTGGATACAGGCTACGGGACCATGGCTAATTTATTTCAGTCGTTTTGTTTTGAGTGCCTACTTCCGTTGTGATATTATTTAGTGTTTAAAGTTGTTCGTGGGTTAATATGTTGTCCAGGAACAAGCACCACCATCACCACCACCATAGGGATGGACCAGTTAAACATAAGAAACACGTTTACATTCCGTTTGGGAGATCGAAAAATCGAAGGGTGAGATCCTAATACTAACATTTCATTACCTCTTTTTATGTGAGTACGTGGGCAGTCATAACTTGGCCAGGAAAATGAGACGTGTATACGGTTTGTTTATTTTTACGATGTTAACATTGCCTCAAATCAAATTACCTATGCACTAACAATAAATATAGGCCTCGTCGCACTCTTTCCGCTTCATTCATGAATAATATTATGGAAAATCTCTGCTTCCGAAACAGATTCAATGCGAAAGTATTAATCCCATAGTTTTTATTGCAAAGATAAAAATTTAAACTTATTGAGCTCTTACAATGAATTTAAATTTAGAACTCGAGGTCGAGATTTCGTCAGCGGTAAAGTTTCGATTTTATGAATACAGAACGCATGTATTACCCATTCAGGAATTTTTTGCGTCATGGAATGCGTCATGGAATGTGATATTTACTCATTTCCTTGTTGCTCATCTGACTAAAGCTAATGAGATGTCAAACTTGTCTGAATGAGTGCATGTTTTTGGAAAGCAACTGTATTTCCAATTATATTTCCTGTTATTATTCAGTTATACTATCAACTGTCTAATTTTACTTTAAAATACTTGTGTATTGATCTGGCAAGTCGCAGCACTAGGTCAAACAAAAAACTCTTTTGTAGTTTGAAAAAAGGCCAACGTTTTGACGTTTAATTGACGTCTTCTTCAGGACTAAAATATATTTGAACTACACACTAATCACAAAAAAGGCTAAAACAAACATTATATTGCACAAAAGTAAAAATTTAAGACATGATTCTTTTTGCATAAATAAATTTTTCCATTTTACATTTACGGAATAAAAAAAATAAAAAACAGTTAGGATTCCTCATGTTGTTAAACAGTGATGACAAAAATTGATAGTACAGTAATTTAAATTCCACATTACCCACCTAACTTCTGTCAACAATGTCAAAAGTGGCAAATGGTAACGTGGAATTTAAATTACTGTACACTGTGCGTTTTTATCAATTTTTGTCATCATTGTTTAAGTCCATATGGAATATTAACTGTATTTTATGTTTTTTTTTATTCCGTAAATGTAAAATGGAAAAAAAATATGCAGATAGGAATCATGGGTTAAATTGTTGGTTTTGTGAAAGGTAATGGTTGCTTTAGCCATCTTTGTGATTAGTGTGTTGTTTAAATATATTTTAGCCCTGAAGAAGACGTCGATTGAACGTCGAAACGTTGGTCTTTTTTCATACTACAAGGGGATTTTTTGTTTGTTCTAGTCGTGCGCCTTGCCAGATCTATATATATATAAGGGGACGCTACCACTGTTGCCGTTCTCGGGTATATTTAACAAAATCTATCATTAAATTCTGGTAGTGCTTAAAGTGTAATAAATTGCTATTTTATTAATTAGGGTTGGGTACTAACACGGAAAAGTAATACACAAAATAATGGATTAAAATGACAAATCTGGAAGTGGTAACATATACAAAAATCCGAGCCCGAGTATGTGGTGCGACAACTATGGTGGGTGCTCATACTTTGCCTGATGGAGCCAATAGGCAGAAACACTTGTGGCTAAGTTGCCAGACATCATGTTTTTCCCTTTTTGTTCTGCGGAATTGCCGCTAAAACTTTGCTTCTCTATTAACATACAAGGTGGCCCATCGAAAAGGATCCAGCCCGAAAAGGAATAACAAATTTTTGAGCAATTTCAACCCTCTAACCTGAATTCCCAAGAGGAAGCAAGGTCGAGTAACACCTCGTTTTGAAGGTCTCACCGAGGTTTATTCATCTGCCAAATTTCATGTCATTTGATCAATATTAAACTTTGCAAATTTGTAAAATTAACAGGCTTTAGTTTATGTAATTTAATTTGTTTTCATTCTCCTGTCAGGTTAGGGGTTGAAACGGCAGAAAAATTATTTTTTTTCCCTAAAAACTAAAGCTGACGTTTTTCTATAAATATAGTCAGTTGGAAGAAAAACTGTATATCCGCACAAACTCATTCCGTTTTTTCTTAATTTTCTTCTTTATTTTTATAAAAATATGGAATTATTAGTATAAAAATCAATATACATGGTGGACCACAGTTTTCGTGACAAACTTTAAGGGGATGTTCTACGTTCAATAATAACCCTAGGTTTTTATACGTGTGTTCATTAGAGCACGTCATCTAGAAGGCTGTGAATTTTTTGCCAGACAAGGATGACCTAATCAAAGTAAATGGACTTTTGTTCCTTCATTCTTTTCTTTTGACATTTTGCAGCCTAATAAATGAAATTGTTATTCGCAGTAATTTTACTATGAGACTAAATTCGTTCTCCAATAACAAACGAATCGGACAAAAAAGTGGATGAGGCTTCACCCCAAAGTAAAAAAAATGAACTTTTTGGCTCAAAGATTTAGGAGTTATCTAATAAATGAAGTTTTCAAATGAACACCCCCTATAAACAGCATTTCAAAAAATACTTTTTTTTACAGGGCGTTAAAATTTATGGTTTTTTTAAGGTTAAAATTAATTTAAAAAAACCAAAATATATATATTTTTTTGAAAGCAGTTTTATACAGGGTGATTAAAAATTCAGCACATAGATTTTAAGGGCATATTTATGAGGTCAAAATAAGCCGTTTTTTACCTATAAACATGGGTCCTAAAATCAACCCACTCCCACCTTCGGGGGCTCAAACTTACTCAAAAAAAAACAATTCTTTTTATAATTTCGACCGTATTTATTCAAGTAAATTCTTGAAAATTTGGACATCTCCGTTTCTCAACGAGCTTTTTCCTTTTCTTTTCTCAGAAATGGCAAAATTTTCACTCCTCGCAGTTTTTTGCAAGTAACAGGTTTGCTATTTTCTCCGTTCCTAATAGTCATGAAATGTGAAAAAAGTTTAAAATATTTTTTTTTTTATTTTTGAACGTCTATGAATGGTAATAGTTATGAAATTACAAAGTCCCAGCCTCCTATGTTTTTCCTTATTTTGATGATAATACTGCAGCCGTTCAGTCAAACGAGTTTTTCTCGAAAAACAGTTAGTTTAATCAAGAAACTTCAACTACTACGACGAATTTAACAAAATTCCCGGGAAACATAAAATGTTCGTCATCATAATGACAGTAAGTTCTTAAAACCTGCGAATAATTAATATTTTGTAATTTCTGAGAAAGGGAATGAAAAAAGCTCGTTAGGAAACGGGATGTACAAATTTTCAAGAATTTTTATGAGTAAATACGGCCACAATTATAAAAAAATTATTTTTTTTTCAACTTTGAGAGCTCTAGGGGAAGGGGTTAAATCTAGGACCCATGTTTATAGAAAAAAAACGTCTCACAAATATGCCCCTAAAAACGTTTGTACTAAATTTTGAACCACCCTGTAGTTTTATTACATTTTACGGTTAGCAGTAGCATTATAAGACTCAAGTTTTGCAATACAAAAAGCTTTTTTTACTACCATCAGAGTCGCGTGTAGGGGCGGGTTTTACACGTTTTGTTGGGTTTTCAATAAAAAAAAAACAACTTTTTTTTGTTCTTTATTGATTTTAATAGAAGAAATCTTTCTTGAATTTTCTCGTACAGTGCACCGTTTTTTTTTTAATAAACAATAATAGTTATTTATGTATTAAGAGCGAAAAGTACAACTTTTTTGCTCGGAGAGTGAAGTTTGCCGCTCGACGCGAAGCGGAGAGCGGCAATCACTCGAGAGCAAAAAAGTTACTTTTTGCTCGTAATGCATACAACGTTTTTTCTTCAAACGATCAATTTCAAATAATGTGAATCACAACTGAGCATAACTGAAAACACAATCTGAAAATTTAAATCAAAGTGACAATGACGCTTTTAATAATTGGTTGAGTGGTGGTAGTTGCTATTGACAGCAAGCGAAAAAATCTTTTTCGCTTGCTGTCCTGGGCAACGCGCGGAAAAGTACACTCACATTCTGATCCTCAAAAAAGGCTAGGTTTTCGTTTGTCAAATGAAAGCGTAAAATGCGTCATTATTTGATGTTTGTAGAAAAAAACTATTTCGTTGAAAAATTGGCATCATTGAGGGGCTACCACGAACGCCACTGTTGACAGTAAAAAAACTTTTTTGCATTTCAAAACTCGAGTCTTCCATCATTGCTATGGACGCCTGAAGAACTCCATTAAAATGTCGCAAACAGTTAAAAAAGACAAAATATTTTATAACAAACTAGGGTTATTTTTAACCTTAGAATATCCAATTAAAGTTCGTTACGTTAACCTGGTCCACCCTATAAAGAGTATCTAATTTTCGGGACTTTTGCGCGGTATCTTACTTATTTTTCAAGATAGAGCGTTACGGTTTTCGCATAGTGAGTTACTTTTTTTGTAAAATCAGAGATGGCACCAACAGAATTCTCTTAGCCTTTTTGGTTTTTGAGATACAGACTGAAATTGAAAAAAATCAATATTGAGAAACCTGCCGTATCTCTCAGTCACCTTTAAATTTATCAAAGAAGTTAACATTTGCTTCTAAAAATTTTTTCGTAGAATTCAGTGGCGGAGCTAGTTTTTTACTGCAATGAATGATTTTACCGCTTTATAAAAAAAACAAAAACTAGGTGCGTCATTGGATTCTACGTAACGAAAACTATTGAAGGGTATTTTTACTTTTCGTAAAACCAAAAACTAAATAGAAGAGTTTGAAAATTGCCAAATTAATAAAATGACCCTGTATCGCGAAAACAAAAATGCTATTAAAATTGTGTTGGCGCCAATGACCTAGCAGATATGGACAGAGCCAACAAATGCCGATATTTCTCTAAAAATGGCCCCCTTTTTGGCCGGAAGTCTGTCGCTTTAAAGGTTCGCTTGACGTAATTTTGTCGTCAGCATACATCATACAAGCGTCATACCCACTTAGCAATTTTTACATTCTTATTATCTGACAAGAATATGCCTTCGAGGAGATGGAATCTGATATTCAGGTGAAAAATTATCATTTGGAACTTGAATATCACATGAGGTGGACGTGTCCCGCGACCTCCTTTTCAGATTCTTAGAACGTGCCATTTATGTTCCGTTTATAAGATTTTTACGTGATAAACATATTCTTTTGTGATATATAAACAAGAACCATTGATGTTCCTTTGGGACATTCCTAGCACTTGACAAGAATAAGCCTTTCAGGAAAAGAACATGTGATATTCATGTGAAATATTATCATTCGGAACTTGAATATCATATGAAAAGAACTTGTGCGGCGACCCCTGTACAAGTACTCAAGACGTTCTAGTTAAGTTTTAGTATGTTGTGTGCTCTATTTTCACAAGAAAATGTGTGTGGAATAGGCTTTTTTATAGCACACACATAGGAAGTAGTGAGTTACCCATATTTATCTTGTTAGGTAAATAATAACTATTTCCTACAAGCGGGCGGTAAAGAATCTATTCCACACGCATTTTTTGTATAAGTAGATCTTTACAGAAAATAATTGGTATGTCCTGGAAACCTGCAAAGGAGATCTTAGAGAGTTAGGTACAATATTTTACTTAATTGACTAAGTTCCTTTAAAGAACGTTCTTATCATATTATTATTTAGAACTTCTTTTCAGTAACCTCTGAACCCTTTGTCAAATGATATTATCATACCGAAAAGTACGTGATATGTGGGGTCATGACAAGAACGTACTTTTTGGACATTCTTCCAGAGGACATTACTTAAAGAATGTTCGTTATGGGTAGCTTGAGGGAATGTGATAGGAACGTGAATATTCTTTTAATGTTATGTGGGTAGCAACTTAGAACCAGACCGGATAACGATGGTGTCGATTGTTTTTGATAGGTTGAAAGTTAAGTTTTATAAATCCTTGGAACTAGGTCAGCTAAGGCCTAGGAGCCCTAGCGCTCTAGCGCTAGGAGATGGATATAAGTTCGATATTCAATTGGATTATAATTATGAAATAATAAAAATAATCACAGTGACAATTGTTTTTGCAATAATCTGACGTAAGACGTCCTGACGTCACCGAGACAAAGGTTCCCACTGAGTGTAATACAGGAGAAGCCAAAACTGTAATACATTAGGAGGTCTCCAGATTATCTCGATGCTTGGCGCCATCTCTAATTTCACAAAAGAGTGGCACACTGTCGTGACAACCGCAACCCTCTATCTTACAAAAATGGGGAAGATACCACGCAAAAGTAGAGGTGGAGAACTATCGATAGCACTATCAATTATTGTCGATAGTTTTGGCTATCGAAAATAATCGATAGTTGTTACCGACTATCGATGGTTTTTGATAGTCGCCGAAGGCGCCACTTTGGGCACTTTCCTAACTAATGCTTTTATTATTTCCATGGTTTCTGATGCCTCATCCTCCCACCTTTTACTCACCACCAGCCACCTTTTCTCTCACCAGCAATTTTACATTCTTATCATCTGATAAGAATATGCCTTCGAGGAGATGGAATGTGATATTCAGGTGAAAAATTATTATTTGGAATTTGAATGTGACATGAGAAGAACGTGTCCCGCGACCTACTTTTCAGGTTTTCATAACGTGTCACATATGTTCCGTGGCATATGATTTTCACGTGATAAACACATTCTTTTGTGAAATGTTTTGAGAGAGGAGTTGAGAAGAACATGTGATTCATGTGAAATATTATCATACTTAAAATTCACTTCTATTATCGTATGTAATAAAACAAGTGCATTGAAAATTATCGGTAATTTTTTCGGCACGAGTGATTTTTCTGATCCAAATTGCATGAATTGCATATCGGTCTAAAATTACCTATAATTTTCAATGCACGAGTTATATTCGAAGGAGAATTTCATGAACAAAATAATTAAAAGCCCTTGCGACATTTGCGTCACCCCTATAGGTATTTTGATTCGAATCAATGTCAGAAAACTAATTGCGGGGCCAGGTGGTATGACTATGGATTAAATATAAATTAATTTGCATGGTTTATGCTATGACATTGAGTAAGTTACTCTTCATTTGACTTTGACAGAAAAATTATCGCGATAATTTTTCTGTTGTTGATTATTACTATGGTAACAATTGTTCTATAACAATAGAATATTGGACAAATATTGAATAACAGGTGGTGAATGAAATTCTCACTATTATTTTTTATTTATTGGTAATTTGATAAATGGAGATATAAATATTTTACTTAATTGACTAAGTTCCTTTAAAGAACGTTTCTATTATATTTTTCATTAGAACATCTTTTCAGTAACCTCATTGCGATGTGATATTTTCATTTCGAAAATTACGTGACATGTGGGGTCATGACAAGAACATATTTTTTGCACATTCTTTCAGAGAACATTACATTCATGTTACCTTCATATTACTTAAAGAAAAAGAATATTTTCTTTGGGTAGCTTGAAGGAATGTGATAGGAACGTGAATATCTTTTAATGTTATGTGGGCTAATAGCTATGGTTTAGGGGTCCTTAACTTTAGGTTTACAAAAAATTTAGATTTGCTTGATGCAAACATGGGTTAAAAAATAAACATTCGACGCACGTCATACTTGTCAATAATCAATGTCAACAGTGTCAAATGTCAATGGAACGGACATAACGTAACCCTATGACGATTATCGATAATTATCGATCGTAGTGGCTATCGATAGTTCTCTACCACTACGCAAAAGTACCGAAAATGGGATACCCTGTACAGAGTGATTACAAAGTTGGCGTTTTCTTTCCACCACGAGCTTCAAAAGATGAGATATTCTTTAGTGCTTTTTTCGAACTATCAACCTTAAAAAAATTACTAAAACGTGTTTTATAGCAAGTGATAGTCCAATTGCATTCTTGTTAGCAAGAAAAAAAAATGGTTTTGTATTTAAAGCCCTATTCGCTGGGTAAATGGATCACCCTGTGTATTTAGATATACAACCCAAAATAAACTGCTCGCAATTTTATTCACAATGGTTCATTGGAACAGATATGCGAAAAAATATGCTTTCCTTTCCATCTACAGGGTTTAAGAAAAAAAATCTGTTACTTTTTTTTCATAAATTTTTTTATTTTTAATCAAAATTTGAAGACATTACAAGAGCGGTGTTTCCTACAAACGGTGATTTTTTTAATTTAATTCCGTATACCGAGTGAGCCGATTTAAGTGTTTTAAGTTCTGACATATATATATATATATATAAATAGACTGGACGTTATCGACCGTACGATAAATATATTTCTTTTTTCCTAGGAAGGATATCGGGGAGCGGTCTGGTGTGTTGGTTTTAAATGAAACTCATTTATCCTTAAAACTCAATATTTCGTCCACGCTTATGGACTTCTTCAGGAGTTGACTAAAATAAAACAATACAGACCGCTAGAACAATGTGCGCCGGGCCAATAAATAACATCCCAACACATACAGAATAAAGATGAACAATTACAAGTGTCACCGTCAATTACAATTTAAAAAAAAAAAAAACAAACAAAGTACTTACGGATGTAGAGTCAACACGTTAAAATATCATTAATTAAAAACACAAAAAACATGTACAGATCTGCTGTTGGATTAAAATAAACTTAAATTTAACTGTATTCGTTTATTTTAATCCAACAGCAGATCTGTACATGTTTTTTGTGTTTTTAATTAATGATATTTTAACGTGTTGACTCTACATCCGTAAGTACTTTGTTTGTTTTTTTTTTTTAATTGTAATTGACGGTGACACTTGTAATTGTTCATCTTTATTCTGTATGTGTTGGGATGTTATTTATTGGCCCGGCGCACATTGTTCTAGCGGTCTGTATTGTTTTATTTTAGTCAACTCCTGAAGAAGTCCATAAGCGTGGACGAAATATTGAGTTTTAAGG